>OW052221.1:72820308-74020308 GCA_932526605.1 Nephrotoma flavescens
TATATATATATATATAAAACAACTTTGCAACCGGCTCTACTCTAAATAAGAAAACAAACTATTTAGAACAAAAAAAGCAACTTGAGGTACACTTAGACGATATATATATATATATATATATATATATATATATATATATATATATGTATATATATATATACATATATATATATATATATATATATATATATATATATATATATATATATATATATATATATATATATATATATATATATAAATATATATATATATATATATATATATATATATATATATATATATATTTATATATATATATATATATATATATATATATATATATATATATATATATATATATATATATATATATATATATATATATATATATATGTATATATATATATACATATATATATATATATATATATATATATATATATATATATATATATCGTCTAAGTGTACCTCAAGTTGCTTTTTTTGTTCTAAATAGTTTGTTTTCTTATTTAGAGTAGAGCCGGTTGCAAAGTTGTTTTATAACATGTTCGCTTTTTATTAAAATGATGTATTAACACAAAGCCAACCTAAATAAATCGAGCCTGCCTATATAAATCGCACTTTCAAATACGGGAAATAAAACAAAAACAAAAAACTAACTTTTCGTCAATTTTGTATGGAAGGTAGCATTACGTTTGATAAATAAAACATGAATTAAAAATATTGTAAAATTGATTTTTTTTTTATTACATAAATCGATGACCATCTCATTCGAATCACGCAATCAGAAGGTTTCTCATTTTCTACAAATAATACAAATTAATAAAAGAAAATATAAAGGAATTTTGCTGTACAACAACAACAATTAAATATATGGGAATGGATGACGTCATATTATCGTCATTTAAAACCAATTTTTAGAGAGTTGTGTGGATTACGTCACTGACGACAACGCAACAGAAATTTACATTGAAGTTGTCGATTTTTCGATTAATTTTTTAAATAAATTTTAAGCTTGCAAGGAGCTACATTTTGCATAAGGGTGTAAGGGTATTCGCCTTGAGGTAGCGACCTCATGTAAGGAAATAATACGTCTCTTAACACTTTTTTATATTGTTCTTTTCTCATGATGCCCTCAACGAAGTATATTGGACTAGGTCCATCTCCACTAATGCAGCTGCATATCATTACTGATGGTGGATGTTTCATGCCCCTGACTACGCAGTTCTCCCTAAACCTCTCTCCTGGTCTCCTTCTGACGAACTGGTCCTATTCTGTAACGGCCTCTAGCCATCATTCGTCACTATATATAACCTATAAATTTAAAATACTATTTAATTTCGGATTTTTTTATTTAACTTTTAAGAAAATATAATGAGTGCTTAAAAATTAGATTTACCTTCTTCCAGTCATCTATTGTCCAGTGCTCATGAAGTTTAGCCCAAATAAGATGTTTTTCCGTATTTTTCAGTGAGTCTGGGTTTCTTTGTTGGACGCCTGCCGGTCTGGTCTCATAAAATGTACCGCCAGTTGGAAGAATCTTTGCAAAATTACTTACTGATGAGCAAGAAAATTTTTCCATTCCCTTTAACTTAAACACAAGTTTTTTAACTAAATGATAAAAATCACTTAAGGTTGATTATTTCTTACTTTTGCTCAGTCCAAAATTTTTAAAAATACTTTGTTAAACCGCGTGTCAAACATAAAATGAGAGAATAATTAAAAATTAAAATATGCATGCTATTTTTAGTTTAGAAGAAGGCCCCAATTTCTTAGTTGATGTTGATTTCGAGATTGTTAAATGAGTTATTTAAGTAAAAAAAAATTTGATTTTAACTGAATATTAGAAAATAATTTAAAAATTTCTTTCACTATAGTTATCAAAACTAAATAAGCATTTAAAAAAATAAATTTACTATCCATTTATTTAAAAAAAAAAAAAAAAAACGAAATCACTTGTTTGTTGTCTTCCCTGACGTCACACTACCATGCGCAATATTAAACCTTGTCATTTTTGTTTATCGTGACTATGAACTATGAAATCAAAAACAATGAAGAAGAGAATTTTTTTTTTTGCTTTTTTCTCTTTATTTTCTCTTTCATAATATGCAATTTTAAATTCATTTTGAAATTTGCAATTGGTTTTTGCACATTTTCATTAATGAAACCATTAGTTGAAAATTTGGAAGGGCTTTAATTTTCATATTACAGTAAAAGCCCAATTATCGGCATCCAATTAACCGGAACACTCAGTTAACCTGAATTTAAATTTTTAGTTTTTTTTTTGTTTTTTTTTCAAGAGACTGGGTGTTTCGGTTGGCTGAGTGATCCGGTTAATTGGATGCCGGATAATCGGGATTTTACTGTAATAAGAAAATTAAAGCCTTTCCAAATTTTCAACTAATGCTTTCATTAATAAAAATGTGCAAAAAATAATTGCAAAACACAATTGCAAATTTCAAATGAATTAAAAAATGCATACGAAAGATAAAAGAAAGAGAAAAAAACAAAAGTAAATCTAAAAATTAAAATTCCGGTTAACTGAGTGTTCCGGTTAATTGGATGCCGGATAATCGGGCTTTTACTGTAATATGAAAATTAAAGCAATTAAAAATGTGCATTCATTAATGCAAATGTGCAAAAAACAAATGCAAATTTCAAAATGAATTAAAAAATACATATTTTAATTCATAATTAATACACAAATAATAATTCACAAATGAAATTTATGAAATGCATGTTTTTTAGGCTCCCTGAATTAAAAAAGGCTGACTAAAAAATGGTGTTTTTTCGGACTTAAAACCAGCGTTTTAATTTAATTTTAAAATTGATTTTAAATCTGTAATGAAAATGAAATAAAAAAAGCTGACTTTATTAATGCATATCATAAGACATTTTGAAAATGATTTAAGAAGTGTGTTTATAAGTGACATAAAATGAAATAAAATGTGTATTGAAGATCGAAATAAATCGTAAAAATGTATACAGTAAAAGCCCGATTATCCGGCATCCAATTAACTGGAACACTCAGTTAACCGGAACTTTTTTTTAGGAATTTTTTTTTGCTTTTTTTCTCTTTCATATGCATTTTTTAATTAATTTTGAAATTTGCAATTGTTTTTTAAACATTTTAATTAATGAGAGCATCAGTTGAAAATTTTGAATGCCTTTAATTTTCATATTACAGTAAAAGCCCCGTTATCCGGCAACCAATTAACTGGAACACTCAGTTAACCGGAATTTTAAGTTTTAGGATTTTTTTGCTTTTTTTCTCTTTCATATGCATTTTAATTCATTTTGAAATTTGCAATTGTTTTTTGCACAATTTCATTAATAAAAGCATTAGTTGAAAATTTTGAATAATTTTAATTTTCATATTACCTACAGTAAAAGCACGGTTATCCGGCATCCAATTAGGATACTTAGTTAACCAGAATTTTAACTATTAGGATTTTGTTTTCTTTATCACACGGGATTCTATTTTTTTTATTATTCGGGGATTCATAGAAAATATACGTGTGGGTAACTGCAGCTGGGAAACTTTCGAATTTCAAAATGAAACTTTGCATACCGATTAAGCCCAATTTGTGCTAATTAGTGCTCACGGGAAAAAATTAGTGCTAGTCCAGGAGCCGGAAAAACCGGAAAAGAAAATTTGAAATTTCGCCTGAAAGACGAAAAAAATAAAACCCAATTTCTAGAAAAAATCAGAAATAATTTAAGCCAAATTTTAAAATTTCACAAAAGCGGCTACACTGGCGAAATTAAAAATTAGCATATTCTTGTCAGGCATATTCATTGCCATCCGAAAAATATAGTGGCTGAATTTGTGCTAATCCAGAATTGGCCCAATTCCGTTGAACAACAAAGACCGTTGAGTGTTCAATTTTCTGACAAAAAGTGTTCTACAAACCAATGGAGTTGGCACTTCTGATTGCATATTCCTATCAGGTATGATCATTGCCATCCGAAAAATATAGTGGCTGAATTTGTGCTAATCCAGAATTGGCCCAATTCCGTTGAGCAACAAAGACCGTTGAATGTTCAATTTTCTGACAAAAAGTGTTCTACAACGGTACAACGGAATTGAGCCAATTCTGGATTAGCACAAATTCAGCCACTATATTTTTCGGATGGCAATGATCATACCTGATAGGAATATGCAATCAAAAGTGCAAACTTCATTGGTTTGGAGAACACTTTTTGTCAGAAAATTGTTCATTCAATGGTCTTTATTATTAAATGGAATTGGGCCAATTCTGGATTAGCACAAACTCAGCCACTATATTTTTCGGATGGCAATGATCATATCTGATAGGAATATGCAATCAGAAGTGCCAACTCCATTGGTTTGTAGAACACTTTTTGTCAGAAAGTTGAACTTTCAACGGTCTTTGATGTTCAACAGAATTGGGCCAATTCTGGATTAGCACAAATTCAGCCACTATATTTTTCGGATGGAAATGATCATATCTGATAGGAATATGCAATCAGAAGTGCCAACTTCATTGGTTTGTAGAACACTTTTTGCCAGAAAATCGTTCATTCAACGGTCTCTCTTGTTCAACGGAATTGGGCCAATTCTGGATTAACACAAATTCAGTCACTATATTTTTCGGATGGCAATGATCATACCTGATAGGAATATGTAATCAAAAGTGCCAACTTCATTGGTTTGTAGAACACTTTTTGTCAGAAAATTGAACATTCAACGGTCTTTGTTGTTCAACGGAATTGGGCCAATTCTGGATTAGCACAAATTCAGCCACTATATTTTTCGGATGGTAATGAATATGCCTGACAAGAATTTGCTATCGGAATTGCTCAGTCTTTGGTTTTACAATAAGGAATTTCTATTTTTTAATTTCTCGTTCAACAAAAATATTATTGAACGGTATACATTTATATTTTCTATGTTCAATATAGTATCTTTTAGGGGCTAGTTTGTTTTTCATCTATTTATGAATGAAAATTTATGAAAATCATATTTCTATGATAAGCACAAATTTCGCCAGTGTAGCCGCTTTTGTGAAATTTTAAAATTTGGCTAAAATTATTTCTGATTTTTTCTAGAAATTGGGTTTTATTTTTTTCGTCTTTCAGGCGAAATTTCAAATTTTCTTTTCCGTTTTTCCCGGCTCCTGGACTAGCACTAATTTTTTCCCGTGAGCACTAATTAGCACAAATTGGGCTTAATCGGTATGCAAAGTCTCATTTTGAAATTCGAAAGTTTCCCTGCTGCAGTTACCCACACAAAATATACATACTTTCCTTTCCTTTTTTTCTGTTTTACGAGTATTCATTATTCTATTTGAATTGAATGTGTAAAGTCGTATTACATAGTTAGGTTACTAAAATATTGAATATATGTATTATTCAATTTTGGGTACTCGTATGGGTGTACTTGTATACATAATATGTATGTATTTATTAGTTGCAATAAATTTAATGAACTGATATATAAAAAAATTGTTTTCTGGTACATAATTTGAAAATAAATAACGAGAATCCTAAAAAATAATGAATATTGAATTAACTAAAACATATTGGGCGAGGACACCTGCCGTTATCTAATAGTTTCTTACCCATTTTCAAACTACATCGTGTTGAAATATGAGTAAATGTAATGCTTACTTTATATTATGAGAAGTTCGGAAGTTCTGGTTAATATTACACCTGTTCATAATTATCACTATGATTTTAGTCACGCCCGTTCATTTTCTTGCACCACATCAGATTACATGGTATCGAAATATAGTGGGAGTCACGACAGAAATCCCATTTTTGAAATCCCATGGTTTTCTGATTTTGTCGAGGGGTCCCGGTCAAAATTGGATATTTTAAAATGTCATTTTTAAAACAATATTTCTCAAAACTGCATACATATTTCAAAACAGCATAAGGTACAAAACGGTATAAGGTACGAAAAGACATAGGTACAAAACGGCATTTTTCAAAATGGCATTTCTTAAAACGACATTTTTCAAAAAGACATTTTTCAAAACGGCATTTTTCAAAATTTCATTTTTCGAAACGTCATAGGTTCAAAAATTTAGGTGAAGGAGAATATTTTATGCATACTAAATCTTCAAATAATTTCTAATTTCCATATAACTTTCTTATAACATACCTGTACTAAACCTTTTATATAAAACATGTAGAAGAAATTTGTCATAATCAATTTCATTTCATCAGTTTTATTGTAAATTCAACCATACCATACAAACATGTGAAATTTAATCTTAATCGACTAATAAATAGTCAAGTTCCTTTTCATTTGGTTTTACCCTAGAATTTAATCCACGAATCGTTCACAAATGTTCAAAAATTTCATTCATCTCCAATTTCATCGTGTAATAAATAACCGTACTTGTTGGTCATATTCCAGAAATTAATGAAAAAATAATTCTAGATTCATAATCGATTAAAATATTTCATTCTGTCTTGTGCAGTTTTAAAAATGTCGTTTTAAAAAATGCTGTTTTAACCCTTATGCCGTTTTGAAATATGCAGTTTTGAAAAATGCTGTTTTGTACCTTATGCCGTTTCCCACCTTATGCCGTTTTGAAATATGCAGTTTTGAATAATGCAATTTTGTACCTTATGCAGTTTTTAAATATGCCGTCTTGAGAAATGCAATTTTAAAATATGCAGTTATGAACGGATCCCTTTGTCGAGTAGTATTTGATTGTGCAATTTTGTGGTCTAACGGTAAAATTTGTGTATAACGTTTTTTGAGAGATATAGGATTTCTGATGTGATTATCACACAAGTAATGGAAATCCCATAGATCAGTTTAACCATTAAAGCATATGTTTTACTTTAATTTTATTACCAAAGTGCTAAACTGCGCATTCCAAAAAACAATTTAGTTCTCCTCCAGAATTTGTCAGGATTTTTCCTGGAACGGCTATATCTGCAGATTGAACGCATGTAGTTCTGTGCAAAATCTGTTGAAGTAGATCAACTATGTAAGAAAATGTGTCACATTTGTTAAACTATATGTATATAACCAGATAAAACCTAGATTCACTGGTGACATACTCAATATCAGCCAGATTTGGCAAAAGAAAACGCTTAATTCAACACTATTTTTACAAGTTTAATTTTTGAAGTACATTTTGGGGTAGATACTCGATCGACTACATCCTTTATATTTTTTAGAAAATTTTTGTTTACTTTTGAAGCTGCAAAATTTACTGTGCAATCGCAAAAAAAACAATAAAATTTTGACATACATAATTTGAAATTCAAATTTCCTTTGGCCAAATTGATTGAGTAGCCAGGATTTTGGCTAGCAAATTGCTTGCTTATGAATGATTTCTAGAAATCTCACCTTTTATTAATGAAATCACTTAAGCTAGTTGAAATGAACATTCTGAGAAAATTTCATGATTGGCCCTACTCTCCATCAACCAGAATCAAACGTTCAAAACCCTTACTTCAACCCTAATTAACTATGAAAAAATGAGAAGTAACTTTCGTCTCCCCCATGCGGTGCTTCCTGGGGATAGCTCAATGATTGATCTCTTAAAGATCTAAAAGCAACTAGACGTAGACAAACGAAAAACCACTTCAAGTGAATTCATTAAATCATGCCAGAAATCACCCATACACAATTTTTCGAAAGTGATCTTTTGAAATTAGGGTTGAAAAGGAGGTTTCCTACCGGTGATTCTAGCTGATAGGGTGTAGGCACAATCGTGATTCTTGATCATTGTGTTCAGTACAAGCATTTTAAGCGATTTCATTAATAAAAGGTGGTATTTCCAGAAATAATTCATAAAATGGGTTTCAAAAATTTAAGTTGTAAAAATAGGGTTGAATTAACGGTTTTCTTTTGCAAAATCTGGCTGATATGGAGTAGGCCTGCTTTCACGTAAATGATTTTTTTTTCTCCAGAGCATCACTTAATTTGACCAATTGTGCCTGGTAACGTTCAACTGTAACCAGGTTCTATACGCTCGTAGTAAATGACTCCTTTCCAATCCCACTAGACACACAGTAACACTTTCTTGACACGAATATTCTTTTTTGCAACTATAATGTTAATGGCAGGCCTGGATCAACCCATGGTTTTCTGCGTTTAGGATTATCGTACAAAATTCACTTTAATCGCCTGAAATGATTTTTTGCAAGAAAAATACTCTCTTTTGTTGTACCGAGAAAGCAAATTCAAGCAGCTGTCGACTCTCCAGTTTATGTTTCCTTCGGTCAGTTTATGTGGAATCCATTTTCTTCCTCCATTATTTTTCCCATTGCATGCAATTGAAGTGATATTGCTGAGTGAGTAACTCCTAACTTTTTTGCGAGCTCGTTTTGAGTTTCACACAGATTTTCATCCAGTAAAACTTCAAGGTCTTCGTCTTCAAATTGTTTTGCTGCACCTGTGCGTGGATCGTCCTCAAGACTAAAACTGCCAACACGAAATTTTGCAAACCACTTTTTTACTGTTGAATGACTCACACAATGTTCACTCGAAGCCGAATTAATCAATTCCATAGCTTGAGCAGGATTTGTTTTGTTTAAAAGCAGCAGCATGAAAGGACGTAAGTGTTGCTTATCGACATCCATCTCTTAAAATTGATGCACACGGAATGGCCGCTTGTAAACGACTGAAACTTTGTGTGTGCGATATATTCAATCGAGTTTTCCCGAACTCCCTACGAAAAAATTGACCAGAAAATTTTCCCAGGTGTGAGCATCATTAAGACCTTTTGTTTGAATCTATTTCCGACCATGACACTTTAAAGGTCAATTTTATACAAGTTTCTCTATAGGAAAATGTATTTTCTAAACAATTAATAATGCTATTAAAAATATAGTTTAGTGTTTTATTTTTAAACATTTTAGTTGATTTTTTTTTGTTGTAGAAATCAAATAATTTTGGTATAAAACAATACTTTCTGCTGAAAAATTTCGACTAAAAATGTCGGCTGATGACTCTTGGCTGAAGGATATTAACATTTTACGTTTCATATTATATTTTCGGCTGAGATAGCAAAGACACTATCTGCATTATCGAATTTTTATTTTCGGCTGGAAGCTATCGGCTAACTTTAACAGGATATCCAACTTGATAAAAAAACTCCGAAAATAACGTCATTTTGATGGATTTGGATGGGTTTAAAATTAATTATGGATGGGTTTAAAATATGTATATATGTTACGGCAGATTTTCGGGACGAATGCAACCGTGAAAGTGTCTTTACACTTTAAACATTCAATTATTAGAAGTTTTGAAATTTGGGTGTGCGATATATTTAATTGGGTTCCGGACTCCCTACATGAAAATTGGCCTGAAATTTTTTTCAGGTGAGCATCATAATAACTTTCATTTAAATCTATTTCCGGCCATAACACTAAACTGTTAAATATTATAAATGTTCAAATTGTTAATAGGGCTTAATGATCCCTTTTATTGGAATATATTTTCAGCTATGACACTTTAAACGGTCAATTTTTAGAAATTTTCAAATTTCTTATGTCCGATATATTTAAACGAATTTTCCCGGACTGCTCAGCTGTTCTTTTTTGTTTATTTTCTGTCTTTTACTTTTGTTCTTGACCTAATTATCCTAACGGGTGGCCCATCTAGCGTTTGTAATTTCAACTACCGGTTGTTTCCATTAAGGCAACACTTACGTCATTCGTGTTATGACAGAAAATTTGTTTAATGTTCGATATTTACGAAGGGTCGCTTTACGCTTTAACAAAATTGAAAAATATTGAAAATTTACTTTGAAAGTGGTGTCTTCTACCCAAACTGTAAGAATTTTACGTGAACAATTCAGTAGAAATGAAATGTCTACAAGGCAATTTGTGGATCAATTTGTGAAGCGAGTTTATGAAACTGCATTGTTATTGGATAAAGCAAAACTTGCCGTGAATTTAGAGCGCGTACAGCCAAGAATAGTGCGCTGTTGCTCAGAATGTGACTGAGCATCCATCAACATCAACTCGCCATCGTGCTCAAGAATTAAACATTTCACGCAGTTCTGTGATAAGAATTTTGGACAAAGACCGCGGTATAAAGGCGTACAAAGTTCAATTAGTGCAGGAGCTGAACCAAAATGACCATCCACTACGTTTACGGTTCGCTGGAATGCTTGGAAGAAAATAAGCGTTTTATCGAAAAACCATATTTTCTTCATCCGACGAAGCTCTTTTCCAGATCGGAGGTTACGTCAACAAGCAAAATTGTCGCTGTTTGGGCGCAGAAAATCCCCCTTAACCATGGAGAAGCCGATGCATCCCCAACAAATGACTGTTTGGTGTGAATTTTGAATCGGCGGCATAATTGGTCTATTTTTTCGAAAATGAGCAAGGAGTCGCCTTTACAGTCAATGGGGAGCGTTACAGAGCAATGATAAATGAGTTTTTATTATTTAGAATTCAAGAGGAGG
The DNA here is from genome assembly GCA_932526605.1 of Nephrotoma flavescens. Classification (NCBI taxonomy): domain Eukaryota; kingdom Metazoa; phylum Arthropoda; class Insecta; order Diptera; family Tipulidae; genus Nephrotoma; species Nephrotoma flavescens. The sequence goes on from OW052221.1 coordinate 72,830,697, forward strand.
ACACACAAGACATTTGGCGTCAACAGGATTTTGCACATTGTCTTCGGGGATCGAAAAATAAGTCATAACAACTTGACTCCGTTGAACTTTTTTGTGGGGAGCCGTTAAGGATGAGTGTTACGCTAACAATCCAAGGAAGTTATTTGAATGAAATTGTGCTCCATACTTAATGGCAATGTATACTCTTTCCAATAAAGCAAACCGCTTTGAAAAATATTCAATCGTCTTTGAATTAGAGCCAAATTAATTACCATCAAATCTTCTACACCCATTTCTGATATTCACAGTCCCGCCGCTGTCACCAATTATTACGAACGTGCTCTGTCAAATTCGGTCCGTATCAATAGATTGTGAATATATTTCACAAAAATACTCAACTGAGCAATTTTCTCTGAATAAATGTCTGAACCACCGTGAGATCGTAATAATATTCTAATAAATTTAAAAATTATAATTTTTAACAAGGGTTCAACATCTTGGTTTTCTCAAATTTGTTTAATTTAGCGCCAAATCGACAGACGACAGTTAATTCACAAATACAACTAAATTGTCTCTTTTAGTATTTTTAAAACACAATAAATTGACATTTTAAAGTCATGATTAAAGTTGTATTCCTGGATATCGACGACTACCATCGATAATTCTACTGACGGTTAATTGCGAATTTAAACTTCGAATTTCGAATCGTTTTAAATGTATTAATCATCAAATTATTATTTATTTGTGTTGTATATATTCGTTTTGCATATTCAAATCAAAAAAGGAATTTTGTAATGTTTCAGTAATTTGAGTCTAATTTTGTATTATGTAAAAATTGCAATTACAATAAATTCGATACTGTTAAAGTTAGCCGAAAATTTCCAGCCGAAAGATGGTAATCCTGATTTTAATTTTGGTATCGAATATTTTAAAATGTCGATACTGTAGATTGTATCAAATTGATTGTGTCGATAAAGACGATTAGTTTCATTATCCAACCGAAAAATGCCGACAAAACAGATTTTACAAATGAATTATCAATTTTCTAAAATAAAATGTCAATTACAGACATCTATACAATTATAGCCATGTAACGCAGTAATGTTTAGCCGATGAAAGGTTTGTACATATATCAAGGCTTTGTCAGATGAACGCCGATCTGACTGTACTAGTTTGATGAAGCTTGACCCTAAGTAGAATTTGATTATATATTTGCAGTGGGTTTTACGAGATTATATTGGTGAAATGGTCAATTTTTCCTTGTTCCCACGATAAAATTGGCCAACATTCGAGATTTTGCCAGATGGCCTTCTTAATCGACTACTTTTGGCTGTATGAAGCAAATATGGCATTACATCCATATAACCTCATCAGGCACCCTCCTAACTTACAAACAAAATCTACCTATGGTTATGGGCTATCGAATCGGCATAGTCAGATTGGTGTCCATATGGCCAAATCTCGAATGACGAACGGTTTTATCGTTGAAAAATAGGAAAAGTCAAAATTGCTCCCCTATAATCCCATCAGATCCACCTCTAACCTATAATCAAAATGTACCTATGGTCTTGGGCTATCGAATCGGCACAGTTAGTTGGTGTCCATATGGCCGAATCTCGAATGACGAACGGTTTTATCGATGAAAAATAGGAATAATCAAAATTTCACCCCTATAACCTCATCAGACCCACCTGATACTAAGAACCTATACTCAGAACCTACCTATGATCAAGGGCTATCGAATCGGTATAGTCAGATAATTGTCTATATGCCAAAATCTCGAATGATGGAGGATTTTATCGTCAGAAGAAGGGAAAAATCAAAATTTCACACCACATCAGAACGACCTAAAACCTATACTTAAAATTTGCTTATGAGCACGGCCCATCGAATTGACGTAGTCAGATCGGTGTATGTCAGGCATAGTCTTGAATTCCAAACCACTTTAACGACAATTACAAACCATTTAAAGCTTGAACATTTTTAAACTTTACCAGCAATTTTCGGCTGTAGGAAACAGATTTTACCGCTTACAAATCTCGTCCAAACCTCTTCACTTGAGACCTTTTACAAACATAACACTTTTAACGTTAAGTTTTAATATATTAAATATGAATGATATGAAATAATAAATTAATATCAGTTGAATTGAAAATTTTATTTGTTGTTTGTTATAATACACATATGTTTTCGGCTGATTTTGTAGGTTAGTCACTTTCGGCTAGGTCACATCAATTTGATATACTACTGAAGTTAGCAGAAAATTGGGCAGAAAAAACTGCATTATTGACATTTCAGACGAAATTTCATCAGAAAAACTACTTTATCAACATATTGAGAGGGGAATTCATAACAATATGAAAATTGCATTATCGACATTTCATCCGAAATCTGGGGCGGTATGTTGGACCATCATGTTGATCGGATCTAAAAAGTGAAAGTTGTAATACTGTTAAAGTTAGCCGAAAGTTTCCAGCCGAAAGATAATGCAGATAGTATCTTGAATACAGCAAAAATCACTCATGAACTCGAATTTATGAGAATTTAGGATCGGGTTACATCATTCGGGCGAAGGAGAAATTATTTCAGTTTCTAGGAATTTAAAAATCGATAGGAGCGAGAGTATAAAGAGAGTTTAAAAATAGTCAATACACTATCTGCATTATCTTTCGGCTGGCAACTTTCGGCTAACTTTAACAAGGTAAAGTTGATACTATTAAAGTTGCTTTTCGAAAATGATACAACAAACCGCCATTCGACTTATTTCGAATTTCGATTCGAGGTGATGGTACAACATACCGCCCCTGGACAGAAACACTACTTTATCGACATATTGCGAGGGGCACAATAACAATATAAAACTGCACTATCGACATTTTGGACGAAATCTCATTAGACCACTGCATCATCTACCAAATTGTAGAAGGGTAACGAAAACTAGAAGAAATATTTTTTTTTAAATAAATAAACTGAATATTTTAACAAATTTTAAAATCATATTCAAATCGGTCTAGGCCCAAGCATGCAGATATTTAAATATACAAATTTCTAGGCTCAAGCATGCAGACATAATATCTATGCAAAGTTTGAGGCCAAAGTTTATGTGGGATCATAGTTAGATTTCCAAAAATCCTCAACCATGTCTGAAATCCTTTTTACGCTATTGGCCGTAGGCACTTGGCGAAACACACTTATACTTAATAAACACATTTTATTAAACACTTGTTTTTTTATTTCGCATTAGATTTTTGAATATTTTAATTAAAAAATTAATTCAAAAAATTTAAAAAATCCTAACAATGACCTAACAAGTCGAAATCGATCGAGTGATTTTTTAAACTTTTTGAATTAATTTTTTAATTAAAATATTCAAAAATCTAATTCTGCGAAATAAAAAAACAAGTGTTTAGTAAAATGTGTTTATTAAGTATGTCTGAAATCTCCTTTTCTCATGAAATAATCTACATTAAAAAATTCGTGTAGCTGTCATATCCCGCTTACACGACAAATGAATAATGCGAGCTACACGAATTTATGAATGTGGATCATTTCATGAGAAAAGAATTCCAGACATGGTTGAGAATTTTCGGAAATTTAATTATGATCCCACATAAACTTTGAACTGAAATTTTAAATTGTAGTGCGCTTGACAAAAGAATTACGCTTATTTCGCGAATTTTCATATATGTATAATTTATTTGAAATTTAATACACAAAATACCTTAACCTTAAGAATTTGCTAGTACCTACATTTTAATTTATATGCACATTTAAATAAATTTATATAATTTTATCGATTCGATTTACTTATTAATTCTTAAACATTTTGTTAAATATTTATTTTATTTTCCCCTAAAATTTGCCGATAATGCAGATTTCGGCTGAATTTTCTGATAACTTCAGTTAGGTCAATCTATATATGTATATAAAAATGGTGTAAAAAATGTATGTGTCAGTTGAGAACGGTTGAACGGATTTGGCTCAATCTTTTTTTGTTATGTTCGCTTTTTGCAATTGCCAGGACATGGTTCTTACGAAAGAAAATGTTAAAAAATCCACCGGAAAAGTCGGGAAACCCAAAACATCGAATAAAAAATATAAGAATTTGAAAATTTTTCGAGACAGTTGGTGCAGTGGTTTAAGCTTCGGCGCTAGGTCTGGGAGGTACTGTATTCGAATCCCACCGAAAGCTGCATGTAAATTATTATTTTGTTTTTTATTCATTCTATTTATTTCATCTATTTATTTTCTCTATCTATCTATCTATATAAAAAATGAATTGCCGTGCGCTCGCAAAAACTCGAGAACGACACGATCGATTTGGATGATTGTTTTTTTGCTTTGTTCACAGTGGTGGTTTGTGTGAATGAATTTTGTGTGTACATTTTGTATGTGATAGGTTTTGCAGTGGTTAAAGCTTCGGTACTTGGGCTGGGAGGTACTGCTTTGTTCGTCTCAATACAGTGGCGACTTAGGAAAAAAGAAAATTCGGAAAATCCAAAGGAAAACCCGGAAACACGAAAAAAATTCGCCAAAACCCAAAGGAAAACCGAAAAATCAAAAAAAAATCGGAAAATCGAAAATGGCATTTTGTATAGGAATTTTGTATGGAAATACACTTAACACCCCCAATGAAAATTTTATTTCAACAGTGATCATTAATTTATATAGCCACTTCGGATTATTTCCAAAAGATGGCGTTGGTGGTGGACTACTATAAATATAAGTTGTGTAGAATTTTGTCAATCTATGTACAAAATTAAAATCATAATTGTCTACATTATAGAATATATGTTAAATCAACCATCAAAGCAGCATCAACCATCAAAGCAGCAAAAACTATCCAAATATATAAAAATTTTGTAAAAAATGTATCAGTTGAGAACGGCTGAGCCGATTTGGCTCATTCTTTTTTGTTGGTTCTTACGAAATAAAATTTTTTCTACCGAAAAGTTGGAAAATTTGGAAAATCGGAAAATGATGTTTTTGTACGGGATTTCACGCGTATCCGATCCAGGTGGTCTTTTAGAAGAGCAAAATTGCAAAATCTGAGTGGAAAATTTGAAAACTTCCGGAAAAACCCGAAGAAAATTTAATTTTTTTTTTCTATAAAATTTTGAATTTTTTGCATGTTTTGGACGTTGTAAAGCGTGAAAAGTCGATGCAAAGCTTGAAAAATCTCAAAAAATTGTGAAATTCAAACATATTCGTGCTTTGATATGTGATATATAATTTAAAAAAAATCAAAAAATGGAGTTAATCGATTTTGCAAGTGAAGCCGTCAAATATGTCTGCAAATGCAAAATTTCAATTGGGCCGTTTGTCAGCTGCAATGAGGAGATTTGGCGTATTTTCTCCTTTGCAATGCACGAACGTCAACCCACTCACTGTTCAACATTTGTGGGTGCACTTGGAGAATGAACAACGTGTCTATTTCGACTCACATTGGGACTCAATACTCGCCGATGCCACTGTTTTTGCGACCGCAAATCAAATTCGTACGTTCGCGATCATTATAGCGAAGTGTCATCCATCGAACGGATTGGAATTGTGGAACAAATATACAAGGATGAGATGGCCAACGACATTTTACATCGAGTTCGCACTGCAAATCAACTACTGATTTTCGGATTGATTTCGATTCCCTCGCATTTTTGCATATTCACGACGTCTAAGGAAGGGCTTATCTCGAAAGTGTTTCCAGACCTCCGCAAAAATTATATGAATCACGATTGGTTCAGCGAACGAGTGATTTTAGCAGCGAACAACAAGGTTGTAGACAGTCTGAATTACTTGATTCAAAACCGTTGAATCCGTTGACTGTGTGACCAATCAATACGAAGCAACCAACTATCCGACCGAGTTTTTGAATGCGCTTGATTTGCCGGGAAAACCTCCACATAACTTGATGCACAAATTCGGATCTGTGATAATCATGCTGCGCAATCTGAACGATTAACAAATCGCAAGGTCAATCGTTGTAAGTGTGCGAAATAAATCCGGAATCTCCATGTTTTTGTCATGGTCAGTTGTACATCATCGTTGTTCATTTCGAAACGGATGTTTAAAAAGAAAAATATTGTTTACCACAATGCATTGTATTGATTTGCGTCTGTATTCGATTTAATTCCACTCGAATAAAATACATTGAATTTTTTTGAATTCCAACTGACTCCAATTCATTCCCACACTGAGGACAAGAAACCAAAAAACAACTCAATTTTTGATAGATGCTTGAGTTGGAATCGACATTTCATTCACTTTTCAATACAAGTTTGAATTCAATGAAAAAGTGAATGGAATGTTCACTCAAGTCAATCGCTCACAAAAGTATTTGCTCAAACGAACTAATTTCGGGCGGAACGAGGTTCTCTGGGTCAGCTAGTTTAATATTGTATATAGTTTAAATTTCGGCTGAAGTAGCCAAGACTCTATCTGCATTATCGATTTTTTTGCTTTCGGCTGGCAACTTTCGGCTGACTTTAACAAGGTATAAATTCGTGAATTAATTTGCAGTTATAGCGTGGTTTAAAAATACGGAATTCGAACATCAATTTCGAAAAATCGGCGACTACAACTACAACTTGTAGTTGCATCTGAACAATTAAAATTTACTTAAAATTGTGGCTAAAATGCCATAAATTTCCTAATTCTTGAAAAGGTCTTGACCATTCAAACAGAAAAAATCTTCAACGAATAGCACAGTGAGGACCGACTAACGGGACTAAAATTAATTTTGCGCTTGACAGGTTAAACTAAAAATTATTTTTTTCTTTGCAGGTCTTCCTTACGAAATAAGCTTATACTGGCATCAGTACCCGTATAATTTAGGATTAGGATTTTGCAAAATAAGAGCGTTAATTTCAGAAGCGTAAGTTACCGTATTTTTTATAAAATTACGACCCCATACTAATTTAATAATTATTCCCAGGTCCACGTATGTCTCTGTATTAACAATTGTTGCATTTTCAATGGAACGATTTTTAGCAATATGTCATCCTCTACATTTGTACACGATGAGCGGTTTTAAACGTGCTGTTAGAATAATTGCGGTACTATGGATTGTTAGTTTTTTAAGTGCAGTGCCTTTTGGGGTATACACAAAAATCGACTATATTGTATATCCTTTAGGTAAGTGAACGCTCTATAATCGATACTCGCAATATCACGAACAAAATACTTTACCATCATTAACAGATAATTCAACAATACAGGACTCAGCATTTTGTGCAATGTTAGAAAATCCAAATGGTTTTCCATTATGGGAATTATCATCATTAATATTTTTTGCCATACCAATGGTCATTATCATAATATTATATGGCCGAATGGGATTACGGATACGTAGTCGAACGCAACATTCTGCTGCACTCGGTAAGTAAAAACGTAAAAACAGTTTCATCATATCAACTTTAAACATTTTGTAAAATTTATATAAAATTTGCTTGTAACGAAAAAAAGGGGAGTGCCCGCCCGTCCATCTGAATTCAAGTCACGTATTCAACATTTACGAATTATTAATATGATTTTATTGTCGCATGAAAAACGATTGTCTACTGAATTTATAAAATAGAGAATGATACCTTTTTGCTTATCTATTTTAAAGGTGTTCAGCATGGTTCAGTGCACGGCGAATCAAGACAGTCACAATCGCGTAGAGCCATTATAAGGATGTTAGGTGAGTACAACATTATATAAATCAAATCAATATCATAAAAAATCTCTATACAACAGTAAATAGGCAAGACAGATAATATATTAGTGGGTAGGGTGTTGGCTTGTAAAATATAAATTCTAACATGTACGCAATATTGATCGCATCGCATCTGCGTCATCGTAATAGGCAAAAAGGAAATGAAATTGTATTACATGCAATCTAAAGTGTAATAAACAATTTTTATTCTCTTGACCTTATTTCATCCGCTTTTCTATTATTTTATGCTTTGGAAAATTACCTCGAGACTTGTTGAGTTTATATTGTAGAGAAATTAATATCAATTATATATATTATATTAAATCGAAACCTGCTTCCCGTACTTTTATTTGCAAGATATACTGTAAAATGCACATATTGATTGGAATGTATAGCCAAGCCTAAACTTGTGTTCCGAATAACGCCAATCCTGCTGTCCGCCTTCTTTAGACATAACATAAGGAGGATAGGACAGGTTCACTAGTATAAAGAGATCGATCTGGTTACTGACACTTCGATCAATCGATTGGTTAGTAAGTTTATTATGAGAGGTTTGCTTCCAGTTTTTCCATTGGGGATATACCAGATGTTCTACCTAAACCTACCCTTAGATGTATTAAATATATAAGTTAGTTATTTTTTAGTTGGTAAAACGAAAAAAAGATTTTTTCGTAACCTCTTCATTAACTTCTACAAAAATAATACACATCTAATCTTTCCAACTAAACATATTTATAAAGCTACTAAAGTTAATACTACTAAAGTTAGCAGAAAATTTGGCATAAATCACTGCATTATCGACATTTCAGCCGAAATTTCGCCAAAAATTACTTTATCGACATATTGAGATGGGAAATCATAATAATGTGAAATCTGCATTATCGACATTGCAGCTGACATTTTCTCAGAAAAACTAGTTTATCGACATAGTGGGAGTGGAGTTCATAATACATAGAAATAGATTATAAAGAGTGAATGTAAGCAGCTGTCAAGCGTCACAAATTCGGAGGGTAAAAGAGAAAGCGATTAAATCAACAGGGCCCTATTTAGAGTTTTTTTCGACCAAATGCAATGAAGTTAGGAAGTTAAAATTAAAAAAATATGTAAATTGAATTATATTTTTATTCGTCCAATACAAAAAAATTAATTGTTTTTTCCTTAAGTACCTAAAATATATAGTGTAGATTTAAGCCTGTGTATTTCCAAATAATTATTAGTCCTATTTAATATTATTTTCATTGCCGTCAAATTTAGTCGCTAGCTCATTAAACAACAAGAAGAGAATGGCTCGTTTCTTAAAAATATTTACCTATTCTATTTTGTATGCGGCATAAAATATTTATTTTTAAAATGTAACGAGCAAATAATTTAATTTTTACTCATTATTACATTTTACATCTTGTACATCGAAGCCAATTAGGTTCAATTATTTTTTTTTAATTCCTCACATTAAGCTTATCCTAAAAAAAACAAAATATGTTTTTCATATAATATCTCTAAAAACTTATAATTATGGTATTCAAAAATAAATATTAATTATGAAAAGAAAAGCACGTAGTAATACGAAAAATGCGGCACTGTTACATCAACAAAATAAGAGCCCCACTGCAACAACAAAAAGTAGCTTGGCGTTTTTTCATTTTGAAATATGAGGCCGCCATATCATTTTTTATATAATCGTCCTGCTCTGGCTTGTGACACATGAAATAGCAAATAATGCAGGACCCTATTAAAGTTAGCCGATAGTTTCCAGCCGAAAGATAATGCAGATAGTGTCTTGACTATTTTTAAACTCTCTTTATACTCTCGCTCCTATCGATTTTTAAATTCCTATAAACTGAAATAATTTCTGCTTCACCCGAATGATGTAACCCTATCCTAAATTCTCCTAAATTCGAGTTCATAACTGATTTTTGCTGTATTCAAGACACAATCTGCATTATCTTTCGGCTGGAAACTTTCGGCTAACTTTAACAGTATTAATGCAGGTAGTGTCTGTGCTATCTCAGCCGAAAATATAATATGAAATGTCAAATATTAATATGCTTCAGCCGAAAGTTATCAGCCGACATATCTCAGCCGACATTTCTAGCCGATATTTTCCAGCCGAAAGTACTTTTTTTACCAAAAATATTTGTGCTCTACAAAAAAAAAATCAAATGAAATGGTTAAAAATAAAACACTAAACTAAAATTTAAATAGCATTATTAATTGTTTAAAAAATTCATTTTCCAATAAGGAAACTTGTATAAAGATATATCGCACACACAAAATTTGGAAATTTCTTAAAATTGACGGTTTAAAGTGTCATGGTTGGAAATGGATTCAAATGAAAGGTTTTAATGATGTTCGCACCTGGAGAAAACTTCAGGTCAATTGCCATGTGGGGAGCTCGAGAAAACCCGATTGAATATATCACACACACAAAATTTGAAAATTTCTAAAAATTGACGGTTTAAACTGTCATGGTTTGACATGGTTTGACACTGTTTTTAGAAATTTTCAAATTTTGTGTGTGCGATATATTCAATCGGGTTTTCCCGAGCTCCCCATAGGGAAATTGACATGAAATTTTTTCCAGGTATCAACACCATTAAGAACTTTCATTTAAATCTATATCCAACCATGACACTTTAAACGCTCAATTTTTAGAAATTTCCAAATTTTGTGTGTGCGATATATTCAATCGGATTTTCCCGAACTCCCTACATGAAAATTGACCTGAAATTTTTCCAGGTGTGAACATCATTAAAACCTTTCATTTGAATAAATTTCCAACCATGACACTCTAAACGGTCAATTTTTAGAAATTTCGAAATTTTTTGTGTGCGATATATTCAATCGAGTTTTACCGAGCTCCCCCACATGGAAATGGACCTGAAATTTTTTCCAAGTGCGAAAATGATTAAGACCTTTCATTTGAATCTATTTCCAACCATGACACTTTAAACCGTCAATTTTTAGAAATTTTCAAATTTTGTGTGTGCGATATATTTTTATACAAGAGTCCTGATTGTAAAAAGAATTTTTTAAACAATTAATAATGCTATTTAAATTTTAGTTTAGTGTTTTATTTTTAACCATTTCATTTGATTTTTTTTTTGTAGAGCACAAATATTTTTGGTAAAAAAGTACTTTCGGGTGGAAAATATCGGCTAGAAATGTCGGCTAAGATATGTCGGCTGATAACTTTCGGCTGAAGCATATTAATATTTGACATTTCATACTATATTTTTGACTGAGATAGCAAAGACACTATCTGTATTATCGTATTTTTTTTACTTTCGGCTGGAAACTATCGGCTAACTTTAATGCTACTGAAGTTAGCCGAAAATTTCAACCGAAAAAACCTGCGTTATCGACATATTTTGTATCAGGTGGTAGTAAAAATTTCTTTTGTTATGAGCCGAAAATTACATGTAATTGAAGTTATAGCAGTAAATTTTCGCCGAAAGAATTTCATAAATCAATATCACATAATTCGAATGTTTAAAGGTAATATAAACTGGGTGAAGTTAGACCAATTCGTAAACTGCTGGATAAAATATTTATAATTTGTCGTGTTATGGGGCTATGAATTTGAGTTGCAACACTAACAGTGAACACCTGTGCCAAAAATCAGGCCATATTTTATGTAGCATCACAGTGAAATACATTAAAATCTGGACGCATGTTTAGTGCTAGTTTGGGCTGGGTGAAGTTAAAAAATATTTTATGACTTTGATTATAAAGCAGCGTTTGTTTGGCCAAGATCATTTTTGAACGTCCTACGTTGAATGGCAGAATTTTGGTATGCTTCATGCGCATATTTTGGTTTAATTCCTCAAAAAAATCAGATCGGGTGAAATTGATTCCATCATTGCAACCGAAATCCCCGATGAAGCTGTTGATCCGAAATTGGGTGTAGTCATGTCTAAGAATATCAACCATGGATCTTGCATAGTTTTCAACAATGAATCACCCTGATGATCGATGGCTATTTTTTCAAGCGATATCCGTGAGATCTGATTGCGAACACTGTCACATGCAATGACGGATACCAATTGAATCGTATGCGATCAGTAGCGGACAATGGGTGGACTACGTTGTGAGGGGCAAGATAGGTTGCAACTACACTGTGCATCTAAATAACGATTTATGTTGCTATCTTCGATTGCTGTTGGTGAATGTTCGTGGTCTGACGTCGTTTCAACTGATGGGCCGACTCATCTTTCATGTCCAACCGACAATGAGCATCTGTCTGCGACTTACCGTGAGGAGTGTCAACTCTTACAGTTGCTCGATAACGATTCGGATTCAGACAATACGCTCAAAAATTCCTTCATATCTTCATTAACTCATCAAATGCGCACATATTTTGCAATTATCATATCCACGTGTTCCCCTTCGAATCCAAACAATTTGTAGGTGAAATATAAGGACGAAAGCAGAAATGAAAGTGAGGCATTGATTATGATAGAAGATCTATGTGTTGGCGAAAAAGTGTTGTCGTATTTGAGCACGATAATACCAAATCGTTCCATGCACGACGATTCAGCCACGAATTACAAAGAGAACAACAAAACGACACCAAAGCATTAGCCGAAGCAGTTCGAACAAATGTTCCGCAATTGAATAAACAACAAAAGGCTGCATACGACTTTTGATAGGAGCTGTGAACAATGGAACTTGTATTTACTTTGTGGATGCTCCCGGAGTGAATGGACAAACGTTCTTAATTTCATTGCTTTTGGCATTGAAGTTGACCTGGCATTGGCTTCTTCTGAACTAGCAGCCACTTTGTTGGACGGCGGACGCACTGTACATTGTACACTGAAATTGGAACTGAACATGCGTCCAGATTTTAATTTCTTTCACTATGATGCTACATAAAATATGGCCTGATTTTTGACACAGGTGTTCACTGTTAGTGTCGCAACTCAAATTCATAGCCCCCTAACACGAAAAATTATAAATACAGGATCCAGCTATTTGCAAATTAGTCTAACTTCATCCAGTCCAAATTACGAAAATTTAATGCTATAACTTCAATTAATGTAATTTTCGGCTCATAACAACAGAAATTTTTACTACCACCTGATACAAAATATGTCGATAAAGCAGGTTTTTTCGGCTGAAATTTTCGGCTAACTTCAGTAGCATTTAACTTTAATAATATCCATTCTATATTATATGGTTCTATGTCATTTTAATATGAAGACTGCATTTTTGACCTTACAGCCGAAATTTCAGCAGAAAGCTACTTTATCTGTATATTGCGATGAATCATTAATAATATAAAAACAATATCGACATTCCCAGTGAAATTTCATTAGAAAACTGCATTACCGACAAAATTATAGAAAAAAACGAACACTAGAAGATTTGTTTAAATAAATAAACTAAATATTTTAACAAATTTTAAAATCATATTCAAATCGGTTCTGTGACAGATTATGTACATTGGCTACCTTTAATTAACAGCTTCTAAGTATTATGATAATTATACATTTTGTATAATCCGCGAAGACATAATTCATTTGTAGTGCGACATAATTCATTCGTAAGCGAGTTAAAATGTTGGGCTCGGGCCTACAAACAGAATATCTATGCAAAGTTTGAGGCCAAAGTTTATGTGAGATCATAGTTAGATTTCCCAAAATCCTGAAACCATCTCTGAAATCTCGTTTTCTAATGAAATGATTCACATTCAAAAATTCGTGTCGCTCGCATTATTCATTTGTCGTGTAAGCGGGATATATTATTAGGCTCGGGCGTACAAAGAGAATATCTATATAAAGTTTGAGGCCAAAGTTTATTTGCAATGTTGAGAAAATTGCATGTTCCGTTTTTTATTTTTGTCCGTGTAAATTTCCCGAGATCGTTGGGGTGATGAATACTTTAAATGTATCCGAGTTCTTTGTATAGGGCTTATAACTCGAAGGTTTTATGTTAGAGTAGGTAGTTCACCCACCATTAAACACACCGTTGGCTGGTGTCGGTCACGTACTGGCGACAGATATTAAGGTGTCCAGTCATACCTGAACACGTTTATATTGCGAGACACAAGGCAGGCGGCCTCTTCATCCTGTCAATTGCCGCCGTGTCATACCTTGTTAAAGTTAGCCGAAAGTTGCCAGCCGAAAGTTGGCAACCGAAAGATAATGCAGATAGTGTCTTGACTCTTTTTAAACTCTCTTTATACTCTCGCTCCTATCGATTTTTAAATTCTTATAAACTGAAATAATTTCTCCTTCACCCGAATGATGTAATTCGATCCTAAATTCTCCTAAATTCGAGTTCATAACTGATTTTTGCTGTATTCAAGACACAATCTGCATTATCTTTCGGCTGGAAACTTTCGGCTAACTTTAACAGTATCCGTGTCATGCAGTGTCCTTGACTATAATCAGAATTTTTTCTGCTTCGCCTCAACTTCATCGCCTGATTCATTTAGTGTTACCCAGGCAGCACCGCGAGGAGGTATGAATCAAGGACTTTGCCCACCTTTGTACACCCGCCACTATATTTTTTGCTTCTTTTATTTAAAAAAAAAAAAAAATTTAATTTTTTTTTTAAATTCTTTGCTTTTTATATTTTTTTTTGTATAATTTTTTTAGATTTTACTGTAGTATTTAAATTTCAAATTTTGTTTTTGTTTCAAAACTCCTACCCTATCTATTATTTTCCTTCATGTTTTGGTGAACATTCATTTTTGAAAAATATTTCTTACCGTCGTTCTTTTGCTTATGATTATTCCATTTTTCTAAGGGATCTACTTCCTCTCTGTTTTTTGGTTTAGACTTAACATTATTCAATCCTGTTTTGGAAAATTTATTTGTTAGTCCTTAGATATGATCTTTAATTATACCCATCGAAAACACTAAAAATAGTCCAGCTTTTATTGGTCGCTCGCCAATTTCAACAGCCTTTTATTCCATTTCAAATTTTGTCGTTCCAAAGCAGCTTTCAACTGAACTGTTTGTAAAAAAATTGTACAAAAATCCTTTGTTTCTATTATTGGAGGCCACAATGGCAAAATAAACATAAAATGGTTAAGAATTTCAATTGTAGATTCCGGATTGTAAAACTGATTTTGTAGCTTAAATATTGTTTTATCATTTCTAGCTGTGGTTGAATTTTTGGTTTGAGGTCGATGTAGAATTTAGATCTCTTGAAAAATGCTGCTCGATCGCCGCGTCTTCCATCGTGTCACATTCGATCTCTTCCAAATAATTTCTTTTCAATAAAATTGTCAATTGAATAATATCGGTATCTATGTCCTTAGAATTTAAATAAATAGATTATCGTGCGCACAATCGAATATAAAATACATAAATTATTAGAAATAATTCATTTAATTTATATTCAGAAAATCCAACTGTATTTCCCAAAGCCTGAGCTCTAATCTTTCACAATTTTATTACTTTTCTTAGGTATAATTTTTATTTCTCAAAGAAAAAAAAAATTTAATATTACGATCAGCACTCGAATATTTTCACAACTTTATACTTAACCAGAGTCGCAACATAATGTTTAGGATCGGTGAAATAAAATTTGAAAAGTTATTCAAATCCATAAATGTTCTATATCGAACCTGTGACCGTGTGAATATATCTATAATTTCAGTTAATTGATCATTCTCGCAACAAATCGAGTTTGTAACTTATTTGTTAATTTGGCAATTGGTGAAAATACCAAAATTTTCAATTGAGAATTGAAAATTAAAAATTTTTAAACTTTTTAAACCATTTTGATGAAAATCATCATATGTGCCTTCACAATATTGGCCGAACATAATTCGACCTGTTCGAATATATGATAGAGAACTGGTGAACATTTCTGGGATGTGCCATGTAACCGTATATGTGAGGATGTGTTTAAATAAGTCAAAAATCATCATAATTAGATCCCGTTCACCACAATATACATTGGGTTTTGACCATGTATGTGAGATCCCACGAAAATCCCAAGGGCCGGTGAAATAAAATTTGAAAATTTATTCAAATCCATGAAAGTTATATGACGTCGTCCTGTATGCCACAATAAATATCACAATAAGTACAACATGTTCAGTTTAATGTTAGAACTTTGCCTAGGCTATCGTAAAATATATTTAAAAACTAGCTGACCCGGCGAACTTCGTATACCGCCTCAAAATCAATAAATGTTTTTTAAAGTTATTAGCTTAATAAAATTGAGTTTTTTATTAAGATTAAATAAATTAAATGAATACTCCAAATTAATTAAATTCAATGAAATTACAAAAATCAAAATGAAATATATTTTAATTACATTGAAATGAATATAATTCACGTGGCAGCAAGGCTTTCGTTTTATTGAATTGAATAGAAATGGTTCGCGTAGCATTATTGCACTACTTTCTTTTAAACTATTTGCTGGGTGAGTTGCAATGGAGTCGATTCCCTTCATTGTAGCACCTTGTGATATACGACATTTTTTGTTTTATTGTTAGGTGCGAGAACGAATAAAGCGGATGGTTTACCGACACGTGAACATGCTACGTACAATTGGCCGTGAGAGAAACATTCATTTTCTAGATTCAGGCCACAAACACTCAAGGATTGGCCTTGTGATTTGTTGATCGTCATTGCGAATGCAAGACGAATCGGAAATTGAATTCGTTTAAACTCGAATGGCATATCGGTTGGGATCATCGGAATTCTCGGAATGAGAACTTCCTCACCATTGAACTTCCCTTGGAGTATCGTCGCGTGAATCACATTGCCCATGAGTTTTCTCACCACCAAACGCGTTCCGTTACATAGTTTTGGTTGATTCAGGTTTCGTAGCATGATGATTATCGAGCCAACTTTTAGTTGTAAATTGTGCGGTGGCAAGCCAGGTAGATCGAATGAGTTTAAAAATCCAGTTGGATAGTGGTTGCTTCGTCTTCGTTTGTCACACAGTCAATAGATTTGAAGGAATGAAGTGGACCGACGGTTAGATTTTGAATTGTAAAATTTAAATGATCCACATCTTTGTTCTTTGCCGCAAGAATTACTCGTTCACTCACCCAATTGTAATTTTTGTGATTAGTAATGATGTTCGGGAACACTTTGTTGATGAGCTCGTCATTCGTTGAGACAAAAATGCAAAAGTTCTGAGGAAACGAAATCAATCCGTTCGATTTGTCGACCGGAACACGGCCATTACCGATAGTCAGCAACTGCTTGGAGAATTCTTCGGCAGATGGATCGTTTAACAATGCAACTCGCATGTTTGTCGTCAGCTGAAGTTTCATCACATAACACCACAGAGTCGATGATTTGAGGCAAGCGTTTATTTCATCAGCAGCGGTCGATCTTGGAATGACTGGTATTGTTTGACGGAAATCACCAGAAAGTAGAATCATTGCGCCTCCAAAACATCTTGAGTCATTGCGTAGATCTTTCATAGTTCTATCGAGTGCTTCCAATGCGCGTTTGTGCGCCATTGTACATTCATCCCAGATTATGATTTTACTTGCTACCAAAACTTTCGCCATTGCTGAGTGTTTTGCAATGTTGCATGTCGGGTTTTCAGCCGATTGAAGGTTTATCGGCAATTTCAACGCTGAATGAGCTGTTCGGCATCCTTCTAGCAATGTGGCCGCTATCCCAGAAGAAGCAACTGCTACAGCAATATCGGATCTTGCACAAACAATGGCCAAAATCAATGACATGAGGAATGTCTTCCCAGTTCCACCGGGCGCATCGAGGACACCATTTCCATCATGAATTCCCTTCATTAACGTATCGTACACTCCTTTCTGTTGGAGGTTCAACAGTGGTACATTGGTTCGAACTGATTGGTTCAATGCATCTCGATCATATTCATGTTCACGTTCCAATTCTCAATTGAAAGCGTCGTTCATTCCACGACATGGCGTTGGCATGCCTAATTTGACTAACAAACTGCCGCACATGCGAAGAAACATGTCTTCGATCAAAAGCAAAGCCTGGTTATGTATCTCCTCATTCACCTCGAGATCGGGATTTCCGAAACTGACACGAATTCGATGTAGAATGTCTTCTGACATATCATTCTTGTACTTGCTCCATAGTTCACGTGGATTTGATGGGAAGCATGTCGAAATAATGATAGCAAATAATGTGCGTATCTGGTTTGGAGTTGCAGAAATAATTGATTCAGCGATTGTCATGTCCCAATGAGTATCGTTTTCAAGCAAGTTGAGCTGTTGACATACAGCACGAAATATTGGGCACACTACACCATTGACAGTTCGAAGTGATTCAAATGATGTCGGCCCACGAATATTCACCAGCAACAACCGCAAGTAGAAGCATTCGTCATTCTTCGGATGAACTGTGTAAATGCGACCAAGAGCATCAGTAGAACGCACATTTGGGGAACCTCATCGCCTTGCTTCAGACGTTGAAATTTTTTTGATGAGGCGTTCCAAGTGTAATAACGTGGCATCTCAGAGTATAGAGCAATGTTCGTGCAAACGGATCACTTTGACAAATCGAAAAGAAACTGGTCAATGTTGTTGCTGGAGGTGTCTCAGCACGTTGAGCAACATTCGATGTGTTGAAATAAACTCGTTGACCATTCTCCAGATGCACCGCCAAATGTACAACAGTGGGATGACGTTCATGAATAGGGAATGAGAATATACGCCAAATCGCCTCATTGCAGCTTACATATCGACCATTGATAATGCGTGATTTCATCGTTTGTATTGGGATTTTGAACACCAAAAACCGCCATATCGCTGCCTTTCGTGACATATTTACAAATGTATTTTATGGACTTCACTGAATTGCAGTACTCCACGTTGCAATGCGCCTTGAATGTTTTGGAAAGAAGTGGCGAATATGGAACAATCCAAGTGTTGTCGACCACGAACTCATTTCCTCTCACTATCGTTGTGATAGTTCTACCGTTATCATCGGCTGATCGACGCCGGTACAGTGGATAACCATCATTGCCAGTGATAGTCTCTGCGGTTAAATTTCGTGGATAACACTTGGAACACTTGTTGTCGACCATGCACGGTGATTGGGGATTGATGGAGCCACACGGACCGTGAACCATGTTCGTAATTACAACATCTTGCAGGTCTGGATCGGTTTCGGGATCAGGAATCTCGGCACATATGATGTCATCTATTTGGTCTGGTCGAATTTTTTCGACTAACCAAATAAGAATGTGAGCATGCGGCAAGCCTCGTTTCTGCCATTCAATTGAATACATCCAACATCGAGTATCCCCAAAGACGCAAAGCCTAACAATGTAGTTCATCAGCGACCGGATTTTTTGTTTGAAGACACGTACGATGATGTCGTGCCGATCACTTGTTATTTGCCCGGGTAGCAACAGTTGAACAATCTCTATCCATTTCGGATTGCAAGTAAAAGTGATGAATAAATCTGGACAACCGTAATGACGAACATATGTCATTGCATCTTGCGCATATTCATGCATATGACGCGGGCTGCCAATGTACGTCGCCGGTAGAATAGTCAATCGACCAACATTAGCTGCATCTCCTTCGGTGCTGATTGCATCGCGTAAATGAATATACTCCTCCGAACGCAGTTTAGCTTGGTTCAACCGAATGAAAATGAGGCGCTCCGTTTCAATTTTGACGTACATGTCGACGATATATTGCTGAAGCAAACGACGAAATCGCGGCAAATAGTTGTCAGCATTTTGACGAATCATCAAACGATATGCATAATAATTCATCGAGCTAACCTTCTTGTTAGTTTCCTCACCTGAAATGAAATCAGTAAAATTAGTGTCATAATTTAAATTATGATATCAGTACTCACCGCTCAATGGATTTATCATGTTGATATTGAAGTGATATCCATCGTCTTCTTGCCAAAACATCAGCGGGTATTGCAATGTATCGTATGAACGGTGTGTTTCGTTTATTCGTTGCAGTTGTCCAGTGTCGCGACGTGTAAGCACAATATCGCGCGGTTCCACGTTTTCACCAACAATCACAATTGCGACTTCATCTGTTGTTGGAGCATTAAATTGGCGTTCGTGTGTTCCAGCGGGTCGTTTATCTGCTCTGATCACGACTTTGCATGCGATCCAACGCAGTTTTAAACAATCGAACCAATGCATGATGTTCATGGAGTAGTTGCTGCAAATCTTGCAGAACTATCCTTTTCATTGCTGTATTGATCGTTTGGCGCCGATCAAATTGATCCTCCATATTGCCCATAAAGTATATTTGGATGAATTTATGCTGTCCATCTTCAATCGGTTGCAATGTCCCAATTCGGTGGTGAATTGGGCCTTGAATCTGTAAAGTCGAAGACGAAGTCAGAATTATAGATTTTTGATCACCAAAAGAAAATGAATGTTTACTCTCTCGAGCAGAAATGACCTTAAATGTTGGATTGACTCCGCGTTCTTCGATAATGTCTGCTCCAAATGAAGTTATTTGGAAACATCCGTTGTATCTTTGAGTGTTGGATAGAAAATGTCGTGATTCTGGTGTCTTGCCACGAAGCAATGAATGCAACGGTTCAGGTGGTGCAGGCAATAATGGCAATCTCACCTTGCCACTGAGACAGCACAATCCAGGCGTTTCTCCAGCGAACTTCAATGCACCGCAATGGTCGCACCCAAACTCCATTGGGCCAATTCGAACGGAAGGATGCGAGTTGTAGTCAATTGTGCAAACGTATTGAAACGCTATTCGATTCAAATCAACACTTGAAGGATTTCTTCTTGCGCGTCGAAAATTATCTCGTTGTTGATCTGTGCGATAAGCTCGACGATTTCTCATTGTCAACTGAGCCATTTGACGTACTGCTTCTCTTTGTGCTTGTCTTTGTGAAGCGCGAAGTCGGGCCATACTAACGCGGCGCACTTCTCGTGTGATTTCTTGTTCATCTGCAGTGGATTGATTCGCAATAGTCCGAAGTCTAATTGCATTATGGCTTCGTGGTGAAAGATTAGATATTCTGGCTCGCGGCATTGTAAATAATACTGGAAAATTAATCACACAATCCAAAATTACATAATCAATTATCGATGTGCGCACAATCACAAATGTGATAACCTCACAAAGTGAACATCTTCGAAGGAAACTTACCGTTTAAAAATCCCGATCGAAAATAGAATTCCGCAGAATAAAAAAAAAATGAAAAAAACCAAAAAAAAAAATCTGGTGTCCGGTGTTGGGACACTCTGTACCACTAAAAAAATTACGTACAATTGTACGCAAAAAAGTACTGTTTTATTATTGTTGTTGGCATACACCACACAATCTCTTATTTCACTAAATTCCACCAGTTATTTTAATAGTATATGCTAAACCACAAACCACTTAACTAATATGAAATAACCAAAACCAAAAATAAATTAAATTCAATATTAAAATCGCAAAGGAAAAAAACTTTTTTGGAGCTGTCAAAATCTACTATTCGCACTGAAATCGTAATTCGGACGAAGATTTTATCTATATAAATAGATAAGTAGATGAAATAAAAAAAAATTGGATAAAAAATAAAATGGTAAATGTGCATGCAGCCTCCAGTCGGATTCGTATCCAGTACCTTGCAGTCCAAGCGCCGAAGCTTTAACCACTGCACCACTCGTCACATAGAATCTACACCTACAAGATTCATATAAAAAAAGATTTTTTTTATTAGATTTTTGGGGCTTCCCTTTTGAGTTTTTCCGACTTTTCTTTTTTCCTAAACCACCACTGTATTGAGACGAACAAAATAAAAAAAACAAAATGTACTAAATATATGAGAAAATGAATTTTCTTGATAACTTTTTTTTTGATGAATTTTTCCAATGTTTTAATAGTTATTATGCTATTCGGAACGGAGTCAAATCCAACAAAACAAAGATCATAAAAATCGGTCCAGCCGTTCTTCAGTTATAAATGGTGTAACTAACCCGACTTTGTTTTATATATATAGATGCTAAGACCCGTAATAGAAAAATTGGAAAACAACCGATCACCGCGCTCATACGGTTTTGATTTAGCTATTCGGTCATATAGGGGAGACTCCGTGAACATCTATGGTCGGGAATATAAAAGTATAGAAAGATTGTCTAAAATAGTTTATTTTAAAGTTAAAAAAACTTTAGTATATTGCATCACAATCTTCTCGTGTTTATCCCACGTCGTTAGGAAATTGTTTGTTCGTTACAACAACACCATTTGGGACTCAGGGACTTTTCTAAGAAAAGAGTAAAAAATATTCTGTTCCACTATACAAGCCAAATCCAATTGAAATTTTTTTAAATTTAACAGTGCAAATTTTTTATATATTCATTACTTTGATTCTAAAGATGATGATCCTCTTACCGCGCAGGTTCTGACAGGTAAATCTAAGAGAACTGCCGGCAATAAAACTTTAAAAAAATTGTAATATAATTACATAAAACACAATCCACCCTTATATACCACCGTAAAGTACGACAGTTAATATTAATTAAATAAAGTACAAAAACATGAAATATTATCATCTTTAAGTCCTTTTTATTATGTAGGAAATTTAATTTTTTCAAAAGATTGATGAAGCAACTTAATTTAAAATCGTAACTCAACCAAAATTATGTTTTATGTTTATAAAACCATTATGGGTAGTTTAGGGTGGATGGTCTGCGTCAACAGTATGTTGTTAGAGTGCGATAGACCGATTATCCATCAAGCAACTATTTATTTATATTTTAAGGAATGTCCTTATATCAAATTTTGTTGAAAATAGTATTTATTATAAATTTTATTAAGGACCATGATTTATAACAAGTTTTCTTCTTATTAAATGTTATTATGTAAACATCATCTCGAAGCCTAAGATTACACCAAATAAGATTCGTGAAATATACTTTGTAAGGAAGAAATGTTGTTGCTGTCGTTTGTTTGCTTATACATTTATTTATCTTGGAGGTTGATATATTTATGGCAAACAACAGTAAAATTAAAAGAACGAGCTATCAAGATATGATGGAATTAGGAATTTACGTTGTATGTATAAGCATAAAAAAGGACAATGCAGTGTTATAATAATTAAACTTTGAGATCTTTATGCGGCAATAAAAAAAATCGCAATATAAGCAGGAATTGAAACGTTTCCCATCGGAATCACAAATTTTAAAAGACTTTTGTGAGTTGAGGGAATTTAATTATAAATGTTCATGATTATACGACGGCTTTTTGTATGAAACTTCAATTGAAAATTAATTTCCATGCTAAATATGCCCATAAGGATTTTTTTTGGGGATGGAAAATTACAGCAAAACTTCTCGTCGGTCGTATCCTTGTATATGTGCATAAAAAATTTATACAAAGTGTTAAATATACACAAACGGATAATTAATAAATTTGTTATGTACACAAGTTTTAATGCGATAAGCATATGAAACTTTTGTTATACCTAAACACGCGATTTTCGAAATTATAGTTTAATGTTTAAAACGCCCATTGCATATAAATTTTAATTGAACCATTACCAACATTTAACTATAATATTTTTATGGTGTAAAATAAAAGTTTAAATTGAAATTCAATGCCATGTTTTTGTAGCTGTCTCCGAGTATACATTGTTGCATGAATACAAAATCAACATAATTGAGCTTTTGATCAATTTTCGGTATTACGTAACTTCAATCGATATGTAATTGATGATTCAATATATTGGTAAACACATACGATATGTCGTATATAAATATGAAAAGGTGATATTATTAAATGAACTCATCCTTATTATAGGGTGCGACAAAAGTAAACAGAAGTTAATATATTCCATTATTTTGGATAACACTTGGTAGTGCAGTGGTTAAGGTTTAAACCACCAAGTATTATCATCGTAACAATCGCGCGTTCGAGTCCAACATAATTTTATTGAGCATTATCAAGTATTCCTGCAATACTGATTGCGAATGGGATTTTAAAATGGCATTCTATGTGGAGGGGAAATAACGAAAGCAATTGCAAACGGCACCAATACACTCAGAGAAAAAACAGCTTAAAAATAAAAAAAAACGTTTCGTTTTAAAAAATTTCATATACGTTTTCCAAGCAACAACGAAATATTTTGATTTGTAAATGATCATTTTAAAATCGTATTTGTTGTTTTTTAAAATTGAAATGTAGATTTCAAAACAGATCAATTTTAAATTAGAGATATTAATTTTTATTTTAAATCGGTTAACATATAGAAATGTATTGCTTAGGTTTTTAATTTAAAAGTTTAATTTTAATAGTGTTTTCTTTTCTTTTAAATTTAAAATGCAACATTAATGATATGAATACGTTGATTGCATATGAATCTAAATGGAGAAAATTTCAATTCAAATATGTTCAATACAATAAACTACGTTTTCACATGCGGTTTGAAAAAAGTAGAAAATTTTGTATTCCCTCTCCTATTCAAGTCATCAAAAACCAAAAAAGATATGTTTCATCATGTATTTATAATAAATATCTACCACAAAAGTAGAAAATTAAATCCCCCTCCATTTTGAACCCCAGGGTCATTATGTAATATACACACAACCCTTACAAAATGAGAACCTCCTCAAGTTCCTTCTTGGCAGGTTGGTTTCGTACTGATAAAAAGTTGGTCTACTTATCAGGTTGCCCGTTGCAACGACCAAACTGTAAAAACTTACATCTTGTTTATACCTATAGTATAACACAAGAACATACCGGTTTAGCGAATTATATCACCGGCTTAAGAAGTTTGAAATTTATGTAATGTAGTTTTGCACATTTTTGAGGAAACAGCTGTTTCTATCAATGTTGACAAATATTTTGAAATAAAAATTACCAAAACGAATTGTATATAATTTTAAAATTCTAAGTTTTAGTTTGAATGCGATATAATTTGAAACTAAATCGTTTCTAATACATTTATTTTTTTGATATAATAGACTCACATTTAAAAGGTTTCGTTTCAATTTAAATAGAAGTGGTTTTAGTTATAAAATGTTTTGCTTGTTCTTACTCATGAAGCAGTGTTTTTGAATTCAAAATTTTATATTTAATTTTAAATTTCGATTTTTGTCTGAGTGTAGCCGTCACCAAGGAAAATACTTGAATTAACAACATCTCTAATCATCAAAATGGTGAATTGATGACGTGAATGTTCGCGATTTGATAGAAAATTGTGATAATTGTTTCCAAATCAAAGATGTCATCCCTTTTAAGTCTTATAAACAAACTGCCCCAGAAGTAACCACGTGAATAAAAACCAAATCTCTACCCGATGTGTATCTGCTGCGTACAACGTTTCGAAATAAAACCAAGATTGACATTGAAGCAATTAGAATACTTCTATTCATTCATGTGAAATACGTCCCAAAAAATCCCAACAAATGTTGCATAGAAATCTCAAAAAATATAAGGATTTATTTGAAATAAAACCTTCAATCGTTCAATCGCCTGGTGAAATTTTTCTTACTGTCCATACAAAATATGAAATATCTCACCTCCCACATACACAATTTGCATATAATTTCTTTATCAATTTGGTCATCTGAATATTTGAAACCATATGCCTTCTAGGTTTTTAGGTTTTAGGTTTCAGTGGTTGACACTTAGGCCAATTTTGGCCCATTGTGATACCACGCATTCACGCCACATCATTAACCCATTCACCTATTCACCTACTCATACAACTACAGTATACCACCTGCACATTGCAAGCTCCATGTCAACCTGTACTTTGACATGGACGGTGGGTCGGCGCTGAATTCTGCCGTCTAATTCGGGTAGGAAAAAATTTCGTCATATTTTTACAAATTTGCCAGTGGTTCTGACTTTGCTGTTAAGAGAAAGTATCACGAGCATTCCCGAAATCGGTAAGTTTTCTGGATGTCAATCTTTTGAAATTTGTTTTGAGCAAATTTGTTAATTGAAATTTGTTGCAAAAATCTATTGACTGTGCAACGTTTATTGCATGCAACAAATTTGGGATTTTTTAGGGACATATTTCACTTGGGCTTTTATTCAATATTCTAATCGTACATATCGCAAATGTAACTTCCCGAAATCTCAACGCAATTAGTGGTACTACTATAAATCGCTACCTGGTTGTTTTACCACGTGTCACTTGTAAACAACATTAAACGTGTCTCCTTTTCAAATCGCCACCTATGTTGTTTACCACAATTCTCTTCTCTCGTTTACCACAACAAACAAGAATAAGTGTTCGAAAATAAAAACCAAAGAGCGACACAAAAATAAATTTTTCATTTATGCAAAGTCGTTGCAGTGAGAAGTCTTGCACAGCATTCATGCACGCCAACACAATGTCTGACACCAAACATCACACCGCCACATCGCGCAAAATTAAAATATAATTTAATTAAATTAATAAATTTGGATAACTAAACTAACTGAAATAAGAATTAAATTAATTTTAAATAATAATAATTATTAAAAACATTATATTGGTGACCCGACATCGGTTTACACCGAGAATTAATAATAGAATAATGGTGTGCGTAAAAAACTCCACACCTACGTGGTTGAAGTAAAATTTATGGAAGTGCAATAAACCCGCTAGACTGCCGCATCAACATCAAATGTATAGACCATGCTTTGTCCTGCAATGGCGTTAGTGCAAGAGAAAGGAAATACCGCAGCAGTGGCGACAACACCAGTGATAAAAGCAATTGGAGCACAACAACAATTTCTAAGCAGGATGCAGCAGCAGCTACAACAACACAGCGCGACAACACCAGCAGCAACGACAAGAGCTGCTACAACATCGGCTAAAACCATATTAAAAGTATTATAACCAGAATTTAAAGGAAATTGTAAGTAAATACAACATTTTTGATCAAGAGGTCCCTATTTGCAATTTTATCAATTAAAAAGAACTCATCAATTAAAAAGAACTCAATTGGATTCAAATGTGTTTATTTCTGTTATTTAAGAGACGAGGCAGGCAACATGTATTATAATTATAAGATTGTTTTTATTGATTAGAAATGATTAAGGTAGCTAGGTAGTTGTATAGGGTTCTAGTCATTCCTGTCGTTAACTAATCCTTTCCATTTGCTACTTTTGATGTGAGGGCTCAAGCAGGACCTGAGCTTGCATAATTCTTAAGTACAATTCGTTTCTTAAATATGGTCTTGATATTGGATTACACTTACTCCAAATGAGCTTTACATAACTGCCAAGACCTCCATCATTGATGAGCTGTACGTCTATATGACCGTTCTTGGATATGTCAAAAATTATTATTAACTTAAACTAATTTAGTTAAATTGCCAATTTAGACTATATTGTCATTAATTTTTAGTTTGCTTATAATTTTTAGAATAAAGACAACAAGAAACATATTCCACGAAATTTCAATAAAAAATAATCAAAATTAAAAAAATTACAGCGTTTTCATTTGGTAACACTTGGTCTCAGCCACCCTATCACTTTGGACGGCAGTCCAAACGAGTGACGAAAGCACCTACTGTGCTGGAAGTCGAACGAAGTATATTATACAGCAAGTTTCGAACTTTTTCCCTTTGAGGCCGCCAGGATCATGTTATATACCATTGGAAAGGTCTTGAAAAATAAACCTAAATAATGTATAAAAGCATGAATTTCTACCAACATTGAGTGGAGATATGACCTTCCGAAAATTGCCCCAAAAAATCAGTTTTTCGGGTATAACTGCCCCAAACAATGCCCCAATTATTTTCTTACTAGCAAATTATGATTGTAGACGTCAATACCAATTCAACGACACCTCAAACGTCCAAAACGGATGATTTTGATCAAAGTTATGACAATTTTAAATTTTTCTATGACGTCACCATATAATCTTGCTTTGGTATATATGTTTGTTTGTCCGTACCTCTTTTATTTGATCTCATATTTTCAGGAGTTGTAGTACTTAAAAAACTAAACAACTTTTGTTCTACAACTTTTTCATTTGGCCGCCATGTTGGCCGCGGCCGGCCTCTGAACGGCCATTTTTGGCCATTTTGCCACGTCCACAGTGCTGAATCTGTTCGACATACCCTGGACATATGCATATCGTTGGAAAGGTATTGACGCCAGCTATCAAATAGCAAAAAAAAGAATTCAAAAAATTATGTTAGAGGGTCATTTTGGCCAAAAAACTGAAAAATGCGAAATCGGCCGGCCACATTCGGCCAAATTGCTAAAAAATGAGCCCAAGACTTTTGGTTCATATTTTCAGGATTATTAGCCACAAATCTCACCTACAATATGACATCAACGGTTTGTCCCAGAAAACTCGTATATTTTAGATATTGACCTCCATAACTTAAAAGCCACCTTAATTTTTTGCAAAATTTCATTTTTTGGCTCAAATACACCCTAATATCGGTCCGTTGCGGTTCATAATGATAGTGAATCAACGTATTACAATGAAACAAATATAAATACATCATATTATTATCATTGATAATAGAATTTTTACCAGTGACTCTTTTTTCATAACAAAAAAAATAAAAAAACTGACAAATTGATGTGATCGAAAAAATCACCAAAAACATTGAACAATCTCCTTGCATAAAATCGATACTTTTTTAATCTTTATGATGATTTCTTTAAAAAAATAAATCTTACCACTCCTCCCATCGCATGAAGATGGAATATCAGCGAGAGGGTAGCTATCATTAATTTTTGTTTTCAACTAACAAACTAAAATATGTATATTTTATTGTATTGTTTAAGGGATCAAAAATGCATGCGGTTAGTGACAAAACAGCAAGAAACATGCAAAAAAATTGTTGAATTACTCAATCGAATTTCTGCCAAAAACAGATGCATCTGATCTAAATTTTTACTACTCTGTAACATGCACTACAACCTAAACTACATATTTTCAGCCGATAGCCTACGAGAACCGGTTGTGTAATAAGATCACACCCGGCATGACCTGTTTGTGGCATGTGGTAAAGGATTCTGAAATAAAATCTACTAAAATACTACAAAATGAAGACTGAAAAAATGCATGCAAAATAAAGAAATAGAATCGTCTACCACACACCAGAAACCGTACACCAGACCGTAGGCTACTATATAGGCAACAAAAATGCTTATAGAGTTCGGTTCCGACCTTTCCCGTCTTTTTTATTTCATTTTTGTTTGTGTTAGTGTGATTTCACCGAAAATTTGTTGAAGCCGCAATTAAAATCAGTATCATAGGTAAACGGGGAAAGAATAGAAGAAAGTTATGATTTCTGTGAGATCAATTGTGGAATAGAGCATTGTGCCTCATACACAGACGCATACCACTGGAGTGACGAATATCGAGAGAAGAAGAACGAATCATGCACGAACGAATCCGTAACACATAGCCGACAGCTGTGTGAAAGTATGCGTAATTCGTTCTTCGCCTCTCGCTATTCGTAATTTCAATGCCACGCGTCTATGTATGAAGTCGTATTCATACGACGGATAAAAATCTCGGATTTTTATATCCCAGATTTTTTTTTCAACTTTTTTGTATGAAAAAAGCGTGTCTGTTGTATAATTTACGTGATGTAATTGGTTAGAACGATGGAATAGAAAAATCCCGGATTTGTATCCGTCGTATGAATATGACTTAAGGCACAATAACACGTAGCGGCCACTTGTGTGCTATCGAGTGTGTATGAACTGTTTTGACTGACAACAATAAAACGAATCGCAATTCAATTCATTTTCAATTTGCCTTGCCAAAATCATTGGTATCAAATAAAAAACCTCTTAACGAGGTAAATGTTCGAGTGACGAAAGCCGAATTCAATTCACAAAATTTCTGATATCAAATTTGTGCCGAAAAAAACAATTGCATTCGATTTGTCAACGATTTTTCGGAATGTTAATGCATTCGGCGCGTTTGTTTACATTTTGCTTTCTAGCTGTCAAGAATAACGGTTGCTAACGATTTTTCGAAATGTTCAACAACAACGCGCTGAATGCATTAACATTCCGAAAAATCGTTGACAAATCGAATGCAATTGTTTTTTTCGGCACAAATTTGATATCAGAAATTTTGTGAATTGAATTCGGCTTTCGTCACTCGAACATTTACCTCGTTAAGAGGTTTTTTATTTGATAGTTTATACATAAATCAAATATCAAATAGCAATTTCAAAATTTTAATTAAAACGCACAAAATTAGAAACACTCTCAACTAATCCTTCTATACAGCATGTCATCGACTTCGTTAAATAATAGTTAAATTCAAAATATTTAGCTTATACATAATTGAAAATGATTCAGTTATTTGCGTGTTTTCCAGATATTCCTCTTTCACGCAATTGTAAATTTTCTTTACATTCTTACACATTACATACAAAATTGTTGAATGCAGAAGCAAAATAGTTCAAAATGAACAATGAAACGATCGAAAATAAAAATAATCGTATATATGTTAATTTTGTTGTAGCACAAATACTTAGGTGTGTAACGAAATTTCGGTTTTTAAAATCTCGGTTTGCCAAAATCTCAGTTTTCTTCTTCCAGTTTTCAAAATCCTGGTTTTCGTACATAAACAAACCCAAACTGACAAATAATACGTAAATGCATTTCCAATAATTTCGAACGAAACGCTGGCTTTTAATAAGCGTTACTAATAGCAATTTCTTTCCAAAAAAATTGATTTATAAATCAAAAAAAAAAAAATTTTGATTGAAATACCGTAGCACGTTGTTTCCAAATAAAAAAATTGATTTTTTTATCACAATCAATTTTGAAAAATCTTAACATTCATTAAATTTTTTTGACGTTTAGGGTGCAAAAAAATCGCGCATTGCTCAATTTTCCACAAAAGTTCAAAAATATCAAAAAAATCCAATATTTGTTTATTTAATGAAGACTCAAAGTCTATTTCAATACCTATCCAGTAGTACCTTTTTTGTACTTGTACCATGCCAACAAAGGGATTTTTTGTCAAATGCATACAGCAGGCTTTCGAATTAAATTCTAAAAATAATTCAACAAGATCAATACAATAGCATGCCATGAAATATCTTACTCGGAATTGTGATCATTCGCATACCGACGCTTAGTCTGAACGATTCTCTATTGATTACGTCTTCAACCGGAGCAAAGAAATGGATACCACACCAGAACGCCTATGTTGATCCAGAATTGGGAGACGAAACCACAAATTTGTGTATATACGTATACGACGTATAATATACAATTTTGAATAAGTGTGCTGTCATTTGTTACGCATGTATGTGTGTTGTTTTTGTGATCATAGACATCAAAATTTATCGAACTGGGTGGAATCGGTTCACATTTTTGGTGCTTCCACCCCTGTTTTGTGACATTTTCCCATGGTATCTAAATGGGGAATTTGACAAAAGCAAAATTATGCTAAATTTTGAGGAAAGTGAATTTATTTTTTATACGTGAAGTTTTATTGAACACGAAATGTTTTACAATTATTTTTTTTATAAAATATCCCTCTTTCAACCAAAAAAAATGGCTCTTTTAAAGATCAAACCACACAAATGTGTGAGTAAAAAATCATAGTATGTGTTCAATATTACAAAGCTGTTACCGTCTGCCTGAAATTAGAAAAAATTGTTAAAACTTTGTTAATGGAAAGTAAATTGTTACATCAGTTTGGTGACATCGGCTGAAGCAGCAAATTGCGTACCTAAAATGGAAAAGAAGATACCACAAAGTATCACAGTTATCTAATTAATCGAATATTTATCCATTTTTTGTAGCACAATCACTTGGTTTATGTAATATATTTGTAAATGTAATCATATAAAATTGTCAAATGATTCAGAGATTCTTAAACTTTATTTATAATTTAGCTACTGTTAATAGAGGTCACTGTAAAACTAATTTTTAAGATTCTTAAACTTTATTTGTAATTTAACTATTGTCAATTAGATGTCATCAGGAAACTTATTGACACTTGAAACAGGTTAGCCTCTAAATGCGGTAGAGGTAAATCTATTTCATAGAACTACCACTATCTGTATGGCATCCCTCGCAGCATTTGTTCCCGCAGCTCAGTCGGTGTAGAGGGAACGGCGTGGGGATGAGGATGCCCAGATAGCAGTCTGGTTAACCGCGAACAGCTTATCCCTTTTGAGAGAAGCAAGAGAAAGAATAAAACTAAACGGTAGGATTTGGGCTGGTTTCGGACCCAGAAGGGGGGTGAAATAGAACAAAAAAACAAAGATTGTCAACCCATCGCGCTGGTGAGCCGACTACGGGCGTGTATATTTTATGGCTATTAGTGAGTCATCTTCTACCTGGCTTTCGTTATGATAAATAACTCGGCCACTTTGATTTTGTTAGTAAGATTAGTCTAACAGATCGGCTCCAACAGAGAGGAAAAGGACAGTCTAGGCCGTATCAGTTCCTGTCCTAAAAAGACTATTGGAGGAACAATCTGTTACCGATTTTCGTTAATTGTTAATAAAATCAAGCTTTAACCTAATATTTACTTAGATAGATATACTCACCTTTAAAACCAAATTATCGTCTGGCTGCTTGTCTCCTGTCCTCCGCTTGACGGCACCCTCTGACCAACAGTAAAATCAAGATCCTCAATGAGATGAAAACGAAAGTAAAATTATCACAACACAATCAAAATTTAATTCACTAATTTTATTAAATCTATAAACACCACCAAAATTTTCTATTTTATACAAAACGAAAAAAAAATATAAGCACAATTATAAAACTTTAACAAAAAAAAAAAAAAATTCAAAGTTAAAAATTGACCAAACGTTTGTCTAAAACTTCACTACTCTAAAATTATGTGACTCCACGTTGGGCTAACCAAAAACTGACTGCCCGTTCCTCTATCTAAAAACTTCTCACGCGGTAATTTTTATTAATTTTTCATTAAAAGTTGGTTGAGAGAGGGAGAAAAAAGTTTTTTTTTTTGCAATTAATTTGAAAATCCCAACCAATTTATAAAATCAAATTACCGCACGGGTACAAAGAATGTGTGCATTCTTGGTGAATTGGACACAACACCAAATGCAATTTTTCAAATATTGCATCGGTCATGATCATTTACCTATGCACAAGTATAAACGAAAAAAAAACTTACATTTCAATATGTGCATAAACGAAATAATCAAATTGATTTACTGTCAGTTTATCGTGAACAATTTATCGTGACAGTGGAATCAGTTTATCGTGGAACAATTTGTCGTAGAACAGTTTATCGTGGGCAATTTATCGTATAACAGTTTATCGTGGACAATTTATCGTATAACAGTTTGGAACAGCTTTAGTATCGTAGTCAAATATTTTTGACAGTGTGGATGACGGTAGAGCCACTTTGACCAAGAGCGGAATTGTGTATAACTAAAAATGTGTCTTTGCTTAGCATGTTTTGGTTCTAGCGCAATCTATTGGAATAAAAACGAACTAAAATTTTAAAAAAATACGTTAAGACGTGCTAAAAAAATTTAATAAAAAAATATTGAGTCTCATTTAAAAATAAATGAAATTTAATATTTTTTTATGAGTATATTAAATTGAGAGTGGGAGTCGTACTGCGTGCCGCACGTAGGAGCAGATTATATAGAATCTATTAATGACACCTACGCTCCTCCCCGTAGCCCCAGGCGTAGGAGCCGGGATCTTCAAACATGTCGCACTGCGTGCCGCACGTAGGAGCGGATTATATAGAATCTATTAATGACACCTACGCTCCTCCCCGTAGCCCTGCGGGGCTCTTTAGTTTTTAATTTCGGGGGCGTAGGAGCCGGGATCTTCAAACATGTCGCACTGCGTGCCGCACGTAGGAGCGGATTATATAGAATCTATTAATGACACCTACGCTCCTCCCCGTAGCCCTGCGGGGCTTTAATTGGTTCAGAAACTACCGACTTCCGTTCCACATGGCCATATTCAAGAACTTCTTCAAAAAATCATCCAATAATCCCATTTTCATCTAACATACCCAATCCCATCATAATCGGTTAAGAAACTACCGAGTTCCGTCCCACATGGCCATATTCCAGAACTTCTTCCCAAAATCATTCAATAATCCCATTTCCATCCAACATACCAAATCCCATCATAATCAGTTAAGAAACTACCGAGTTCCGTCCCACATGGCAATATTCCAGAACTTCATCCAAAAATCATTAAAGAATCCCACTAATTTATTGATATCACGCATAAAACCTTAATTCTACGATAAATTGTCCACGAAAAACTGTTCTACGATAAATTGTCCCACGATAAATTGTGTCCACGGTAAATTGTGTCCACGATAAACTGTTCTACGATTAAATGTTCACGTTAAATTGAAACACTATAAATTGTTTACGATAAAGAGACCGTCACCCAATCAAATTACGTTCGTGAACATATTTGGGTTCATTTAACTGAGGCATGTAACATATTCTAATGTAAATGGATTATGTTACCTTCAATTAAATACACCCTAAAAAATGTAAAAAATTAAAACATGACGGTTTTATTACAAAAGGAATAGTTGAAGATATTATCAAATATTAAATAGTATCAATATAGGACATTGCCTTGTAAAATCGTGTTCCAAATTTGTTTTTTCTATAAGACAAGAGTGAAGTTAGCTGTTTTAGTAAACTCGTTAAAAAAACTCGAAAATCAACACAGCTGGTGAAAAAGTAAAACTAAATTTAACTGTTTCAACTGGTTAGCTTAGTTGTCTAAGCAAAAAAGTAAACAAACAACGGCATTTTTTCGAAAAAAGATCGAAAAAACGACAAAAGCGACGCCGTGAGAAAAAATCTAATTACGGTAAATGCGATAAGCTAAGAGAAAAAAAGGACACGAACGTCCTATATATAAGTTATTTAATATATGATATTATCTTCGAGGTCATGTTATTAGGAAGTAGATAAATTAGGATAGGTTAGTAACAGGATTAGATAGAATTCTGTTACACACTCGAAACGAACTTTATAGATTTTGTATGAAAAAGAAATATTGTAAAATCAGAAGTTAACGAGACACCATCGAGGCAACATAATAATAACGAAAAATAAATGTATATAGTCCATTCAACTTTTAATAAATAAAACAAAAGTATACAGTTCATTTTTGGGAAATTGGAAATTTGGAATTTGGATCGGAAATCTGTTCAGTATGTAATGGCGTTTTTGATAAAAAATTGCACTTGATTTGAAGTACAACCAACACAATTGTGTGTATAGTTATAGTGTTTGTTTTCGAACGAAAATAAGTTTGAAAGGAATACACAAATATGTAAGTTGGTTCAAAACACAAACAAAAATAAATTTTTGACATGGTACTTTTGCCGTACCCATACAATTGTGTTAGTAAAATACAAAAGGGATATAAAATTTGTTAATTTACAAAATATAAAATTATTAACCTAAAATAAAAACATTCCGAATGATGTGGCGCGACGTCCGAAGAAATTTGTTTGTTACTAATACAAAAACACACATATTCTACACTATTGCGTTCCGGTAATTCTTCTCTCCTGTTATTATTTTTGGATTAAAATAGGCGTTTAGAGGTACCCACACAAGTGGTTGCACTAATTTATGCGGGACAGCACCAAAGTGAAGTAGTTCTACAAATAAGTTTGAGCCGATTCTCCGTTAGTCGAGTGTGTAGCAGAGATATCAGGAAACTGGTGGCTTCAGACGGCGACCAGGATCTATAGCCAACTTCGTTGCGAAATCGCCGTATGAATGCGGTTCAACTAGGACGGTGGCTCCAAGAAGTTTGTGAAGTTGAAATCAGTCGGTGGACGGTCAGAAGACGACTTCGAGAAGTAAATCTGACTTCACACAGACCAGCAAACGGGCCGAAATTGACCGCAGCCCACCGACGAACCCATCGTGAGTTTGCTCGAAAGCATTTGAATTGGACAGAAGAAGAATAGAGAACAGTCCTGTCCTCTGACGAGTTCAGGATGTGTTTATATGGCACCGATGGGCGCGGAAGAGTACACACTTAAAAATCTTGCTGCAATTTTTAATGCAACCCTTGAATCAAGGCTTATACGATGCAATCGTGTATCACATTCTGATGCAAAGCATGCATTAAAAATAGTTATCATGCAGTTGCGTCTAAAATTACTGCAGTAGTGTATTAAAAGAAAATTTCTATATAATCGGGGGGTTGACTATTTTTTAGCAAATTTATTATAATTCGCTAAGTCATTGTGTATATTTTTAATATAAAAGCCTTAAATATTTCTCATATATTTGAAGTGTAAGGAGGTCAATTGATTTACGATTCAGTTGGAAAAGTAAAAAATTGGAATCTGTGGAATTTGCCTTATAGTTTTAGTTTTAATACAAAAAAATATAAGTGTAATACAATTAATTGGGAATTTCTAAATTTCTAATGTAGTGTGCTTTATACTGTTTAAAGCACTGGCTGGGCTGAACTATACAATTTTAATGCCACTTTCACTTACGACAAAAAATGTTGCTTCCAAATGGATATTTTAATTTATTTTTTATGCAATTTGCTGTAAAATTTCAATATAACTTGTATCAGTTTTAATAAAATATTCCGTTAAAGTTTAATGTAAACTATGCAATAAAAAATAATACAATTAGCATTAATATCTAATATAATGCAACTTGTATATTAGTTTGTAATGCAAGCTTGCGCTGGACCTATATGAAAAGCAATTTGCTTTACATAGGCCATATTTTTTTCAACTGTGTATACAGAAGACAAGGAGATAACGTTGCATTGAATAACGTGTCTCGTATGGCGGTGGATCGTGCATTTTCTGGGGAGGCATATCATTAGAGGCGAAGACAGATCTTGTATTCATCACACGAGCCAATACTGGCTGTCGATCAAGAGGAATGAATTCTCAACGGTACATTGAGGAAGTACTCGAGGAGTACGTCGTATCTTTTGCCGGGTTTATTTGTGAAAATTTCCTGTTTATGCAAGATAATGCGAGACCGCATACAGCTGGTGTAGTATACCAGTACCTTAAACAGGTGGATGTGCCTGTTATGGAGTGGTCAGCTCAAAGCCCGGACCTCAATCCCATCGAACATTTATGGGACGAGTTGAAAAGAAGGGTTCGAGCCATAGATGTTGCTTTGACGAGTCTCCAGGAGCTGCAACAGGTGATCGCCTCCCGATACCTCAAAATTTTGTGAAAACTTTGGTTAAATCAATGCAGCATCGAATGGAAGCTGTCATTCGGGCCAGGGAACGGAATACTTCTTATTAATAAAAGTGTTTTTTTTTGTTTATTTCCATATTTTAATTCGATTTTATCCCTAATTTTCATGCTGAAAAATTCACAAAAACGTGTACCTCAGATGTATACCCCCAACAATTAGTTTGATGGCACGTATAAATATAAAAAAGGTACCACTGGATAGATATTGAAATAGACTTTGAATCTGCATTAAAAAAAAGTTATTTTTTGAACTTTTGTGGAAAACAGTTCTCTACCAACCTTCATTGAGGTAACATCTTTGTGATTTACAAATTGAATTTATTGAGTTAAAAATAAAAAATAAAAATAAAATCTTTATTAATATATAATTGTTCTTCAAATTGATTACTAATTTACAAAATAATAAATAAGTGTATACAATAAAACAAACTAACCAGAGTGAAACTAAAGGCCGCT
Source organism: Nephrotoma flavescens (assembly GCA_932526605.1). NCBI lineage: Eukaryota > Metazoa > Arthropoda > Insecta > Diptera > Tipulidae > Nephrotoma > Nephrotoma flavescens. Next base: position 72,867,894 of record OW052221.1, read on the forward strand.
TTAATGCGACCTTAAAAGTGTTATCGTTCAAAAATCAAAAACAGAAAACGTGCGATGATGCAAATTTACAACAAATGATTAGAGAAAACCAATACATGATCAACTCTTTACAACATAACAGTAATATGGCCGCCTCAACATCAACAAATATAACAACAAATAATACATTCAACAATCTGGTCGATGACGATGGTAACGGTATTGAATTTGATCTTGATTCTGAAATTCATTCAAAAAACAAAAATAATAAAATTATTATAACGCCCATAATAATACAAAACATCACTGAAAACAAATTGAGGGATATTCTCAAAGAACTTAACATTAATAAATTTCTGATTAAATTATGCAGCATTGGGATAAAAATTTCACTTCACAATCAGTTGGATTACAACAATCTACGTAAACACCTAACAGATACGAATACTGAACATTTTACCTATCGTTCTCCGTCAGAAAAAATATTAAAAGTAATATTAAACGGTCTGCCCAAAAAAATTAATACGGATGAGATTAAACAAGTACTCACTGATAATGAATACACTAATGAACAGTGATGATATCATCGAAATAACTGAACTAAATCCTAAAGAAGGCTTGATGCAAAATGGTCTTTATCTGATCAAATTTAATGCAAACAACATTAAATTCAGGATTATACAAAAAATAAAAAGTCTCAACCATATAATTGTATCGTTTCGGATACATACTCCTAGGAAAATTTCTCCTACGCAATGTCGCAGATGCGGTATGTATGGCCATGGTACCTCCTACTGCTATAAAATACTAAGATGTCTCAAATGTGGAGACCCTCATGATACGCTACAATGTAAAGTTTCTGACGTAAATTTGATATGCTGTTTATGTCAAGGAAACCATATGGCAAACTCACCCAACTGTCCAAAACTAAAGGAATACATCCTCATACAATACAAGAAAACGTCAAAATTAAACGAAATATAAAATCTAACAATATAAATAATATTAGGGGCTCTTCAATACGACCTCCTCCGAATTTGTTAAATGCTGAAAAATTTCCGGAGCTTTCGTCTCCCCGGCCAACACAGATGCATCAGGCTTGGAATTCAATTTTTAATAATAAACCAACAAATTCTAATTATAGTGTAAACCAAAACAAATTGGACGCTGCTAATGTATCAAGACAAGTAACCTCCACAAAGGATTCTTTATTTACATATGAAGAAATTTTAACTCTGGTAAGTGATATGGTCTCGAGTCTTTCAGTTTGCAAGACGAAAGCAGAACAATTTACTGTTTTAACTCGCCTAACTGTAACCTACCTCTATAATAATGTTAAATAATGGTTCTACGAATCTGAATAATAACGCATTAAACATTTTTATCTGGAATGCGCAAAGTATAAACAATAAAGTAAATGAAACATTTTCTTATATGAAGCATCTTAATGTGCACGTTGCCATAATTTCGGAAACATGGCTAAAAGGCGATGTATCACTCTTTGACCCGGAATTTAAAGTGTACAATTTAAATAGAAAATCGAGTGGTTATGGAGGTGTTGCCATTATAATTAAACGAAATATTCAACACTCTTTATTACCCACTTTAAATTTACAAACTATTGAGGCTTTAGCAATAGAAGTTAATACAGTTCGTGGTAAAATTAAACTCATAGCCGCTTATTTTAAAGGAGGAACATCCAATATAATTCTTAATAAATTTAAATCAGATATACAATACCTTACATCATTCCAAACAAATTTTATTTTAGGTGGAGATCTGAACGCAAAACATCCGCATTGGAATTGCTACAGAAATAATAGAGCCGGTACAATCTTATACAATGAAATGTTAAATAGTACATTTGTAATTAAATTTCCAAGTTCTCCAACACATTTTAATCACAATTCAAGATATGGATCCACTCTGGACATAGCTCTCACTAATTGCCCACAATTCATTCATAATATGAAATCACGCCCAGATTTAAGTTCTGACCACCTACCGGTACACTTTCAATTTGACTGCAATCCACAACATTATGAGGGTTTACATAGATATAATTATTCCAAGGCAAATTGGCAACTCTATAAATCATGCATTAATAACAAACTAAAACTAACTAGCGAAGCCCCAATTCGAAATATTAAATCATGTAGCGATATTGATGAGCTAGTAGGTAATTTAAATAATATCATCTTATCTGCCAAAGATAGGTGCGTGCCTTGTAATAAAACTATAGCAAAACTTAGTGAATTCAAAATCCCAGAAGCAACCAAAATGTTAATTCGGCTTAGAAACACACGTAGACGCCAGTGGCAACGCACCCGTGATCCTATGCTCAAATCTATTGTGAACGAGTTGCATCAACGCATTAAGGCAGAATTTCAAATTTTGAGAAATAATAAATGGGTTAATATGATTGAAAAACTCCAAAATGACCGTAATACAAATAAATTGTGGGCAGTCAGTAAAAACCTGCGACAACGTAGTAAACAAATACCCCCCTTATACGATAAAGAAAACCGTATTTTGATTACTAGTCTTGAAAAATGTGAATCCTTCGCAGCACAATTTGCTGCAATTCAAAATAATGATAATCACAATCAATCTTCATTTTCCCAACATATATCTTCAGAAGTCAATAGCTTTCTATCTACACATACCGGTTTATTATCGTCTCATGAATTTAATATGACAACTCCAAAAGAGATAAAACAAATCATCAGAATTATCAAGCCTCGTAAATCTCCAGGATATGATACAATAAATGGTATATTAATCAAGAATCTTCCTATAAAAGGACATGTATTTATTTCTTATTTATTCAACGCTTGTATGAAATTCTCCTATTTTTCCAAACATTGGAAAATGGCGAAAGTTATACCAATTTTAAAACCCGGAAAAGATAAATCCGAACTATCTAGCTATCGACCAATAAGCCTCTTAAATCTACTTGGAAAAATTTTCGAAATAGTTCTCAAAATTCGTTGTAACAAATTTATTAAAATAAAAAATATCCTACCAGACGAGCAATTCGGTTTTCGTGATGAGATTTCAGCTCAACATCAGGCACTTCGCATTTATCAACATGTTAGATCTTCATTTAATGAAAAACAATCAACGGGTCTTATCCTATTTGACATTGAAAAAGCATTCGATCGTGTTTGGCACAAGGGACTTATTTACAAACTAATTCAATTTAAATTCCCAATTTACCTCATTAAAATCATCTATAATTATCTCAATGAAAGGCGGTCGTCTATATGTCTAATGAAAAATCGATTGTGCATCACATTAATGCGGGCGTTCCCCAAGGAGCCGTTCTATCACCAATTCTGTATAATTTATACATGGCTGATATTGGGAATTTCTTTTCATTCATTTCGCCCAATATGCCGACGATACAGCAATCTATACATCATCTGCCGATCCCAATATTATAATTAGCAACTTACAATCTAACATGAATACATTATCTAGCTATTGTGCTCAATGGGATATCAAACTAAACCCGTCCAAAACCCAAGCAATATTTTTTACTCGGAGGAGAGCAACTAGATTTTTACCTGGGGGTCTTCACGTAATAGTAGACAACACTCCAATCTAATGGTGTAAAAAAGTCAAATACCTAGGTCTTTGGTTTGATCAAAAAAAATGTTATTGCAAAATCATATTGAACATACAATTGAAAAATCACAAAAATTAACTAAAATTTTATATCCACTATTATGTCGTAACTCAAAATTATCCGAGAATAATAAACTGCTGATTTACAAAATGATAATTAGGGCAACAATTACGTATGGTAGCCAAATTTGGAGCAACGCTGCTCATACACATAAAAAGCGATTACAAATATTGTACAGAACCGTTGTTTAAAAATTATAAGAGATCTCCCACGTAGATATCCAACAATCACCTTGCACACTGAATGTAATCTTGAGACCTTATCAACATATATAGCCAGATTAAACCAAAAATTTTCTCTGTCCTGTTTATTTTCGGAGAACACTATAATTAGAAATTTAATTTCATAATTTTTCATGTTACTTGTTTAGTTTTTAATTCTGTACAGTAAGGTTTTTTTAAATAAAATTTTTCCTTAAATAACTCTCATTTGAATTTACAAAATATCTTAAATTATATAATAAATAAATAAAAAATAAATGTAAAAATTAAACAAAGTTGTACGTAATTATAAATTACAGAGCTCTAAAAATGTTTTATAATAAAAAAAAAAAAAAAAAAAAAAAAAAAAAAAAAACTTTTGTGGAAAATTGAGCAATGTGCGATTTTTTTGCACCCAAGTGTATTCGCGGATTATAATTTGTTGTTTTATTAGTTGAACTTGAGATTTTAACTTTAGAGTAATTTTTTGTGTATTTTATGATATAATCGTGAATTATTTTATGCTTCTATTTATGCTTCTATATCATATTATAAGAAATAAATACACTAATATGTATTTTAAACGGGTGACTAAATAAAATTGTCTACGTTCTTTTCAATTTTTGACATATTTTGAATTTAATAATAATTAAAATTATTTTTTTAATTTTTTTTTATTGATGCGCTTGATTTTGAAATCGCCGAAGTTCTGTTTATAAAACGAATGTTAGAACGAGAAATGTATGTTTATAGGACCATCTCGTTATTCGAAGGATATAAATAAAAACTCAGAAAATCATAATGCTGGACACACATGTGCAGAATTCTGCATGCATCAAAATTAGAATACACTAGTGTATATGGTTTAAAATACATGTACGAGGCATGCCATGCAGAATTCTGCACGTCGTCTCTATTTCTAATTTGACTGCTCATCCGTCGGTGTTGACAACATGAAAAAAAATAAAACTAAAAATCGTCGGCAACTTCACGCGATATTGTTTGATATTTTCCCCTTTTCACACTAAATTTTGTCAAGATGGAGGAGAAAATTACAGAGTTTATAAAAAAAACAATTTTTATACGATACAAGACATTTCAATTGCAAAAATATTTATCTGTGTGACAAAAAGTTCATAGCTTGCTTTAACTCTGAATAAAAAATGCCGCACACAAGTGTCAAATAATTATGCTCATGTGTTTCACGTGCAGATCTGCATGCGGTGCTGCATGCAGAAAATCTGCACATCTGTTTTCAGCATAAATGATTTTTTGTTGGTATATTTCTGTCGAACAAAATCTCTTTCTTGTTGTATGTTTATTCTTTGGTAGTACTCCAAATGAAAAAATGGTTTTCAACTCCATTTCAATGCCAGAAATTTTAGAATCCGATGGTGGACCACAGTTCACTTCAAATACATTTAAGCAATTTGCAAATTGATGGTCATTCAATCATCGTATATCTAGTCCGCACTACGCAAGATCAAACGGATTTGCTGAGCAGAATGTACAAACGGCGAAAAATCTATTGAAAAAATGTTGGCACAGATATTTATGAGGCACTATTAATGCTTCGAAATACACCAAGACGTAATGAGCTTGGTTCCTAGAGTCAACGCCTATTCAGCTGCAATACCAGGGCTGGGATGTTCTAACATCACCATGCTTCGATAATTTATCGAGGTTTATTTCTCGTTTCTGTATAGAATAAAATTTATCTCTGTTTCAATTTTTATATCATTTACCAGCCTGCTAGATTGCAACATTGTGATGTTTCTACTGTGTTTCTATCACCAAATAATTTATTTTCGATTGTAAAACTAACGAACGAAAATAAGTGAAATAGATATTGTTCAAATATAGTCTAGTAAGTTGTGATAGCAATAGAGAAGAAATAAATGATAAACGAAACAAAAGTCAAATTAATTCTAGCTGAAAGAGACGTAGACTTTGATAAAGTATCGAAAAATGGAGAAATTTCATTCCGAAAATGAACGATTAAAGGCAGGTTCACGAGTGCGATCAAAAAATGATTCGCGAATCAAGCTAACCAATGAGCGTCATTTGTGTCGATTCAATGTGGACCTTCTATTTTCTTTTCTTCTATGCTGCTATTTTTTCAAGGAAAACTCGATGCATTTAAGCAAGCAAGCTATAAATAAAGATAAATAGTAGATGTACAAGGAATCGGCGTCATTACTGCTCATAATTTGTTTTTTTTTTTAGTTGATTGCTTGCGATCAAAATTTGCCCAAAGTTTAAATTATTTCATCTCGGGCGGGGAAATTTTTATGTATTTCTAATGATTTGATTGCCTTTTGATTCACGAATCATTTTTTGATCGGATACGTGAACCTGCCGAAAAGCCGAAATTCAATAAAGTCACGCGAGAATTAGCACGCCTACGACCTTTTTCCAGCAAAAAGGTATAAGCTGACAATATATAAATTCCATTCAGACCATTGAAAATTGGTGAACAAGTGCGCATGCAAATTGGTCAGAGAGGATGGAATTCAGCAACCGTAGTGGAAAAAATATATCCACGGTCAGTCATCGTACAGGATAAATCTGGCAAGAGATATATGCGAAATGCTATTCATTTAGAAAGATCTAAGGCACTTTTTCATGCTGTATAAGATAGCGGAATTTTGACAGCGGAAAATAAGAGATTACGCTACTCGCCGCAAGTGGCAGCACTATCACTAAAGAGAATTTTTTGTAATGTAATTACCAGCGGAAATTGTTTATTCATTACACAGCGGAAATCATAGCAGAATAAAATATTAGAAGTGATCCTTAAAATGGCAAATAGATTGATCTCCGAAGTAAAGGAACTCGGTATATGAAATGTTGAAATTTAACAATAATCCGCATTTCTTCCACTAGTAACCAATATTTTCGGTTGGTTTTCTAGTAGCTTAGGTCATACTGGTACTATATGAAAAATTTGGGGGACATTCATGGACTAGAATTTTCACTAAAATTTTTTGATTTTATGCCGCCATATAAGTTATTTGCAGTTTTTGGCCAATATCTCAAAAACTTCAAATAGTAACCAATACTTTCGGTTGTTTTTCTAGTAGCTTAGGTCATACTGGGACTATATGAAAAATTTGGGGAAAATTCATGGACTAGAATTTTCACTAGAATTTTTTGATTTTATGCGGCCATATAAGTTATTTTCAGTGTTTGGCCAATATCTCAAAAACTTCCACTAGTAACCAATAGTTTTGGTTATTTTTCTAGTAGCTTAAGTCATACTGGGACTATATGAAAAATTTATTATTAATTATTATTTAAATTCTAGTCCATGAATTCCCCCCAAATTTTTCGTATAATCTCAGTACGAGCTAAGCTATTAGAAAACCAACCGAAAATATTGGTTACTAGTGGAAGAAATGCGGATTATTGTTAAATTTCAACATTTCATATACCGAGTTCCTTTACTTCGGAGATCAATCTATTTGCCATTTTAAGGAGCACTTTTAATATTTTGTAACGAAATTATATTCGTGCCATGTACCTGGAAATTTTGTGATAAAAATAATATGAAACGAAAAAAAAATATTTCATAACACCAAGTCCGGAATATGGTGAAACGGACTGTTGTGGAACATGATTTATGGTTCCAATTTTCATCTTGAGACCTCTGTCTTTAAAAGCGAGAAATTATATATATTTTTTTTTTTTTAAATAAATCAGTTGAACCATAAATGCATAAATAAAACCTAGGAGGAAGAAAAGGAAAAAATAGACCGGGAGTTAATTATAGATTTTTGTAGAGTAACCTTCTCTAATAACAACCCAATAAAGTAATAAAATTGGGTCGATAAACAAATAGAAAAAAAAAATGAAAAATTTCTAGTGTATAGTATGTACTAAAATTAGTGAATAAAATTAATGTTCAGTTTTTTTCTAATCATTGTATTTAAGTTAAGTTAAATAATTTATAATCGAACTATATACTAGTGTTAATTGGTTAAGTGTTACTTTAATTATACTTAATAATAATAAGTGCAGTTATAATAATAAAGCAAAGCGTTTAGTGATCGAAGAATGGTGGACGTTTGGTCAAATTTGCACGAAAAACGTGGTTGTGCAAACAAAAACTCTATTTAGGCTTATGAAAAATAATGTGTGATAATTAAAATATAATTAAGATATACCTATCAATAAATTCAATTCAATAAAACTGAAAAAAAATTTAACAAAGTGAACATAACGATACCCCTTTTGGGCACTACCTATTACGACTACCAGTGCAACAACAACAATAGACTTTCTGTGGTTGCAATTAGTGAACAAAAATAGAATTGAAATTGGTAACGAACTCGTACAGGTAGTGCTAAAAATGCGACGAAATAGAAACGCGCACATAATAATACCTAAATAATATTTTACATAATAAATACTACTAATATAAATATAATTACTATAATAATATACTTAATATAAATATAATTACTATAATAAATTACCTAATAATACAAAACATATGTGTATATAAGTACAAATATTGTACTTTTTATAATCTAATATAATCGCAATAAATAATATTACATAAAAGCGATCAAAAATACGATTCGCAACAAATATCATATGGATTACCAATGGCGCCCAACGTGTTTTGAATTCCGTAAGCTAGTTGTAGTTTAATATTCTAGTTTAATAATTAGTTATTACATTTAAGTATAACCATAAATAGGTTTAAGCATTTCCTTTTGATTTTTCCACATAATTGATTTTGTTTGAGATAAATTGAGTTTTTGTTTAAATTGATAAGGAAATGGTTCAAACTATTTATATATTTTTTTATTTTTCTACTTAATTTTCTTATTATTTAAGTACTAACCAACCTAATTTTCTTGGTGAAGGTGATTTTTAGTTTAAATATATAATTTTTATAATGTGTAAATCAAATTTATTAATTTTTCATTTTTCCTTTCTCGTCTGCCATCTTATTTGTGATGTGCCTCTTTTTCTCTAGTTTCTCTTTTCTTTTCTTTTCTCCGCATCATTTTTGCATTATGGTTAATAGTTCGTGTAGTGATTTAATTAGTGAATATAGAATGGATAACTAATTTGTGTATCTGAATGGAGTTTAGGTAAGTAAAGTGTAAACAAGGTGAGTTGCCTGGTGGTTTTCTTTTCCCTATCCTACCTTTCCCTATTTCCCTTCCTTATGCGGTCCTAACTAGGATTATTCAGTTGTCTAGAAATACCCACCCCGAACCCTGAGCTTTAGCCGACGAACAATGACCGCCTAGGCAGCTGAATAGTTAATTTCTGTTAACATGATCTCTGGTCATGTTGCATGACCTCTGGTCCTGTTACAATTTTATTCCTCTGAGATGTTTTATTTCGTGAAAAAATATATACATAATGAATAAAAAATTTCCGCTGGTAATTACATTACAAAAAAATTCTCTTTAGTGATAGTGCTGCCACTTGCGGCGAGTAGCGTAATCTCATATTTTCCGCTGTCAAAATTCCGTTATCCTATACAGCATCACTTATTCTAGATCCAGTTCAACATGAAACCATTATTGAAAAATCAGACAACAACGACGATACAAATACAATTATAACACCAAGCATCACCGAGATACCAAATTGACAAATCACTAAGTACATCACCAGTCTAACCAGTCAACAGTCGGCAATCGGTTGAGAAAAATAGAAAGGAAGAAGGAAATAAATCAACAAAATCGACGAACGTGTCAGGACTTTCAGGGCACGATCAACCAGTCGCAGGGGTCGACTAGTTAAGAAACCAAGAAGATATTGTAACCGTTGCACTGTTACACATAAATACGTTTGTTTTGAAATTGTATCACTGCGCAGGATAATTCAGTCGCGCGAGTTACGTCCCTCGACCTCCACGAAGCCATCAACATCATCATTATCATCACCATAAAGAAGATAAATAATAATATTTCTATAGACATAACATTTTCTTTTCTTATATGAAATGTATCAACTAAATACAAAGTATTGTAGCGATAAATAAGCGATTGTATTAATTACATTTCTTTAGTTTATGAAAACATTATTTGTTGAATATTAAATATCATTCTCAATCTTAATAAATATATTTTCTTAATAAGCATTTTTGGTATTTGTAAATTATAAGAACATCAAAAGAATAAATATATAAAATCAGATTTATTGTAACCATCGAATAGACATAACGTCTAAAAATTAAATAAATTATAAGTTTAAATTTTCGAAACAACTCTTTTATTTTTCACAACTGCAGTTTCGGAAATATAACTGGCGCAGTGTGTAGTGGGATTATTTTTATAATCCAATATCAAGAATAAAATAAACTTAAGTTCGCAAAAAGTCAAAGTATTTGACACGGTTTAATAATTAATAATAAAAGTGAAAATATTGCGAACTAAAAGAACTCTTTTTTTTTGTGAATCAATTAACGTATACTATTCGTGGAATATAAGTTCCGTACCAAGGGAATATTGGTATATAGTGAAAGTGTCAATTTATTGAGGAACAAATATATTAGTGTTCAGTTTTATATTCTTGAAACCTACGTGAAGACAAACATAGAAATGATTTATCAATCTATATTGCTCTGGTAAGTCAAAATTTAAGTTTTATGTTTAAAAAAAAAAAATTCCTTTCAAAAAAAATAAAAGGTGGTGACAATAATCTCAAAATTATTAACTCGCGGAATACGAGTATTAGGTTAGTAAAGTTGATAAATTCGCGGTTTACGAAAATATTAACGGTAAATTAGAAGATAATAACTATCTCGTGAAAAGAAAAAATATAAAAATAGATAAATTAATAAATAATTTTGAAAAAATAAAAATAGAAATGTCTGTAAACGGAGATGAAAACGAGAAGCCACAGGGCTTAAATAATATTAATATCTTATATAATCACCTTAAAATTCCTGATGCGGTAAAAGATTTACCCAAATATGATGGAAACCGTCACACTTTATTTGAGTTCATAGAAAATGTTAACGATATCCTTGAAGTGTGTGACGAAATCAGTGGAGTACCATGTACTCGTATATTACTCAGAGCTATTAGAAATAAGATAATTGGCGAGGCCAATGAAGTGCTGAACATGTATGGAACCCCCTTAAATTGGGATTCCATACGCGAAAATCTAATTTCTCATTACGCTGACAAGCGCAGCGAGATAAATTTAATTAGGGACCTACACACAATCCAACAAAATAATAGTACTCTAGAAGAATACTATTCGAAAATAATAGACCTTCAATCAACAATGGTCAATCATTGTAAAATAAACGAATCTAACTCTGTGGTCATTGGAACTAAAACGGGGCTATTTAAAGAAATGTGCTTAGCAACATTTCTTGCCGGGTTAAAAGAACCTTTAGGAAGCATGGTCAGAGCCATGCAACCAGATGACATAACAGAAGCATTTACATATTGTATCAAAGAACAAAACATACAATATGCCAAGAAAACCAATTATGGTAGTCTCCCAATACCTAACAAAAAACCATTACCTACTAGACATTTTCAACAATTTCAACAACAATACCAAAATACGATGCCACATAGACAATATAACCCACAATACAATACTCAACCGGTATTTCAACATAGGTTACAAACTCCTCAATTTGGAAAACCAATTAATACTTATTATAATCATAGACCATTTAATCAAACTTATCAACAAAGGAACCCAAATATCAGTAATAAAATTCCCGCTTTACTACCTCCCAAGTTAAATCCAAATCGGCGATTCGAGCCAATGGACACTACTTCAATCAACAATAAAGATAACCAACCCACTCGATTTGCTCAACAACAACAATATAATCAAAATTCACAACAAACAAGAAATTTCTTTCAGCCTCATGGAAGTCCACGGTTCCAAATCCAAGAATTATTCAACATAGAGAATCCATCAAGTTCAGAAACTTATCCTGAAATTTTTCATGAAAATTACTACCCAAATCTTGACGGCAACCCGAACGAAATTTATACTCTAGAAGAGCAAGAAATAGACTATTCTCAAGAGGAACCAGAAATCGATGAAACTAATGAGTCAACGGATTTTCGGCAAACTGCCTTGGATCCATCGGATATATCCAGCTGAATAAATCCCAAAGCTCAGCATTACCTTATATATTTATAAAATTTAACCCCACTAAAATCTTAAGATTCCTAATTGATACTGGCGCTAATAGGAACTTTGTTAACCCAATACATATACATCCTACACGGACCAAAATTATTCAGCCAGTAAAAGTTAAAACGTTGTTTAAAGAGCACGAAATAAATAAATCTGTAATTTTTAAGGGCCTCAGTGAATTTAAAACAAAAGAACCAATAGAGTTCCTTCTTTTTAAGTTTCACGAATATTTTGATGGGCTAATTGGTTTAGAAACCCTACAAAAATTCAACGCAAAATTAGATTTCGAGAAATCTATACTAGAATTACCAAACGTCTCAATCCCTCTAAAATTTTCCAACGTTACTTCAAGAGTATTTACAATAGAACCCCGAAGCAAACAAATATTTAACATCCCAGTTGATAAAACCCAAGGTGAAATATATATCAAACCAGTTAAAATTCAAGAAAATCTCATTATTCCAGAAGGGTTGTATAACGCTTGTAATGGTTACTCACTCATGGAAATTATAAACTTTTCTAATGAAACAAAACGGTTCGTGATAGAAAAACCATTAAAATCAGAAGAAGTACAAACTCATTTTAATATTGAAATAAACCATTCTTTAATACACTCCAGTGAAAAAGACGAAAGACCTATCTCAGAATTAATTCGAATTTCGCATCTGAACTCTGAAGAGAAGAAAGAAATATTAAAGTTATGTAATTCCTTTAAAAACCTATTCCAACAAGAGAATGAACGACTAACTTTCACGAATCAGGTAAAACACGAAATTAACCTATCGAACGAAAAACCATCATTTGTTAAAAGCTATAGGTACCCTGAGATTCATAAACAAGAAGTAAATAGTCAAATTTCTAAAATGTTGGAAGAAGGCATCATCAGACCAAGCTACTCACCTTGGTCTTCACCCATTTGGATTGTTCCCAAAAAAGCAGATGCTAGTGGGAAAGTAAAATGGAGACTTGTGGTAGATTACCGCAAGTTAAACGAACATACTATTGATGATCGGTACCCCCTACCCAATATAACGGAAATTCTTGACAAGTTGGGCAAGTGTATGTACTTCACTACATTAGACCTTGCCTCAGGATTTCACCAAATTGAGGTAGAACCAAGAGACATTCCAAAAACGGCATTCACTGTCGATTATGGGCATTACGAATACGTTCGAATGCCTTTTGGATTGAAGAACGCTCCATCAACCTTTCAGCGGGTGATGGACAATGTTCTCAAAGAATTACAGGGAAAAATCTGTTTATGTTACATGGATGACATAATCGTTTTTTCCACATCCCTTCAAGAACATATGCAAAGTCTAGGAAAGGTTTTTGAAAGGCTGCAACAAGCTAACTTAAAGATCCAGTTAGATAAAAGCGAATTTCTCCATAAGGAAATAGCCTTTCTAGGACACATCATAACAACTGATGGTGTAAAACCTAACCCTGAAAAAATTAGGGCAATAAATGATTTTCCTATTCCCAAAACTGAGAAACAAATTAAATCGTTTCTCGGACTTTTGGGATATTATCGAAAATTCATAAAGGACTTCGCCAATATTACCAAACCAATGACCGCATGTCTCAGAAAAGACAGGAAAATTGTTCTTGATGAACAATACATTCAATGCTTCGAAATTTGTAAAAGATTATTAATCTGCGACCCCATCCTTCAATATCCAGATTTCACGAAGGAATTCATTTTAACTACTGACGCATCTAACGTAGCATTGGGAGCCGTTTTATCGCAAGGATCCATCGGGTCCGATAAACCAATATGCTATGCGTCAAGGACCTTAACGGTCACTGAGCAGAATTATTCCACAATTGAGAAGGAATTACTCGCAATTGTGTGGGCCTGTAAATATTTCCGGCCATATCTCTTTGGACGGAAATTTAAGATAATAACAGACCACAAACCACTTACTTGGTTATTTAGTTTGAAAGAACCTAATTCCAAACTAGTAAGATGGCGTCTCAAATTAGAGGAATATGACTATGAAATAAGCTATAAAAAAGGAGCGAAAAACACAAATGCTGACGCATTATCAAGAATAGTTCCCGAAGTGGAAAACTATACAAGCTCCGTTTCAAATATATCCTCATCAGTATCTTCACAAGATGATATCCAGAGTCGAATTAATAATAGAAATAAGAATATCATTCCTACAACCGAGTCATGTATAAATGAGTTTAATTGTCAGATTATTCTCGAAATAGACACAAAAGCAAGTAAATTAAACTTCGAATTTAAAATCCTTCACTTCAAAAAAAAAACGATATTGGTTCAAACACAATAATTTTAACGACGACATAATTAACCAAATTTTTAAAGAGTATGTTAAACCCAAAATTCTGATTGGACTAATGTGCAACGACGACGTTTTTAAAAATATTAACAGAATACTCAAATGCAAGTTCATCCAAGATGAATTAAAAATAGTGAGGAGCAAAAAATTAGTTAAAGACTTAGAAAACGAAACCGAACAGAAACTTGCAATTTTAAATTACCATAACCTAACTAACCATAGAGGTATCACGGAAACGTACGAACATCTCAAACGAACCATATATTTTCCTAAAATGAAAAACATAATAAACTCTATTATTAACAAATGCGAAACCTGTCAGTTACTAAAGTACAATAGAAATCAAAAACCAATTAAAATGGAATTAACCGAGAATCCCAAGAAACCTTTCGAAATATTACACATAGACATTTATTCGGTAAATAACAGAAATTTCCTAACCATTCTGGATAAATTTTCAAAATACGGACAAGCATATCACTTAATTACGCAAGGTAGTACAGAATCTATAAAACAACTTAAAATATTCTTTTCCCATCATGGGTTACCATCCAAACTGGTAACAGATAACGGAACTGAGTTTACTGCAAAAATATTTAAAGATTTTTGCTCCTTACACAACATAATTTTGCATATTACTTCTCCCAAGAGTTCCACCGGGAACTCCCCAGTGGAGAGATTCCATTCCACTCTGACTGAAATTTATCGTGTAATTTACGCGAAGGACAATAGTAAAAGTCCCACGGAAATAATGAGTGAATCTGTCATTACGTATAATAATGCGATCCATTCCGTAACGAAACTAACTCCATATGAATTAATTAATGGGCACATTGATAACCCAGACCCTTTCAGGATTAAATTTAATTTTATTAGTAAACAAGACTACATTGAGAATCAACGTAAAAATTATCAAAAACTTATCAATTTAATATATCAGAGAAACTCTAGAATAAAGAAAAAAACAATAGGGAAATTAAACCAAAATAGAATTGAGCCACCCGACTATCAAGAAGGAGAGACTGTTTACGAAAAAGATAATAGAAGAAATAAATTAGCCCCCAGATTTCAAAAGCTCAAAGTTGTAAAGAACAATAAGATCACTCTCATAACAGATAAACGAAAAATCCATAAAAATAAAATTAAACGTTTATTACAGGGTAGCAACAGGAATAACACTCATAAGAGGAATGACAATCTCCGACTACAGTAACAACAATGGAGTTCTACCAATTCAAACAAACCAAGCGAAAGTAATTATTGCATATTCTAGACTCCTCCACGTAATTAATTTAGAAAATTATGAATATCAAATAAACAACATAGGCAATAGCATCATATCACTTAAGAATAGTATAAAAGACAAACATGGATTAGCATCTGACCTTTTTAAGGATAGAATGAAAATACTCTACAATAAATTTCAAATCCTATTAGATAACTTTAACCACTTAAAACCCAAATACAGAACCAAACGCGGATTAATCAATGGTCTAGGAAGTGTAATCAAGGCTATTACAGGAAACCTATACCAAGAAGACTATGAAGAAATAAGCAAATCACTAGCACAAATTAATAATAACGAAGAAATATTAAAAACTCAAAACGAGAAACAAATTATTTTAAACAAAGGTATGATTGAACGATTTGGTGAAATTCAAAAGTTCGTCAATGATCAAACTAAACAAGTAGAGCTAAACATACGAAACTCGGAAAACATAACACACACTCTTGAAGTAATTCTTCAACTAGACCGGAGTTTGGAAAATATAGTTTATAATATAGAAATAATGAAAGAACACATTCTTAACATAGAAGAGTCAATTTCGTTATCTAAACAAAAAATAATTTCCCGCCATATATTGAATAACGAAGAGATAGATATTATCAAAACAGAATTAAGTAAACAAAATATTAAATTCATATACGAACAAAATATTTTTGAGATTATATACCCCCAAGCCTATTTTAATAGATCCCAAATTATTTATTCTATCCAAATACCCATAATACACCCAGAAAACTATAACCATTTTCTCTTATTTCCTTTAACTATAAATGGTACCTATTCAATCCAAATTCCATATAAATCCCTTATCCTAAACGAGCATAAAAATTATTTTTTGACCGACGTATGCAATGAAATTGAGAACGTCAAATATTGTCAAGCAAAGGATTTAAAAGATATTAAAAATTGTATACCAAATATTATAAACAACATTCCGGCACACTGTTCACTAATTCAAAAACCACTCCAAGATGAAATTAAAGAAATATTACCTGGATACATTTACATACAAACTCAACAGGAAGTCACCTTCAAAACAAACTGCGGCCAAAAGCAAAAATCATTAAAAGGCATAAAGCTCATAGAATACCAGAACTGTTCTATCGCAATAAATGGAACTAATTTCACATCAATTAACAAGCGGTACGAGGAAGAGTTTGTAGTTGTCCAACCCTTTAATGACATCAATATCAGTAACATCGTCCAGCAATTAGAACTTCCGGTTTTACATAACAAATTGTTACAAAATATAGATGAAATAAGTTTATTACACAGGAAAACATCTACTCAAGAACATCATAGCTTCGCTATCTATACAATACTTATATCATCAACAATCGGTATTATAATATTCTACTATTCAAGAAAATTCAACTGTAAGAAACCAAAAATTACCGAAGATATAGAACTTCACGTAAGTGCTTCAACAGAGCCAGATGAATCATTGGTTTCCCACAAACCCAAGCGATTGTGGTCAACTCTTAGGGGGGAGGAGTTACGTCCCTCGACCTCCACGAAGCCATCAACATCATCATTATCATCACCATAAAGAAGATAAATAATAATATTTCTATAGACATAACATTTTCTTTTCTTATATGAAATGTATCAACTAAATACAAAGTATTGTAGCGATAAATAAGCGATTGTATTAATTACATTTCTTTAGTTTATGAAAACATTATTTGTTGAATATTAAATATCATTCTCAATCTTAATAAATATATTTTCTTAATAAGCATTTTTGGTATTTGTAAATTATAAGAACATCAAAAGAATAAATATATAAAATCAGATTTATTGTAACCATCGAATAGACATAACGTCTAAAAATTAAATAAATTATAAGTTTAAATTTTCGAAACAACTCTTTTATTTTTCACAACTGCAGTTTCGGAAATATAACTCGCGCGTTTCAATGATTTTGCTCTGCACTGTATACGTATAATTGTGCCATAATCAATACACAGCTGATTTGCAATAATTTAAAGTCGAGTATAGGTGGGGAAAACAAGTTTAATTTTGTTATGTATTCTCCTCCCTATAAGAATTGGATGAAATAAAAAAAAAAATTTGTTGATCATTAGTACCGTGTCACAGTTCGAGTTTGTTCGTCTAATTTATTAAACTGTGTTTACGCAAGCAAATCATAAGTAAAATTAAATTATAATTAAAATTGTTGCTTGCAAGTGCGTGTATAGCTGTGGGGATTACACAAGGATTTTTTTTTATTTCATCAAAGTCGCTTACCAAGGTAAATGTTACTAAATTATTATTGTGTAGTGAAAAATTGTTATTCATAGAATTGTTTGTTTTATCTATAAAATTCAGTTTACGGGCCAAATCAAAATTTTGTGGCAAGTACTCATAGTCCCGGTTTTAATTATCTTAAGTACACAAAAGTACATAAATACAAATTCGAACGATAGAAGTTTATATAACTTCATCATCCATTAAAATCTGTATATGATGTTGGATGCCGTTGTTTGTACCTTGAGTGTACAACAGATGATTTGTGTGCAGATGATCGCACAATATCGTAAAATACAAATTTAATTTATATGTCTATGTCTGTTACGAATAATTATATATTTATACAAATCTTGTTAACCTATACTTATATTATTTATTTACAATTTGTTTAAATTTCGTTATTTATTTATACCTATAGTTAAATTTAAAATATATTAGATTCTAGAAAACAAATTAATGATTCGCGAGCCATGGTTCAAATTACAGTATAGGCAAAAATTATTGTGTTCCGAAACAATATGTTAATGTTCGGTTGTTCATTTATTTATTAAATATATTATATTATATTATTTAAATTATATTTTCTTATATATATACAATTACATTATACCTTATATACATATTTACAATTATTTATTGCCTGCTGATATATTCATTTATTTATTATATTGATATTAAATGCAAAATCATATAAAATAACTTTCTTAATTTATTGTATTGGTCCGCTGTGTAGCTTTTGAAATTTTCCCGTTAAAAATTGTGTCGTTTAGAATTTTTCTTCTGAAGTGTTATGCGTATGTGCGAAATCGGTTTTTTGTTTGTTTGTGAAGTGCTAATAATAATGAGTGGCTAAATAAAACATAATTTTAGCTATGATGAATTAAACTTCAACCACACAGGGAACTTCAATGTACGAATTGAGGTCACATATAAATGGTGGTGTGCGTAAAGACGATCATGACCGTACGATCCAAGGTCATAGTGCTTAGTTGTTTTGTAAAGTGATATGAACATCTGTGATAATACCGCGTTGTCTAAAAGACACCGGAAAATAGTAATCGAACTGTGATATTTTAATTAATCTTTGTTTTTGTGAATGGTCATTCCTCATTTAAATTGTTTATTGCGTGTGTGTGTATGTTCATTATAATGAGTAAAAATGCAGCATATTTTCAAGCTCTTAATGATTGGTGGAAAGATCCCACCCAAACGACTGCCACCTAGCCGGCGATCTGCTGCTCCACCACAAAATCATTAAGAGGTCTGTTAACGGTTCACGGTATATCAGAACAGTTTACAATTTCAAAACAAACCGTAAACGAACCGTTACAATATCGATAATGCGTGAATTAGTGTGTCTATGTTCACTAATGTTTAAAATGGAGTTGGAACTTTTTTTTGTTATTGAAATTCAAATTATTTTTTTAATTTGTATTATTATTTAAAAAAAAAAAGACTCCTGCCAAACTCCTTGTATTTTTTCGGGATTAGGTCGGTGGAAACGATTCGTTTTGGTGATGATAATGAGCACAATGCTTGGTGTGAAAAATTTCTTGAGTACCTCAATTGGTGTATAATTTTGTTCCTTTGCCTCAGCTGGAAAACGTATAACATTGTGTTGACGCACACGAACAGCAATTTGGTTCGATGTACATTTCGCCCACAATATCAGATGCGTCGTCTTCTGGTGCGTTGCGTTGTTATCGTCAGGCAATGGATCGATTTTTTGGCCCTTTTCAGCAGCGTTTTCATGTTCTATATATCATTGGCTAAAGCCTTTTTCAACGTTCACCGTGCAACTGACGAGAACGAATAAAAAACGCACAAAATGGCAGTTTGGATGGAAAATTACAAATTGAAAGTAAAAAAGTGAATAATGCTTCATAACCACGCTTATATTAGAGCTCACTCTCTGTGTCTGTTTGTATCGTCAAATTTTGTAATCAATTTTTCAACCACTTGCGATAGTCCAATTGAGCTGAAATTTTGCATGCAGGCTTAACTCCGATGACAATACAAGATTCTAACATTTTTAAAAAGTTAAAAAATAAAATATATTTAAAAAATCACGCTTATATTTAAAGTAGATAATATAATAAAAGGCTTTGAAAAGTAGAAAATAAAATTTTTCTTCCTTACTTCCTATCAAGGTATATTTATAACAAGTAGAAATTTAACATTAATATGACTAATATAAGCGTGGGGCGCTCCTTCTGAATGTATATACTATCTATCAATATATCATTTTTACGTTAATACTGAAATGCTTCAGCAAAAAATCTATTCTTAGGATACATCAGAATAGACTGTTCCATTAGTGTTGCTAAAAGACTTTACTAAGACTTTACTTCATGTGTCTAATCTAATAGTCTTAAATTACTAATGCCGTAAAGAAGCGCCCCACGCTTATATTTTTAGTCATATTTATTTTCTACTTTTCAAAGCCTTTTACTATATTATCTACTTTTTAGAGAGTTAGTTTTTAAAAAAGTTTTTTTAGATAAATTTTTTTCATATACAATGTATATAGGGTCTGGCCAGAGCCGCCAGACTCATGAGGTATGAAAACGATGAACAATACACTCTTATAAATATTCTGGTAAAAGTTTGTTTCGTCCAGATATTCACATAGATCAATAGCTCTGCTAATAAAATTTTAGGAAGGTACACGAAAATTCAAGTCGCTAGATGTATTAGAAATATATTTAAATTGCAATTTATCTATTCGCATAACGGAGGGTTAAGAAGAGTCACCCTGTATTATGCCAAATAACTTATCATAATAAAGCCAAAATATATATATATATTTTTTTTACTTTCAGCCGCCGTTGTGATAACATTTTTTGTATGCTGGGCCCCATTTCATGCGCAACGTTTAATGTTTTTATACGCTCACAATTGGGAACACTATCAAGACTTAAACGATTGGTTATTTTCGGTAACCGGTTGGTTATATTACGTATCATGGTAACTATAATATATATTGTATTTTATCTTAGTAACTAAATATCTTATGCTATGTTGAAAACATTTTCAGTACGATAAATCCAATATTGTATAATATAATGTCGCAACGATATCGTGTCGCATTCCGAGAAACACTGTGCGGCACAAAACGGGGTTATTATCGTAATAATGGTTTTTGCCGTGAACAATCCAGTTTCCGTGAAACAACAGTAACTGTCGCAAGTAATTCTGGATATGAGACATCACATTTGGTAAGTAATTTATCCCGTAATCCGATAGTAATAAGTTTATGTATATGTACATTATGTGTATTTACTTAGGCACCCCTCCGTGTAATCATATCCCATTCGCATCAATTCTTATACTTTAAGTGAATTATATACGCGTTTACGTCTCTTATGGGAATACATATATGTATAGATAATATACATACAAGAAACAAATTTAGCATTTTTTACATAAAAAGGGATAAACATGTAAAGTGACATACAAACGTATCTTACCTTAACCATTCAATGGATTTCCAGATCATAAAACTTTTTTTTATACAATATGATTTAGAGTCTTTCGCTTTAAGTCTATCAAATAAAATTATCTATATCGTCTTATTTTTTTCTATTTTTATTACAATTGTAAAATTTAAGACTCGTAAAATAAGATTTACGCATAGTGAGCAATAACGACGATATACACATAGGTATTTGGTACCACTACCTAGACCTACCGTCTCTTAAACGCACCAAAGAAAATCATTTTCGTTCGGAACTCAATTTGCCGAGAATATTTATTTGGAACGAAAATCTTTTTATGTTGGAATTTTATGAACAGAACCAAATAGGATACGTATGTCGAGGAGCGAGGGGGGAATGGAAATTTACGAAGATATTTGGCCAATATTTATACATCTTACATAGCATATCTTTATAGAAAATTCTTCTGCAGAAAAAGTTATTAAAAACTAAATATGTCTATTCGATTTATTATATTGAATTCTATGCAAATATTTGACATGATGTTTCCTTGCTAACAGCTCTCTGGAATTCTTTTGATGTTTAATTTTGTTGAAATTCCAGCGAATTTTATTGATCTTGAATTTGTTATCTTGCTCAATATGTACTCCAACATATTTTATTTCGCAAGGATGTTTTGTTTGTGCATATATATCATTATAATGTCTTTAGTAAATATGTAAATCGTCATAATGTACATAATCGGAAAAGGGTTAAATATAATTTTAAATTTTATGTGCGCATGTAACATTTTCAATCGCATAAAATTTTAAATATAAATCGTTTCGTCGTTAAAAGGCTTTTGAAAACGATATTGCCCCGTAATGAAAAATTGATGAGGTGCCCAATCGAATTTATTGTTGGAGCGAAATGGAGTATTGTAGCATATTAGAGCATAGTTGCTGGAGCGCCGAACGATGCTCGGTCTAAGTTAGTTAAATTGAAAATTAATTTTTAATTGTAATAACCGTGTAAAAATCGAAACAAATATCAATAGTTGTAATCATGTCATGATACTCGAAAATCGTTCGAGTTGAAATCACCTCTCACCCATTTTTATAAAAGACGTTTAAACCTGGAAAACACCTAAATGAATTTCCCAAAATTAAGTCCGCATCGTAATTAACTCCTGACACCCCATAAACCAATTTCCGAAATTTTTGGCACACACCTAAATTAAATGCCGTTTAAATCCGTAAAACAGTAACTACAGAACGCAATTAACAAAACCATACATACAATATTTGCCGCAACACAACCAAAGCAACACGGCAAAACATGATGCAAATAAAATATCTGAAAGAAATAACATGATTAAACGAGACTCAAGATATTTCAACATGACGCAGCATGGTCCTGCAAAATTTTGCAACGTCACGCAACATCCAGCAACATGGTGCAAAATCCCTTACCATGTCGCAACATCACACATAAAACTCTCTCTTTTCATGAATTTTCATTAAAATCATTCGAGTCGAAAAAAATTCAAAAAGGACCTATAAAATATTTTTCCCGAAATACGGTTTCAACTAAAACAGTCTTTGGTATTTGAAAACCTATCCACACATCGCAATCGATTTTTGGTACTCGAAAATCCCCGTTTTGCAATTTTTCCAAAGTTGACTGAGTTGAGGAAAATATTATGAGACGGAACGGTCCGGACCCTACCGGAAAATCCTAAAACGAATTTTCTCGAAGTCGGAACACATCGTAATCGATTCTTGTTCATTGAAATCGCTCCTTCAAAAATTTTTCTGAAAGTCATGTGAGCAGAAAAAAAATAAATAATAGAACCCGGCCCACTGGATAATCCTCTAAATGGATTTTTCACTAAATCAAAACCTCATTGCAATCACTTTTTAGTAGGCGAAAAAGACCCTCAGCGATAAAAATCAAAAAAATAAGACCCCGGCCCTCCAGAAAACACCAAAATCGTTGTAGGTGGAAAAAATGGGTGACGGCCTCTTTGTCGTAAACAATTTAACGTGAACATTTAACCGTAGAACAGTTTATGGTAGACATAATTTATCGTGGACACAATTTATCGTGTGGACAATTTATCGTATGCCGTAAGGTAATTTCTTAACCGATTATGATGGGATTGGGTATGTTGGATGGAAATGGGATTCTTAAATGATTTTTGTAAGAAGTTCTGGAATATGGCCACCTAGGATGGAACTTGGTAATTTATTAACCGATTATGATGGGATTGGGTATGTTGGATGGAAATGTGATTCTTAAATGATTCTTGGAAGAAGTTCTGGAATATAGCCGCCTGAGTCGGAACTCGGTAGTTTCTTAACCGATTATGATGGGATTGTGTATGTTGGATGGAAATGGGATTCTTAAATGATTCTTGGAAGAAGTTCTGGCATATAGCCACCTGTGACGGGAGTTGTAGTTTCTTAACCGATTATGATGGGATTGTGTATGTTGGATTAAAATGGGATTCTTAAATGATTCTTGGAAGAAGTTCTGGAATATAGCCACCTGTGACGGGACTCGGTAATTTCTTAACCGACTATGATGGGATTGGGTATGATGGATGGAAATGGGATTCTTAAATGGTTTTTGTAAGAAGTTCTGGAATATGGCCGCCTGGGACCGAACTCGGTAATTTATTAAACGATTATGACGGGATTGGGTATGTTGGATGAAAATAGGATTTTTAGATGATTTTTGAAAGAAGTTCTGGAATATGGCCACCTGGGACGGAACTAGGTAGTTTCTCAGCGGATTATGATGGGATTGGGTGTGGTGGATGGAAATAGGATTCTTAAATGATTTTCGAGAGAAGTTCTGGAATATGGCCACCTGGGACGGAACTCGGAAATTTATTTACCGATTATGATGGAATTAGGTATGTTAGATGGAAATGGGATTCTCAAATGATTTTTGGAAGAAGTTGTGGAAAAGTTGTCACCTGGAACGGATCTCGGCCATTGCTTATCAGCATTTCGATTGGACGAAAGTCGATGATAAATTGCTGTACTCGCTATTTGATGAAAAATCCAAATTCTATTTATTATTTTTTTTAATAAATTTTCTAGTAAAATGTGTAACCATTGATAGATAAGTTTCTGTCCTATATCGTCAATCTTTTTATATCATATATGACGATAACATTTGGGAGCACTGATCTAGGTTTTAAACTCTTTGCGGTGCTGGCTGGTTACTTCTAAATGAAGACGGAAGTCGAGAGAAAGTGATCAGGACGAATTTTGCTAATGGCCTTTGACACCACATATTAGGGCGAGTTATGGGCGCCACCAATTAAATACCACATCAGCGTATATTCTCCAGGCTGGGGGGGCTGAAGTTGGCGTCTCTCTTATAGCAAGGAGCTTGCTATGTACATGTATTTCACTAGTCCGTAATTAACATATGTGTCAACCGAATAAGTGGGTTGAGCGGCAAGCGAACTACCTGCTCTCAGAAAAATCTGGTTATAAAAGGCCTAGGGTAAATTAAAAGTGCTTAAGGTTTGATAATAAGAACAACCTTCGAAAATGTATACGGGAATATGGGGTGTGTAACGAAATCTCGGTTTTCAAAATCCCTGTTTTCAAAATCATTGTTTTTTATAAAAAAAAACAGATTTTAAGAAAATCCCGGTTTGAATTGTTAAAATTTGGCATGTAGGAAAATGGGACTCTTAAATGATTTTTTGACATAATTTTAAAATGAGTTTACGATAAAGTTCTATAAAATCTCTAATAGTGATGGAATTTGAATGGAGGGCTAAGTGCCGGTGATGGTTTTCGAAGCCGTTAGCCTCTACAATTACTGCATTTCAAAATGTTGCATTAGCAAAATATTGCATTTTTTATTAATCTCGCAACTACAAAATGTTGCAATTACAAAATGTTGCAAATACAAAATCTTGCAATTACAAAATGTTGCATAACAAAATGATGCAAATATTTTTCTTTCTAGTAGGTATCATTAATAGATTCTATATAATCCGCTCCTACAGAACGTCCTGCGTCCCTGCGTGCCGTAGTGCGACATGTTTGCTGATCCTGACTCCTACGTCCCCCTGAAGTTCAAATCTAATGCCGTTCGGAGGGCTAAGCGGGGGAGGGGGTGCAGCGACTTCCCGCGTGCCCGTAAGAGTTATCAAAGCCGTAAGCCTCTACAATTTGTGCATTTCAAAATGTCGCATTAACAAAATATTGCTCTTTTATTAATCTTGCAACTACAAAATGTTGCAATTACAAAATTTTGCAAGTACCAAATCTGGCAATTAAAAAACTTAAATAATTATTTTGAACAATTAGAACTAGAAGAAAAGAAAACTGTGATTTTGAAAACCGGGATTTTGAAAAACGAGATTTTGAAAACCGAAATTTTGAAGCCAGGATTTTGAAAACCGAGATTTTGAAAACCGACATTTCGTAGTACACCCGGGAATATAGAAAATACTAAGGCTTTAAAGACCTGAGATGTTCAGAGCCTTTCCAACCCAGCAGAAATTTTCAATCAGGACATAGCTATACTACAAGAGATGGTCAGGGAGATGGACAAGTAACTCCACCGATGGTTACACATTTTACTAGAAAATTTATTAGATAAAATAATTCCAAGCCAAATTCTAGGCTTTTTCATTCAACAGCGAGTACAGCAATTTATCATCGACTTTCGTCCAATCAATCAGGTGACAACTTTTCCCAAACTTAATCCAAAAATGAATTAAGAATTTCATTTTCATCCATCATACTCAATCCCATCATAATCGGTTAAGAAACTACCTAGTTCCGGCCCAGGTGGCCATATTCCAGAACTTCTTCCAAATTCATTTAGGAATAATCCCATTTCCATCCAACGTACCCAATCCCATCATAATCCGCTAAGAAACTACCGAGTTCCGTCCCAGGTAGCCATATTCCAGAACTTCTTACAAAAATCATTTAAGAATCCCATTCCATCCAACATACCCAATCCCATCATAATCAGCTGAAAAATTACCGAGTTCCATTCCAGGTGGACATATTCCAGAACTTCTTACAAAAATCATTTAAGAATCTCATTTCCATCCAACATACCCCATCCTATCATAATCCGCTTAGAAACTACCGAGTTCCGTCCCAGGTGGCCATATTCCAGAACTTCTTCCAAAATTCATTAAAGAATCCCATTTTCATCAATCATACCCAATCCCATCATAATCGGTTAAGGAACTACCGAGTTCCATCCCAGGTGGCTAGATTCCAGAAATTCTTGCAAAAATCATTGAAGAATCCTATTTCCATCCATCATACCCAATCCCATCATAATCGGTTAAGAAACAAAACTGTTCTACGATAAATTGCTCACGATAAATTGTTCATTATAAACTGACAGTAAATCAACATTAAGCAACTTGATGCAACATAGGACACGATATCCCTCAACAGGATGCAAGATCAAGCAACATGGTGCAATATAACGCAACATTTTGCATTTATCACACAACATGGCGAAACATGGTGTATTACGATGAAATATTCCGTAAATAGAGCAACATCACGCAATATGGGGTAACACGACGGGCTCTCTGGTACGCTTCTAAGTTAATTTCCCGGAAATTAGATCTCTAAATAAAGAAACGGACCCCATATGAAAAAGGTTTCACACACATAACCAAATTAGGTACCGTTTGCTACAAATTATTGTTAATCATAACAACCAACATTTTCAAAAATACGAGATTAACGCAACCATACAACGTCACAAAGACGTAACGTCAGACATCTAATTAACGTAAAACACAAGGCCCAAGACGAAGCAATATGTTACGAAAACGCGTAATATCACGTGTAAGACGAAACGCAACATTAAGCAACTTGATTCAACATAGGAGAAGATCACACGATATCCCTTGACAAGATGCAAGATCTAGCAACATGGTGCAATATGACGCAACATGATTCCACATCCCACAATATAGTGTAACATAACACAGCATGGTGCAATATAACGCAACATTTTGCATTTATGACGCAACATGTAGGATTATGATCAATATTCCGCAAATAGAGCAACATCACACAACATGATGCAACACGACAGGCTTTCCCGGGACACTTCTAAATTAATTTCCCGTAAATTAGAACTTTTTATGATTAACACACCGGGAACAGCTTCCACCGTGAACATTTGAAAACCCCTTTACCAATTTTTATCAAAATCGAATGAGTAAAAAAAATAAGGAGTCTTGGCCTTACCGGAAGGCTTCCGAAACGGAATATTAATCGCAATCCATTACAGGCATTGTGAAATCCTTGCCACTGCAATTTTTCACCAATGCACCATATCGTATGCGTAGTGCATACAGAGAAAACTATTGTTGATGAAGCAGCTAGTTGATAAAGACGACAAAATATCCATCCGTCGCAGGGCACAGCAATTGGGATTGTGTTATTCGACTACGTTGAACGTTTTTTAGCAAGAATCTTTGTCTGAAGATCTGTTTTTTTGCCGAAAAAATGTGTTCAACAACGAAGCTCAACAGCCACAGGCAATGCAAGAACTGCCAATACACCCGGATAAAACCACTGTTTGGTGCGGCCGGTGGAATCATCGATGTTTAGTTTTGATGACGATGACCGTAACACTACCGCTCGCTACCGTTCGATGATTTCTGACATTTGTTTGAGCAAAATGCTTGAACTGAATCTGGTCGATATGTGAGTTCAGCAAGAAGGCGCCACATGCCATACAGCACGTAAAACCATGGACCATGGAGAAATAAGTTCGGTGAGCAATTTATTTCACGTTGCGGCCCGGTGAATTGGCTACCTCGATTTACCGCCGATTTACCGCCTCTTGTCAATTTTTATGGGGATACGTGAAGTCTCTCGTCTATACCAATAAATCAACAGCAATTACAGAATTGGAATACCACTTTAAAGTTGTCATTAGCGAGTTACCAGCCGAAATGCCCGAACAAGCGGTGATAAATTGGACATCTTTTTTGGACCACTTAAAACACAGTAGTGGCCATAATCTTTAAAAAGTAAATGATAAACATTGATTCATCGATTCAAATAAAATTTCATACGTCAATCAAACGCTTAAAAATCATCCATTATATTAGACAAATAATTTGGATAAACAAGACGATCGAGTGTTGGCAACCTGGATTGCCATACAGGATGTCGACTGAAGACGTCGACCAAGAAGAACACAAATAATCCGTAAGTGCGCCGTGATCCACAAAATCCTCAAGCAAGAGGACACAGTTTGAACTTCAGAGGCTATAAGAGATTCGCAAGCTACAAGAGAAATACCAAAGCCAGTCAGAGAAACCAGCAATTAAACAAATCAGCGGATATGGCTGCAATAGCGACATCTGTTGAAATGCCCGTTATCAACCAAATTGCGAACGTATCGATATCGAGAACCGGTCAACCGTCATATTTCAAATATACGGACATCAGTCCTGCATGACCGTGGCGTCGTTCCGGTGAATTTAACAACATGAATCAGCCGTCTTATACTCAACCAGCAGCGTGTATGGGTTGACCACAATTCCCTGTACCAAATGCTGTAACCGCACCCATGTTGGGGGCTGATCAGGTAACCGCAACACATGTATTTTCAAGAAACTTCCTTTTCAGCGTGCAACCATCGGGCTGGCCGATGTTCATAAATAGCTACGAAAGTTCAACATATGGATTTAGGAATGCTGAAAATCTACTACGTCTGCAACGGTGTTTGAAAGGAAAAGCGCTATAGGATATGAGGTGCCGTCTACTTTTACCATCGTCAGTATCGGATGTGGTAACAACCTTGAGAATGCTGTACGGCCGCCGTGAATTGATCATCCACACATTACTTCAGAAAATCAGATGCGAACCGTCTTCGAAAGAAGAAAAACTAGAAACCCTAATTTCATTTGCACTGTCGGTGCCAAACAGATCGGTTACCACCTCACATAAAAATTAAACTGGGCCGTATATCAACAGTCTGTTCCATATAGGCGTCTCGTTATCCACGCAGTTATCAAACCTTCTCCCGTTTCTGTCAGGGGGTTGGTTGTTTTTACAACCAGCAAAGCAGCTGATTCTACGATGTCGTCGGCCTATTTCCATTAGAGTTTTCATACATGTTATTGCAACAGTGATCAGTGGGTAGAGACAATAGTTAGAGGTTTTTTCTCGTTAGGAAGCTTCTGGGTGAAGAAGCCTGACATAATTTTGCATTCACGATCCACCGAGAGCACCGATTTGAAACAGGCTTGTTCTTGAAATACGATGAAGTACAGTTCCCAGATAGTTTACCTCTATGGCGCAAAAACGATTCGCATGTCTCGAAAAGAAGATGCAACGAAACCATGATTTCGCCAAGGGCTATGCGCGTAAGTTGTTACCACATGAATTGGTCGAGGTATCTCCGAAAGAATGGTATCTACCAGTCGTATATATCCAGACGCAGCAAGCAAAGTCAACGAAATATCTTCAGTTCTCATGAAGGACCCAGATCACCTTGCAGAGTTGATTTAGGGAGAGAAGAGTAGCCATCTGTGGCGACATAAAGGAAATGTTTCAACCAATACACATTCGAGAAGCCGATCAACAATCACAATGTTTTCTATGGAGAGACGGGAAAGAACAACCACTATGTGGATTGACAGCGTCGACACTCCAGAAAGAGCCATCACACTCGCAGACCAGGTTACAGAAATACACAAATATGCAGGGTTTGAAATAAGAGATTAGAGGTATAATATTCCGGAAAAATTATCAGAATTGGATACTGTCAGTACAATGTCAGAGACAAAGAAAGATCTGAACATCAGCCCGGCAATAGAAGACGAAAAATTACTAGATACCCAGTACTAGCTAACAGCGTGGGTGATCCCCACTCCATTCACATTCATTCAAGAGCGTCTATACTGGTTCGATTCAAAAACGGTCGTCTGCTGGCTACAATCCGACTATCGTAAACGTCATCAGTTCATGGTACATCGTGTCGGTGAAATAATGGAAACCACGAAATTGAAGGAATAGAGGTGGCTTCTCACGAAAAATAATGTAGCATAAGTCAAATATTATCCATCAGCAATCAAGGTAGAGGGATTTTTCAGCGGGAAACATCTTTTTTGTGTGCAAGCAGATTGAATAATCTAAGATTCAAAATTCATAATATTGCCGTCCCCGTAGGACCCATCACTCAAACCCGGCTGGTTAAAGCAAACACTGAGCTCTTTCGTCACGCCCAGTTCGATGCCTATCAAAAGGAGGTAAAAGTCCTGATAAACAAGTGAACATTTCGCTAAACAGCTTGATGACACGGCCGGGCAGTATACTATTGAAACCGAGTATAATTTAACCACCTATTCATGTTTAATGTGTATTCGTAATTTCATCGCAAAGCGAGGCACACCAATCGAAATACGCAGTGACAATGGAACGAATTTACGCAGAGCAGAAATCGAGTTGGGTCGTGCACGAACTGAAATCGATCAGAGTCGACTTCATGATAGAGAGGGAGAGAGACAGGGATAGAGATAAGAGATAAAAACATCAATTCTCGCCCGATAACGTCCATTTCCATTGAGGACGCCGATTCTGAAGCTTTGACACCAAACCATTTTTTGCAGAGGTCATCAAGCTGCACAAAATCCCTAGGCGAATTCAATTATAAGGACTTGATACTCAGAAAGAACTGGCACTCTGACGTAGCGAACGAGATGGTTTATGCATGTAAAACCGATTGAAAAAGGCAATGTGGTTATTATCGTTGATAACAATTTACCACGAAATTGGCCGAAAGGATAGGTAATTGAAACAAACCTTGCCAAGGAAGAGCAGGTGCTAGTAGTGCTGTCGTACAAACCGCTTGTGGCGTCTACGTAAGGCTGGCCGTGAAACTGGTGGTGTTGGCTGTGCAACCGAAAAAGCTGGGGGCAAGCCGATATCATCGAGAGATGTGAGTCAATTTACCGGGTTGGATGATGTTGCCACATGTTAAATCAGGTAGCCAGCCCTGTTGCATGGGCCCGTTCGTGATATGAAACAATATAAAAAGGATTTGATAGAAGAGAAATAAAATATTCTAGTTTGAATAGAACAGACCATAGAAGTCAACACTGTTTGGTGCCCTGAAAGCGCCCCATTGTCCGTATAATTTACTGAAATATCTAGATTATGACTTACTAAATTCCAAACCATTTGTATAGCTAAATATTTTTACGCGGTTAAATTTATTTAATTACAACAACAATAGTTCATTTGTTAGTTGTCCGGTTTACCCTGCACTTCGGTTATTCGATCCATTTATTCGACATTAATTACTCGATTAACTGACACACATTAATTTATGTCTAAAACTTTATTCTATTTACAGATACGAGCCCGATCAATGCCTTCATCAAAATATCCAAAATACTGTAAGGAACGAATTCAAAATATCAAAGAGACGGATGAGAGCCTAACCGACAATTGTACAGACTCGGTGAAATGGAATAACGACGAAAGTAGTACGGTGGTGACAAAGGTAAGGCTTAAATAACTGTGACAGCTAAGAATCACTGCCTCATTATATTTTTATATACCAATAACGAAAGCGACGAATGATAAATGACCTTACAACCACTTTTGGTATACTTTTTTATAATTAAATGCCGCAAATAAATTACAAGCAAAACCCTAGACATTATTTCCATCTTTAAGTGATAATAAATAAAAAAAAATCTTCCAACAATTTGAAAAAGCGTAACACCAACAACAAAGAATCGTAATCATTGTCATTTTACAACTGGGACAGTACACAGATGATTTTGATATCTGAGATTTTTTTTCGCTTTAAATTTGTTTCTTTCGTTTTCGATGTAAAGACATTTTGTGTGTGTGTGTGTGTGTGTGCTCTTGAAAATAATTTATTCCAAAAAATCTCTTGCGTTTTATGTCAGCATGTATTTTGAAACTTCTTTATATATACATAACAATCTTAAATTGGATTCATTAGTCTAGTTGCTACACAAGATGTTTGTTTTGACAATATCGTGGATTTTCACAATACACGAAGAGAAATGGAAAATTATTAAAATTATTTATGGTGATATAGAATATTTTTGTATTCAGAATCTTGCAAACATCTTATCCAACTAAATATAACAATAATTTGAGTGTTGGCTCGTGCGGTTCATGCAAACACGTGACAGCAGCTGAATAATAATCCTAAAATCGTTAAAAGAACACAAATTTTAAATGGGAATGGATACAATTTGAAAAATGATAACTCGTATCCCCAAAGAATTTCGGTTAGCAGAATCTGAAACACAATTGACATTTTCTGAAAAACTATTTTGAACTACAATTTTTTATGCAAGTGAAATTTATTCATAGAATAAACTCATTCGAATATCTCTTGTAAAATTTCTACCATCATACATTTTAGTCTTGGTACAGAAATATCTAGACCTTAAGAAGTGTCACCAGGAAGTAGGATGAATTTATGTTACGTCAAATAGAATGCTTCATCAGGCTAAAAACTATTTTTTTTTTGTTTATTAACTATGCAATCTGTTCTGGAGCAGAAGCACTCCCAGCACTTTCCCAGTTCACTTGATTCACACTTCATGCACATTACATTGCTCCATGTCAGCCTATAGTACTGGCATGGAACATGATAAGGCTTTATTAGCCTTCGGCTGGCTTTATAAGGTTCCGGCGGAAAAATCATATCGTGCACAATAATGCACAGTCCGTTGTGTTTCTTGTGTCATAGTTAGTTCAGATGTAGGGGATATGATTTCCGCTAACTTTATATGGTTCCGGCTGGATTTATAAGGCTTTATAAGTAAACCTATGCGGACGTTTTATCTGTCGCCCTAATTCTTGTTTGAGACGAAAATTGTACTTGCGGACTAAATGTTACTCTGTTTTTACGTGGTAATTGTTGCACCACTTCCGGAATATTTTCTACTGGGGTACTCGAAGATATATCAATGGGACTAGATTCGAATTGGTCTACAAAACAAGGTTTTAGCCGGTTGATGAAAATGTTTGATTCCCTATTTCTTATTTGTATTGTGAAATATTTAAGATCTCGACGTATGACCTTAAACGGTCCTTCAAAAGGTGATTGAAGAGCCCCTTTTACCGCATCAATTCTTACGAAAACGTGCGAGCATGAGCTGAGATCTTTGAAGACGAATATGTCACTGCTACCATGTCGTGCTGCCGGGGTAGGTTGTACGCATCGAAAATATTTTCGCAGTTGATCTACGAATTCGGACACGTTTATTGTTAGATTGGATTTTACAAAAAAAAAATCCCCCGGTAATCTCAAACACTCGCCATATACTAACTCAGCAGCAGAAACTTCTGATTCTTTCTCCAATACTGTTCGAAGGCCCAGAATTATTATCGGTAAGGTTTTCGTCCATTGTGCATTACTATGGCACATTATAGCGGCCTTTAAAATGCGATGCCACCTCTCTATCATGCCGTTACACGCCGTTTTGTAGGCAGTGGTCCGTTTATGTTTAAAACCCAAAAACACGTAGACAATTCTGTGAATAAAGCCGATTCAAACTGTGAACCCTGGTCCGTTGTAATGCTGGATGGCACTCCAAAACGACAGATCCAGTTTTTGAATATGGCATCTGCCACAGTATCCGCCTTTATATCTGTCACTGGGATCACTTACGGCCATCGCGTAAGCCGATCAATTAATGTCACACAATACCGATTACCTTCTGACGGTGACAGCGGACCAATTATGTTCAAATGGATTTCGTCAAAACGCTTACTTGTAATCGTATACTTCCCTACCGGGGACTTAACGTGTCTCGACACTTTAGATTTTTGGCATGCTAGACACGATCTGGCCATATTTCTAACGTCCTTGTTTATTTCGGGCCACACAAATTTTTTTGTTATCATTCCGGTCGTTGTTCGGATGCTCGGATGTGATAAATAGTGTACACTATCAAAAACTATTCTTCGAAAGTTTTCAGTAACGTACGGCCTTGGAGAACCGGTAGTAACATCACAATATATTTCGTTTTCAGAACCAAATATCGGAAATTTTTGGAATATAAGAGATTTATTTGTTTCCATTAACTTCGCTAATGTGAGATCTGTGGTCTGATCTTTTGCTAAACTGTCATAATCGATTGAACTGCCAAGGGTTATATTTTCGACCCTTGACAATGTATCGGCTACAATGTTATCCTTACCAGCAATGTGCCGAATATCCGTAGTATACTGAGATACGAAGTCTAAATGTCGACGTTGACGGGGAGATGCCTTGTCCAGATTCTGCTGTAAGGCATAAATCAAGGGCTTATGGTCCGTAAATAAGGCAAATGTTCGGCCCTCGAGTAAGTGTCTGAAGTGTTTAATCGAACTATAGGCTGCTAACAGTTCTCGATCATACGCACTATATTTGCGTTGTGTATCATTTAATTTTACTGAAAAGAAACCAAGTGGTGTCCAAGTCTCCAACAACCGCTGTTGTACTATGGCACCAATGGCTATATTGGATGCGCCCACCATAACTGCTAATTCAGCTTCAGAGGGTGTGCAAGAATAACGGCGCTTTTTAA
The DNA here is from genome assembly GCA_932526605.1 of Nephrotoma flavescens. Lineage (NCBI taxonomy): Eukaryota > Metazoa > Arthropoda > Insecta > Diptera > Tipulidae > Nephrotoma > Nephrotoma flavescens. Next base: position 72,902,772 of record OW052221.1, read on the forward strand.
TTTACTTTTACAGAGTTCGAATGCGTTATTACTTTCGTCAGTCCAAGCAACTTTCCTCTTATCGTTTTTTCGACTACCTTTGAGAAATTCGTTCAAGATTGCTTGGTCTTCTGCCGCATTTGGAATAAATTTCCTATAAAAGTTAATCATCGCCAAGAAGCTACGTAAAGCTTTGATTGTCTCCGGCTTAGGCATGCTTCTTATGGCTTCGATTTTTGACTCGGATGGTTTTATGCCATCGCCCGAAATTTCATGTCCCAGGAAAATAATCTTAGGCGTAGCAAAGACACACTTGCTAACATTTATCACTAATCCCGCGTGTTTTAACCGATCGAAAACAATTTTAAGATGGAATAAATGCTCTTCCATAGAATGAGATGCGATCAGCGTCTCATCTTCGTCAATATATGGAAAACAGAAAGCTAAATTTCTCAAAACCGGATGTATGCATCTCTGAAATGACTGCGCGGCATTTCGCAGTCCGAAAGTCATCCTTGTGAACTCAAAAAGTCCGAAGGGTGTACATATGGCTGTCTTTGGAATATCCTCTTCGTTAATGGGAATCTGGTGGTAAGCCTTGACCAGTTCAATTGTTGAAAATACTGCACATTTCGTCAACTGATATGCAAAATCCGTCAGAAATGGAATGGGATACCGATCAGGTTTAGGTTGTGAATTGAGCATGCGGTAGTCGCCGCAAGGACGCCATGATCCGTCCTTCTTCTGAACGAGCTACAATGGGCTGGACCATTCTGAGTCCGATGGACGACAAATTCCTTGATTCAAGAGTATATCAAATTCCTACTTTGCTATTTCCAATTTCTCGGAAGACAATCTCCGAACCTTTGCAACGCACGGATGTCCTGAGGTAGAGATAACATACGGAACTTTCAACCTATTGCACCTAATATCTAATTGGCCTACTGTTATTTCTTTGTACTGACCTAATAATTTGAAAATATCAGGACTCAATGACTCGGAGGAAATCGTTTTCAACTCGGAAGATGGCCCTGCTACTGTTCCTCTATGGAGAGAACGCAAATGGACGACAGTGGATCCAGCAATTTTTTGCTTCTAACGTCTATTAACAAACCATAACGTTTCAAAAAATCGGCCCCGATAATAGCCTTATCAACGTCTGCTACCACAAACTTCCAGACAAACCCCTGCGAAGACCTAAATTCAATATTAAAACTTTACGTACGTATTGATTTGAGTGGAATTAGCGGCGAATAATTTAAAATCACTTTTATTATTTCTTTCCAACATGTTAGGAGGAATGACAGATACGTCCGCCCCAGTATCGACAAGAAATTGTCTTTTACTGGCAACATCGACAACAATAAGACGACAATTATTATGGCAAAAGTCGCTGGTCGTCATCACCGACGAGCCAACTAGTTTTCCGGCTTATTGCCAGAAATGTTTTGTGCTTGAAAATTACATGGTGGCGTGCATTTGCGGGCTCTATCGTTGAATTTAAAATGGTACCAACACATTGAATGTTTCTGTCTTTCGTTGCTATCACGTTCCGAGTGAGCGCTTCTGTTTCGAAAAGAATTTGACGCTCGACCTGACGAACGAGTTCTACTCCTATGTTGGGATTTCATGAGACTACTTAGTTGTTTGGAGAGCAACATAACTTGTTTTGTTAAACTATCGATGGCGCAAGACTTACTTGGGGAAATCGTATACACCTCTGCTACGCTTTGTACCTCTATAAGATCTTATCTGCTGTGGATGCTAGTTTCTCTAAGCTGTTTTCCTCTAAGCTGGTTAATATTGACTGGGCTTGTGTCGGTAAGCGCTGAAGCCACAGATTTTGGAATACTTTATCTTGGATCTGCGTTCCAGCCAAGCATTGCATCTCCCTCAATAATTGCGATGGTTTTCGATCTCCTAATTGAAGTCCCTGAAGTAATCTATCTAATCTAATTTTCGCCGAATCACTTAACCTCTCTATGATTGCTTGCTTAAGATCACTATAAATGTATTTTTCTGGTGTTTTTTTTTATTTTTCCTCTGACGCACTTTATCGTATCGTTGTCTAACGCTGCTACCAAATAGCTATACTTTGATTGGTCGGTAACTATTCCCGAAATGTCGAATTGCGCCTCCAATTAGTGAAAACATATTTCGGAATCCTCACTATTAAATGGAGGAGTTTTAACCGACACTCTAAAATTTGATTTTGTTATTTTTTCGTCTTCCGACATTTTATCTTGCCAAGTGAACAGATTTAGTACACACGTGAAACTTAAAACTTTGAAAACGTTTCGTCTAATTGTATGCGTAAGGCGATGCAATGTATATACACGGCCGAGTACAGCCCTACCGAGATCACGTTATTTTAAAATGTCGAATAATAACCAAACCCCACTCGTGACAATTTACAATAAAAATGTGGACACTTACTTGAATAATTGTTGCTTTTCCCAAACATGAACGATTGAAATATTGTGCCTAAGTCCTGTTTGATTGGTATATATATGTTCACCACTGAATGTAAGGTGTTCCTATATATACTTAATAAACACATTTTTATTATATAGTAGAAAAAAGCAAAATATAAATAAAAATAAAAGGAAGGAAAAAATAAGCAATAAAAATTAATCTACGGATCGCGCAGGTAGGCGATGAGTCATAGGTTGAGTAACAAAATTCAAGGTATATTATTGCGTACGTGAGAATAGAAAAGGGCGGGGTCTGTAATTGGTGAGAACCGGATTTCTCTCTGTTCGTTATGGATATTTTGGTTAAGAAATATTGATTTTCGAATTTCGTAAGATTCTAAGGTATCTAAACGTCTGCCTTTGGGTTGTATATGTAATATGTCTAAATTATTCAAGCTAGCTGTATGATTTTCTGAAGTTAAATGGTTATGGAAAGTGGATTGATTGCAACCAGATAAATGTTCTTTAGCTCTAACTCCAAAATTGCGCCCAGTCTGACCAATATAGGAGAAACTACAATCATTGCAATTAATCCTATAAACGCCAGATTTGGAAAGGCGATCAACTCTAGGTTTATTGTTAAAAATCATTTTCTTTATTGTGTTATTATTATAAAAAGCAAAACTAATATTGGTATAATTGGACACGATGTTGCTAATCCGTTGGCTCGTTTTTCCTATATACTCTAAGCGACGCCAATTTTCCCGCGTTGGACTGTCCGGTGGATAAATACCCGTTAGAGTTTTACGCTTTAGCTTTTTATTTAATAGCTTTAATATAGTCCTAGTTGCATATCCGTTATTTGTTGAAGAATTATGTTAAGCTCAGTGTTATAATTTGAATTTGACAGAGGGATGTTTATTAGTCTATCTATGAGTGAGTGGAAAGCTGACATTTTAATATTATGGGGATGGTTTGAAGAACTAGGGATAACAGCGTCTGTATACGTGGGTTTCCGATAAATTTTGAAGTCTAAAGTAGAATTAATCCTGGTTATTGTTATATCTAGAAAATTAATACATTTATTGTTCCTATATATATTATTACGATTATTGTCACGAGTTAAAAATCTAATTACTATTTTTTTCTTTTTACACGTGCTTTTCTTATTATAATTTTTTGTCATCCATTGTTACAACTTAAATCTCTCTCGGTTAGTTTTCGTTTTTCGTTTTCATGGTGTTGATAAAATGTCGACTGTCGCTCACCTATTGACGTTGTACCAAAGTTTTTTTTTTCAAAACGTTAGACAGGGCTTCGAACATGGTTTCCTTTTTCTAGAGTTACGACCATATTATTATTTTTTCCTTGTGACGCCACAGATATTAATTAAAATTGTGAAATAGCATTTATTTTGATGTGGGTCCCATTAAACTTAAATCAATTTGCCTTGAAATTCACTTTTAAAATTGCTGAAATATTGGTGGAATAGGTAAGGGTGCAGAAAGTACATTCAGGTTGGATTCAGTATTATGTTCCTAAAAAATTCAGAAGTTTTGATTTCCTGCCAATATTATAATGAATATATATTAACAAATTTGTTATGCGCGCCATCTCTTATCAAATAGACTTATTTATCGCGATGGGAGATTTCTGGTTATAATAACAGTGCACAATTTCGTTATTTTCTATTTGTGTTGGTACAATGTCGTGTTAAAAAGATGCTAACTGCGATTGTAAAATATGTAGTGTGTGAGTGTATTCGACCTTAGTAATTTTACTCTACACACTTCGTTTTTATTGATGTGCACTGTGTCTACACCGTGTATAATCGGTTCACCAGATTATACTCTGAAATAAATGTCAGTGTACAACGAGAGTGCAGACCTTCGCTCGTTGTACAATACACTAGCTAACTCCCCTCGCTCGGGTTCAATTATAAAACAGACCCGTATTACAAACATTTTCTACATTACATCATGCCGAGCATTTTAAAACAGCTTGATTTGCTGCTTTCTCAAAATATCCTGTTTGTAATGAAACATTTTTCTTCCCAAAAACAAAACAATTCCCTTAAAAATAAAAATATGGCATTGATAAAAACAAGTATTTAGTTCTGCAGAATGCAGTTATTTGGGTTACATCGGTATTGATTCCCACCAGTATTGAAGTCAATAGAGAAAAAAGTTCAAAATATGTATCTGTGAGAAAATCACCCATCCCAGTTGGCCATATTCCAGAATTTCTTCCCAAAATCATTTAAAAATCCCACTTTTATCCAACATACCCAATCCCATCACAATCGGTTAAGAGTTGATCGAGTTCCGCCCCAGGTGGCCATTATTCAGAACTTCTTCCAAAAATCATTTAAGAGTCCCACTTCCATCCAATATACCAAATCCCATCATAATCGGTTAAGAATTGAACAAGTTCCGTCCAAAGTGGCCATATTCCAGAATTCCTTCCCAAAATCATTTAAGAATTCCACTTCCAATCGGCTAAGAAATGCCTCAGTTCCCCCAGATTAAATTCGATCGAGTAGATTAAATTTAAAAACATTCTCATTTAACGGACTCCCCACAATTAGTCCGTTAAACCGAGGTTTTTCTGTATAACATTTTACGTTAAAATGTCACGTAATCAACGCAACAATTTAACGCGACATTTAACATAACCGCATTTAACGCAGCGTGTAACATAAGCTCAAAACTAGTCAACTAAATGTTTTACCAAACATAAAAACTAACTATATATTAATAGTTCACAAATCCACCGTTTTGGCGGTACTGGTCCTTCATTATTCCTTTATTATAGAATATATAAGTGTCTTATTCTTATTCTATTGAAAAGGTCTTAACACAAAGGACTCACACAAATTTAGCTGATTTGCCGTAGTACTAGATACTCCCGTATTTGGCACTCTCTCCCCCTCTCTGGCACTATATCCTATCAAGGGATTTGGCCGCCTCAAATGAGGTTTCATAATCATATTTTCATTCCGGATAATGAGTGATTTATTCATTGATCCTAAACCAGCCGTGATATTTTTTCCTTGTCACCACCGGGAATCGAACCCGGAACCTCCGGTCGCTGGAGCAAGCATGCTGTCCACTTTGCCACCAGTGCGGCACTGGTGGAATATAATTTTTGTCCCATTATTATATAATTATAATGCGTCGCTTTAAAGACTTCAACAAATAATATGCTTTTCAAAATATTTGTCGAATGTGAGAAAGCTCCGATAGAAGCTGCCAATTCCGTAGACCGATTTTATTCAAAAATCACTGGAATCGATCCCGATTTGTAGAAAGTACGAAATTTAGTCCAAATCAGTCAATCAATCTAAGCTGTACTGGGGCCGAAGTTTTGTTTTAAAACAGTTTTTCTCACAAATCATCATTTCCGCTTAAATTTTTTGAAAACTGATCTGGAGCAGTATGTTGTACCATCACTTCGAATCGAAATTCGAAAAAAGTCGAATGGCGGTATGTTGTATCATTTTCGAAAAGCAAAAATGATACAACTTTCACTTTTTCGATTCGATTTTTTTCGAATTCGACTTTTTTCGATTCGAAGTGATGGTACAACATACCGCCCCTGGTCCGGTATTGTTGCAAATTCAATTTAGAATCTTTTTATTCTTAATGACAGGGCGTGTTTGCTCGTTCCTGTATTTGCTTAAGGCACCACAATTAATAAACTTAAACCCAACTTGGTTTTTTTTGAATGAAACACCGAATTTATTGAATTTCTAACTTTTATTTTATTTTTATGTTTCACGATGGATGGCTTTCACAAGACTGTCTTTTTCGACTTTTTTTTTTCTTTTTTCAACAACAAAAAGGTACTGATAAAAAATACAACAAGAAGGTACTGATAAAAATACACAAAAAAAGGTACTAAAGATATTACGAATAGACTGCGCGCACCCAAATCTAGTCCATCCTTGTATTTGCGTTAAACGCAATTATGACAGCAGCCGGTTTTACAATTTTTGTTTTGATTTGTTTTGTTTGCCAGTACATACATATTTTACATAGGGCCCGAACACTTAACTTTTCCGATTTTTGCAAATACATTTTTTCAAATGTATACAATGTACGAGAAAAGTTGTATACTTTTCAAAATATTTGCAAAAAACGGCAAACCTTATACGGAAACTGTCAGTTCCGGGTAATCAATTTCCGTTAAAAATCACTTGGATCTCCCAATTAATAAAAAAAACTTAAGTATGCCGTTTCTCCACGAAGAATTTTGGCAGACAAACCAACTTGAATGAAGTGACCCCCATTAGAGGAGCTCCTCCAGGTGAAGAGGTCTTTGTCCGATATCCCACAGTGGAGGAAGTGGACGCAGCTACTAAAAAATGGAAAGGACCCGGTCTCGATGAAATTCCTGCAAACTTGACTAAGCTCAAGGCACTCCTCTTGCATCAAATCTATACGATCTCATCATACCTATTTGAGGAAAAAGACGACCGTTTTAAATGTGGAAACTATCGTGGCTATTGAACACTGCTTACAAAGTGTTGGCTAATGTTGTACTTGCATCCCTCTTGCCAAAAACATCATTGGCCATTATCAATGTGGTTTTGGTCCAAACCGATGGATCACTGACCAGTGTTTTACCATGAATTTTCGAAAAATGTTGGGAGTACAACATAACCTTACATGAACTGTATATCGACTTCGGACAGGCATATGGCAGTATCAACCGCGAGAGCCTATGGGCCGCGCTTATGAGTTTAGGACTTCCAGAGCAACTCGTTTATCTTTGTAAATTAACAACGTCTGGCTCTGTCTGTAGAATCATAATTGAACGGCATGCGTCATACTTCTTTGGATGGGGCTGGGGGTGATGGCGGGAGAGGGGTGAGGTGGTCATTTAGTATATAATATTATACCAGAAAATTCGTAATTTTATTAATTTAGCTTCGAAAATCCGACTTGCTCCAAATTCCGCCAGGGCTTACCTAGGCTTATGAACTATCTAGTAAACATAGTAGGACCGATGAGAAAGTGTTCAACTCAAAAGTTGTAGAATATTTTATTAATTTAGCTTCGAAAATTTCAGATTTTCTGGTATATTATACTTCATTTCAACCACTCCCCCTTCCCATCCTTTTCAGATTCACCCCAAATTCTACCAGGGCTTACTAAGCATATAACTTATCAAAAGGCCGTAGTTGGATCGATTAGAAAGTTACAATAGTTTTGAAAATTTCTGAATTTATTACATGTCATATAGGATTTGGACCAATATGGTAAAATTATATAGCTCCTGACATATTTTTGCTGTATTCTGATTACTTGGAGGTGTTAGAACTAGGTATATCGAGTAATATATCTTTTAGCTATAAAATATTTTTTCGGCTGGGGTAGCAAAGACACTATTTGCATTACCATCTTTCGGATGGAAACTTTCGACTAATTTTAACAGTATGTTTATTCTGATCGTTCCGTCGTTGCTTTAACTATGTTTAGGTGTCCTCGTCAGATAGAGCGAAATATATAAGTCGTTTCTTCGTAGCATATATTTACTCCAGTTCTAAGAATGTCAGAGCGCCTCTGAGGTAGATTGCCAAAGTCCACAGATTGGTATGACCCTAATGTTACACCAGCCAAGCTACACCACACTTGAGGGGTGGTACTGGAATTAGTTACAAATTAATTACAATTCACATCGGGATAGTTCAACCCCCAAAAAATTACCTCTAAGGGGTGCAGTTCTTCAAACTCCATACTTTTCGGATAACCATGCTTTTGGCGTTTTAGTTAATATTTGTTGTGTCGTACTGGGGGGTGGTACTGTAATTTTTACATATAATTAACAACATATTAGCATTAGCTCAACCCCTAGAAAACTACCCCTAATGGATGCAATTTTTTAAAACCCATATTTTTCAGCACACTACGCCTTTTACATTTCTGTGAATTTTGGTTTTATAGTGCTGGGGGTGCTACTGGAATGTTTTTACAAATTAATTAATTAACTTTTACAAGTAAATAGGAATAACCGTTTAAAATGATTGTATCGTTCTGGGAGTGATAGTGAGCGTTGCTAGATTTTGAAAAACCAAATTCCCACAAGTATAGTAAATTTTCCGTTTTCTCCCTTCAAGAAGTACCCAAAATTTCCCACATTATCCCCACAACTAAATTTAAAATTTTCACTAATTTTGTCCAACGTATTTGGGCACGGCCAAAACAAATAGGGTAGTTTTGATCTGAATTATGCATTTCAGGGTAACCTTTATTGTAGAATAAATATACACAAATCAGGCTAAATAAATTAATTTAAAAAAATCTGGCTGGTGTAAAATTATTTATTTAGTAATCTTGTAATTTAATGTTGTAAAATTTTCAAGAATTATTTATTTAATAAAAAAATATATATCACATTGATATTATGAAATATCAAAAAAAAAAATGTCAAAAAAAGTGCTTTCAATTTGAATAAAAATTAACAAGTACATAATGTAAATAATAACTTAAAAATAATAATTGTCAACAGATATTCGTTAATAACAATAACATTCGAAATTATTTTAAGCGTAAAGATTTTTGTAACCACATAAGGAATAATGTCGCTCCTCAGGTTCAAAACTTCAAAACTTACAAAATTTTTGTCTTGGCCTTTTAATGCTGACTTAAATACGCACAATGCGTTTAGTGTTCCTTCGCCAAGTCTGTTTCTTTTTATTTTTTGATTTAATATCTGATACCATCGAAAATATTCGTTCCCCATCTGCGTTGGAATGTGGTAACGACAATGTAAACTTTACCAATTTCCATTTAACTCCTTTCTGGTGCCAATGATTTTCCAAAATTCTGCGGCATCCAATTCGACTAAAATTTGTTTTTCTACCTCTGAATATTTGAAAGGAATATCCTTCCACTCGTCCTCTAACTCGTACGTGTTGCATTTAACAATTTCGGATATTTCTTTTAACGTAAAAAGCCACTTGAGGGGTTAAAATTTCGCCGTTTTAAAAAAAAATATTGATGATTGGAAATTTGTCCACAACATATTCGTTAATATATTCTGTGAATTCTGAAATTAACTGAACAATTTCAGGCTTTAAAATATATCTGGTAATTTTTAAATATAATAAGTAAGCCTTTATTTCAACATTTTCAAATTCTTCTAAAATATTTTGTGCTTTCTTCCGATGAGTCAATGTAGCATCATGGACAAAAAAAATGTTTTAGTACTAGCCAGTTATCCAGAATTTTAACGATACAAGGATGAATAGATAGCCATCGTGTAGCCGCAATATTTGAAATTTCAATTTCTAAACAATCTTGAACTTTCTAAATAATTTCTTTAGAACCCCACTACTTTTTGGGCTCCCCGACATATAACTCTAACAGTTTCTGATAAATTTTTCAATTCGTTTCGGAATCTTAGTCATAGCCGATTTTAACACGAGTGCTGGCGAATGACAAATGCATTTCAATAAAATTACTTCATGGTGATTGCCAATTTCTTGACCGCTGTGAAGTTTTAATCAATTATCAAAAGTGTAGCTACACAAAAAATCATTTTTCAAAAGTGTACTTACACAATTTAATCAAAAATGTAGTGATACACGAAAAAAAATGTAGCGAGGTTCAATATTTTTTATTTAATCAAAACATCATTTTAAAGGGACTTTAAATTTTAAAATTATTATAAATATATATAAATCATCTAAAGGTATTTAAATATACATATTTTAATAAAAAATGTAAAGTTAAATTATATGTCTATGCGGTTAAACGTTTTTAAATTAAACCGTAGTTGTTAATAGGTACATGAAAAATGTACGAGTAATTTGTGAACCCCATTAGCTTGTGTGTGCTCTTATAGAGTAATTTTGAAAACCACCCTATTAACGAAACCCTTGAAGAATTTCTTACAGATTTTTGTAGCTACACTTTTGGTAATTGGTTAAAACTTCACACCGGTAAGTTCTTGCTGAAGTAAAGTAAAAAGCGAATTATTTTCCCCGATCATCACTGATGCGTTGTCTGATGCCATCGATATGATGTTCATGCTAATATTTCTTTTTTCAAAATAAAATTTGATTTTTTCAAATGTTTTAATTGCTGAGCAGTACACCACATCTATATATTAATGAGGTCCAACAATTGTGTAACAACTTTAAAAAATTTTACATATCTTGCCAAAATGCAAATATGTATTATTTAAATTAGCAATTTCTGTCGATTCGTCCATAAATATTGAAAAATCGTTGTTTTCTAAAATAGTTTATTTTGTAAAAATGTTGCTGATTTTCGTCCTGCCCTATAGTGAATGTCACCAAGAATTTTTAAGTCCGGGGCAATTTCCTTAAGAAGCGAAGTAAAATGGTTGATAACGTGAAGCGAGACGTTATGTTCCGCAAAAAAGCTCGCAAGCTTCAATTCTGCATACTTTACAGATTTTTTATGGTTTGAGCCATTGCCGAGAAACAAATTTACTAGGAGGAGTATGCTGCATATTTACAAAATTAATTTTATTATTTTTTGACTGTAAATGCTTGATCAATTCGCTTGCTCCACATACAAGATTTGTTTTGCAGGCTTTACAATAAGCCTTGTACATGCATTTTCTCTTACTGGTAAAAGTCATTGTTTAAAGCTACCATCGTTTAGTCAAACTTCCTGAAATTTTTTTGGTCTGTTTGCTCGAATTACCTTTTTTTCTGGATTTTTTTTTACGTGTTGTGTATTCATCGCAATCGTCATCACTGTCTTTATCGTCATTAGATGAGCAAGCGCGGATTATGTTTGCAGTTGTACATATTCTTAGAACTAAAAGTTTACTTTTAAACTGCATTACAAATTATATTCACTCTAAAGTTATTTTACTTACATTTTTGACGTCACCTTAAAAATTTTGAGGTTATGCACTTGCACTGATTTCAAATGATTTGCTGTGTATATATTTCACATCAATAACGATTACGCTTGTTGTAAGGAAAATTTCACTTACCTATGTTTAGTATGTCATTGTACAGAAAAGAACATGGCGATCTGACAGATGATAAAAGCATAGCTCCGCAAACCAAAAATACTATTATTCCTGTTAACCAGTGTCTGGTATTAGTAGTGCAGTTTTCTGTTCTCTTTTTTTTGTTTGAATCGAAAACTGTTTTAATTTTAGAAATTTTTTTATATATTTTTTTTAATGTTTGTTCAATTTGGCCCATTTTTCCTGTATTTTTCCCTCATCCCTTTTAATCCTGCCCGAGAGTCTAAATTCCCGCAAAAGTAAAAATTTCCCACGACCTGGCCTGGCACACGCTAGAAGTTTTTACAAAATAAATTACAATATATCGGAATAGTTCAATTGCTAAAATCTGCCTCTAAAAAATTAAACGGGCTGTTGGGTGGGTGTGGGCTGTTATAATAAACTCATGGGTAACTATTTCTTGCATAGATTTTTGTGGGTGAAGGGCTGTTAGTAATAAATATAGTGATACCAATTTCAGGGGTATGACCTCTAGAGAAAAATATTGTTTAAAGAGCTTCATTTTTTAGGGGCAGATTTCAGCAATTGAACTATTCCGATATATTGTAATTTATTTTGTAAAAAATTCTAGTATCACTCCCAATACGATACAATGATTTTAAACGGTTGCTCCCTTTTGGGGTGGTTTTTTGGGGGTTGAGCTATGCCAATATGTTGTAATTAATTTGTAAAAAATTTCAGTACTATTTTCATTGGCTACAAGTGCTGGTGCAGCATTCGAGTCATCAGAAACCATTTGGAAGAGTACTGTTCCCTTGGTTATACTATTCTTGAAGTATTTTTGATGGAAAACAAGGTTGTTTCTACTAGATAGGTTTTGCTTATCAGCCGTGTACAAATCGTTTCCTGATCCTTAAAGAAGTCGAGAAAGACCCCTGCACTCCCAGATTTCTTGATTTCAAGTTGTGGTGAGTAGTATAAAGGGGCCGGTTCTCGATAGTCCCAGTCCCAAAAATGACGTCATATGTGACGTAGTGGTTTATGATGTAAAAAGCATGCATTTAGGGGATAAACTATGACGTAGTCGTAGCTGCCCGAAAAACATAAATTTAGGGACAAACCAGATTGAAAACAAACATTTAGGAGAAAGATCGACTACTTTACCGCAAAAACTCAAATGTTGCATAATTTGGACTAAAGGCAAACATTTAGGCGAAATAAAGCATACAATTTTTAGTCGCACATTATTCAAAGTACATAAATTTAGGGGCAATCGAGATTGGTTCAACATTTAGGATAAAATCTCGGAAAAAATTGTAAATTTAGGAGCAATAAAGTATGTAGCAATGTACCGAAAAAACTCAAATGTATGCGTAATTTGGATGGAAAATCAAACATTTAGGCGAAATAAAGCATACATTTCTGTCGTTAATGATTAAAAAACCATAAGTTTAGGGCCAATCGAGACTGTAAAGCACATTTAGGTGAAAGTCCACCTCGAAAAAAACGTAAATTTAGGAGCAATAAAGTATACCACCTAGTCGTAGATGATTAAATGTTATACTTTTTGAGCAGCATGACATTGTATAAAACGTGATCTTTTAAAGTAATTATTTGTGTTTGTCATCGAATAAAATAATACTACGACATTCCCTTGATTGTTCTTGTTGTAAAACAATGTCTACGACAAATTATAATATATACAGTGTGTCGCATAACTATATAACCACTCGTTTTTTTGATTTTTAAAAATAACGAATTTAAAAATGTCAAAACTTTTAATGCAAAAAGTTGCGTAAGGATGAAATATATAAAATACAAAAAAACCGTTACAATATTCAATCGTTTTAAATAAAAATAATAAATATTTGAATTTGCCTTGTTGCATAACTATATAACCACGTTTATTTCAATAACTTTAACTCAATAAAAAATTAATAAAAATAAATAAAAACAAAAATGTTAATATTTCGTTGGTCCACCTTTGTTTTCCGCTATAGCTAAAATTCTATTCGGCGTACTTCTAACCAACGAATGGATAATTTCGGGTGATATTCCTCCCAGGCATGTTGAATAGCTACTTTTAATTCTTCTACAGTGTCAAATTGCCTTTTACCTTCGTAAATTTTTCTAACCAATATTCCCCAAAGATTTTCGATCGGATTTTGGCCTGGCGAATAAGCGGGAAAAATCTAATAATGGTATGTAGTGTGTTTCAAACCATGATTTTGTACTCCGACTCGTATGTACTGGAGCATTGTCTTGTTGGAAAATCCAATTTTCATCTTGGTTTATGTACAAGAAAGGTAATAGATGATTTTCTAACACGCCAATGTACTCTATGCTGTTCATTTTGGTGGATGGAAATGCTAAACGAAATTTTGGTGGTGGTAGTTTAATGGTAGTTTAATGGTAATGGGAACTCTGACTTCCCGCTGAACGGAAAGGACCCCATACCATTAACCTACCACCACCAAAATTTCGTTTAGAAAAGTATTTTGGTTCTTTTCTCATATCTCTCCAATAGTACTGAATGCCGCCCGGACCATCAAGATTAAATTTTTTTTCATCGGAAAAAATCACCTGTAATTTATTAATGGGTTAGTTTTAATAAAATCGCATAGTTTTCAAAACAACGAAACAATTATTTTTTAATTACTTTTGACCAGTCGCGACTCATGTTTTCCCTAACAAATTCAAGACGGGCGGCTTTGTGCCGTGGCAATAACTTAGGCGCTGATATCGGTTTACTGTGTTTCAGATGTCCAGCAAATTTCAAACACCGACAGATTGTGCTCCGACACACATTTAATTTAAGATCGCTTTTCAGGCACTTAAGGCTTTTGAAAGTATTACTCGCGGCTTCAATCAACCCACGAGTTTCGCGTAAACTCATCTTTTTTTTGGCCCTCCGTTTTTTTTGTCCCGTAATTAACCGGATCTCTTAAAAAATTGCCAACGGTAACATGGCTGCGGTTTAATTTTTGCCCGATTCGTCTTAACGAAAAACCTTCTTCGGAAAGGGCAAGAATTTTGCCTTTTTCTTCGTCCGATAAATATTTTCCACGTCGCATTATTTTTCTAAGACTGTAGTTGTAAGGAATCAAGGTGAACTAATACTAAAATTTTTATAATTTATAAAACTGACCGAGAAAAACCATCAAAAGGCCTACTGGTTATATATAGTTATGCAACAAGGCAAATTCAAATATTTATTATTTTTGTTTAAAACGATTGAATATTGTAACGGTTTTTTTTTGTATTTTATATATTTCATCCTTACGCAACTTTTTGCATTAAAAGTTTTGACATTTTTAAATCCGTTATTTTAAAAAATCAAAAAAACGAGTGGTTATATAGTTATGCGACACACTACATTCGCTAATAAAAAAAGATCAAGATCAAGATCGAAAATAAACCAAAACTACGCTGAAGTTAATGAATAACTTAAAAAATAAACTGTATATGTTTATTGTGTTGTACACATAGATAAAAAGTAAAAATGAAATTATTATTATTATTATTATACAAATTAATATTACCCTAAATGATGATAATAACCACTACAATAAACCTATTGTTACAATATTTATTTCCGCTTTAAACAACATTTTTTTCCGCTATCAGAATTACTTAGTGTAATAACAAATACGTTTGTCATCTGTGAAACATTATCAAAAATAAACAAAAGCACATTTGTGCAAGTCTGAGATCATCACTCCCGCATTAAAGAAAGTACACATGAACTCTGGTAATAACATTCAAATAAAAAATTCATTAACTTCAGCGTAGTTTTGGTTTATTTTCGACCTTGATCTTGATTTTTTTTATTAGCGAATGTATGTATTATAGTTTGTCGTAGACGTTGTTTTATAACAAGAACAATCAATAGAATGTCGTAGTATTATTTTATACGATGACAAACACAAATAATTACTTTAAAAGATCATGTTTTATATGTCGTCATGCTACTCGTATACCATTTAATCATCTACGACTAGGTGGTATACTTTATTGCTCCTAAATTTATGTTTTTTAAAGGTAATCTTTCTCCTAAATTGTTTGTTTGTCGATCTCAATTGCCCCTAAATGTATGCGTTTTTAATCATGTACGAGTACAAATGTATGCTTTAGTCCGCCTAAATGTTTGCCTTTCAGTCCAAATTAGACATACATTTGAGTTTTTCCGGTAAACTAGACGAACTTCCTCCTAAATCTTTCCCTAAACCTGAACTTTCTCCTAAATGTTTGTCTTTAAATCTCGATTGCCCCTAAATTTCATGCGCGACCACAAATGTATGCTTTATTTCGCCTAAATGTATGCTTTACATTCCAAATTACGCATACATTTGTGTTTTATTTTGGGTAAACTAGGCTAACTTCCTCCTAAATGTTTGCTTTGCAATCTCGTTTGCCCCTAAATTTTTGCTTTTACGATCATTTACGAGCAGGTCATACTTTAGCCCCTAAATGCATGCTTTTCACGTCATAATCGTCATTTTTGTGGCTGGGACTATCCAGAACCGGCCACTTTACACTACTGTGGTGTTACTCATTAGTTGATATTTACCTCGAGGAATTCCATTACAGAATTTTTTGAAATATTCTTTAAACAGAAGTTTATTATTTTCTTAAGAAGAAAAGGCACCTCTAAATTTTTCCCTAAGATTCTGAAAAATTTCCTATTTATAAAAATTGTAATACTTTTAGAATCTTTTAACAGTATTACACAATAAAATAGCATCGACCGTATTCTGCTACTTTATGTATTCCAAATCTGGTATTGAAAAGTTTATATTTTTAGTTTTTATAGTTGTATTTTTATTTTCCTAACAAACCAAACGGTTTTGACAATCATATAAATTTTGAAATGTAGCTAACCGTAAAAAGTAGTTGCCTTGGGGAAGCTTACATGTATAGACGACAGATACACGATTCACACACAATCTAGATTTACAAAATTTTCGATTAAATTAAACAACTTTATCGTTTCTTGTTCCGCATATGTGTATTACACAAATACCAACATAATACACAAACACACACAGTATAACAGGAACCAAAAGCAACAAATTTCCTTTGACCAAAAAACGATAACGATTTAGTTTTGAATCGGCACAAAATAATATAACGAAGCGTCTGGCTGTAAAAGAGAAAAGTTTTCAACGGCAAGAAAAACAAATTCGAAAAGCTTAACTTTTCTACTTTGTTGTTTTGTTTGTTTATTTGTTTACTGTATTTAGCAATATCCTATTTTAACATAACAATGTTAAGTTGACAATATAATTGAATATCTTTTTTACGTTTTGGTCGTAAAGATATTTTCTTTAAGATAATTTTTCGCTTCTGGCTTTGGGTGGTATATATGTCGTTCGGATATGAGCGTTTTGTTTGCTTGTTGAAAAGTCTTAGAAAAGAAGAAAATGAACAAACACATATAGAAAATTAAATTATTAGGGTTAAGTTTAAAATGTTAAATATATGCAAATTTATCCAAACGAGAAAAGAACAAACAGCAAATATTTGTATTTTAGAAATTAGTTTGCATGTTATAAGACAAAGTTACGGATGTCGATCTCTATATCTCTTTAGTGTAACACGATGGAAATTGTCTTTTGCTTTCTTTGGAATAACATTAAAATGGAAATCGAATTTATTTTCGTTTTTTCTTTTGTTTTGTTTTTATTTAAAATTTAAATTCAATGTGACATATGGTTTGATGAGGATGAGAGCTGCTGCTCGAATGACCCGAATAACTTAAATACATGTATACGAGCCTTAAATTGGGTAAATCCAACTGAGAAATTTTTGAGTATATATTATATATTGTCACAAATATTCTTCATTGGCTTCATACCCTTATCGTACTTTATATTATTTGACTTTTAATTCACCAATGACTTCATTATTTATATCTGTTTTATTGATTTAACTTTGATTATTGTGACGATATATTAACTGTGGTTTTTAGGACACCTCCATGCAGCTGGCCCGAATTGTCAGCAGTTAGTCCTTGCAATCTGTTCTACAGGTCCGATTTTCGTATAGAATCATCTGCACATTGCATAGCTTCATTCCATCCTATAGTAGTGGCATGGAAAATGGGAAGATGGCCGAAATATTAATTTTTTACGTATTGCAACACAACTTGCGTCATGACACAAAATATACGCAAATTATAGTATATTAAATCCCACCTAGTCTAGTCTACTATTATATTTTTCGATTCGGACACAAAAGCCAGTAAAGCTGCAAATCGCATTGTTGAAGCCTTCGTAACCATAGAGTGAAGCCTTCGTCTCTCATTTTGACGCATTCAAATATCATGTGATCACGTGATGCTATACTTGCCCCGCGCAGAGGAAAAGTTC
Organism: Nephrotoma flavescens; assembly: GCA_932526605.1. NCBI lineage: Eukaryota > Metazoa > Arthropoda > Insecta > Diptera > Tipulidae > Nephrotoma > Nephrotoma flavescens. Next base: position 72,920,494 of record OW052221.1, read on the forward strand.
ATTTACCTTAATTCTAAATCTAACTAGCTATAGCTGTTGAAGTTACCGTGTCCAACGAACGTAACGAATTGTGATAAGCAGTTATTTAGTGAGATTCTCGTGTCGAGCCTTACCCTGATATTTGGAAAGAATTCATACGTGTGGCTTCCTTTGGAGGATGTCTTTGTGCACAGTCATTTTTAAGAGAGGATGTTTCTGTTTTACCGGGTGATAGCTAGTTTATTTTTCATGCACCATTCCCACATGCGGTTTAGTGCTAACTGAGTCTTGCTTTCTGGAGTGCCCATTTATGATTATAAACTTATCGTCAACATAGGCAATTTCGTCTTCCTCGCTGCAAAAACTATCGTTGGACACGATGTTCCAAATATTGGGGCCAATAATTGAGCCTTGTCAGCATCCTTTTGTTAACGTTCGATCGGAATAATCCAAACACATACTTTGCATTTGAAGCTTTAACTTTGTTCATTATCGTTAGGTTGGCATCTTCCGTTGAGCTATTTTTGAGGAACCCAAATTGTTTGACAGAGTAGAGTCCGCTGGCGTTAATTTTTTCTATCATCCGGTCAACGGACGGGGTAAGGACCAATGGTATATACGCTTTAGGGCCCGCTTCGTTTCTATCTCCTTCACAACAACGACGTAACCTGTTTTCCAGATTTGCGGAATCATATCCAGCTCTAAACACTTAATGAGCAGATGTATTAGTTTACTCCCACTAATGGGCCATACTACCTACAGCACTTCTGTTTCGATAAGGTCAGGTACAGACGCCATTCCATTTTTCCTACTCAATCAGTGCTAATTCAACCTCTCATGCAGCTGCCTGCTGCGTCAATATTCTTATATTCATTTGCTCTTCTGTATCATTTGCAGCATCGTCGTCAGCCAGCAGGGAGTTTAGTATAGCGTTGGTTTGTTTCATGCCATGTTGTTGTTGTTGTTCCATGAAATAGAATTAAGCTTATGAGTACCGGTATTTTTTTTTACCCGCCTGGTATTTATAAATAAATCCCCATGGTTCGCTATTACCATGTAAGGAGACAAATTTTTCAAAGCTTTTTTGTTGTTCGAGTGCAATCTGCCTGTACGTTCGTTTCTTAATTTCCCGTAACCCTATTTGTCTAGGCTGGGAGTCTACCACGCGCCTTGTCCTTTGGAGCTCTTTTGCCTAAGTATCGCAATTTCACCCAGGGTTTGATTATGCTGTAGGTGACTGTAGTAGTAAGTCTGTTTACAGAGTTTTTGCTGTTGCAGTCTTCCCAGTTTATATAATCCCATTGTCCAGAAAGATCGTCGTTCAGAATGGTCCAATTTGCTCTCTTCAGAGCAAAACTTTTATTTATTTCTCCGTTACTATAATTTACCTGTTTTCTAGATAGCTTGAGCAAGTACGCGCACTGGTCACTAAGGTGACATAAATATTGGACTAGCCATTGTTGCAGTAAGTAACCATGGGGTGAAAAGTCCCGGGCCTAACAAAGAAAACACGTTTTTTTTGTTCAAAATTGGTTTTATTCATCAACGTAATCTCCATCAAGAGCAACACAATCATTCCAGCGCCGCTCTAACATTTCAATACCACTTTTGTAGAACGATTTATGTTTTGCCTCAAAATAGGTCTCAGTTTCAGCGATAACCTCTTCATTCGAGCAAGATTTCTTACCGGAGAGCATTTTTTTGAGGTTTGCGAACAGCCAGTAGTTGCTTGGGGCCAAATCTGGCGAATACGGGGGATGTGGGAGCAATTCGAAGTTCAATTCATGTAGCTTTGCCATTGTTTTGATTGACTTGTGACTCGGTGCGTTGTCTTGATTAAAAAATTTTTTTTTCTTTGCCATATGCGCCCGTTTCTTTGCAATTTCGGCCTTCAAACGCTCCATTAACGCTATATAATATTGATGGGTTTCCTTTCTCAAGATAGTCGATGAATATTACACCACGCACATTCCAAAATATCGAGGCCATAACCTTTCCAGCCGATTGTTGTGCTTTCGGCCGCTTTGGATGAGGTTCACCAGTTGCAAAAATTCCGGTTTTTTACGTTTAAACATGGCTAAACACTGCTCAGATTCATCAACACGTTGTTGTTTTTGGTCAACAGTGAGTAAACGCCGCACCCACTTTGAACAGAGCTTTCTCATAGTCCAATGCTCATGCAATATAAAGACAACACGTTCTTTTGATATCTTTACGATTTCAGCTAACTCACGCAACTTCACTTTTCGATCATTCAAAACGATTTTGTGGATTTTTTTTATGTTTTCTGGTATTACCACCTTATTTGGACGTTCTGCATCATCGATGTCTCTACGACCACGTTTGAAGTCAGCAAACCAACGTTTTATTGTTGTTTCCGATGGAGCGGAGTCCCTATGACACTTTTTAAGCCATTGCTTCGCTTGAACGGTATTTTTTCCCATCAAGAAGCAGTGTAAAATTAAAACACGAAATTGTTTTTGATCCATTGTTTTGAAACTAACAAAAGTAACAAACTAATAAATAGAATATAATGAAATGTTGACAGCTGTCTTTTGAAGGTTATTACCAACTGAACAAAAAAAATTGAAAAAAACGTGTTTTCTTTGTTAGGCCCGGGACTTTTCAGCCCATGTAATACTTGTTTGTCCTTCTTTATTTAACAAGTGCAGTCTATAGCTAAATAGAAAATAAAATATAATAAAATATTCAACTTCAAGACCACGCTAATTTGTTGTGGTGTTAAACCAGAGAGATTTGATCTGGCGTTAAAATCACCACATATCATTAGTTGCCTTCCTTTCAGAGCATTTTGTATAACCTCTAATCTTTGCAGAAAGGGTCCCGTTCATCACTAGTCTGAAAATAGATACTTACAATTTAGAAAGTACCACCTAAAGTTCTTAATTATACACAAGCACAGTGTGACTCACTGAATTGGGTGAGCTTCGTTTTCGTAATATTGTTATTGTGAATACTAATTGCAGATTTCTAATTCACATCTATGCCAGTTGCAAAAATTCTGTGGACATAAGGCGTAACCGCCTAAGTCAATTTTTGTCAATTTTGTTTCAGTAGAGCAATTTAAAGTTTAAATGCTTTTCCTGAAAAATTTGTAATATTTTTATAGGAAATTTAAAATTGAGTTTAGAGTACAACTTACCTTATAAAATTTAAGATCGGTCACATGGTCAGCAGAGGTTATATTTAAGAATGTTTATATCAAAAAAAAAAAAATTAAGTGTGCTTTAGACCATACTACTGAAGTAAAACTTCTAATATATATTTAATATTTATAATATAATATAGAAAAATTATAATATTGAAAAAAAAACCCTGCGCGTTCTCGTGTGTCACCTAGCCGTTTATGTCTGATGCCACAAGAGGTAACCTTGTAACTTGGTAACTTTTTCAAGGCCAACTAGTCGTAATAGATAATGTTTATGTATGTGTAACAAAATCGACAAAAAAATCATTTTTGAAATCTCTTCGCATAGTAAAAATGGCCTTGAAATGTTTTTTATTTCATTTATGTTTGTGTAATGTGGTTTCATCGAAAATTTGTTTAAGTCGCATTAAAACCTGTATCATAGGCAAACGGGAAAAGAAACGAAGAAAGAATCGGTTTCTGTGATACCTCGTGTGGAATGGAGCTGTAATATAGAAAAAATACATATATAAAATATATCACACGGGCAAATTTGTAACTCGTGGCTTGAGGTCATACCAACATCCTGCGACACACGTCACACGTTCAACTGCACGGGTAGCCATCAGTGTCTGGGAGGTTGTCACAGAATGTCAGCAGCCACTTACAATTAGTTTACAGAAGCGTGTGCTTACCGATTAAAAAAATTGTTAACGCTAATCAAATATTGTCGGTCACCCACCCTCACCCCATTTAAGGTTGCTTACTCAGCCTCCATTTTAAACGAACATGTTCACAAAAAAAAGAAACGAAGAATTCTAGTATGCAGTAATATATCAAAACCAAGGTTTTCTTAACCCAAGGTTTAGAAAGAAAAGATTAACTCCAAAACAACAAAAAAATCCATTCACAATCCAAAAGAAATAGTAACCTATCACTATTTACTAAAAAAAATTAAATACTAAAGGTAAGAGTGGCAAAGTAAATATTTAGAAATATAAATATATAAATAAAAATTTGTACCGAAAATTTAATATGTGCAAGAAATAATCATAAAAAAAACATGCGTTACGTCACCCAGATGCTGCAGGAACTGATGGTATCCAACTAAACGCTCCGACTCTGAATTTTAGGTAAACCTTCAATACCCGAATTAAACCTTGCCCTCTCTCCGATCATACAATTTTTGTGATATCCTCCGTAAAAATGATCTCACATAAACGATAACACCACAGGCCTTATACGTCGAGTACGTGACTCAATTCAACCTCCATACGTGTGATACAATATGTGCGCAGACGCAGATTTACATCCACCCGTGGCATCCAACCCGGATGGCCTTTTGCACCAACTCGTATTTTATTTATTAAATATCGTACGCCGGATCACCAGTGATATAGCGTTTTTGGCAGGCTTGCCTGAGTAACTTTACACACGTTATTTGCGGGGTATATAACACTATATGATGAAAACGACACCTCTCAAAAACACTGCCGCGTATGAATTCGCACTTGCAACGATTATCTTATTGTCTATCAACAATCAAGTGTAGCGGAAAACACTAACTACAGCTCACATACGAGCATTTTTGTTTCTTTATTATTAACTTTTAGTACAAATATTGTTTTATGGTTATTTTTATCATTTATTACAAACACATTGATTAATTGATTAATTATTTTTGTTTTGTGTATTTATTTTTCCAAAAAAATCATAACTTAGAATTTATTCTATTGTTCGAACAAAAAAATTAATCGATACATTTTTTTTTTTGTGTCGTTCAATATAATTCTTTAAAATAACGACATTTTGGTTATATTTCCACTCTCACAACAATAAACAATTTGTACAGTTTTATACTAACTATAACAATTAATTAACAATCTATTTATTATTTATTTATTTTTTTTTTTTGATATTGACTTATAAACTTCAATAATAAACACCAGACTATCTTTAATTTCACATTTTTACTTTTTAATTAACGTTATACATACTTAATAACTTTATGAATTTTTTTTTGTTTTTAGATCATCTCTCGATCTCTGCCCAACTCATTCTCCCTCACACACCATTTTTCTTCGTTTTTATATCTTTTTTGTACGTCCTTAACGGAACAACACAACTCATAACGAAAAAAAAATCACCCAACAAGCAATCATACCCATAATTTGAGCAACTCGCTAATTATTATGAATATTGTTCTTATGTACAGCGCACGACCAAAAACACTTCTTGATTTTGTTACAAATTTTTTTGGTCACCCTGTGCGTTCTGGAGTAAGTTAGTGAGGACATAGATGTTATAATAAGGAAAAAAAATTTGGCCACCCTATGCGTTCTCGAGTGAGTCAGTCAGTTACATAGAAGTCTATATTATGACTTTCCAATTTTCCAGTTTTTCAATTTTCCAATTTTCAAATTTTCCAATTTTCCAATTTACCAACTTTCCAAATTTCCTATTTTTATTTTTTTATTTTCCTGTTTTCCAATTTTTCAATTTTCTAATTTTTCAATTTTCCAATTTACCAGTTTTCCAATTTACCAATTTTCCAAATTTCCAATTTTCATATTTTCATATTTTCCTATTTTCCTATTTTCCAATTTTCCAATTTTATTTTTATTTTATTTTTTTTTTTTTATTCAAAAAAATTAACGAATTTTGTGCCGAAAAAACGACAGAAGCAAATTCGCGTATTACATAAAAATACAACATAATCCTAATATTTACAAAATTAAATGTTAAAAATGAGTATAAAATGTGATAAAAGCTTACAATAAAATGACTAAGATACTACTACTATTACTACCATTACCACTACAACTACTTTTACTACTTAATTTCAACTTCATAACATGTGACTAAATACATCAAGTTTTATGTAATAACCCTGAATAAAAAGGAGATATCAACAGTTTCAAATAGCCATTGTTTAACTTTAGGTAAAAAGGACTTCAAATGAATGTCCTTTCTAATGTAAATTGGTAACGCATTAAAAAAGGTTGGTGCAGTGACCTGAATAGAGCGTCGGAAGTGGTCATTGAAGAATCTTGGGATGTTACAAAGAAATTGATGGTTACCGCGAAAATTGTAACGAAAATCGCTTCTCATTATTTGTTGACCACTTCGATTAAAAAAAACTCTCAATACCTTATAAACATACAAATGTTTCAACGGCAAAATATTCGTCGTAAAGAATAAATTCCATGATGGTTCAGTTCTTGGTTTCTTTAGATATATTCTCAAAATCATTTTCTGTAGAACATATAAAGGATACAAAGTAGCAGCATAACAACCACCCCAGCACGACAATCCATATTCCAATTTAGCCATAACTAGTGCATGGTAAGCTATTTTTAGAACCGATGGAGGGCAATAGTCACGAAGAAGGTAGAAAATTCTAGCAGTTGATGACAGATACTGGTTGACAGAATTAACATGCGTTTTCCAATTAAGGCAAGTGTCCAAGTGAACACCAAGATATTTAAACGAGTCAACTTGTTCGATATCAAAACACTCAGAGTGGCAACCACTAGACGCACATTCATACCTGCTGTGATTAGTCACCCGCGGCAAAATAGACATATTAAAGCTACCAGACAATTTAAACAACATGAATTTAGTTTTCCGGCTTAAGATCAGGCGATGCTTGTCGAACCATGAGAGTAACACTTTTAGATCAGAATTGATCATCGAAATAACGTTGCTGGGAGAATTCGCACAGTAAGCCAGAGCTATGTCATCAGCAAACCCGGTTGAATAACCATGAAGATTCAATTTAAATACGGAGTTTGTATAAATGAGAAACAGCAGAGGGCCTAATACTGAACCCTGGGGAACACCAACGTCAATAAATTTCGGATCGCTTAAATTATCATTAATCTTAACTCTCACCGATCTACCATCTAAATACGATGCAAACCACGTATTTGCCACTCCCCTAAACCCTATATCATACATAATAGATAGCAGAAGCTTGTGATCAGCCATATCAAAGGCTTTAGCTGTATCAATAAATAAAGCACCGCAACTATTACCTTTATTTAAACCAACGTTGATTGTATTTAGAAAATCTAACAAGGCTGATTCGGTACTCATACCATGACGAAAACCATATTGATGGATACTCAGCACACCCGTTTTATCTAAAAAACTGGAAACCCTATTTTTAACTACCTTTTCAAGAACCTTCAGGATTACTGGCTGCAAGGCAATAGGTCTATAATTACCTTTATCAAGGCGATTACCATTCTTAAAAAGGGGAATTATAGTTGCTGTTTTCAGTCGATCGGGTTCAACTCCCATCTCAAAGGAAAGGTTGAAAATGTGTGCAAGAACGGGACTAATATGCTCAGCAATGGCTTTTAATATATAATTACTCAGGCCATCGTTATCAATTGAGTATTTAGGTTCTAAAGCACAAATAATTGAAAAAACTTCATTACTAGATACTGGGGTCATAAAAAACGTTGTCGGACCGAAATCAAAAGGCAAATCGAAACTAGATGACGTGTTGATAGAGTTAAATTTAGCACCTAAATCTTTAGCAACACTAGAAAAATAGCAATTAAACTCATTAGCAATTTCTAGATCACTCGTAAGAAGTTCTCCGTTCTGTGCTAAAATAGATTTGACTAGTGAAGTTTTATGTTTGCGAGTCAGAATCTCGTTCACTAAAATCCAGTTTTTTTTATATCACCGCGGTTAGCAGAAAAACGCTTAGAATAATAGGTTTCCTTTTCTTTTTTGATATCTGCGTTAATTATGGTGCACATTCTGTTATAGCTATCACGAAGTACTGCATTATCAGGACGCCTATTTAACTTAGACCCCAGTTTATTCCTTTTATTAACACGTCGCGCAAGGTCAAAGGGGATCCAAGGCTGCAGGCCATTTACCTACCTTTAATTTTCCATTTACCTATTTTCTAATTTTCCAATTTACAAATTTTCCAATTTACAAATTTTCCAATTTTGCAAATTTCTAACTTTCCAATTTTCCAATTTTTTCAATTTTCCTATTTTCCATTTACCAATTTTCCTATTTTCTTATTTTCCAATTTTTTTAACCAATTATTAAAATAAAATGGTATCAACTAATGTTCCACCTAGGGATTTATGAATTGTCATGGCACGTCCTGATACTAAAGGAAAATGATTTCGTTTTGCGTTTATTGTTTCGTTCGCCTCGTTCGATTACATTTTTCGTAACGCATTTGCCAGCTTAGTCCCCAAGTCAAGCGTGCCTAAAGAAGTTTTACTTCAAAAAGTCGGCGTTTAGGTCTATTTTTCAGACTTAGGCGGTTAGTGCATGGACATTTAATTTATCAAAATAGAGCTAGGCGCCTAGGTATTTTTTCAATTATGGTGTAGTTTTCGTTGTAACTGTCGGAAAAATCTAAAATTTTGTGTACATACGTAACCGATTATGGCGAATCTCATGGTGTGCATAACTCAATTCTGTCTTAAATCAACTTAGGCGGTTACGCCTTGTGACCACAGAATTGTTGATATTCCTTCTATTCTTCCGTTTGCCGAGTACGGTTCTTGCATACATACCACATCAATTATATGCGAGTCGACTGTCTCCCTTAGTTCACTTCCAACCGCAAACGCACCTTGCATGTTTGTTTGCATTATTGTGATTTTTTGCATACTCAAAATTCTCAAATATATTAGCCCTTAATGTATATGTAGGGCAGTTTCTGTTAGTAACACTGTGCGAGTGTGGTTTTTTAGTTTTAATGTAATAAATGCACTTGTGCATTTCTGTTTTGTTTGGGCATTCACTGTACCTATGTCCCACTTCGGCCGCAACCATGGCCACAAATTACAGACTCTGACTTTCATGGCCGGTCTCCACTTGCATATTTTTCTCGTGACGGAAAAAAATCTAGTCCATTTTTTTTTCTTATGACATTTTTAGTACATTTTCCAAAATACATACGCAAAAACGGTTTTGAGCATGCGCATTGAAATTTTGTCAAGAGAGGAAAAGATCAAAATATTCAATATTTTTATGATGATGTTGTGCCAATTGTGCATAATTTGTGTTTTTATGCTCAATTTAAGCACACATTATATTATCTTGACATTTTTACACAGCACAGCACTGTAATCAAAACAGAGAAAATATGTCTAGTTTTGAAGAGTGTAGTAGTAAGTATACTATACTAATAATGTCATGAGCCAAAGCCATTTATTTTTTGTCACGAGCAAAATATGCAAGTGGAGACCAGCCATCAGTGCTTCCCTATGTGTCCAAACATATTACATCTGAAACACCTAGTGGGCAATAAGAAATCTGCAATGTTGCATTAAGACCACTCCAGGTAGAGTTTTTTTTTGTAACAGCTTTTTGCTTATGTCCGGCTCAACCTCAATGACCCAATTTCTCGTGTCTTGGTCTCTAGGACCAATTTTAAAACATGTTTTTATCCCGTTCGGATTCACTCCATCTATAAGCGCTAAAAGCTCTTCTTGCAGTCCACTTATTAGCTACAAGTATTTGTCTTTTCTTAATCTACACCTAATGTACGTGTAATTCGCTATATTTATTTACTTATCCCCTAGGCGATATCGCCGGAAATTGTCTGTGAGACGAGACTCAAACAACTATATCAAGATAATTCCAGATAAAAATGTCTGAAAATCTCTCAGTTTGAGGTCAAAACTTCGAACGACTATATCCATAAACAGCAAATTATAATTTCGGGCTGAATGTTCTTGCTAGCTTCATGGTGGTGAATCACGTATGAAGTGCTAATTAATTTTCCCCATGTTCGTTTTTAGCTTAGATTAGGGCTGTCTAGGCTTCCCAAAAATTGAAGGGATAATTTAATGTGAAACAAATTATCATGACACATTTTACTGTCGCGGATTATAAAACTTTCTCGACCAAGCAATAGTAATATATCCTAGAAATACATAAAAATAATTTTAAAATTTCGGGCTGAATGTTATAAATGTAATGACAGTGTATTATGATACTGTTTACTGTCGCGAGAGTGGGGAGGATAGTAAACTCTCATGATAGTGATAGTTTATGGTCTTCCTGGGGCGGTATGTTGTACGAATTTAGAATTCGAAAAAAGTCGAATCGAAATAGTGAAAGTTGTATCATTTTTGCTTTTCGAAAATGATACAACATACCGCCATTCGATATTTTTTTCGAATTTCAATTCGAAGTGATGGTACAACATACCGCCCCTGATTCCAAAATACAAAGCGCTAGGAGCTGAAACATCACGAGTCAATCCAGTCAGCCTTATTGTGGTTGTCGTGATGATGTAAAGACGTTGTCGTGTCGGGAAGTTTTTTATTTTGTATTGTGTAACCAAAGCGAAACGACTTATTAGTATTGCCCCAGTAAAACGAAAACATGTCGCAATTTTATGAATTTTCTCGTTTAAATTATCTATTGTGAATTGTAATAAATTATAAGCTGTCAAAATAAATATGGCGTCATGTAAAATTATTTTCTTTGAACTGTTAAATAAATTCAGTCCGTTGATTTATAAATAAATAAAATTCGTAATTACTCTAAATTATTACTGATACTTGAATTTTCATACCCTTGGCCGAATTAAAAACTTGACCCGAAAATGGAAATGGTTGTAATTTTGGAAGAATTTCCGTTTTTGATTTATCGGATGAAATATATTTCGATAGTCGAATACTGGTCAGTGACAGAAGCGGCAGAGTACACCAGCTGTTCGTCCACAGATTCCCCTTGTTGTTGGATTGTAGTAATTTTAAAGTCAAATGACAAACGGCACCAACTCGACATCGTTCGGACGGCTTGACTTTAGCGGATTCGTATTCTGAATACTGCATAGCAAACTCAATTTCTACCGTAGGTAATTCACTTTCGGTCTTAAGTGGCTCCACTTGTATATCCCATAAATATGATACGGTTAAATTTTTGTAAATTACAACACCATTTTGAGATTTTGGGTTTATATCTTGCAGCGTCACGCCCTTCGACGAGCACTTCATAATAGGATCGTAAAGTACCAGTTTAAATTCCTGTACTCCTTAATAACTAATGTAGTAATGATACTGCAATATCAGCGTTTTCTTGCGTCCATTCCACTAGCCTCTCAAACTGATTTATATTTGATATTTTCCTAAAAATAAAATGAATTTTAACTTTAAAAACTTCTTAAAAACTTTACATTTTTATGATTGCACGTTGTATACGAATAAAACATGGCGAATTTACGATAAATATCGTATCGCAAACGACATTCACAAAGCAAATTTTCACAGTCGTTCCCAAATTTACGTCGTAACGACAACCACCAATAAGGCTGAGTACTTCGGTTGGATTTTGTAACAACTTGTTTTTCCTCATCGTGAAAATCAAACCGTTTTAAACTACAGTCGAACCTCTTTTATTCGTAACCCAATCAACCGGAATCTCCAATATCCGGAATATCTTTTATCCGGAAAACCCTCTATTATCCGTAAATTGAACTTTTCCCCATTATTCGTAAAGATTTTTATTTTCAACTTTTGTGTTTTGTTTTTCATGTTGTATGTAGTACATGTTATTTAAATAAAAAAAGTCCTCAAACAATGTGGATGTCGTATTTGCGGCTCCCTGAATTAAGAAAGGCTGACTTAAAAATTGTGTTTTTCCGAACTTAAAACCAGCGTTTTTATTTCATTTTAAAATTGACTTAAAATCTGTAATGAAAATGAAATAAAAAAAGCTGACTTTATTTATGCATATCATGAGTCATTTTGAAATTAATTCAGGAAGCATGTTTATAAATGCCATAAAATGTGTATTTTTAAGTCATTTAGAAAATGAAATAAAATGTGAAAATGTTTAAGATCGAAATAAAACGTAAAAATATATAACAGTAAAAGCCCGATTATCCGGCATTCAATTAACCGGAACGCACAGTTAACCGTAATTTTAATTTTTAGGATTTTTTTGATTTTATCTTTTTCTTTTCTCTTTCATATGCATTTTTTTATTCATTTTGAAATTGTTTTTTGCACATTTTCATTAATGAATGCATTAGTTCAAAATTTTGAATGGCTTTAATTTACATATTACAGTAGAAGCCCGATTATCCAGCAGCCAATTAACCGGAACACTTAGTTAATCGGAATTTTAAGTTTTAGGATTTTTTTTTGGTTTTTCTCTTTCTTTTCTCTTTCATATGCATTTTTAATTCATTTTGAAATTTGCAATTGTTTTTTGCACATTCCATTAATGAAAGCATTAGTGGAAAATTTTAAATGGCCTTAATTTTCATATTACAGTAAAAGCCGGATTATCTGGCATCCAATTAATCGGAACAGTCAGTGAACCAAATTTTAAATTTTTAGGAATTTTTTTTTTGCTTTTTCTCTTTCATATGTATTTTTAAATTTATTTTGAAATTTGCAATTGTTTTTTGCACAATTCCATTAATGAAAGCATTAGTTGAATATTTGAAATGGCTTTAATTTTCTTATTACAGTGAAAGCTCGATTATCAGGCAGCCAATTAACCGGAACCCTCAGTTAACCGGAATTTAATTTTTATGATTTTTTTTACTTTTTTCTTTTTCATATGCGTTTTGAAATTTGCAATTCTGTTTTCACATTTTCATTAATGAAAGCATTCTGTTCAAATTTTGAATGGCTTTAATTTTCATATTACAGTAGACGCCCGAGTATCCGGTATCCAATTAGCCGGAACAATGAGTTAACGTGAATTTTAATTTTAATGAATTTCTTTTGTCTTTTCTCTTTCATATGAATTTTTTTATTCATTTTGAAATTTGCAATTGTTTCTTGCACATTTTCATTAATGAAGCATTAGTTGAAAATTTGGAATGACTTTAATTTTCATATTACAGTAAAAACCCAGTTCTCCGGCAAAGAAAGAGAAAAAAGCAAAAAAAAATCATAAAAATTAAAATTCCGGTTAACTCAGGGTTCCGGTTAACTGGATGCCGTAAAAACGGGCCTTTAATGTAATTTGAAAATTAAAGCCATTCCAAAAAGCACCAAAAAGTCCTAAACCTAGAATTCCGGTTAACTGAGTGTTCCGGTTAATTTGATGCCAGATAATCGGATTTGTACTGTAATAGGAAAATTAAAGCCATTCAAAATTTTCAATTAGTGCTTTTATTAATGAAAATGTCAAAAAACTCAAAAATTCAAAAACAGTTGAAAATTTCAATATGAATTAAAAAAATGTCAATATGAATTAAAAAAATGAAAGAAAAAGAAAGAGAAAAATATACCTAAAAATTAAATTTCCGGTTAACTGAGTCTCCCGGTTAATTGGATGCAGTAATTTGAAAATAAATTCATTCCAAATTTTCAACTAATGCTAACATTAATGAAACTGTGCAAAAAAACAATTGCGTATTCAAAAATGAATTAAAAAATTCATATGAAATGAAAATACGAGAAAAAGCAAAAGAAAAATCCTAAAATCCAAAATTCCGGTTAACTGAGTGTTCCGGTTAATTGGATGCCGGATAATCGGGCTTTTACTGTAATATGCAAATTAAAGCCATTCAAAATTTTCAACTAATGCATTCATTAATGAAAATGCGCAAAAAACAATTGCAAATTTCAAAATGAATTAAAAAATGCATATTTTAATTAAGAATTAATACACAAATAATAATTCACAATTAAAATTTATGAAAATGCATTTCTTCGTTTTTAGCTTTCTCTACAATACAACAAAAAACTGTAACAAGAAAAACAAGAAACCGTTTTCTTAAAAACGTGAAATTACGCATGCATTTCTATGTGTATTAAAAACAAATGTAAATTTTATGTTTATAATGTGAAATAAAATATGCCTTTGTTAAGGCTGTATGGTACTCATTTTATCAAAATAAGGGTTACGCGCAAATCATCTAGTGGCTACAAAAATTAGCTAATGGCATAATTTTTGTTTTAACGCAAAGCTAAATGTATTTTTGAGGGATTAATACATGATTATTTAAAAATTCTGTATATTTAATCCGCAATTATTATTTAAAGTTGACGAATTTTTAAAAAATGTTGCCATCTTACGAATCGTTTTATTCTATTTTTTTCCACCAAATTTTGTTTGTTTTTTATATTGACATGTACAGGATGATATTTACGAGGGATTAATTCATGATTATAAAGATTAACATAAAAATAACAAAGATATAATTAAAAAACGATCAACATCACTATATTTATCGATTGAAAACGATAAGATATTTTTGTCATGTACAATTTCTCGGCTAAAAATTAGTTGCTACATTCTAATATAGATGGCTTACTCAAAAATGCCTAATAAATCGAAAAATTAGCGGAGACACAATTTGAAACTTATCGTTTGGTGGTTTTATAATAAGAAAACAGGGCATGCATTTTGTACGATTTTTTCCATCCCACTGGAAATTTACCGGAACGTCATAGTAGTGGTGTGCGTATTGGTGTGCGTACCAATATCTGTATCAACAGCCCAAATTTAGAATTTCTTTCTCTTTTTACTTTGGTTGTATAATAAAATCGAAGATAAAAGGAATAGATTTTCAATTTAAAACGTGATGTAGTAGGTCTTGTATGTAAGTATATGAGTAAGCTGCAAAATGTTTTATTGATAAGGCAAGGTAACCACCTTGAATGGCAATTATGTATAAAAAATAATATTGGTTATACGCCCACCACGGCTTCGTCTACAGCCCTGTCTACAGCCCCAAACATCATATTTTCGATGACTTTTTCCAATAAAAGCGGATTAACGACCTTAATTTCAGCTCAAATGTTGTTTTTAAGTTGTTGAATTGTTTGTGGATGATTAGCATACATCTTACTGTTTAAATAACCCCACAAAAAAAGTCAAGTGGTGTTAAATCCGGAAGAGACAATTTCTTGAAATTATGCGATCAGCAAATTTTGTTAACAATAAATGGATTGTTGCACCACTTGCGTGACATGTAGCTCCGTCTTGTTGAAACCAAAGGTCGTTAACACGCAATTTATTCAATTTGGGCTACAAAAGCCCAAAAACCACACCAAACAGTGGCTCTTGGAGGATTAACTTCTGCTTCGTGAATAACATGGGGATTTTTCGCTCCCCAAATTCGACAATTTTGCTTATTGACATATACCCATTAAGATGAAGCTCATTTGCTTCATCGCTAAAGGGATTCTTGAATCTTGATGAAAAACCTTCATTTCGTTCAAGCATCCAATTAACAAAACGACGACGATTTAAATGGTATAATGGCTTCAATTTTTGAATTAGTTGAATTTTGTATGGATGAAGATCAACATGCAAAATGCGTCGTAACGTGATTCGTGAAATGTTTAGTTCTTGTGAACAATGCATGACTGATGGTCTTGGATTACAAACACTTTCAGTAACAGCTGGCACTGCATCAAGAGTAGGAACTAGATGAACAAGCTGAAACGGTTGTAACATGTCTTGTCCTAGGGACTGACAGTTAACAGAAATTTTCCCCACTCAGAGGCTTAAGGGCGGTCATGTTTAGCCGGCTAAGGCTCAGGGTAATGGGGTGGGCTTTCCTAAAGCATGAGTGGGACGTGCTAGACCGCAGGGATAACGGTAGGATCAGAAAAAGGAAAAGAAAACAGGGATGCAAACGGGATCTACTCACCTAACTTACCTAGGCCTCATCCTTAGTTATAGCTAATTTAGCCTCTCATTCTGAAAAGCAAGCAAAACTTTTCGAACAGCAAAATATTACAAAAGTGTAATATGTTAAGGTAACCCCAAAGAAATATAATACTAATATCAAAAAAAACACAAACTTTAAATGAACAACCAATACCCATAACATTAATATTTTTCTTTTAATGAATAAACAAATCATAAATACTATTTAATCACTAAATTACACAAAAAAAACCGGAATAATTACATCTAAAAATTACGGCTAGGATGACGTCATCAAATCGTGATGATAGCTAATAATGTCATTGGGAAATCTAACGGATACGCGTAGAGAATCATTCCAAAGCCGCGGAAAGTAATCATTAGCTGTCATACGAGAAACTTAACTAACTTAATAAAATTAATAATTATCAAAATAAAAAAAATAGTAACTAACAAAATTAAGGTGTTACTTAAGAATTCAACATTAGATAGAAAGAACAAAATTCTTTATAATAAATTGATCGAAAATTAATATTTTGTTCGAGAATATAATAATATAAAAGATACGATAAATATAGGAATATTAAATAAAAATTAAATTCAAAAACTTGCGCAAGTTGACGGTGAAGATGCCGATGACGCTGGTTGAGGTAGTATATCCAAATGATGAACGATGGCCATGACAGTATCCTTGTACAGTATATGCTGTGTTAACGTCGACTTTCAAGAATTCCGTTAAACGGAATAATTTTGTTTTGGTTGGAAAACGAAACACGTGATTTTTTTTCTCTTCTTCGAATTACCCAACTTAGTCTTAACCCCACTATTAAACTACACAGTTCAAATATCTAGGAAGGGTGTAGTTTCTTCACACAACACGGATTAAGACCTTATTTTCACCACGCACCATGCGTTCGTATTTAGGTGGAGTTCGCACGGTATTTTGTATTCCCTTGCCCAATTTATAACAAGAGCATACACACTAGTATTTTGTTGATTTTTTTTTTCTTCACGTTTTAGTTTATTTAACCGGGAATTAAATTCTGCGGATTTATTTGGCGCACAATAAAGTCCCATTCACCATAGATTATTATCACATATAATAAGTTTTCGGACTTATGAATTATTAGTATACGAATTATTATAGAGTTTATTATTATACTTAGCTTAACTTATTATTATTATTTTATTTTATTATTTGGTTTTTATTCACTACCACACCCAATTTTTTTATTGAGAAAAAGTTTTTATCGGAGGTAACAGTTTTTTTTTTCTACTTAGTTGCACCCACCAACGGTATTATAATTGGTTATTAACTAAAATTGGTTATTATATGTACTTAATGAATTTAACTTTAACAAAATTTTACAAAGTTATTTAAATTTTGTGTATTATTAGTATTAATATACAAAGTAAAATTTATTATTTTCTTTGTTTAACTAACATATTTGCCAACCCGGCAGTGATTAATTAATATGCAAAAGCACTGATCCAACTTGATCTATCTTTTATTTAGAAAAAAAAACTAACTGACCGACGATGATCGACTCATCAAAATTATTCAAAAACTGAACCCCGTTTTTATGAATGTTTACCAATTTATAGGTTTTCACGAAAAAAAACAATATCCCACCAAAACGCAAATAGCGGGATAATCAAGTTGCATAAACAATTTCCCCTAAGTAAATTTATGGTAATACATGGTTGGTAACCAACCTTAATAATAGTCGTACTAGACAGGGGTATTTAACTATATCATCTTGGAACGATAAATGCGTAGCGGACGATCGTTACAAATCGTGGGGACGACTCACCCCTGTTGATAGTCTCAAAGCCGGGCAAAAAAAAAAACAAATTGATCCGATTTTAGTTAAATATTGGGAAAATGAATACTATATTTTAACGTCCTTAAGATGATACACTCCTAAAGATTTATTGTGTTCATCCACCACTTCACAAGCTAAATTTCCTACTAACCTAAGGACTTTGCCTTTAATGTATTTCGGCGCTAGTTTTGCAGCAAACAGATCAGAAGCTTTGCTTTGCGTAAAATTCCTTATGTAAATAGTCTGGCCAATCGTCAATCGGGGAATTCTATAACGGAAATTAGTATTTGTTTGAATTTTATTTCGAGCGGTACACAGATGTTTTTGAGCCTCTTGATAGATTTTCCACACCGCTTCTGGTTTGTGAGCTAGGTTGACATGGGTTCCCGTAAATTGAGAAACCTCCCGAAGAAGCGGGTAGACAGAGCCATGAAGAATAGCATGCTGTCCAAACACCATGAAATGCGGCGAGAAAGTGGTTGAGTCATGTATGCAATTTCTTAAAGCATGAGATATAGCACTAAGATTTTCATCCCAAACCCTCTGGTCGGATTTAATATAGGCTCGTAGGGAGGCGAGTAATGTCCGGTTAACACGCTCAGAAGCATTCGCCTGTGGCGAGTACTTTGCTGTGAATAGATGATTTACGCCATACTTCGAGCAGAGAACTTTCATAACCTGGGACTCAAATTGCCGCCCGTTATCGGTGACAATGACCTCCGGAACCCCAAACATCAAAAATATCTGATTCTCTAGGAACCTGCAAACTTCAGTCGAAGTTGCTTGTCGAACTGGTTTAGTCAAGACGAATTTTGTAAAATGATCAACCGCTATGAGAATTGAAGTGTTACCAGTCTTTGTTCTAGGATAAGGTCCTAGAAAATCTAGATAAATTCGCTGCCATGGTCGAAAGGTCATAGGAAGAGATCCAAATGGAGGGCGGGATTGGTAGTTTACGGCCTTGTTAGACTTACATATAGTGCAAGCACCAACAAAAGCTTTTACATCATTGTGAAGGTTTGGCCAAAAGTAGTACCGCTTAATCAGGTCTGATGTTTTATGGATTCCCAAGTGGGCAGATGTGGGAGGGCAATGTGCGGACGCAAGTACGGCAGATCTCAAGGTTTCGGGAATGATTAATTTCCAGTTTGAAATATCAAAGCTTGATTCCTCAGCTTCATAAGGTCTAACGTTTATATAAGCATGATTTCCCAGAGTTTTAAGATTTGTTTTGGTGCGAGACTGTTCAATATTCCGGATCAGGGCTTGATATTCGACGGATTTAAAAGCAGGCGAATTTAGGTCGACGTGTATCGGAGTGTCATCATCAGGTGATACAGAAATCTCGAGAGATTCCATTTCCATTCGCGATAATGCATCCGGAACGGCATTTTGAGTACCTTTGCGGTATTCAATCTCGAAGTTATAGCCTTGTAATTTGAGGCTCCAACGTGCTAGTCGACCAGATGCATCTTTCAGTGACATGAGCCACGTTAGACTCGAGTGGTCTGTAATGACAGTAAACGGCATGCCTTCCACATATGCCCGAAACTTCCTGATGGCGAGAACAGCGGCAAGACACTCCTGGTCTGTGACGCTATAGTTGCGTTGAGCTGGGTTCAATTTGTGGGACATAAAAGCAATCGGCCTATCGTGCCCATCATCATCTTTTTGAAATAGCACTGCGCCAACGCCTACACTACTGGCATCGCACTGGATATAGAAGCGTTTGTCATAATTAGGCGTCACCAGAACCGGAGCGGAAGTCAACGCAGATTTAAGCGATTCGAATGACCGCTGTACCTCGTTGGACCACACAAATTTTTGATTCTTTTTCAACAGGCTAGTTAGAGGTGCGGATAATGCAGAATAACTGTTAATAAATCGGCGGTACCATCCGGTGATCCCTAAAAATCTCCTGACCTGCCGAACGTTCTTAGGCGTGGGGAACCTAACAATGGCCTCTACCTTTTCCAGGTTAGGCCGCAGACCTCCCTCACCAACTACATAACCGAGGTAGTCTATCCGTTTTAACAAGAATTTGCTTTTGTCGACATTTATCGTTAAGCCAGCTTTCGTTAACCTTTCAGCAATGTCAGCTAGCAACGACAAATGTTCGTCTAAGTCAGAAGAGGTGACTAACAGATCGTCAAGATAGACAAACACTCGGTCATGCAGGTGATGGGGGACGACTTTATGCATTAACCTGCACAAGGTTTGTGGCGCGTTGCAAAGCCCAAAGGGCATAACACGAAACTGATATAGAGGGCGTCCGGGGATTGTAAAGGCGGTCTTTTCTTTCGAGTTAGAATCCAAAGGAATCTGCCAAAAAGCGTCCTTTAAATCCAAACTAGAAATAAATTTGGTCCTATCCAGTCGGCTGATCAACCCATCTATAAGAGGTAATGGATATGCATCTTTTTTGGTTGCAAGATTCAGTTTTCTCGCATCAAGACACAGTCTGGTTTTCCCATTAGTCTTCCTCACGACCGCCATAGGGGAGCTCCAGGCGCTTGAACTTTCCTCAATGACTTTTAATTCCAGCATACGATCAATCTCTTTGTACATTTCCTGCTGCACAGCCGGAGAAACCGCATAGTGACGTTGCTTGATTGGGAGGGCGTCACCTACTTCGATCGTATGGAAGAGAAGATTGGTTCGGCCTAATCCGTGTTTCTCACAACTCGGAAATTTATCGATGACATTCTGCAGTTGGTGGCGTTGGTTATCAGAAAGTTCATGTTGGTCATTATATGGCTTGGTATTAATAACATTTGAAGACGAGGCAATTTCAGATACAACCATTGGCTTTAGTCCGAAAATATCCCAAAAATCGCATCCGAGATATAATGTTTGGTTTAACGACGGCACTACAAATAACCGCATGAAATAAGTTTTATTAATATAACTCACTTCGACATGAACATAACCTATAACTTTTTGGTGAGAGCCGCCGGCCGTTTGGATAGACGCATTGACAGGATTGAGATGTAACTTGTGATCATTAATAAATTTCTCTGAATTTTTGCCTAGAGCGCTTATGTTGGCACCGCTGTCAAGTAACCCAGAAATTTCTGTTCCGTCAATTTTTACTAGAGCATACGGCCTAATATCTTCTGGAGTAGGAGGTTCGCTAATAATAGATCGTGTTAATAACGAACTAATGCTTCTTCGGGTTCTAAAATATTTCGAAGGGCGTGACGTCGTTGAGCGAGAGCTGATAAATAGCGATGGAGGTAATAAAGTTGATATTCTTATGGGGTTGGTGTTGATGGGCTCTGGTGATTCGTTGAGCTGGTAGGAGGCCGGACTAGACTCTGTCGAGAATGAGGGGCCTCGGGGGTATTCATTCTCGAGCTCCGGTTTACCTGGAATCTAGCGCAATAAGTACAATGTGGTTTAAGCACATCTGGCGTCCCACATCCGTAACAAAAATCTCGAGTTTTCGGGATATCGCAGTCCATATATGGATGACCTGGGTGGCCGCAATTCCAGCACTTCATATTAGGTAAGGGTTGTACCGGTTTTGTCAAGGTACATGACCGCAGCGCATTAACCTGAGGGTGTTGTTCTTCTGTTGGTTTCGTATTAAATACTGTATGTCTAGGGTGACCACAATTCAAGCACTTAATATTAGGTAGGGATGGTCCCGGATTAGACGAGGGACCCGAACGTAGCGCATCAACCTGAGGGTATTCTTCTATTGGATTGGTATTAAATACTGTATGGGCTGGCATGTTTTGGGAAATCTCATGGATCCGGGGAAAACTTGGAGGTTTATAGAACGACGTTGCTTCCGGACAATACCCCACACTACTCCAAGCATCCTCTGTTGCTATGCACGTGCTTACCAAATCGGGAATCGTGTTAATTACGCGCCCCGCTAAGTGTACGCGTAACCCATAACGCATATTTTTCATTAATATTTCCAACATTTGACTATCTTTCAGTGGTTCTTTCAGAGGGAGAACCAGTGATAAAATATCGTAGTAGAAGTCCGAAAATGACTCTTTAGGTTTCTGTTTACGACTACCGACCAATCGCATTATGTCGACGTCTGTTCGGCGGTCTTGAAAACGATGAATAAATGCATTACGTAAAAAGTTCCAATCACATCCCGGATTCCGACGTAACGTAAGCCAGTAGTGTTCGTTTGCTGTACCAGTAAGTATAAAAGCTACGTCATTGACCAGCTGTGCCAACGGAATGGCATTAGTGTGAGCCAGATGTTCCACTCGATAAAAAAAATTCTCAACCGCAGTACCTCCTAATGATCCATCATAAGATAATCTCCACTTATGCACTGGAGTCGATGGTGCTTTGGCTTGGGGAGTTCGATGTTGGTTAAGATTATCATAGCAGGTCGATTCGTGGAAGATTGGCCTAGAATCTGGCGGTGCGTTTGGAGGAACAGTAAAGGTAGACCTCTCGTTCGGTGGATGAGGGTAGTGTGCCGTTTGACTTGATGCCCAATAATACTGTGGTATAATAGATCCGTTGTCTCGATTAATTGGCAGCGGCACGCTTGGCTGTGGTGGTGGCAATGGTCTTATTGGTATATTATCGTTGTTAAAGGGTTGTGAAATGTACGGTGTGATAGCATTGTTGGATATATTTTGGTTGAAGTGTTGCGGGAGGGGTACCATATTGCTATTCTCAGAGATTATGTTTGGTGAGGTAAATCTGACCTGTGATTGCTCGACCACACCAGGTGGTGTCGCAGATGTATGGCCAATTACGTTTACCTTGGAGTTGGTTGGGGTTGATGATGTTCCGGGAATTTGAATGTCCGAATTTGGTTGGGGTGCTGATATCATAAGCTCTAAAAGTTCGGTGGCATCTAACTGAACTAAGCTTAGTTCAGCTACGGACTCATTAATCTGGTTTTCGGTTGTAAATCGGTTGATAACTTCAAGTAAAGTATCACTAAACTGGATGAGTTTTAAAGCAGCCTTACGAACGGGATCTAAAAGGGATTCCCGGTTCATTCGCCCCTTTAAATGAAGAATTTTGTGAGTAATAGCATCAAATTCGTTTTGATTAAAATTCGTATTTTGAATACAGTTAAGCAGGCGGAACTGTAAATTTTGCAGTTTGAAGCTGCACACCGTCACTTCATTATGCGGGGCAATAAGGGCTTGTCGATGAGGTTGTCTCGGTGACAGTGTATCGTCTTTCGCCTCTTTCTCTAACTGTTCTTGTAAAATTTTCGAATTGTCAACATTTCTGATTTCTAATTCAACTTGTAACTCGTCGGCCGCCAGCAACTCGAAGCGTAATATGTGAGGCGTCATGATTGTGAAATAACAGAAAATTATAAACAAAATTAATTAACGATTTAACCTACAATTACGTATTGAAAAAAAACAAAAAAAATTGCGTAATAAAACTAAATTGGATAGAAAGAAAAAAAAATGAAAATTAAATTTTACCGACTTATACAATTAAGCTGTTGGATCAAGCTTGTCATAAATCATCACAAGTCGTATTAATAGTTTAAGTAAAATAATTCAATTTCATAAATAAGGATGAGGCTAAGATAGGTTCTTAGTAGAGGTATGTTCCCGTTTGCAAGAAGGAAAGGGTTTAGGGACCAAAATTAAAGAATAAGATGAACCATGTCGTACTAAATGATTCAACGATCCATTTGGAATCTTGAATCGGATTCATTCGTAATGGTTCATTAAATTGACATTTCGATTTATATTTATAGTTTGTTAGCTAACACCGTTGCCAACACTGAACTTTAATACGGTGCGAAACCACAAATATACGGGTAAAATCCAATTAAATCAGGTTGAGGCTAACATTAAGGTCAATAGTCGATGACTAGAATTAACGCGAAACCCCCAAAATTATAAAATAGGACTACACAATTAATGAAAATTACATAAAAATGTTTAGTTATCATACGATACTAACAGCTGATTCAATTAAATACTAAGCTACGAGCTGCGCGTATGATAAGAAAATTAAGAAAGTGAACTGTTGTTTGGCAGAAGGCCGGAGGTAAGCTGTAAACCGAGTTTGGGCGCCACTGTAACATGTCTTGTCCTAGGGACTGACAGTTAACAGAAATTTTCCCCACTCAGAGGCTTAAGGGCGGTCATGTTTAGCCGGCTAAGGCTCAGGGTAATGGGGTGGGCTTTCCTAAAGCATGAGTGGGACGTGCTAGACCGCAGGGATAACGGTAGGATCAGAAAAAGGAAAAGAAAACAGGGATGCAAACGGGATCTACTCACCTAACTTACCTAGGCCTCATCCTTAGTTATAGCTAATTTAGCCTCTCATTCTGAAAAGCAAGCAAAACTTTTCGAACAGCAAAATATTACAAAAGTGTAATATGTTAAGGTAACCCCAAAGAAATATAATACTAATATCAAAAAAAAACACAAACTTTAAATGAACAACCAATACCCATAACATTAATATTTTTCTTTTAATGAATAAACAAATCATAAATACTATTTAATCACTAAATTACACAAAAAAAACCGGAATAATTACATCTAAAAATTACGGCTAGGATGACGTCATCAAATCGTGATGATAGCTAATAATGTCATTGGGAAATCTAACGGATACGCGTAGAGAATCATTCCAAAGCCGCGGAAAGTAATCATTAGCTGTCATACGAGAAACTTAACTAACTTAATAAAATTAATAATTATCAAAATAAAAAAAATAGTAACTAACAAAATTAAGGTGTTACTTAAGAATTCAACATTAGATAGAAAGAACAAAATTCTTTATAATAAATTGATCGAAAATTAATATTTTGTTCGAGAATATAATAATATAAAAGATACGATAAATATAGGAATATTAAATAAAAATTAAATTCAAAAACTTGCGCAAGTTGACGGTGAAGATGCCGATGACGCTGGTTGAGGTAGTATATCCAAATGATGAACGATGGCCATGACAGTATCCTTGTACAGTATATGCTGTGTTAACGTCGACTTTCAAGAATTCCGTTAAACGGAATAATTTTGTTTTGGTTGGAAAACGAAACACGTGATTTTTTTTCTCTTCTTCGAATTACCCAACTTAGTCTTAACCCCACTATTAAACTACACAGTTCAAATATCTAGGAAGGGTGTAGTTTCTTCACACAACACGGATTAAGACCTTATTTTCACCACGCACCATGCGTTCGTATTTAGGTGGAGTTCGCACGGTATTTTGTATTCCCTTGCCCAATTTATAACAAGAGCATACACACTAGTATTTTGTTGATTTTTTTTTTCTTCACGTTTTAGTTTATTTAACCGGGAATTAAATTCTGCGGATTTATTTGGCGCACAATAAAGTCCCATTCACCATAGATTATTATCACATATAATAAGTTTTCGGACTTATGAATTATTAGTATACGAATTATTATAGAGTTTATTATTATACTTAGCTTAACTTATTATTATTATTTTATTTTATTATTTGGTTTTTATTCACTACCACACCCAATTTTTTTATTGAGAAAAAGTTTTTATCGGAGGTAACAGTTTTTTTTTTCTACTTAGTTGCACCCACCAACGGTATTATAATTGGTTATTAACTAAAATTGGTTATTATATGTACTTAATGAATTTAACTTTAACAAAATTTTACAAAGTTATTTAAATTTTGTGTATTATTAGTATTAATATACAAAGTAAAATTTATTATTTTCTTTGTTTAACTAACATATTTGCCAACCCGGCAGTGATTAATTAATATGCAAAAGCACTGATCCAACTTGATCTATCTTTTATTTAGAAAAAAAAACTAACTGACCGACGATGATCGACTCATCAAAATTATTCAAAAACTGAACCCCGTTTTTATGAATGTTTACCAATTTATAGGTTTTCACGAAAAAAAACAATATCCCACCAAAACGCAAATAGCGGGATAATCAAGTTGCATAAACAATTTCCCCTAAGTAAATTTATGGTAATACATGGTTGGTAACCAACCTTAATAATAGTCGTACTAGACAGGGGTATTTAACTATATCATCTTGGAACGATAAATGCGTAGCGGACGATCGTTACACGGTCTATGACCTTCCACTGATCCAGTTTTTTCAAAACGATCCATAATTTTGCCAATTACACGCTCAGTAAGACGTTCATATCGATCAAAACTCTCATATAATTTACGAAATGTTGTTGTTTTTTAACGAAATAAATTTGGACAATCAAAACGCGTTGTTGTGTTGTTAGCGACTGATTAGCGATGATATGTGACATATTTTTGACTTTTCATATGTCAACGAATTTTGTAGAACAGATAACATTAAGTACTAATTTTTTTTTTTATATTTTTCGAAACAAATTAAAACTAAGGTTACTTCATTCACCTAGGCCCTAGAGTCTAGACTAGGCAAATTCACTGATATTTTCTATCAGCGTAAATGTTTATATAAAATACCCAAGCATACATCGATACCCTGATAGAAAATATCAGTGAATTTGCATACTGTAGACTCTGTCAATGATAACTCCATACAACCTTATATTTATTTTGTTATATACTGATGGTACAATCGCAGAGCCTGTACAATTGTGTGTAATAAGAGTAAGTGAAATAACAGTCGTAACATTTCAAAATAAAATTTTTTTATGTAATAAAATGTTGATATACAATACAAATGCAATTTTTATAGAGAAAAAACAACAAAAATTAAATTGTTCGGTTTTTATATCGCTAGAAATAAAAAACCGCTGTCGCACCACTATGCCACTATCTAAAGGGTGTCTCTACAAGAGCGCCGGATTTAAATTTGCTGCCATTTTGTTAATACGAGTTGTACGGTGACTTTTTTTTTGACATTTGTCACGTATACAGACCACGCGATTTAAGAATATGGAGAAGTATTCAAACCAACAACGTTTAATTATTGTAAAAACGTATTACAAAAATCCTGAAAGTTTTGCAAAAAACAGTTCACCAATGACGTCAAGTTTTCGGTCGCACTAATGCGCCAAATGAATCGGCAGTGAGGCGTTTAATAAAATTTGAGATCAAAATTAAGGTGCTGGATCAGAAGATCATTGTTCGTCGTCGTCCTTGCCGGTAGCTTTATTAAGTACCTTCTCCATTTCTGAAGGTAGTTTTGGAGCGCTTGATTTTGGATTTACTCTCACCAAATCGTTTTCAGCCGATTGTGTGACGTTGAATCTGGATATAATTTGGGCCCCATACTATAAGTGTGTATGATAATTTTCGTTGCAAAAAATTCGTGATTTTTTTTTGTGTTTTTATTATAAACGGTAAATGACATTTGATTTTGTATTTTTGGATTTAATTTGTAAAATCTAATTAATAAAAGCTGCAAAATAAGTTCCATAATCTTTATATTTTGTAAATTTTTCTCAAAAATCAGTGTGTGATTGAAAATGATCATTTTCGTTACTAACTGTATGTTGCTAATTTTGGTTCGATGGGCACTTTTTTAAGCCGAACTTCTAGGAGGCGCTAGATGGTGTACCGGTCGACTCGTTTCCGTTACATTGAATTGGTTGCTGTGTTTAATTAAACAAAAACAGCACCATAGAGTAAATAGAATCAAAATAAATCCAGGTTTGTTAAAAAATTATATCTTAAGGACTTTTAACCATGCACTTTCCCTCGTTTTAAATTAGATTTGAAGTTCACAATGAGTGTTGCTTTAATAAAAATATATACAATGACTCATGAATTATTTTTCAAGTAAATATTTAAAAATCCAACTGACCAAGTGGAAAATGTAGTAAGTGCAGTAACTCTTATTTCATCACTAATGACGGAACTCGTTGTACTTTGAAAAACTTAGTGAGCAATACAATAATGGGCAAACCGATCTTCGACAATCTCTGTAGCAAGCATATTCTGTCAACACAGTTGGCTTTTGAAGAATTATCTTATTATAAAACCTTCTGAAGTTAAATTGGTCGTTATGTCAAATTCAATTAATCGGGCACTAATTTATTTTTCATATTTCAATTATATTGTGTAAATTCATCGAGAGAGTTTATGATACGATTTGAAATAAGAATAAGCTACCGTGAATTTTTGCTGTCTATTCTAGCGTAATTCTCTAGTGTAATTCGGCCAAATATGAGTTCCAAATCTATCATCATGTTTTGAGGAGTAGTCGGTAGTATTAGAGACGTGCTTAGAACAAATGTGTATTATTCATAATTACTAGTCCAGCTTATTAATAACTTATAGGTGTCTAGTTTAATTTCCTATCATAGATAAAAGCCAGACACTTCGGTCTATTTGTACTTATCAAGCTGATTCCATTCCACTGCATCCCATTCAAACTTGCCTTGTCAGTTAAGAGATAAATGAGGTCTGTCCTTTGTGGACATTTTCCAGACCAAGTGCAAAATCTATAGTCGATTAAATTTAAAAACATTCGGTTTTCATGGACACTCGGATTTAACGGACTCCCCTAATTAGTCCGTTAATTCTAGGTTTTACTATAATTATATTTTCACATTTTATTACATTGTTAGATCTTAAAACTAAGGCTGCGGTCCAATTCGGGACTTATTTTGTGGAGACTGACTTATTTGAAAGTCTACAATAAGTCTCCTGTCGAATACTCTTGTTGGAAACTTGCTAGAATTATTTTGATGAGTTACCAGTTTGGGTGCAAGCCTCGCATAAAAGTCAAACAAGTCTACAATAAGTCTAGTGGACAGGACGCTTATTGTAGACTTTTAAATAAGTCAGTCTTCACAAATAAGTCACGAATTGGACCGCAGTCTAAGTATGTAAAGTATATTCGTAATTTCTATAAACTATGTTCTTATCTTTAAGAATCCGTAAGATTCTTGTTCATTTCTATTCAGCGATTATATATGTTATTATTATTCATATATCATTTGCAAGTTTTCTGGGAATATCCTAGAAACCCAACATCAAAATGACTAATACTCCGTATGTCGGGGTTCTACTGGGTCCCACATCAAACCAAAAGATATCGAATTTTGACTAAATTTGGGGATTCACTGAAATTCCACAAATTGGGAGATCCTAGTGTATTTTGAACGAAAACGGTCGGCCATCGCCGTTTTTCCACGAAGAGTTACAGCTTCAATAGGAGCTTTTTAGTTTTTGCATGTATTTTCCAAAATGTATGCAGAAATAACAATTTTTGCGAAAAAAAAATGCTTTTCAGTTAAAATTGCCTGCTTTTTAAATTCTTTCAATGAAGATCAAATTTTTTTACAAAAGTTGACCTTGTTAATGTTTTTCGCTTATCCAAGACAATTTTTATCACGGTAGGTTCAATTTTTCGCTTTAAAACTTAAGTATAGTCTATTCAGGATCTATGTACATTTGTCTTAAAATAAATGTGGGTGCTGGCCACACCAATTACACCTCTAAATTTTTGTATAAGAAAACAGAGCCAAATAGAAGCAAAAGAAAGCATAATATGAGCACTTGTAATTAAGAATAGGCAATTATTTAGTAAGGTTGCATCAACCCTCTCCATCGCTAAGATATACTAGGAAACAATTATTGTGTTAAGGCTTCCCGCTCTTTCCGAAGCTTCAGTTACACGCCGTGATAGCTCCAATCCTGGTGTATCCAGAAAACGTGAGCTTAGTATATGTTTCGAAGTGGCCCCTACTAGCTTAACTTTTGATGAGTTACTGCCTTTCATCTAGTCCTCAAAGCTTTCTAGAAAGAAAGTTTCGATGAGATGTTCTACGATTCCTCAAGTTGGCTTTATTGAAAACTTTTCATACTTTCTGACCGGTACTCAGTTTTGCCAAGCAACTTTGATAACAAGTGTTAATAACAGTTTTATAAATAACTAGCGGACTCGACAGACTTCGTTCTGCCCACAAAAGTATTTATGAAATTGTTTACTCTTTAAAGGGGGTGCTGGGAGTTTGTAGAATTCAGTGGTTTTCCAATTCAGTTGATGGGGGATCGACTCTTTCTGAAACCATCCGACTGTAAAGATCCTTTACTCTTTAAAGATCTCTACATACCATTCGGAGTCAACAGTGAACAAAATAAAAAAGGAATCAGCGAAATCCGTCACTCCGTTCTTTAGTTATGCTGTTACAAACACACGCCAACGCACCCGGCGTGCTTTGCTGCGCATGAATATTAACATTGAATCAAATTCATTGGTTTTTTTTTTGTTTTGGAAATAATGAAAAAAAAGCAAAGTCAATTCAATACAATAGTGTATACAATATTTTTTGTTTGATTTTTTGGTGCATGAATAAATAAATTTGTTGGTGCTCCCACTCTGGAACATGCGACGTATAATTGTCCGTGAGAAAAGCACGGTTCCTCCAAATTCACACCACACACTTGAAGCGTTTGTCCTTGAGCTTTATTAACGGTTATAGCAAAGGATAAACGCACGGGAAATTGAAGACGTTTGAATTGAAATGGCATGTCTGTTGGTATTAATGGAATCCGTGGTATCAGTACAACTTCTTCTTTTGCTTTGCAAGTGAGAATTGTTGCTTCGATCAAATTTGGCATTAATTTTTTCACGGAAAGTCTCGTTCCATTGCAAAGTTTTGGTGAATTGAGATTTCGAAGAAGTATGATCGATGAACCAATTTTCAAATGTAAATGATGCGGCGGCATACCGGGTGGTTCCAAAGAATTCAAAAATTCAACCGGATCATTTACTGCGTCTTCTTCATTCGTAGCAGTATCAATGGATTTGTATGACACCAAGTCACCTGGCAATTTCTGTTGAATTTGAAAATTTATTTCATTAGCATTTGCATTTTTTGGTGCTATACTTGCGCGTTCTCTTAACTAATCATTATTTTTATAGTTTTGAACAATGTTTTAAAAAACGCGATCAATTAGTTCTTCTTTTGATGGCATAATTGTTCAAAAGTTGTTTGGTAACGTGATAAAGCCATTTAAATCACTTGCAATTTTACCATCGCGAATCTGTGGCAGTTGCTTCGAAAACTCACGTGTTGATGGATCATTTGGAAGACGCACACGCATATTTATGTTGAGCGATAACTTCTGTACATTTTTCCAAAGAAACGAACTTTTCAAACATGCATTAATTTCATCACATGGAGTCGATCTGGGAATGACGGGCAACGTTTGTCGAAAAGCACCAGATAGCAATACTAATGCACCTCCGAACAACTGTTGATTTCCACGTAGATCCTGTAATGTTCGATTCAATGCTTCCAAAGATTTTTTATGTGCCATCGGACATTCATCCCATAAAATAATTGCTGATTGTTGCAAAACTTTGGCCATTCCAGAATTTCTTGAAATATTACACTTTGGAATCTCAACCGTTTGCATGTTTAATGGCAATTTTAAAGCGGAATGTGCAGTTCGGCCACCATCCAATAATGTAGTTGCAATACCTGAAGAAGCAAGTGCCAATGCAATTTTTCGTTCGGATCTAATTGTTGCTAAGATTAATGAAATGAGAAATGTTTTCCAGTGCCACCAGGAGCGTCCAAAAAATATAATCCACCAGTGTTGTTAATGACAGCTTGCATAATTCTATCGTATGCATTCTTTTGCTGAACATTCAATTGTGGAATGTGTGTTTGCAAAAACGCACGCAATTCATCACATTCAAACAGCTGTTCGCGTTGCAATTCTCGCTGAAATAAATCATACATTGGACGATTAGGTGTGATCATGCATAATTGTCCTAATGCTTTATTTGCAATCATAAGGCAAATATCTTCAATCAATATCAAAGCCTCATTATAAATTTCTAATGTATCTACCAATTCGGGATCCATCGAACGATGTTGAAGTCGAATCAAAATGTCTTCAGCCATGAAATCTTTATATTTATTCCACAATTCAAGTGGGTTTGATGGATAGCATGTTGATATTATTATTGCGAATAACATACGTATTTGATTTGGGTGAGCTGAAACTGATGCATCATTAAGCGTAGCATCCCAATGCGTATCATCTTCAAGCAAACGCAACCGTTGGCATGCATCACGATATTTTACACACAATTCACCATCAACAGTTCTTAAATTCTGAAATGACTGTGGCCCACGTACGTTCACCAACAACAACCGCAAATAAAAACATTCAACATTATTTGGACTAACTGTATAAATGCGGCCTAAAGCATCCGTTGAAAAAACACCTCGGTAGCCATCAACAGGACCAGGAGTACCTTGTTTGCAGCGTTGAAATCTTTTTGTTGATGCGTTCCAAGTGAAATATCGTGGTGCTTCCGAATATAATAGTGTTCTTGCAAATTCATCCGTTTCACATAACTTGAAAAAAGCTGTCAGTGTAGTTGCTGGAGGCTGTACTGCTCTTTGTGCGGCATTTGCATCAGTAAAATAAACACGTTGGCCATTTTCAAGATGGACTGCTAAATGTATAACAACAGGGTGTCTGTCATGAATTGGGAACGATAAAATTCGCCAAATAGCTTCGTTAGTACTAATATATTTACACATTTGGTACTGCAAAATTTCATCATTTCTATTTACAGCAGCCACTCCGAAAACAGCCATACCGCTACCATTATTAACATACTTGCAAATGTTTTTTATTGATTTGACTGAATTGCAGTATTTGACATTTATATGAGCATTGAAAATTTTTGATAACAACGGCGAATACGGCATTATCCAGCGATTATCAACTTCAAAGTCTTGGTTCCGGATTTTAACGGTAGTAGTTTTACCATTATTTCGAGCTGATTGTCGACGATACTGTGGATATCCATCATCGCCGTGTATTGTTTCAGCAATCAATTGTCTTGGAAAACGCTTTGAACATTTGCCGTCGATCATACATGGTGAAATTGGATTGATTTCACCGCAGGGACCGTGTATCACATTTTTCGTGACAACTGCGAATAATTGTTGATCGATGGTTTGATCTGGAATTTCGGCCGATATAACACTATCAATCATATCTGCTGTTATTTTCCGTACCAACCATATCAAAATGTGAGCGTGCGGCAAGCCTCTCTTTTGCCATTCAATTGTATACATATATCAGCGCACTTCTCCAAATACACGGAGCTTGACAATCAGATCCATCAACTTTTTCAATTTTTGGTGGAATATGCGAGCGGTTATATCGTGTCGATCTGTTGGCACCTGACCATCAAATAAGTAATCATACACATCAGCCCATTTTGGGTTGCAAGTAAATGTGATGAACAAATCTGGACGGCCGTAATGACGAACATATGACATGGCATCTTGTGTATACTCGTGCATATGACGTGGGCTTCCGGTATATGACGATGGTAATATCATCAAACGTCCAATGTCATTCACATCCACATCATTCAATAGTGCATCACGTAAATGTATGTACTCTTCAGATCTCAATCGGTCTTGATTATGACGGATGAAATTCAATCGTTCGCTCTCGATTTTAGCATACATGTCCACAATGTATTGATGGAAAAGTTTATTGCATCGCAAAATGTAATTGTCCTCTTGATCACGAATCATCAATCGATACGAATAAAAATTCATCGCACTAACTTTTTTCGTTGTTTCTGCACCTGAAAATAATAAAAATTATTCTTTTATTTTTATTTTCTTTTCTAATCAAAAATCATATTTTTTTTTTACCAGTCGTTGGATTTATCATCGGTATGTTTATATGATAACCATCATCTCCTCTCCAGAATAAAATCGGGTATTGCAATGCGTCATAACAACGATAGAGTTCAGAAATACGATTTAGTTGCTCATTCCTACGGTACAAAACAATATCTCTTGGCCGAAATTGTTCACCAACTATTACGATTGCCACTTCATCGATTGTTGGTGCATTAAATCGCCTGGCATGTTGTCCGAGTGGTGTTCTGTCGGCACGTATTATTATTTTATGGTCATCCGTGGGCATCTGATCCAGTGCAATCTTGAATAATTTGAAAAATTCATTGTGCTGATGTATAAATCTTTGCAGCTCACTCAAGATTTCTCGACTTGTATTTGAAGCAATTGCACAGCGCTGATTTAATTCGCTGTTCTCATTACCAATGAAATATATTTGCAAAAACTGATGGTCAGCATCTGGGAATGGCAACAATGACCCAGCTCTATGGTATATCTGTCCTTGAATCTGTAATGTTTTTGAAATAGATTTATATGACGAATCTGAATTTTTGAAGACATCAGAAACAGCACATAAATGAAATGTCATATCATTTATTCCTTGCGAAGTAATTACCTTAAAAGTCGGCATAAATCCATCTCTTATAATATTTGTAGCTCCAAAAGATGTCATTTGGAAGCATGAATTGTACTTTTGAATATTTCTTAAAAAATGCTTTGACGCTGGTGAATTGCCATAAATTAATGAGTGCAAAGGGTCTTCTGGTGGAGGTTCTAATACAGGCAATTTAACTTTCTCACCAGCACAGCACATGCCAGGCGTTTCGTTAATAAATTTGACTGCTTTACAACGCACACATTGTTTATTCATTTGTCCAATATAAGAATGCATACTGTAATCAATTGTGCTATCATAATTATAAGCCATCAATTCCATTTGTCGTATGATTTGAATTGAGGGACGCGTACGTCCATTTATTGACCTTGCACCTTCAACCGTGTTTGCACTATCAACCGATTGGTTTATACGTCTACGTCGTTCCCTCTGTGATGCATTTTGTTGATTACAATCTTATTCACTTTGTGATCTTCGATTGGTTGAAACAACTGTTGAATGACGTGTACGTCTACCAATATTTGAACGTCTTGCACGTGGCATTTCAAATCCGATAGCAATTCAACCAGCAAATGCAAATGGAAAGTGTATATACACCGCTGTCTGTTTGTATTCAAACGCTTAAACAAAACCAAAATGAATTGTTGATTGATGTATAGCTGAATATGTATATGAAAAAACAAAAAAACAAATGCGACTCTTACCGATTACGTCTGTCCACAATGCGAGTTCGATGAAAAAGAACCTTAAAATGATCAATCACTGACACTGACTGTATGCGCTACAACGTGTATTTACCGTGTGTATGAAGCAGTGTTGAGCGTTATTCAATAAATTTTTATTCAAATAGCAAATAATTTTTTATTAGATATTTTCTATTTGGAATTTTTTGATTTCAAATTTCAACTGATATCTTTTTAATTGTGTCACAACTAATTATTCGTCATTCGTTAGTTGTTATTTGAAAACAATACATATAAAAATGTTTTTTTGCTGAAATCATAGGCACCTACGTATTTCTTGTTGTTTTTTTTATATGGATAAAACCACAAGTTGACATGATAAATGATAAATCACGAACGCGTCGACCGATTGATTTCGTGCAAACTTTAGATAAACCATCTACACGACCATACGAACAAACCCTTTGATCCAATTCGGTTTGACCGTTCGTGAGTTATAAAGTCACAACACACTTGCAACAATTTTTTATATATATAGATGTTGCTTGCTTTCTTGGATTGCTCTTCAATATATTTTTCGATACAACCGGACGCCAAGGTACCTGGTCTCCGAAGCGATTGAGATATCATGTTCCTCTATTTTAGAGAAATTGAAATTTACCAAAATCCTTCGTTTCGTGAAAAGAGCCGTCTCCTTTTTGTTAGGATTCGCCAAAAGTCTTTCACAACAGTAATCATAAAGGACATTTTAATTTTCAGCAAAAATCATTATGGTGACGTCATTGGCATTTTTCTGAGAGTACAACCGCTTCTCATTTAACTGGACTAACAATGAGTTGAAAAGGCCCCACAAAAATGACACAAACCTTCTCTCTGTAGAAATCGCTTGCGAACAATCACGGTAGTAGTATAGCACTGTCTTTCTTCTGGATTCTTCTGAATGTGAGCAAGCTTTCACGCCACTTTGTAATGGCGAGTTCCATGCCGTATTTTAAAGTTGACGTTCGGAAACACGCTCAGGACTAATTCTTTGTTGTTCAGCGATTTTTCAATTCATCCTACGACTTCATGTATTGGGATGGACATAAGGAGTTTTACTAAAGCACCTATCTACTAGGCGTCCTTAACCGTCAAATTTGAACGAGGACAGGCTTATGGCAGAAACCTTTTTGGTAGTATATTACCTCGGATACACAGGCTTTAGACAGGTTGAAATATATCTGAATAATATGTGAAAGGTGATTTAAAATAATTTCCAGTTAATTATGCAGGAAAGGAATGAAAAATACCATCTGATATCAATACCATCCAATAAAAAACCGCATCTATATCTTTGCTAGAGCCACGTTTACTATACCTCCACAGAGAACTTTTCACAGAGGATAAATATAAATTCCAGAAGTTTTATCAGTATTTATGGCTTTATTGAAAAGCGTTTCTGTCTGTTTCCTCAGTCTAGTCTTCACAAGTCCACCAAGATGTCGCAGTTCGTTTCAATTTACTAAGACGGAAGCTCATAATTCCTTCTCCACTCCACTATACTCCATCATAGATCAGAAATCTTCATTGCTGAAAGTGAAAGTGATTTGTGAAGATTGGATCTATTAAAAGCACAATTTGTTTTACTATCGTTCGAGATTATCCGAAATTATGGTAATTTAAATATAATGAGCGTTAGAGAGAGGTACCTCATCTAAGACTTTACAGTGTAGACCCTTCTCACTTAGACTCTGTCAGGAAAGAGTAATGCCAATTTCTTTCGACCACGGATTGTAGTAGTTCATCTGTCAGTTTTTATTCCCGGTTTTTGACCGGATTTATTCCGGCCCCTTCGCTAGCAACCTACGAAATTTTAGCATCAAAAGTAAAAGCACTTCGGAACCGCGAGATTTTGCCAGTTTAGGCAACATGTAATTTTCAATATTTAAAATAAAAATGTCAAAATCATTCAAAATATCTAAAATCGAAATGTTTAATTGAAGAAAGTATCGTATTCTAGGTTGGATGATTCAATCCGTATAGGTTGAAATCCTAACATAAAAAATTATCTAGGTTCGAAATAATATTTCTTGGGGTTTTGATGGCCATCGATACAGCCAACTATTCACACAGGAATAGTTGGCTGTATCTATGGTATTTCGAGAATGGCTTGTGTGATTTTAATAGGTCCGACCTATTTTTAATTCGCAGAATTGAAAACCATTTGGGACCTGAGGGGGTCAAGTCGCATTCCGTGAAATAATGAATATAAAAAGTTTTTTTTCATTGGCAATCTAGGTAGTAGTTTGAACTATTCGCACGTAATTTTAAATGTTACTGTCTGAAATCAAAATTTCTTATGGAGAATGCAAACCTACTCGATTGCTAATGAACAAAACTTTTTCATTTTCATTTATTCACGGAACGCAAATTGCCTCTCTGTAACTCAAGGGTATCGGTTAACTGTCGAAATCACCAAAAAATCCAATAACCACAGTGATATGGTTTCGCAGTTGTTTGTTTTGTTCTCGTATACTCGTGTAGCACATTGTTCGATAGGTTTTGATCAAACCACATTTTTGACAGTATCGCTTAACTTCAATAATCCACCGGTTTGGCATTGAACAACGGTGTGTCACCTTGAACACTGCCGGTAAAGATCTTTGCTTTACCTTAATTCCAAAAGTAATGACCTAAAAGGCATCATATGGAAGAATCGTATTGTTTTTGAGCGGTTCGCGCGTCGAGGAATCTTTTAGTAGCCAAATAAAACAAAATTGGACAGCTCCAGGCATGATCATTTCTTAATGAGTCCATCCCTATAATTTGCAAGTTGTACACACGTAAACATTAAATAATTTATAAAGCTCAGAACAATGAAGTGGTGGATGGATTAAGCAATATGGCGTTGGGACACGTAGCGCCCAGGTTTTTCACCATTCCTAACAATATTATTCAACTACCAAGTTTCAATTACATTTGTATATAAGTAGATATAATTATCTTTACACCACGAAAATATATGTAAACGTAACATACATACACTAACACTCTTCTTTATTTCATATATGCATTTTAGTTGCCCGATGAAAACACAACGAGCACAGGTGGTGGTGTGCAATCGACTATACCAACCTCCGATGTCATTGTTGTTATTGGTAATACGGCGAATGGACGACCAAAATGTTATGCAGCCAGTGGTGGTGTTGGAGGTGCCATCACAGTGGGAGGCGGTAGTAGTGATGGAATACGCGGAAATTTACTACACAGTGATAGCAATGACAACGATAGTTTTTCGAAAAAAGATGAAACTTGTATATAACCGTGATGTAACTGTTTACATTTACAAAATTTGCTTATATAAATATTATTATATATTTCAATTATTATTATTGTTCATTTTAACTATGATTATTATTATTCCTCAGTATCAGATTTTATACACAAAATATAGAATCAGAATAAAGTAAAATTTTAAAAATGTATAATTTTTAATTATGGAATTTAATTTGAATTTCGCTCTACGTACAATATTATCATACCCCGGATACCATTTACAGCCGCATCATAAAATTGATTGCGAAATATGCGCGAGTGTTTTACAACTAAAGTTAGAAGAGGCCATATACACTCACACAAAAATACAATGCCATAAAGAGGATTTATAGTCGGCACCAAAATTATTTTCATTTCTCGTGTCTACATTTCGAGATATGATTTATGGATGTTGATTTATAAAAAAAAGAACCGAGTCCTTACCCAGCAACAACAACGATGAGGACTATGAAAATATAAAAAGGGGCAATATGATATATTATGTATAATATTTTGCATATCTGCCTTTTCATTCAAAGACATCATTTTCCAGTTTTTCACCTCCCACGATATTAAAATTATTTTTAAGTAACATAACAAGGCCTAACCCAAAAATGAAAATTTGAAATTTTTATTGTCACTATGCATCAAATATAGGACAATTTATATTGTTGTCATAACGGAAAAATCTAAAGAAATAATAATAATAAGGAAAGGTATTAGAAAAAATTTAGTTCATCAAAAAAATGCCAGCATATCGATCAACTTTACGATTAACTTTTAAAACACAGCTGCAAACTTCGAGAATAAGACTATTGGCATCAAAAATTTAACGTAAATCAATAATCACAGTGTCCCGCTTTAATAGTAAAACCAATAATATTTCAATGAAATTTAACCATCAGCTTCTTGGTGATAGTTAGAAAACATCAACGATTGAAATTGAAGCATGTTTCAACTTCCAGACGTAAAACCGCCCTTCCAATGCATATTTTCATCATTATTTATTCGTCAACGTGATGTCCAAAGAATCTTAAACCAAATCCGATCCAACTTTGTGACCAAAATTTTTCTAAGTTTTTACTCGAATTTGGCGCCAAGCAAGTATATCAGTCAATCCGAGTTCCTCACGCAGTTGCGTAAGCCATTCAACAATATTCAGCCAACGTCGACGTCTCGGCGAGCCAAGGAACAAGCATATGTGTTCAAAGAATTATCAACGGGCGAAATTGGTTTGGTTAGAACGGACGCTATTTGACATTCATAACCCGTTCAAAATCAGTAAGGCTAACCATCAGGGATTTTCGCAAAAAATTAAAAATTCTTTTTTTTTTAAATTCCGGTTCAAAATGATTATGGGTGACGTGTATATCACGTTGAGCATGAAACTACCGGTTGGATGCATAAGGAAAGCGTGTTTATTGGAAGTTTCGTATTTTGAAATCCGGCCACATTGTGTATCAAACCTGGATTGCAGGCGAATGAGGCGACATATTGCAGCAAATTAAACGTTGATCTACTCATAATTACATTAATAATCGAAAATAAACGAAACATTCGGAATCCGTGACAATAAATTTAACCCGTTCAAAATCAGTAAGGCTAACCATCAGGGATTTTCGCAAAAAATTGAAAACTTATTTTTGTTGGAATTCCGGTTCAAAATGATTATGGATGAAGTGTATATCACGTTGAGCATGAAACTACCGGTTGGATGCATAAGGAAAGTGCGTTTATTGGAAGTTTCGTATTTTGAAATCCGGCCACATTGTGTATCAAACCTGGATTGCAGGCGAATGAGGCGACATATTGCAGCAAATTAAACGTTGATCTACTCATAATTACATTAATAATCGAAAATAAACGAAACATTCGGAATCCGTGACAATAAATTTAACCCGTTCAAAATCAGTAAGGCTAACCATCAGGGATTTTCGCAAAAAATTGAAAACTTTTATTTGTTGAAATTCCGGTTCAAAATGATTATGGATTAAGTGTATATCACGTTGAGCATGAAATTACCGGTTGGATGCATAAGGAAAGCGCGTTTATTGGAAGTTTCGTATTTTGAAATCCGGCCACATTGTGTATCAAACCTGGATTACAGGCGAATGAGGCGACATATTGCAGCAAATTAAACGTTGATCTACTCATAATTACATTAATAATCGAAAATAAACGAAACATTCGGAATCCGTGACAATAAATTTAACCCGTTCAAAATCAGTAAGGCTAACCATCAGGGATTTTCGCAAAAAATTGAAAAAAAAATTTTGTTGAAATTCCGGTTCAAAATGATTATGGGTGAAGTGTATATCACGTTGAGCATGAAACTACGGGTTGGATGCATAAGGAAAGCACGTTTATTGGAAGTTTCGTATTTTGAAATCCGGCCACATTGTGTATCAAACCTGGATTGCAGGCGAATGAGGCGACATAGTGCAGCAAATTAAACGTTGATCTACTCATAATTACATTAATAATCGAAAATAAACGAAACATTCGGAATCTGTGACAATAAATTTAACCCGTTCAAAATCAGTAAGGCTCATCAGGGATTTTCGCAAAAAATTGAAAAAAAAATTTTGTTGAAATTCCGGTTCAAAATGATTATGGGTGAAGTGTATATCACGTTGAGCATGAAATTACCGGTTGGATGCATAAGGAAAGCGCGTTTATTGGAAGTTTCGTATTTTGAAATCCGGCCACATTATGTATCAAACCTGGATTGCAGGCGAATGAGGCGACATATTGCAGCAAATTAAACGTTGATCTACTCATAATTACATTAATAATCGAAAATAAACGAAACATTCGGAATCCGTGACAATAAATTTAACCCGTTCAAAATCAGTAAGGCTAACCATCAGGGATTTTCGCAAAAAATTGAAAACTTTTTTTTGTTGAAATTCCGGTTCAAAATGATTATGGATTAAGTGTATATCACGTTGAGCATGAAACTACGGGTTGGATGCATAAGGAAAGCGCGTTTATTGGAAGTTTCGTATTTTGAAATCCGGCCACATTGTGTATCAAACCTGGATTGCAGGCGAATGAGGCGACATATTGCAGCAAATTAAACGTTGATCTACTCATAATTACATTAATAATCGAAAATAAACGAAACATTCGGAATCCGTGACAATAAATTTAACCCGTTCAAAATCAGTAAGGCTAGCCATCAGGGATTTTCGCAAAAAATTGAAAACTTTTATTTGTTGAAATTCCGGTTCAAAATGATTATGGGTGAAGTGTATATCACGTTGAGCATGAAATTACCGGTTGGATGCATAAGGAAAGCGCGTTTATTGGAAGTTTCGTATTTTGAAATCCGGCCACATTGTGTATCAAACCTGGATTGCAGGCGAATGAGGCGACATATTGCAGCAAATTAAACGTTGATCTACTCATAATTACATTAATAATCGAAAATAAACGAAACATTCGGAATCCGTGACAATAAATTTAACCCGTTCAAAATCAGTAAGGCTCATCAGGGATTTTCGCAAAAAATTGAAAACTTTTATTTGTTGAAATTCCGGTTCAAAATGATTATGGATTAAGTGTATATCACGTTGAGCATGAAATTACCGGTTGGATGCATAAGGAAAGCGCGTTTATTGGAAGTTTCGTATTTTGAAATCCGGCCACATTGTGTATCAAACCTGGATTACAGGCGAATGAGGCGACATATTGCAGCAAATTAAACGTTGATCTACTCATAATTACATTAATAATCGAAAATAAACGAAACATTCGGAATCCGTGACAATAAATTTAACCCGTTCAAAATCAGTAAGGCTAACATCAGGGATTTTCGCAAAAAATTGAAAAAAAAATTTTGTTGAAATTCCGGTTCAAAATGATTATGGGTGAAGTGTATATCACGTTGAGCATGAAACTACGGGTTGGATGCATAAGGAAAGCACGTTTATTGGAAGTTTCGTATTTTGAAATCCGGCCACATTGTGTATCAAACCTGGATTGCAGGCGAATGAGGCGACATATTGCAGCAAATTAAACGTTGATCTACTCATAATTACATTAATAATCGAAAATAAACGAAACATTCGGAATCTGTGACAATAAATTTAACCCGTTCAAAATCAGTAAGGCTCATCAGGGATTTTCGCAAAAAATTGAAAAAAAAATTTTGTTGAAATTCCGGTTCAAAATGATTATGGGTGAAGTGTATATCACGTTGAGCATGAAATTACCGGTTGGATGCATAAGGAAAGCGCGTTTATTGGAAGTTTCGTATTTTGAAATCCGGCCACATTATGTATCAAACCTGGATTGCAGGCGAATGAGGCGACATATTGCAGCAAATTAAACGTTGATCTACTCATAATTACATTAATAATCGAAAATAAACGAAACATTCGGAATCCGTCACAATAAATTTAACCCGTTCAAAATCAGTAAGGCTAGCCATCAGGGATTTTCGCAAAAAATTGAAAACTTTTTTTTGTTGAAATTCCGGTTCAAAATGATTATGGGTGAAGTGTATATCACGTTGAGCATGAAATTACCGGTTGGATGCATAAGGAAAGCGCGTTTATTGGAAGTTTCGTATTTTGAAATCCGGCCACATTGTGTATCAAACCTGGATTGCAGGCGAATGAGGCGACATATTGCAGCAAATTAAACGTTGATCTACTCATAATTACATTAATAATCGAAAATAAACGAAACATTCGGAATCCGTGACAATAAATTTAACCCGTTCAAAATCAGTAAGGCTAGCCATCAGGGATTTTCGCAAAAAATTGAAAACTTTTTTTTGTTGAAATTCCGGTTCAAAATGATTATGGGTGAAGTGTATATCACGTTGAGCATGAAACTACCGGTTGGATGCATAAGGAAAGCGCGTTTATTGGAAGTTTCGTATTTTGAAATCCGGCCACATTGTGTATCAAACCTGGATTGCAGGCGAATGAGGCGACATATTGCAGCAAATTAAACGTTGATCTACTCATAATTACATTAATAATCGAAAATAAACGAAACATTCGGAATCCGTGACAATAAATTTAACCCGTTCAAAATCAGTAAGGCTAACCATCAGGGATTTTCGCAAAAAATTGAAAACTTTTTTTTGTTGAAATTCCGGTTCAAAATGATTATGGATTAAGTGTATATCACGTTGAGCATGAAATTACCGGTTGGATGCATAAGGAAAGCGCTTTTATTGGAAGTTTCGTATTTTGAAATCCGGCCACATTGTGTATCAAACCTGGATTGCAGGCGAATGAGGCGACATATTGCAGCAAATTAAACGTTGATCTACTCATAATTACATTAATAATCGAAAATAAACGAAACATTCGGAATCCGTGACAATAAATTTAACCCGTTCAAAATCAGTAAGGCTAACTAACCATCAGGGATTTTCGCAAAAAATTGAAAACTTTTTTTTGTTGAAATTCCGGTTCAAAATGATTATGGATTAAGTGTATATCACGTTGAGCATGAAATTACCGGTTGGATGCATAAGGAAAGCGCTTTTATTGGAAGTTTCGTATTTTGAAATCCGGCCACATTGTGTATCAAACCTGGATTGCAGGCGAATGAGGCGACATAGTGCAGCAAATTAAACGTTGATCTACTCATAATTACATTAATAATCGAAAATAAACGAAACATTCGGAATCCGTGACAATAAATTTAACCCGTTCAAAATCAGTAAGGCCGACCATCAGGGATTTTCGCAATAAATTGAAAACTTTTTTTTGTTGAAATTCCGGTTCAAAATGATTATGGGTTAAGTGTATATCACGTTGAGCATGAAACTACCGGTTGGATGCATAAGGAAAGCACGTTTATTGGAAGTTTCGTATTTTGAAATCCGGCCACATTGTGTATCAAACCTGGATTGCAGGCGAATGAGGCGACATATTGCAGCAAATTAAACGTTGATCTACTCATAATTACATTAATAATCGAAAATAAACGAAACATTTGGAATCCGTGACAATAAATTTAACCCGTTCAAAATCAGTAAGGCTAACCATCAGGGATTTTCGCAAAAAATTGAAAAAAAAATTTTGTTGAAATTCCGGTTCAAAATGATTATGGGTGAAGTGTATATCACGTTGAGCATGAAACTACGGGTTGGATGCATAAGGAAAGCACGTTTATTGGAAGTTTCGTATTTTGAAATCCGGCCACATTGTGTATCAAACCTGGATTGCAGGCGAATGAGGCGACATAGTGCAGCAAATTAAACGTTGATCTACTCATAATTACATTAATAATCGAAAATAAACGAAACATTCGGAATCCGTGACAATAAATTTAACCCGTTCAAAATCAGTAAGGCTAGCCATCAGGGATTTTCGCAAAAAATTGAAAACTTTTTTTTGTTGAAATTCCGGTTCAAAATGATTATGGATTAAGTGTATATCACGTTGAGCATGAAATTACCGGTTGGATGCATAAGGAAAGCGCGTTTATTGGAAGTTTCGTATTTTGAAATTCGGCCACATTGTGTATCAAACCTGGATTACAGGCGAATGAGGCGACATATTGCAGCAAATTAAACGTTGATCTACTCATAATTACATTAATAATCGA
Source organism: Nephrotoma flavescens (assembly GCA_932526605.1). NCBI lineage: Eukaryota > Metazoa > Arthropoda > Insecta > Diptera > Tipulidae > Nephrotoma > Nephrotoma flavescens. The sequence continues at coordinate 72,964,791 of OW052221.1, forward strand.
AAATAAACGAAACATTCGGAATCTGTGACAATAAATTTAACCCGTTCAAAATCAGTAAGGCTCATCAGGGATTTTCGCAAAAAATTGAAAAAAAAAATTTTGTTGAAATTCCGGTTCAAAATGATTATGGGTGAAGTGTATATCACTTACCGGTTGGATGCATAAGGAAAGCGCGTTTATTGGAAGTTTCGTATTTTGAAATCCGGCCACATTGTGTATCAAACCTGGATTGCAGGCGAATGAGGCGACATAGTGCAGCAAATTAAACGTTGATCTACTCATAATTACATTAATAATCGAAAATAAACGAAACATTCGGAATCCGTGACAATAAATTTAACCCGTTCAAAATCAGTAAGGCTAACCATCAGGGATTTTCGCAAAAAATTGAAAACTTTTTTTTGTTGAAATTCCGGTTCAAAATGATTATGGATTAAGTGTATATCACGTTGAGCATGAAACTACGGGTTGGATGCATAAGGAAAGCGCGTTTATTGGAAGTTTCGTATTTTGAAATCCGGCCACATTGTGTATCAAACCTGGATTGCAGGCGAATGAGGCGACATATTGCAGCAAATTAAACGTTGATCTACTCATAATTACATTAATAATCGAAAATAAACGAAACATTCGGAATCCGTGACAATAAATTTAACCCGTTCAAAATCAGTAAGGCTAGCCATCAGGGATTTTCGCAAAAAATTGAAAACTTTTTTTTGTTGAAATTCCGGTTCAAAATGATTATGGGTGAAGTGTATATCACGTTGAGCATGAAATTACCGGTTGGATGCATAAGGAAAGCGCGTTTATTGGAAGTTTCGTATTTTGAAATCCGGCCACATTGTGTATCAAACCTGGATTGCAGGCGAATGAGGCGACATATTGCAGCAAATTAAACGTTGATCTACTCATAATTACATTAATAATCGAAAATAAACGAAACATTCGGAATCCGTGACAATAAATTTAACCCGTTCAAAATCAGTAAGGCCGACCATCAGGGATTTTCGCAATAAATTGAAAACTTTTTTTTGTTGAAATTCCGGTTCAAAATGATTATGGGTTAAGTGTATATCACGTTGAGCATGAAACTACCGGTTGGATGCATAAGGAAAGCACGTTTATTGGAAGTTTCGTATTTTGAAATCCGGCCACATTGTGTATCAAACCTGGATTGCAGGCGAATGAGGCGACATATTGCAGCAAATTAAACGTTGATCTACTCATAATTACATTAATAATCGAAAATAAACGAAACATTTGGAATCCGTGACAATAAATTTAACCCGTTCAAAATCAGTAAGGCTAACCATCAGGGATTTTCGCAAAAAATTGAAAAAAAAATTTTGTTGAAATTCCGGTTCAAAATGATTATGGGTGAAGTGTATATCACGTTGAGCATGAAACTACGGGTTGGATGCATAAGGAAAGCACGTTTATTGGAAGTTTCGTATTTTGAAATCCGGCCACATTGTGTATCAAACCTGGATTGCAGGCGAATGAGGCGACATATTGCAGCAAATTAAACGTTGATCTACTCATAGTTACATTAATAATCGAAAATAAACGAAACATTCGGAATCCGTGACAATAAATTTAACCCGTTCAAAATCAGTAAGGCTAGCCATCAGGGATTTTCGCAAAAAATTGAAAACTTTTTTTTGTTGAAATTCCGGTTCAAAATGATTATGGGTTAAGTGTATATCACGTTGAGCATGAAACTACCGGTTGGATGCATAAGGAAAGCGCGTTTATTGGAAGTTTCGTATTTTGAAATCCGGCCACATTGTGTATCAAACCTGGATTGCAGGCGAATGAGGCGACATATTGCAGCAAATTAAACGTTGATCTACTCATAGTTACATTAATAATCGAAAATAAACGAAACATTCGGAATCCGTGACAATAAATTTAACCCGTTCAAAATCAGTAAGGCTAACCATCAGGGATTTTCGCAAAAAATTGAAAACTTTTTTTTGTTGAAATTCCGGTTCAAAATGATTATGGATTAAGTGTATATCACGTTGAGCATGAAATTACCGGTTGGATGCATAAGGAAAGCGCGTTTATTGGAAGTTTCGTATTTTGAAATCCGGCCACATTGTGTATCAAACCTGGATTGCAGGCGAATGAGGCGACATATTGCAGCAAATTAAACGTTGATCTACTCATAATTACATTAATAATCGAAAATAAACGAAACATTTGGAATCCGTGACAATAAATTTAACCCGTTCAAAATCAGTAAGGCTAGCCATCAGGGATTTTCGCAAAAAATTGAAAAAAAATTTTTGTTGAAATTCCGGTTCAAAATGATTATGGGTGAAGTGTATATCACGTTGAGCATGAAACTACGGGTTGGATGCATAAGGAAAGCACGTTTATTGGAAGTTTCGTATTTTGAAATCCGGCCACATTGTGTATCAAACCTGGATTGCAGGCGAATGAGGCGACATATTGCAGCAAATTAAACGTTGATCTACTCATAGTTACATTAATAATCGAAAATAAACGAAACATTCGGAATCCGTGACAATAAATTTAACCCGTTCAAAATCAGTAAGGCTAACCATCAGGGATTTTCGCAAAAAATTGAAAACTTTTTTTTGTTGAAATTCCGGTTCAAAATGATTATGGATTAAGTGTATATCACGTTGAGCATGAAATTACCGGTTGGATGCATAAGGAAAGCGCGTTTATTGGAAGTTTCGTATTTTGAAATCCGGCCACATTGTGTATCAAACCTGGATTGCAGGCGAATGAGGCGACATATTGCAGCAAATTAAACGTTGATCTACTCATAATTACATTAATAATCGAAAATAAACGAAACATTTGGAATCCGTGACAATAAATTTAACCCGTTCAAAATCAGTAAGGCTAGCCATCAGGGATTTTCGCAAAAAATTGAAAAAAAAATTTTGTTGAAATTCCGGTTCAAAATGATTATGGGTGAAGTGTATATCACGTTGAGCATGAAACTACGGGTTGGATGCATAAGGAAAGCACGTTTATTGGAAGTTTCGTATTTTGAAATCCGGCCACATTGTGTATCAAACCTGGATTGCAGGCGAATGAGGCGACATATTGCAGCAAATTAAACGTTGATCTACTCATAGTTACATTAATAATCGAAAATAAACGAAACATTCGGAATCCGTGACAATAAATTTAACCCGTTCAAAATCAGTAAGGCTAGCCATCAGGGATTTTCGCAAAAAATTGAAAACTTTTTTTTGTTGAAATTCCGGTTCAAAATGATTATGGGTGAAGTGTATATCACGTTGAGCATGAAATTACCGGTTGGATGCATAAGGAAAGCGCGTTTATTGGAAGTTTCGTATTTTGAAATCCGGCCACATTGTGTATCAAACCTGGATTGCAGGCGAATGAGGCGACATATTGCAGCAAATTAAACGTTGATCTACTCATAATTACATTAATAATCGAAAATAAACGAAACATTCGGAATCCGTGACAATAAATTTAACCCGTTCAAAATCAGTAAGGCTAGCCATCAGGGATTTTCGCAAAAAATTGAAAACTTTTTTTTGTTGAAATTCCGGTTCAAAATGATTATGGATTAAGTGTATATCACGTTGAGCATGAAACTACGGGTTGGATGCATAAGGAAAGCGCGTTTATTGGAAGTTTCGTATTTTGAAATCCGGCCACATTGTGTATCAAACCTGGATTGCAGGCGAATGAGGCGACATATTGCAGCAAATTAAACGTTGATCTACTCATAATTACATTAATAATCGAAAATAAACGAAACATTCGGAATCCGTGACAATAAATTTAACCCGTTCAAAATCAGTAAGGCTAGCCATCAGGGATTTTCGCAAAAAATTGAAAACTTTTTTTTGTTGAAATTCCGGTTCAAAATGATTATGGGTGAAGTGTATATCACGTTGAGCATGAAATTACCGGTTGGATGCATAAGGAAAGCGCGTTTATTGGAAGTTTCGTATTTTGAAATCCGGCCACATTGTGTATCAAACCTGGATTGCAGGCGAATGAGGCGACATATTGCAGCAAATTAAACGTTGATCTACTCATAATTACATTAATAATCGAAAATAAACGAAACATTCGGAATCCGTGACAATAAATTTAACCCGTTCAAAATCAGTAAGGCTAGCCATCAGGGATTTTCGCAAAAAATTGAAAACTCTTTTTTATTGAAATTCCGGTTCAAAATGATTATGGGTGAAGTGTATATCACGTTGAGCATGAAACTACCGGTTGGATGCATAAGGAAAGCACGTTTATTGGAAGTTTCGTATTTTGAAATCCGGCCACATTGTGTATCAAACCTGGATTGCAGGCGAATGAGGCGACATATTGCAGCAAATTAAACGTTGATCTACTCATAATTACATTAATAATCGAAAATAAACGAAACATTTGGAATCCGTGACAATAAATTTAACCCGTTCAAAATCAGTAAGGCTAACCATCAGGGATTTTCGCAAAAAATTGAAAAAAAAATTTTGTTGAAATTCCGGTTCAAAATGATTATGGGTGAAGTGTATATCACGTTGAGCATGAAACTACGGGTTGGATGCATAAGGAAAGCACGTTTATTGGAAGTTTCGTATTTTGAAATCCGGCCACATTGTGTATCAAACCTGGATTGCAGGCGAATGAGGCGACATATTGCAGCAAATTAAACGTTGATCTACTCATAGTTACATTAATAATCGAAAATAAACGAAACATTCGGAATCCGTGACAATAAATTTAACCCGTTCAAAATCAGTAAGGCTAGCCATCAGGGATTTTCGCAAAAAATTGAAAACTTTTTTTTGTTGAAATTCCGGTTCAAAATGATTATGGGTTAAGTGTATATCACGTTGAGCATGAAACTACCGGTTGGATGCATAAGGAAAGCGCGTTTATTGGAAGTTTCGTATTTTGAAATCCGGCCACATTGTGAATCAAACCTGGATTGCAGGCGAATGAGGCGACATATTGCAGCAAATTAAACGTTGATCTACTCATAGTTACATTAATAATCGAAAATAAACGAAACATTCGGAATCCGTGACAATAAATTTAACCCGTTCAAAATCAGTAAGGCTAACCATCAGGGATTTTCGCAAAAAATTGAAAACTTTTTTTTGTTGAAATTCCGGTTCAAAATGATTATGGATTAAGTGTATATCACGTTGAGCATGAAATTACCGGTTGGATGCATAAGGAAAGCGCGTTTATTGGAAGTTTCGTATTTTGAAATCCGGCCACATTGTGTATCAAACCTGGATTGCAGGCGAATGAGGCGACATATTGCAGCAAATTAAACGTTGATCTACTCATAATTACATTAATAATCGAAAATAAACGAAACATTTGGAATCCGTGACAATAAATTTAACCCGTTCAAAATCAGTAAGGCTAGCCATCAGGGATTTTCGCAAAAAATTGAAAAAAAATTTTTGTTGAAATTCCGGTTCAAAATGATTATGGGTGAAGTGTATATCACGTTGAGCATGAAACTACGGGTTGGATGCATAAGGAAAGCACGTTTATTGGAAGTTTCGTATTTTGAAATCCGGCCACATTGTGTATCAAACCTGGATTGCAGGCGAATGAGGCGACATATTGCAGCAAATTAAACGTTGATCTACTCATAGTTACATTAATAATCGAAAATAAACGAAACATTCGGAATCCGTGACAATAAATTTAACCCGTTCAAAATCAGTAAGGCTAACCATCAGGGATTTTCGCAAAAAATTGAAAACTTTTTTTTGTTGAAATTCCGGTTCAAAATGATTATGGGTTAAGTGTATATCACGTTGAGCATGAAACTACCGGTTGGATGCATAAGGAAAGCGCGTTTATTGGAAGTTTCGTATTTTGAAATCCGGCCACATTGTGTATCAAACCTGGATTGCAGGCGAATGAGGCGACATATTGCAGCAAATTAAACGTTGATCTACTCATAGTTACATTAATAATCGAAAATAAACGAAACATTCGGAATCCGTGACAATAAATTTAACCCGTTCAAAATCAGTAAGGCTAGCCATCAGGGATTTTCGCAAAAAATTGAAAACTTTTTTTTGTTGAAATTCCGGTTCAAAATGATTATGGGTGAAGTGTATATCACGTTGAGCATGAAATTACCGGTTGGATGCATAAGGAAAGCGCGTTTATTGGAAGTTTCGTATTTTGAAATCCGGCCACATTGTGTATCAAACCTGGATTGCAGGCGAATGAGGCGACATATTGCAGCAAATTAAACGTTGATCTACTCATAATTACATTAATAATCGAAAATAAACGAAACATTCGGAATCCGTGACAATAAATTTAACCCGTTCAAAATCAGTAAGGCTAACCATCAGGGATTTTCGCAAAAAATTGAAAACTTGATTATGGGTGAAGTGTATATCACGTTGAGCATGAAACTACGGGTTGGATGCATAAGGAAAGCACGTTTATTGGAAGTTTCGTATTTTGAAATCCGGCCACATTGTGTATCAAACCTGGATTGCAGGCGAATGAGGCGACATATTGCAGCAAATTAAACGTTGATCTACTCATAATTACATTAATAATCGAAAATAAACGAAACATTCGGAATCCGTGACAATAAATTTAACCCGTTCAAAATCAGTAAGGCTAACCATCAGGGATTTTCGCAAAAAATTGAAAACTTTTTTTTGTTGAAATTCCGGTTCAAAATGATTATGGATTAAGTGTAAATCACGTTGAGCATGAAATTACCGGTTGGATGCATAAGGAAAGCGCGTTTATTGGAAGTTTCGTATTTTGAAATCCGGCCACATTGTGTATCAAACCTGGATTGCAGGCGAATGAGGCGACATATTGCAGCAAATTAAACGTTGATCTACTCATAATTACATTAATAATCGAAAATAAACGAAACATTCGGAATCCGTGACAATAAATTTAACCCGTTCAAAATCAGTAAGGCTAACCATCAGGGATTTTCGCAAAAAATTGAAAACTTTTTTTTGTTGAAATTCCGGTTCAAAATGATTATGGGTTAAGTGTATATCACGTTGAGCATGAAACTACCGGTTGGATGCATAAGGAAAGCGCGTTTATTGGAAGTTTCGTATTTTGAAATCCGGCCACATTGTGTATCAAACCTGGATTGCAGGCGAATGAGGCGACATATTGCAGCAAATTAAACGTTGATCTACTCATAATTACATTAATAATCGAAAATAAACGAAACATTCGGAATCCGTGACAATAAATTTAACCCGTTCAAAATCAGTAAGGCTAACCATCAGGGATTTTCGCAAAAAATTGAAAAAAAAAATTTGTTGAAATTCCGGTTCAAAATGATTATGGGTGAAGTGTATATCACGTTGAGCATGAAACTACGGGTTGGATGCATAAGGAAAGCACGTTTATTGGAAGTTTCGTATTTTGAAATCCGGCCACATTGTGTATCAAACCTGGATTGCAGGCGAATGAGGCGACATATTGCAGCAAATTAAACGTTGATCTACTCATAATTACATTAATAATCGAAAATAAACGAAACATTCGGAATCCGTGACAATAAATTTAACCCGTTCAAAATCAGTAAGGCTAACCATCAGGGATTTTCGCAAAAAATTGAAAACTTTTTTTTGTTGAAATTCCGGTTCAAAATGATTATGGGTTAAGTGTATATCACGTTGAGCATGAAACTACCGGTTGGATGCATAAGGAAAGCGCGTTTATTGGAAGTTTCGTATTTTGAAATCCGGCCACATTGTGTATCAAACCTGGATTGCAGGCGAATGAGGCGACATATTGCAGCAAATTAAACGTTGATCTACTCATAATTACATTAATAATCGAAAATAAACGAAACATTCGGAATCCGTGACAATAAATTTAACCCGTTCAAAATCAGTAAGGCATCAGGGATTTTCGCAAAAAATTGAAAAAAAAATTTTGTTGAAATTCCGGTTCAAAATGATTATGGGTGAAGTGTATATCACGTTGAGCATGAAACTACGGGTTGGATGCATAAGGAAAGCGCGTTTATTGGAAGTTTCGTATTTTGAAATCCGGCCACATTGTGTATCAAACCTGGATTGCAGGCGAATGAGGCGACATATTGCAGCAAATTAAACGTTGATCTACTCATAATTACATTAATAATCGAAAATAAACGAAACATTCGGAATCCGTGACAATAAATTTAACCCGTTCAAAATCAGTAAGGCTAACCATCAGGGATTTTCGCAAAAAATTGAAAACTTTTTTTTGTTGAAATTCCGGTTCAAAATGATTATGGGTTAAGTGTATATCACGTTGAGCATGAAACTACCGGTTGGATGCATAAGGAAAGCGCGTTTATTGGAAGTTTCGTATTTTGAAATCCGGCCACATTGTGTATCAAACCTGGATTGCAGGCGAATGAGGCGACATATTGCAGCAAATTAAACGTTGATCTACTCATAATTACATTAATAATCGAAAATAAACGAAACATTCGGAATCCGTGACAATAAATTTAACCCGTTCAAAATCAGTAAGGCTAACCATCAGGGATTTTCGCAAAAAATTGAAAACTTTTTTTTGTTGAAATTCCGGTTCAAAATGATTATGGGTTAAGTGTATATCACGTTGAGCATGAAACTACCGGTTGGATGCATAAGGAAAGCGCGTTTATTGGAAGTTTCGTATTTTGAAATCCGGCCACATTGTGTATCAAACCTGGATTGCAGGCGAATGAGGCGACATATTGCAGCAAATTAAACGTTGATCTACTCATAGTTACATTAATAATCGAAAATAAACGAAACATTCGGAATCCGTGACAATAAATTTAACCCGTTCAAAATCAGTAAGGCTAGCCATCAGGGATTTTCGCAAAAAATTGAAAAAAAATTTTTGTTGAAATTCCGGTTCAAAATGATTATGGGTGAAGTGTATATCACGTTGAGCATGAAACTACGGGTTGGATGCATAAGGAAAGCACGTTTATTGGAAGTTTCGTATTTTGAAATCCGGCCACATTGTGTATCAAACCTGGATTGCAGGCGAATGAGGCGACATATTGCAGCAAATTAAACGTTGATCTACTCATAGTTACATTAATAATCGAAAATAAACGAAACATTCGGAATCCGTGACAATAAATTTAACCCGTTCAAAATCAGTAAGGCTAACCATCAGGGATTTTCGCAAAAAATTGAAAACTTTTTTTTGTTGAAATTCCGGTTCAAAATGATTATGGATTAAGTGTATATCACGTTGAGCATGAAATTACCGGTTGGATGCATAAGGAAAGCGCGTTTATTGGAAGTTTCGTATTTTGAAATCCGGCCACATTGTGTATCAAACCTGGATTGCAGGCGAATGAGGCGACATATTGCAGCAAATTAAACGTTGATCTACTCATAATTACATTAATAATCGAAAATAAACGAAACATTTGGAATCCGTGACAATAAATTTAACCCGTTCAAAATCAGTAAGGCTAGCCATCAGGGATTTTCGCAAAAAATTGAAAAAAAAAATTTTGTTGAAATTCCGGTTCAAAATGATTATGGGTGAAGTGTATATCACGTTGAGCATGAAACTACGGGTTGGATGCATAAGGAAAGCACGTTTATTGGAAGTTTCGTATTTTGAAATCCGGCCACATTGTGTATCAAACCTGGATTGCAGGCGAATGAGGCGACATATTGCAGCAAATTAAACGTTGATCTACTCATAGTTACATTAATAATCGAAAATAAACGAAACATTCGGAATCCGTGACAATAAATTTAACCCGTTCAAAATCAGTAAGGCTAGCCATCAGGGATTTTCGCAAAAAATTGAAAACTTTTTTTTGTTGAAATTCCGGTTCAAAATGATTATGGGTGAAGTGTATATCACGTTGAGCATGAAATTACCGGTTGGATGCATAAGGAAAGCGCGTTTATTGGAAGTTTCGTATTTTGAAATCCGGCCACATTGTGTATCAAACCTGGATTGCAGGCGAATGAGGCGACATATTGCAGCAAATTAAACGTTGATCTACTCATAATTACATTAATAATCGAAAATAAACGAAACATTCGGAATCCGTGACAATAAATTTAACCCGTTCAAAATCAGTAAGGCTAACCATCAGGGATTTTCGCAAAAAATTGAAAACTTGATTATGGGTGAAGTGTATATCACGTTGAGCATGAAACTACGGGTTGGATGCATAAGGAAAGCACGTTTATTGGAAGTTTCGTATTTTGAAATCCGGCCACATTGTGTATCAAACCTGGATTGCAGGCGAATGAGGCGACATATTGCAGCAAATTAAACGTTGATCTACTCATAATTACATTAATAATCGAAAATAAACGAAACATTCGGAATCCGTGACAATAAATTTAACCCGTTCAAAATCAGTAAGGCTAACCATCAGGGATTTTCGCAAAAAATTGAAAACTTTTTTTTGTTGAAATTCCGGTTCAAAATGATTATGGATTAAGTGTAAATCACGTTGAGCATGAAATTACCGGTTGGATGCATAAGGAAAGCGCGTTTATTGGAAGTTTCGTATTTTGAAATCCGGCCACATTGTGTATCAAACCTGGATTGCAGGCGAATGAGGCGACATATTGCAGCAAATTAAACGTTGATCTACTCATAATTACATTAATAATCGAAAATAAACGAAACATTCGGAATCCGTGACAATAAATTTAACCCGTTCAAAATCAGTAAGGCTAACCATCAGGGATTTTCGCAAAAAATTGAAAACTTTTTTTTGTTGAAATTCCGGTTCAAAATGATTATGGATTAAGTGTAAATCACGTTGAGCATGAAATTACCGGTTGGATGCATAAGGAAAGCGCGTTTATTGGAAGTTTCGTATTTTGAAATCCGGCCACATTGTGTATCAAACCTGGATTGCAGGCGAATGAGGCGACATATTGCAGCAAATTAAACGTTGATCTACTCATAATTACATTAATAATCGAAAATAAACGAAACATTCGGAATCCGTGACAATAAATTTAACCCGTTCAAAATCTGTTTCGTACCAAGGGGTAAGGTTCCGGATAAATATCCAGCAAAAAATTGGTACGAAAAGGAAGATGCGACAAATTGCGGGTGTTGTGCGGTTTTACTAATGTTGTGAACTAGATGCAGGTAACACGAACAAATGAAACATCCAGTTCACAAACGGTCACAATAAAACTGTAATGTTGGTGTTTGGTTAAGTAAAACCACAACTCAAGCTAGCTCTTGATTTAATATTTTATTTATAAATTTTATGCACAACTTGTCGCTATGGTGGTTGATGACAAAAAGAAATTTTATTTTGTTTTATAAAATATTAATTACAAAAATATTGGTCTATTTACCATAGAGGGTTATAAATCGCTTCGTATTTTAATTGCCACTAGATGGCATTACAAATTATATATTAAGTATTAAACGCACTTTATAATAAATAGGAATTGCATTGGTGGTAGTACAATCTATGAGATATGTAATTACATTAGTAATTGTGTGATGCACAAATGTCATAACAAACTGGTAAGAAATATTTAATATACATAATAAATTAAATTTTTATATTAACTTAATTACTATTTTAGGTAACCAATTATCCTCATTGTTTTAAAGGTAAGTGTCTATACGTGATAATAAATATATGGTGAAATTATAGTTAATATTTGTGTTACAATATGCATGACATAATTTGTTGTGATTATTAATTTGAAGATCAAGTTCAAGGACAAATTATGTTATGTATATTGTTTACATAGGTTTTTGGTTTGTTATCTAACTAATATTTAAACTAATTTCTAGGTAATTAAGATGAATTCATACAATGGCAAGGTAAGTATAAATTAATTGCTAATGTTTATTTCAGTTTTAGGTTTATGTAATAATGTGATGTATTCCAGGTGAATTATCTGTTTCAGGGAGAGAATTTGTTGGCAGGTGAGTATGACTTGACTCAAACGCAAACAAAATCAGTAAGGCTAACCATCAGGGATTTTCGCAAAAAATTGAAAACTTTTTTTTGTTGAAATTCCGGTTCAAAATGATTATGGGTTAAGTGTATATCACGTTGAGCATGAAACTACCGGTTGGATGCATAAGGAAAGCGCGTTTATTGGAAGTTTCGTATTTTGAAATCCGGCCACATTGTGTATCAAACCTGGATTGCAGGCGAATGAGGCGACATATTGCAGCAAATTAAACGTTGATCTACTCATAATTACATTAATAATCGAAAATAAACGAAACATTCGGAATCCGTGACAATAAATTTAACCCGTTCAAAATCAGTAAGGCTAACCATCAGGGATTTTCGCAAAAAATTGAAAACTTTTTTTTGTTGAAATTCCGGTTCAAAATGATTATGGATTAAGTGTATATCACGTTGAGCATGAAATTACCGGTTGGATGCATAAGGAAAGCGCGTTTATTGGAAGTTTCGTATTTTGAAATCCGGCCACATTGTGTATCAAACCTGGATTGCAGGCGAATGAGGCGACATATTGCAGCAAATTAAACGTTGATCTACTCATAATTACATTAATAATCGAAAATAAACGAAACATTCGGAATCCGTGACAATAAATTTAACCCGTTCAAAATCAGTAAGGCTAGCCATCAGGGATTTTCGCAAAAAATTTTGTTGAAATTCCGGTTCAAAATGATTATGGGTGAAGTGTATATCACGTTGAGCATGAAACTACGGGTTGGATGCATAAGGAAAGCACGTTTATTGGAAGTTTCGTATTTTGAAATCCGGCCACATTGTGTATCAAACCTGGATTGCAGGCGAATGAGGCGACATATTGCAGCAAATTAAACGTTGATCTACTCATAATTACATTAATAATCGAAAATAAACGAAACATTCGGAATCCGTGACAATAAATTTAACCCGTTCAAAATCAGTAAGGCTAGCCATCAGGGATTTTCGCAAAAAATTGAAAACTTTTTTTTGTTGAAATTCCGGTTCAAAATGATTATGGGTTAATTGTATATCACGTTGAGCATGAAACTACCGGTTGGATGCATAAGGAAAGCGCGTTTATTGGAAGTTTCGTATTTTGAAATCCGGCCACATTGTGTATCAAACCTGGATTGCAGGCGAATGAGGCGACATATTGCAGCAAATTAAACGTTGATCTACTCATAATTACATTAATAATCGAAAATAAACGAAACATTCGGAATCCGTGACAATAAATTTAACCCGTTCAAAATCAGTAAGGCTAACCATCAGGGATTTTCGCAAAAAATTGAAAAAAAAATTTTGTTGAAATTCCGGTTCAAAATGATTATGGGTGAAGTGTATATCACGTTGAGCATGAAACTACGGGTTGGATGCATAAGGAAAGCACGTTTATTGGAAGTTTCGTATTTTGAAATCCGGCCACATTGTGTATCAAACCTGGATTGCAGGCGAATGAGGCGACATATTGCAGCAAATTAAACGTTGATCTACTCATAATTACATTAATAATCGAAAATAAACGAAACATTCGGAATCCGTGACAATAAATTTAACCCGTTCAAAATCAGTAAGGCTAACCATCAGGGATTTTCGCAAAAAATTGAAAACTTTTTTTTGTTGAAATTCCGGTTCAAAATGATTATGGACGAAGTGTATATCACGTTGAGCATGAAACTACCGGTTGGATGCATAAGGAAAGCGCGTTTATTGGAAGTTTCGTATTTTGAAATCCGGCCACATTGTGTATCAAACCTGGATTGCAGGCGAATGAGGCGACATATTGCAGCAAATTAAACGTTGATCTACTCATAATTACATTAATAATCGAAAATAAACGAAACATTCGGAATCCGTAACAATAAATTTAACCCGTTCAAAATCAGTAAGGCTAACCATCAGGGATTTTCGCAAAAAATTGAAAAAAAAATTTTGTTGAAATTCCGGTTCAAAATGATTATGGGTGAAGTGTATATCACGTTGAGCATGAAACTACGGGTTGGATGCATAAGGAAAGCACGTTTATTGGAAGTTTCGTATTTTGAAATCCGGCCACATTGTGTATCAAACCTGGATTGCAGGCGAATGAGGCGACATATTGCAGCAAATTAAACGTTGATCTACTCATAATTACATTAATAATCGAAAATAAACGAAACATTCGGAATCCGTGACAATAAATTTAACCCGTTCAAAATCAGTAAGGCTAACCATCAGGGATTTTCGCAAAAAATTGAAAACTTTTTTTTGTTGAAATTCCGGTTCAAAATGATTATGGATGAAGTGTATATCACGTTGAGCATGAAACTACCGGTTGGATGCATAAGGAAAGCGCGTTAATTGGAAGTTTCGTATTTTGAAATCCGGCCACATTGAGTATCAAACCTGGATTGCAGGCGAATGAGGCGACATATTGCAGCAAATTAAACGTTGATCTACTCATAATTACATTAATAATCGAAAATAAACGAAACATTCGGAATCCGTGACAATAAATTTAACCCGTTCAAAATCAGTAAGGCTAACCATCAGGGATTTTCGCAAAAATTGAAAAAAAAATTTTGTTGAAATTCCGGTTCAAAATGATTATGGGTGAAGTGTATATCACGTTGAGCATGAAACTACGGGTTGGATGCATAAGGAAAGCACGTTTATTGGAAGTTTCGTATTTTGAAATCCGGCCACATTGTGTATCAAACCTGGATTGCAGGCGAATGAGGCGACATATTGCAGCAAATTAAACGTTGATCTACTCATAATTACATTAATAATCGAAAATAAACGAAACATTCGGAATCCGTGACAATAAATTTAACCCGTTCAAAATCAGTAAGGCTAACCATCAGGGATTTTCGCAAAAATATGAACTTTTTTTTGTTGAAATTCCGGTTCAAAATGATTATGGATGAAGTGTATATCACGTTGAGCATGAAACTACGGGTTGGATGCATAAGGAAAGCACGTTTATTGGAAGTTTCGTATTTTGAAATCCGGCCACATTGTGTATCAAACCTGGATTGCAGGCGAATGAGGCGACATATTGCAGCAAATTAAACGTTGATCTACTCATAATTACATTAATAATCGAAAATAAACGAAACATTCGGAATCCGTAACAATAAATTTAACCCGTTCAAAATCAGTAAGGCTAACCATCAGGGATTTTCGCAAAAAATTGAAAAAAAAATTTTGTTGAAATTCCGGTTCAAAATGATTATGGGTGAAGTGTATATCACGTTGAGCATGAAACTACGGGTTGGATGCATAAGGAAAGCACGTTTATTGGAAGTTTCGTATTTTGAAATCCGGCCACATTGTGTATCAAACCTGGATTGCAGGCGAATGAGGCGACATATTGCAGCAAATTAAACGTTGATCTACTCATAATTACATTAATAATCGAAAATAAACGAAACATTCGGAATCCGTGACAATAAATTTAACCCGTTCAAAATCAGTAAGGCTAACCATCAGGGATTTTCGCAAAAAATTGAAAACTTTTTTTTGTTGAAATTCCGGTTCAAAATGATTATGGATGAAGTGTATATCACGTTGAGCATGAAACTACCGGTTGGATGCATAAGGAAAGCGCGTTAATTGGAAGTTTCGTATTTTGAAATCCGGCCACATTGAGTATCAAACCTGGATTGCAGGCGAATGAGGCGACATATTGCAGCAAATTAAACGTTGATCTACTCATAATTACATTAATAATCGAAAATAAACGAAACATTCGGAATCCGTGACAATAAATTTAACCCGTTCAAAATCAGTAAGGCTAACCATCAGGGATTTTCGCAAAAATTGAAAAAAAAATTTTGTTGAAATTCCGGTTCAAAATGATTATGGGTGAAGTGTATATCACGTTGAGCATGAAACTACGGGTTGGATGCATAAGGAAAGCACGTTTATTGGAAGTTTCGTATTTTGAAATCCGGCCACATTGTGTATCAAACCTGGATTGCAGGCGAATGAGGCGACATATTGCAGCAAATTAAACGTTGATCTACTCATAATTACATTAATAATCGAAAATAAACGAAACATTCGGAATCCGTGACAATAAATTTAACCCGTTCAAAATCAGTAAGGCTAACCATCAGGGATTTTCGCAAAAATATGAACTTTTTTTTGTTGAAATTCCGGTTCAAAATGATTATGGATGAAGTGTATATCACGTTGAGCATGAAACTACGGGTTGGATGCATAAGGAAAGCACGTTTATTGGAAGTTTCGTATTTTGAAATCCGGCCACATTGTGTATCAAACCTGGATTGCAGGCGAATGAGGCGACATATTGCAGCAAATTAAACGTTGATCTACTCATAATTACATTAATAATCGAAAATAAACGAAACATTCGGAATCCGTGACAATAAATTTAACCCGTTCAAAATCAGTAAGGCTAACTAACCATCAGGGATTTTCGCAAAAAATTGAAAACTTTTTTTTGTTGAAATTCCGGTTCAAAATGATTATGGATGAAGTGTATATCACGTTGAGCATGAAACTGCCGGTTATCATCAAAATTGCCACATTTGGGGTTCATTGAACATCCCAACTGCGCCACTATTGACTTATTAACTACAGCTGCGGTGCTGTAGCCGTGGAATGGCAAAAACTACGTTTTCCAACGTGAGCTTTGAGTTCGTGGTCAGAAGCCATACCAACAACTGAACTCTATACGGTAGATGTTCGGTACAACCAAATATATAAGTGCTGCACTGCACTTTAGCATTGTGAGAACACGTCAACAACGAGGTAAGTGTATATTTTTTAAAAAATTGAATATTACAAATCCGGTACTCTCTTCGTAATAAGTAGGTAGATACGAGCATAATTATACGTTTCGATATGTGTACATGGATAATGTACGAATAATGGGTACATTAAACTGTCAAAATGAAAAATACAATAATTAAATAGTCTAAGCCAAATAGATGAACAATCAATTTTGAATATTTATTCAATAAAATTCCAACTTACGTACATATAGGGGTGACCTTATCATATAAATTACAATCATTATTATCTAATCAATAAACCTAATAAAAACGAAACTGTATAACACTTACGCCACTCCCTAATGTTGACCATAGTGAATTACATATTTTTTATTTAAAGCGACACCAAACATAAGCAACGACTTTTCAAAACGCACCCAACTACCACACAACTTGTGCTTACCATAAACGAGCAAGTTTGTAAAATTTCCCACATGGCACTACCCGAGTGGACCATTCAACTCGATATTCTGTATTCTATAGATCATAAAATAATATTGATGTGTAGTTTAGTTTTATGAGTAATAATTGGAAATTTCATCTGTACAATAAAATTTATATGGCGTCACAAAATTAAAATAATTATTATTATTATCCAAAATATTGGAATTCATATCAATAAAAAAGTGCGATAATTTTTTTTTACAGAATTCTATCTGCTGTACGGTCTTCTGATAAGGAGACATTTATTGATGTTTTTAGTTCCCTTCATATTACCGTCAAAATAATGACGTCACCGAATGGAATTTAATTATATACATAATATACTGAATTAGTGTTACAATAAATTCTGTGTTATTAGGTTGGTATACTCATAAAAAATTTGCGATAACGTTGTTTGATTTGATTGGTATGTATGTGCAAGTTGTATAATGATTAAACCGAATTTTCCGATATACATATGTATTACAACTAATACATGAAATTTGAAATAGTAAATATTTTTACGTTTTACTGTTTTCAAAAATTAATCATTTTTCGTATATAAATATTCGATTTCAGTAGTTGTTGCTAGGACACCTCACACCACCTGTAAACCTGTCGGAGTTGCTAATCTACAATGCCCTTGAACTAAGTCAACATTCACTTTCAGCTCTCCACTGCTCAGCAATGTTGTTTGATATTGTATCTGATTTGAATCCATGAACTTTCTTATATCCTGATATTTTTGAACCTTATTTACAATTACTGGGGGCGATTTTGTTTGTTGCGTTTTCGTGAGTTTTATGAGATTGCTGAGTTTCCTCTTGTTTTTGGCCGTGTTCGCCTCGTTTATTTCTATGCAACATTCAGCCGGCTTCTCTATTCAATTCGTCTGAGTGCGGCGCTGTATACCGATTCGACAACATTGATACGAGTATTATGTTTCTGGTGACCGTTTTCGATCTCTTGAATCCGTGCTTCCAATTTTTTAACAATTTCTATAAATCATTTTTCAAGGGACAGACCCTTGCGGATGCAGAGTCTTCTACAGAAAGCGTTCCTTTTCTGTAACCAGTTCGTCCTCCTCGAATGTAATGAGCTCTGGGGCGGTATGTTATACCATCACTTCGAATCGAGATTCGAAAAAAGTCGAATGGCGGTATGCTGTATCATTTTCGAAAAGCAAAAATGATACAACTTTCACTTTTTCGATTCGACTTTTTTCGAATTCGACTTTTTTCGATTCGAAGTGATGGTACAACATACCGCCCCTGTTTTCGAATTTTGTTATACCTTCTACTTGCAATGGTTTACTCCCCCTAGAAGTTCCAGCCGGCCTTCTTTGAGAAGGGTGGAATTTCCAGAAAAAAACCAGGCTTTCCACCAGCAGCTTGATTCTAGTTTTTCCTATAGGAAAAAGAATTAGGAAAAATATTTTCATAGTATTTTTGTCAAAAATATCATTTTCTGGCCTACTGAGAAATCATGTTTGATGTAAAATTTTATAATTTAGGAAATATTTTTTCCGTATCGGAATTGGATAGGAAAAATATTCCCAATTTAATTTTGTTTTTGAAAAAATTTACACTAACCGTTTACCATAGTATGCCAGAAAAAACATTATTGTGACAAAATACTATAATGAAAATATTTTTCCTAATTCCTTTCCCTATAGGAAAAACCAGAATCGAGCTGCTGGGGTAATGTTTCCTTTTGGTGTGTTTTACTTTCGATTGGTCTTTACGTCTAGTCTGCGAGGAGTATTTTAATCCCCACCTACCCATCTGTACCGTGGAAACTGACGAGGTATCCCCGATCCGTCATCTTAGGGACACGCTTTTCAGCGTGACAAACAGCTGTCTTGTGAAAATACCACGTGTATAAGTATGAAACCGGAATTTACCAATAAATGGCGCCACCTGTCAATGTACCTTCCGACTAACTACGCCATCAGCAGCATCACATCGAATGCTTGCCAAAGCTTACGGTGAGCATGCTCTTGGTACATCACAATGCTACGGGTGTTTTAATAAATTCAAAAGTAGTGATTTTGACGTGAGAAACGAAGGACGTGAAAGACCGCCAAAAACGTTTGCAAGCATTGTTGAAGTCGCGGATCACTTGGATGTGTCACTAGAAGCCGTTTCTATACGTTTAATAGCCTAGGGAAAGAACCAAAAGCTGGAGAAATGGGTTCCTCATAAACTAAATGACAGGCAGCAGGAAAATAGAAAAACAACTTGCGAAATGTTGCTCGCCAGATACAAAATAAAATCATTTTTCCATCGAATTGTGACTGGCGATGAAATATGGAATATTTTGAGAATCAAAACGTCAAAATATTTTGGGTTTATCCAAGATAACCATTGACATCGACTGCAAGACCAAATCCCTTCGAACGGAAGACAATGCTCTGTATTCGGTGGGATCAGAAGAGTATGATTTATTTTGAGCTGCTAAAACCTGATGAAACCGTAAATACTGAACGCTGAAAAAATGATCAATTTGAATCGAGTTTTACGTGGAAAACGACCAGAATATGATAAAAAAACATCACAAAGTGATTTTACCTCGAGTTTTATGCCTACATACATATTGCGATTTACCGGACATCATTGATTTGTTGTTATCACTTGAAGAAAACTGCTGCAGAATCACATCGAATACATGTCAAAGCTTACGATGAGCATGCTCTCGGTAAATCACAATGCTATGAGTGGTTTAATAAATTTAAAAGTGGCATCAAAATCACCGGAAACGAACAAAGTGGAAGACCACCAGAAAGTTTGAAGATGAAATGTATCACGAGAAGCCGCCTCCATACGTTTAAAAGCCATGGCAGAGATCCAAAAACTGGGAAAAAGGGTTCCACATAAACTAAAGGAAGGCAACAGGAAAATAGAAGAACCACTTGCGAAATGTTGCTCGCCAGATATAAAAGAAAGTCATTTATTCATTGCATTGTGCCTGCAAGGCCAAATCGCTTCGGACAGAAGACATTGCTCTGTATTTGGTGGAATCAGAAGAGTGTGATTTATTTTGAGCTGCTAAAACCTGGTGAAACCGTAAATACTGAACGCTACCAACAACAAACGATCAATTTAAATCGAGATTTGCGTGAAAAACGACCCGAATATGATAAAATGCAACACAAAGTGATTTTTCCTCATGACAACGCACCATCACACAAAGCCAAACCGATCATGGAAACGTTGGAAGCACTTAATTGGGAAATACTTTCACACATGCGATTATTACTTATTTGCATCGATGGGACACGGGCTTGCTGAGCAGCACTTCACTGCCTACGAAAATGTACGAAAATGGCTCGATAACTGGTTTGCCTCAAAAGGAGAACAGGGAGGCTATTATGATTTTTTTTTTTTGATTTCGTAAAATACGAAATTGTAAATTCGATCCGCCGCGAATATTCCTATTATGAAACTTTATTTTTGGTTGTAAAATTTAAGACCATGAAGTATGCTATTTTGTGTTGGTCTTAGTTAAATAATAAAAAGGTTTCAAATTAATTATAATAAATTAAACTAGACAATTATTATAAAATAATTGAGTAACTTACATTTTAAAAAGTAATTAAAGTAATTTATTTTAATAAAAAAATAATTAGTAATCGAAGATTTTCGTAAAATTCGATTTCGTTTTTTTTTTCACTCGTAATAGGGCGGAGTTTACGATTTTCGAATTTTACGAAAGCAAAAAAAAAATCATAATACCAATTTTCGCGGCGGATCAAATTTTACGAAATCGAAAAAATTTCATGTGTGGCATCCACGCATTGCCAGATGGGAAAAATGTATAACTAATAATGGGCAACACTTTGAATAAGTTACTTTTAATCATTATCATACGAATATACGATGAACATGTACTTTTTACTAAAAAAAATTCCGGTTTCATATTTACCCACATGGTAATACTCCACGGGGTACAGCATAAGAGACGCTACCAAATCTACACTCTTCGGAAGCTAGCTCAACGGATTCTGGGGTGGAAAAATCATTGTTTAACCCGTTTGGACGAAACTATAAAGATCGTCAAGTTCTTCAACTGGAAATTTCTTTTAGTACGAGAACGAAAACGGGAACTTTGCAAACAATTAAGAGAAATAAAGGAATTTACAAATTAATTAAAAGAAGAATTTTGAATTTTAAAGAAAAAGAATGCAGAACTCAAAAAGCAGTTGAAACACGTGCAATACTTGGGAAGATACCTAACCCAGCAATCGACGATGACTGATTAATTCATTCCATACGAACGAAGCAGAATAATTTGATAGACAAACAAATTGGGTGTTGAACCGGAATAAAAGACCAAATAAGAAAAGAAAAGCCCAATACTCATCAGAAATGCTAGAAACTTTACCATCAGCTTCAAAAGAGGGCTCTAAAAACCAGTTAGTCATCAAGAAACAACTAGCTCTAGAACAACACCAGCTAAACCAAAAGAGATATCACCTCCACTAATAACTACCGTTGGAGTAACAAATATCTCCACTATGCAATCGATTATGAAATCGGTTATGGTAGCCGAGTACAAACAAACTCGTATACAATGACATCTGGAAAATTAATGTTGTAGAAAAACCTACAGGGCAATCAAATGGTTTACCTACGATGATAAGAATGATCGCCCAATCAAAGTTATGCCTAGAGGTCTTCACCCAACCTGCGCAAAAGAGGAAATTATTAAGGATCTCAAGCAAAAAGATTATCAAATAGAAAATGCTGAAAACATCATTAAGATAGAAAAATCGAAACTGAACAAGGAGTTCAAACTAACAAAAGAGGGCTTCCACTATTTAGACTAACTTTTAATAACGAGCAAAAAGTGGACGGTATATATAATATCAAGGAAATACCTAACAGTTAAAACAGGCACATTGAAAAATAGCGGCTTAATACCGCAGTGCCGGAAATCAGCACGCCCAAGTATGCCCGCGGTTAGTAAAGATATTGCTCCGAAACGTGTTAATTGCAAGAAGCCACATCCCACAAACTACCGAGGGTGTAAAAGAGCAGAGCAGCTATAAAATTTAAAAAATAAAACACGAAAATAAAATCCAGGAATAACGGAAAAAGCTATCCAAATTTTCACCAAAGAGGAGCAAAAACCTCATGCTAGTAAAACGGGAGAACCAAAACTGCAGGTACTCGCAAGAAGTAATGACAAAACCAGTTATTTCGAAGAGCACTACCGAAGATACAACAGTGCTGCAAAAGATACTAAGAAGCATGGAAGCTCTTAACATTCGACTAGCAAAACAAGAGAAATACGTTAAAGCTTAGATAAGCGAGACTCTCTAAATGAAATGGCTGCAAACATCCAAAAAAAACATTAAGAATAGTAACCTGGAATTCAAATAGGCTAATACAATATGTTCCAGAATTAGAATACTGAAAAAGTAGATATTAGGTTGGGCAAATATAATTCCATTAATTTAATAATAATCATCCGTTTTGGCTCAAATGTGCGCCGTTTTTTCGATAACTCGTTGCCATCTAGAAGACAATTGCATTATACCGCTATCACAAAACGCCTTCTCCCTATTAGCAAAAACCTGAGATAACCAGTTTTCACAAGCCTCTCTTGAGGCCATTTTTATACCTACGCTCTTTGCCATAGACAAAAAGGCATAAAAATCGTTTGCTACCAGGTCCGGACTATGCATAATAACCGCCCAACCAACCTCCCGGAGCTTTTGGCGGGTCACCATAAACGTGTGTTGTTCTAGCGGAACACGACGCCTCTCTTATTGGCTAATTCTAGCCGCTTCTAGTCGATTGCTGCCTTCTGTCGGTTTAATTGCTTGCAGTGGAGGTCCAAATTGAGAGTATCGCCATTGAACAGTAGTTCATAGTAGATGACGCCCTCCCAATCCCATCAAACATACAGCTTAACCTTTCTGGTTGTCAATCCTGGTTTGGCCACCGTTTGGGCTGCTTGACAATGTCGTATGTGACGCATTTCTCTGTCGCCAGGCATCATCCGCTTCAGGAATGGCTCGATTAACTTCCGTTCGGCCAAGGATTTCCCAATGGAAATACAGTCCATCAAGTTTTTTTTGCGTCAACTCGTACGGCACCCAAACATCGAAATTATTTTTGAAGCCAGCTTTATGCAAATGGTTTGAAACTGTTTTGTGATAGATCTTCCTAGGCGATGATACGACAGCTCGCATGCTGGTCTACTTCGAAAATTTCCAGGATTTTTTTGACATTTTCGAAAATAGGCCTCCCAGTGCGTGGTGGATCTTTGATATCCAAATTCCCGAAACGAAATCGACGAAACCAAAATTTCACATGCTTGGCTGTGACAGTATTGGGACCAATTTTAGCGGCCTGGCTTGTGTTTGCACTTTCATCGAAGCGAAATTGTAAAATATAGCGGAGTTTCTCGTTATTTACCTCCATCATTGACACGCCACAATCACAACTGAATCGATCAATCAAAAGAATGACAAACGAATATTTTTAGTACATGACGAAACCCCCGTTCCAACGAATATAAGAATGGCCCACTGCGAAAACGATCAAGAACGAATCCATTAATAAATACCTGTAAATGGGCTTACTGAGGTACTGGGGAAAGAGACTCCGAATAGTCCCTTTGGAAAGCGACAAAAAGTTTAAAATGACGTAAGCTTCATATTGCACCAGTTAAAAATGAAGATGGTACATGGGCAAGTGGGAAAAGCTTCGTTATTTGCAAACTATCTCGAGAAGACGTTCCACCCTCGACCTAGATAAACATTGGAGGAAAACATACCACCAGTCAAAAAAGTGCTGCACTTTACAAGAACTAAATTAAGTGGAAATCAACCTAAAACCAGAGAAATCTCCAGGATATGAGTTAGTTACATGACAAATAATAAAAACTCCTTCTGAAAAAGACTATATAAACGCTTTCGAATAATTAACGCAGTATTCAAACTTAAACACGTTCCAAATGGAAAGTCACAGAAGTAATCATGATACATATACCCAACAAAACCACTAAATTACAAAAATTCTTAAAGGCCGATTTCCTTACGTTCAATAATTTCAAAAATATTCAAGAAACTTCTAAAGATGAAAATACTAAAATCGAGGAAATACTAAAACCTTACATATCTAACCGACATTTTCGTTTGAAATTAGATGGCGAATACTCAGAATTAAAGAAAAGTTACGGCAATATAAACTAGGTTAGGTTTCAGTGGTTCGCACTTAGGCCAATTTTGTGCCCATTGTGATACCACGCATTTACGCCACTTCATGAACCCATTCATGTATTCACCATTCACCTGCTCACACAATTACAGTATACCACCTCACCTGCACATTGAAAGCTCCATGTCAACCTGTACATTGACATGTACGATGGGTCGGCGCTGAATTCTGCACTCCATCTGAGGGTCTTACTTGTGTTTGTTTATTAACATCACCGATTGTAATCAATGATGAAAATTTGATTTGCATCTAGCCTCTGATGGGATTCAAACCCAGTACCTCCCGATCCAAGTGTTTAAGCTTTAACCACTGCACCACTCGTCCGGTTGGCAAAATACTAACTAAACGTCAAAATTAAAACACCTTATTTAAATTTTACTTTCATATATGTGATCTCCTCTTGATTGAACAATCGCATCGAGGCATTCTCGCAATAATTTTTGCCAGAGTTTCTGGCGTTCAGTACTTCCCGGTCCAATTATTCCCACAGCAACTCAATAGGGTTCAAGTAAGAGCTCTGGAGAGGCCATTCCATAAGTTTAAGCATACATTCACCCTCTAAATGGCGAAAAAAGCCTTCACATAATTTAGATGAATGTTTTGGATCATTATCTTGTTGAAAGATAAAATTTTGGCCCAAAAGTTTAATTCCTGAAGGTATCGAGTGGTTCCCAAAAATGTGTTGGTATCCTTTTCTTAGTATTCCGCAAATATACACAACACCGCCTACACTAGTACCAGCAAAATAGCCCCAAATCATCACTGAACCACCCCCACGCTCTATGGTAGCGGCAATACACTCTTTACTGGCACGTTCACCCACAGATCTTCTCACGAATATTCGTCTTCGGGTACCGAAAATTCAAATTTAGATTCATCCGTCCATAAATCCTTGTTGCAATCTTCTATCGTCCAATGTTGGTGTTCACGGGTCCATTTAGTTCGCTTTTGCTTATTTTATTTACATAGTAATGGTTTTTTAATAGCAACACGACCACACCTGCTTCTACCACACCTGCTTCTCGTAGACGACGTTTAACCGTAGAAAGACTAACTGGATTTGGGCGACCAACATTTAATTTTGCAGTTATTACCGGGGCTGTTTTGCGTTTATTCATCTTGCTAGTAATAACTATTCTATGATCATCTGAAGATGTTGTCGCTTTTGGTCTTCCACTATGTCTTTAAACTGCCGCATTCCCGTTATTTTTTAACATTATATAATCGACCGTAGCGTGGTTTAATTTAATTTTTTTGCCATTCTGTCGCTTACTTATGCCGGCTATGTGGTAAGCTATTATAAGCCACGTGTTTCAGTACTAATTTTCTTCTTAGAGGCATTTTAAATAATTGTCACTCGATCATTAGCCTACGATGTGTAAATATCAGACTGCAACTTGACTCATTTCACTGAAATCTTTTCAAAAAAACAATTTAAACAACATTACCTAGAATAAACCCGACTGATAAATTTTTCTGGAAAGTCCTACAGATTACAGCGGAGGCAATATTTATAGGGACAACATTTTAATTAAACAATTGAATATTTAAAATAAGAATTCATATTACTTTTTTATTCTAGTTTATATACATAAGAAAGGAACTTCACATTTTGGATTTCGGGAAAACTTTTGTCTTTAAAAATAAAACAAAAAATTCCTGGGGCAATATTTATAAGGACAGTTTGCTAATCTGTATTATATCAGCATTAGTATTACCCCCTGCTTTTATAATAACTTGTTGGAGGCGACGATGCATCGAGTTGATATGGTTTTGCAGCAAACTTTAATTAATATTTTTCCATTCTGTGACAATGGATTTACGGAGTTGGGTAATCGTTTCAAATTGGCGGCCGATATGGTAAACACGATTAGAAAGTAATGCCCGAATGTTTTCCATTGGATTAAGATCTAGACTAGTCGCAAGCGACAGTAAAACATCAATACCACGTTCTGAAAAAAACGATTTTGTATATCGAGCTGAATGAATTGCATCATTATCTTGCTGGAATACCCAATGTTCACCAAGTGTATTATCCCCAAAATCAACTACGTCTTCCAACAGATTTACATACTTGGTAGTATTCATTTTAGTTGACACAAAACAAATTGGAGCACGTTCTGTGTAACACAATGCTCCCCATACCATCAGCGAGCCACCCCCAAAATTTCGTGATTCACGAGTAAGCCTGTTCTGACGAGTATCTCCCCAATACCATTGCCAACCATCAGGGCCATCAAGAGAAAACTTTTTCTCATCGAAAGTGGTAAACCACAGCAAATCTCAACCGAGCGATTTTATGGTAAAAGTCGCGGACAAGCATCTCATTTCATGCATTTCAGTTGTTACGATTCTTTTAAAATTTTCCGAATACGCCTTTTTTAATTTGAAGTTGAATATACTGTGCAGGAGACTTTGAAGTTTTAACTGCAAGTCTTTTAATCTCTCGTTTGTCATGATCAGTTATCGTTGATTTACGACCACATCGCTTTTTAATGCCATAATTATCTCGTAATGTTACGTAATTATGCACAAGGGTTTTACTTCTACACATTCTGCTAGCAATTTTACGTAATGTCAAGCCACTTTCATAAAAAGCATCAATTTTGCCGCGCTCCGCCAAGGTTCAATAATACATGAAAAAAGGAGTGCCTAAACACTTATGAGCGGTAGTGTACCTAGGACCTGCCAACGATAGAGAAGACTACGTTTGCGTATGATACCGCCATCTTAGTAGTCGCTGATACGCAAACTGTTCACGCAAACTTCACGGACAGGAAGATCAAGTAGATACCAGTAGAATTGAAGTTTCACTAAATTCCTTATGCAAACACGGTAAAATATGTAGGCGTGACTCTAGACGCGAAACTAAAATGGGAAGAGCATGACAAAAAAGAAAGAGTAGAGTTAAACATTAAATACAGAAAGATGGATTGGCTCTTATAGAAAGACATTCTGAGCTAACTTTACATAATAAAATGCTAATATACCGGTAAATTCTAAAACCTGTGTGGACTTACGGTAATCAGCTCTGGGGCTGTACAAAGAAAACTAAGAGAACGCAATGTCGCCCGAGAA
Organism: Nephrotoma flavescens; assembly: GCA_932526605.1. NCBI lineage: Eukaryota > Metazoa > Arthropoda > Insecta > Diptera > Tipulidae > Nephrotoma > Nephrotoma flavescens. The sequence goes on from OW052221.1 coordinate 72,992,258, forward strand.
CATTGCCGCGGTCCGTGAAAATGTACAGGTGAACCCAATGGCAGTCGATTCCCTCGCTGTGCACAAGAACTCGGCCTTCCACAAACTTGAACTTAGCGAATTTAGCGTCAGGACTTTGGGCTACACCCGTACAAGATCCAACTGATCCATGAGCTGAAAGTTAATGACCATAGACAACACCGTTTGTTCGCTGACTGGGCTTCAGAGCGTTTGGAAGCGAACCCCAATTTTGGCCGAAAAATCATCTTAGCTAAGAGACTCATTTTTGGATGAACGGTTATGTTAACAATTAAAATTGTAGTAAATGGGACGACGCTAACCCACACGAGGTTCACCAAGTGCAAATGCATTCGCTTCGGATTTTGGGCCGGTAGCGTCATTGGTCCGTACTTTTATGAAAATTACGTTGGTGTGGCCATCACCATCGAGAGTGCCACAGAACGATGGTAACTGATTACTTTTGTCCCAAATTGAATGATATGGAGATAGACGGCATGTGTTTCCACCAGGACGGAGTTACGTGCCACACATACGCAACGATGGATATTCTTCATGAACGATTTGAGGGTCGGATTCTCGCAGAGGTGACGTGAATTGGCCGCCAAGATCTCCTCAAGTCGCAGGTCTATATCAATAAGCCGCAATCGAGCGATGACCTTAAGCCAACATAACAAATATCATGAGAAGCCGCGACGGACATTTGAACGATGTTATATTCCATAAATATTTTTTCCTCCTTTATTAATTACAACTGAGACTGTACTCATCTAGCAATTTATCTTTCAAATTTTTACAAATTGTACATTTCTTAAACAATTCTGATTTGTTGGGGGCGAAACCCAATGGTTAGTCCCATAATTAATTAAACCTATTTAAAATACTAATTTTAATTTGGTAAGTTTGCTAATTTAAGTGGCCTCGTTCTTTGGAGTCTTCTTTCAACGACAGGGTTATCTATCATATGACGAATATAGGGGTTTCCATGTTCCTGGAGCCTTATTTCGTGTTTGGCGGCATACTTTTTTATTTCATCTTTGATGTATTCCATCTTTAAGTCCCTGTGAAGGTCTTCATTTCTTGTGTACCAAGGACCACGATGAATTTACAATGCTACGAAGAACCTTGTTTTAAAACATCTGTATCATTTTGGCGTTTGTTTGCTTAGTACATCCCCAGAGATGAATACCGTAGGTTCATATCATCTTCCTTATTTGCCGATATAGCAGCATGAATTATAAGCTCAGAACCTCTACCTATGAGCTAATATATTTTTCTGAACTTAATGTTAAGTTGTTCTTTTTTTTCTTTTTGACATGCTCTTTCTTGAGCTTGACATCGAGGGTCATGCCAAGATATTTAGCTTTGTTTGCATATGTCACCGGTCGTGAGTTAATTTATAACGGTAGTTGGAAAGCCTTTTGATATGTAAAGTTATTACGTAAATAATGGGGGCCTTTCAAATAAATAAGAATTTCGTTAATACCTCACACACAGCTTGTTTTATTCCATTTCAACATCAACCCGCCCAAATTGAAAAACCCTTTATTATAGAACTTACCTTGCTCAACAACATCTGGTACTGAATTTTGCACTCTTTTATTTGACATAATTTCATTTACAGCCATAAGATGCAGGCAAATATTTAACATGTTTCCGTGTTGTGATTCCATATGTGGTAGATTATTCCATGTTCTTGTTTTATCATTCCTTCAATGGTTATTGAAATTGTTATTCCACCTTTTAGCCTTGGCAATCTGGGGATTAGTAAAACCGATTTAACAAATTCACAATTCGTCAATAGACTTTTGAATTTTTTGTGTTGTATTGTATTATTTTGTCCCAAATTGATTAGACGTTCTTCTAGCACCTTTTGATATTCTCAACAGACTTCTTATTACCCGATAAATCATCTATGTTTTTAATAATTACTAAAATTAGAGGGAAATCTCCTACTCTATTGCAATAAAACACGTTGCCGTCTTGATACTTATTTCATTCTAATTTCACCTTCAAATCAAATTTTCTGTTTGCTAAAATCGACCCTTCTCGATTGTGACAAGATTAACTGAAAATATATGTAATATGCGGTTGCAATTAAAACATAATAAATTAAATTTAAGAACTTACCAATAAAGTTCAGATATAAAACCAATCAATATTAATAAATGTATTAATATACGTCAATTTCAAAATTGTACTCTTCTTCCAATCGTTAATCGGATTATTTTCTCAAAGAAATTGTAAGGAATGAACAAAACAACAAATAAATTTTCATTTTCTATATTATACATCTTACACAATAAAAATAATAATAATAATAATAATAAAACTGTTTAATTTTTTTCTTACAAATTAAAAAAATAAAATAATAATATAATATTTATAATATAAAAAATAAAATAGAAAACACTCAAAAATAATTATAACTTTTTTTTTCTTTTAATTTATATTATTACATTTAAAAATTATATTACAAAAGAACAAAATATTATATAGAAGAATAATGATATTTTATTTTTATGTATAAAAGAAATCTCTAATTTCTAAAGATGTAAAATAAAAGCATATAAATTCTACTTATCATTATTTTTAAAAAATAATAATAATAATTGTGCACATATTTTATTCCTCGATGCACACGGTGCGTTAATTCATTTTTCAGTCTTTTGTGTCGATTTACTGGTTTGTCACATTATTACACACCATCGCTACATTATCGAGGGACGTATGTTTATTTAATATTATTTTAAGTTTACTAAAAAATGGCATTTAGATTGTTCCTCTATTTTGTAAAAAATATATAAAATTTATTTTGTAAAATAAAATTATCAAAAATATTCTCGGCTTTTATAAACTACTGTATTTTTCACAAGTATTTTTATTAAATATATACAAATAATCTATAAAAACAAGGCACCTTAATTTCAATTAATTTATTTATAATTATATTATTATTATTATTTAATTAAAAAATTATATATTTGGTATAATTTAGTATTGTACAATAATTTTTATTTATTTAATTCAAACATGCAAGTGATGTTTGTCATGAATATCTTTATTTACTTCATTTGAATATGTTGTTGGATATTTTGTTTATTTACATTATTTGATATTGCTTACACTTTTTTCGTGTGTAGCGGATTTCAATTATTTTATTTGTTTTTCAAATATAGTGTTTACCACTAAAAAACGAACATCAAATATTTTATTTGATATGACGATATAATATACTCGAAAATGATCGCCCATAAATTTGAATAGTATTTGAGCAGTTTAAATATAAAAATGATTTGAGCAAAAGTGACGTTTTAAAAAAGGTTATGTTAAAAATACGAATACTGTCTGAACTAAAATTATTGGAAATGGAAATGGAAATGGCAATCGCTCATTATACCTATTTACGATTTACATAATTTAATTAGTTTTTAATTATGCATATTGCACGTAATTAATTTGAATCAGCGCTTATCTATAAATTCTGTATTGTGTTTGTAAGCGAGCGCATTTTAAATGAAATTCAGTCAGATACAACAAATTATTTTTATTTACAAAAAATTAAATATTTTCTTTATTGTTTAATTAATTTAATTAAAACATTTTCGGAATGCATATCGCGTGATTTATTTGGATGTATTTGATTTTTTGTGTATTTTGCGTAGGGGGGTGCTGTTCATATCTATTACGTGTGTGTAGCAAAAGATAGCAAAAATTTTGATACAAAATTGTTTACTTTACACACGTATTATTATTACCGTCCGTTGGCTTCGGTGTTACCATATAGATACACACGACCAATCAATCGACAACAAACTATATACTTAAATATTTTGGAATGTCGCCAAACTTGTGAAAAAAAAAATATTTAAAACTGTAAAACCATGTTAAAATAGATTTGTCCATCTAACGAGTCGATATACATACTTTATAATGACGCATACGTACCCATCGTTCTTTAATCATCAAAATGTCGTCTCGACAATTTTAATACTCACGAATCATTTAGAAAATGACTCATCATTTAAATTGATAATACACCAACCTTACTGATAAACTTGATTATTACGGTTTACGATGTACAGTTATATTCTTCAAAATGATATTTATCATATTAACAGAAATGAGCAGGGGTTGAACCTTAAAAAATTAGCGTTGAAGCAACAAACATCGGAACATTTCTAGAAAAAAAAATCAAAAAAAAAATCCGTTAGATAAATTTTGCATAAAAACGGATTTACATTTAAAAAAATATTCAGTGTGGATTTACTAATAGTGTAAAGCTCTTGATTATTGATTATAATTATATCTATAATCTGTCAATTACATTGTAAACTTGAACGATAATTTTATGATGGACATGTAGAGTAAGAAAGCGTAAGTAGATTCTGATTGCTGAAATTACCTTCAAATTTAAAAAGCGTGGAGTTAATAAATTATCTTTTGTTTTACGAAACATTGGATACGATTATATTCTTTGAACTACAGTCAATCACAAAAGTTTACATACACCACTAAAATTTGCAAAATCGAGATAAATTAAACGAACTAAATATTGTAATATGTATTTAAACAAAGAAAATTATTATTGGACAAAAAAATAAACAAAAAATTATTTTCAAAAAATTCAAAAAAATAAAATTTATATCACAAAAAAGTTTACATACGATATAAAACCAAAAGTCATGTCCAGACACTAATATTTAGTTCGGCCATCATTAGACCCAATAACAGCGCTTAGTTAACCACTGACCAATTTAGATATGGAAAAATTGTTCCCAATTTATAAATATTTACATCAAACTTTTTTCCTCAGTAGGCCTGAAAAAAATATTTGAAAAGAAACTACATATAAATTCTTTCCCCAGTTCCCTATTCCCGGGGAATTGCCAGAATAGTGCCACAGTTGTATTAACTTGTTGAAGTGGTTGGTACTACATATATATTTGTGTCTTACTGGTTAGTACTGTTAGAGTTGAGCTTAGCGTGGTTTTAATAATTTTTTTTTTTGGGTTTTTAATTTTTTTAGTTACTGAACGAACATTAATATTTTGGTTATCGTGTGACAAGTGGTTCTGTTATAAGCTCTTCCATAAAAAACTTCGTTTCGTAAAATTCGATGAATTCTTTCGGGATGAACATCCTTACCAGTGCTATTCCGAATCTCAACCTCTATTTTTGGAGCACTAATCCCTGGGGGGTTGGGCACTGGTTGTAGTGACTAAGTTCTGCCAGGTGCGTAGTGTTGGGAGGTATTACTTGATTACTTGACCAATTAAAGCAATGAATACAACAGAAAAAGGAGAAAATACCCCAGGTGTACACCAACTACTCAGTTGGCTAATCCACTCTCCAACGAGGCTGGCTCAATGGATTGTGGGGTGAGCCAATCATTTCTATACCCGTTCTTAACAAGTTCGAAGTCGTCAAGATCACGAACTAGGCCAACTAACTCCGCAAATCAGCAGAAAAATTTAAACACTGAACTCTATCGGAAACTAAGTGACTTAGAAACCCTTATAAGCCAACTAAGAGGCGAACTTGACAAACTAAAAATGGAAAATGAAAAGTTAAAGAAGCCGAAAGAAATGGACATGAAGATTTCTGAAAACCCTTTAACCAGTTCTAACACGGAGATCCATACTGATGAGGAGGAGCTCGCGAGAGATACAGATTGAGTACTGAACAGGAACAGGAAAAAAGACCTGCCAAAAAACGAAGAGCAGAATTCTCGCCTGAAGTTGCAGAATTTGCTAGTATACAGACTACAATGAAATTAGTGACCACTAAGGAGTACGGAGTAGTGTCACTAAACAATAACGCGTGGAAAATCAATATACCAGATTCCGATACATATAGAGTTCTAGTGACTGAGCTCAATGAGGAAGGTAAAGAATGGTTCACATACGAAGATAAATCGACCGTGCAATTACCCTAACGCCAGAGGCCTTCATCCAACGTATAAGGAGGATCTAATGGAGCACCTAAAGGCAAAAGATCTGCAAATAGAAGATGCAGTAAATATCCTAAAACGAGAAAGAGGTGAGAACAATGAAGAAAATGAGGGCTCCAACTATTTATGCTTACCTTTAATAAAAACGGGAAAGTTGAAAAAAAACAACATCAAAGAACTACTAAATATGAGGCTTAAAATAGAACCCCTAAACACAAATACGAGGCAAATACCTCAACGCAAAAAATGCCTAAAATGTTTCTACTACACTAGATGCGTAAAATGTGCTGAAAAACACAACGCGAAAGATTGTAAGGACGGTAGAAACAACCCTGCAAAACGCATAAATTGTAAAGGCCCTCATCCTGCGAATTACAGATGATGTGAAGTAGCCAAAAAAATGTAAAGGCTTAGAAACAAAATGAATCAATTTCCTCAAGCCTCTAAGGTTACCAGAGAGAAAGTAAGCAAAAACCAAGCGGAGCTAAAGCCATTAGTTATAGGTACAGGGCGGAAAACCTGCTCGCAAATCGTACAACAATTATCTAACGCTATTACTGATGATCCTCTCGAAAGGATATGTTGAAGCATAGAAGCCATAAATGCTAGGCTAGCAAAGCAAGAACGTGGTCTAAAAGCTTTATATTCATAAGCGTCTGGAAAAGCAAGAAACCACTAACGGGCAACTCAGCCCTCTTATATTAAAATGAGCAGAACATTAATAATTGTCATCGCGAACGAACGACCGCACCATGTTCAAGAGTTAGAAATTTTCTTAAATTTAGAAAAAATACATATAAGTATGCCTGAAACATCATTTATAAAAATACGTGATTATGAATGTTATCATGCTATTCACCCAGAGGGAAACGCGAGGGGAGGAGCATCAGTAATAGTGAAAAAGAATGTCAAACTTTATGAAGAACCTGTTACCGAAGAAGAAAGTATGCAAGTTAAAACCGTAAAACTTAAAACTAATAATAATTAGTTTAACAAATAATAAAACTAACTGGGACCTATTTCAAGAACTAATTGAAGAGCAAATAGACATTCAAGTGTCAATTAAAACAACGATACAATTGGAAGACGAACTGCGGGTACTTAACAGTACTATTCAACAAGCAGCATGAGAAAGTTCTCCTACTAAAAATACCGAATCCCGTAGGAATCAAATTTATCCTCTTGAAAATTGATGACCAGATCAAGTACAATTTAAATGTGAGAAAAGTTCGAGGATATGATCTAATTACTGCCCAAGCCGTAAAAGTCATTCCCGAGAAGGGATTGCGAAAATATGCTGCCTTCAGACTAAAATGTGCCCCACAACAGTGGAAGGTTGCCGAAGTAATTATGATTCCTAAACCACCGATTTCACTACTTCCAGCCATTTCAAATTATTTGAAAAATTACGACTGAAGAGAGTCACCACATCAATTTGGATTTAGAGAAAATCATTCTACGATAGAACAAGTTCACAGAATAACGGACGTAATAGAAGACGCACTTGAGAAAAACAAAATATGTTAAGTACAGTATTTCCTTAGATGTAGCACAAGCTTTCGACAAAGTTTGGCACCAAGGACTTGAATTTAAATTGCATCGAGATCTACCTAAGCAGTTCTATCAAGTTCTTAAATCGTACATCGCAGATCGGCATTTCCGTTTAAAATATAACGGAGAGTACTCTGAACTAAAGAGAATAGCAGCAGCCATACCACAAGGTAGCGTACTTGGTTCAATATTGTATATTCTGTACACCAGAGATATGCCAAATAGAGAAGGTGCTACCATAGCAACATTTGCAGACGCTACAGCTATTCTGGCAGCTGGACAAAGAAATGGCGCATTAGCCTAAACGAAGCAAAATTGGTTCACGTAAACTTCACAAACCAAAAAGTTAACTGGTTTCTTGTGGAACTTAATTCAAGGTAGGTTCCAAATGCAAATACAGCCATATACCACGGCACGACTCTCGATTGCAAGCTTAAATGGAAAGAGCATGTTAAAAAGAAAAAAAGAAGAATTTTTCATCAAATATAGGAAAATGTATAGGCTAATAGGTAGAAATTCTGAGCTTACAATATGGACCCTTACAGTATGGACCTATGATATTCAACTTTAGGGTTGTACCAAGAAAAGAAATACACAAATGATACAATGTTTTCAAAACAAAGTGCTGCGTGGCATTTTCAACGCACCATGGTACATCAGAAATGATAACCTACATAGGGACTGAAAACATGGAAAGTGTCAGTGAAGAAATAAAAAATCATGCAAAGAAACACGAGTTACATTCCATGAAACCAGTAAAGTTGAAGATAAAAATGCTCATTCAACAATATTATTTTAAAGACAAATATTGAAAGACAAAACAAAATTTCGATGTGAATGAAAATTATATATAATATAATGTATAGAAATACATTTTTCTTTGATTCAATAAAATATCATATTATAATAAAATAATAAAGATGCAATTATGCATAAAGAAATTTCCAAGTGAATAAGAAATTCATTCAATATTCAAACTCTGAAGAGTATACAGTGTTGATTCCCGACTCTAAAGAGATCGGTAAAATTGTTACATAAGTTTAATAAAGTTGTAAAGAAAATAAAGTGAAAATAAATATTTTTTTATAACAATTAAATAAACAACGTACATAAATGGCGCAGTTGGTAATTTTACCTTCCGAAGAAGATAAAAATAGTGTATAATCGAACAGTGAACAGATACAGGATTTAAAAATTAAGATAAAATAGTACCAGATAATTAAGAAAGTCGTGTTCATAATAAATAAGTGCCTTAACTAACAGTGAACAATTACACAATAAAAAACAAAAAAAAAAATAAATCTAATTAAGTGAAGTTAAGTTAATAATTCCAAAATTTCAAATAAACGAAATAAAATTTTCGATTTAAATCGAAAACAAGAAACAAAACAAAAAATGGATCTCGAACAAGTCGAACGACAGTTGTCAAGCCAACGACAACAGCAACAAAATTTACAAACTCAAGTGGAAACTCTACCACAACAATTACTTAATCAAAATATAAAAATGCAGAATATGAAAGCCACCCGATTTGATCTAAGCCCAGATCAAATTATAAGGAACTTTAACGAAATTCAGGCGTTCTCAGGAGAAGATACTTATAAATTAAAATCTTTCCTGAAGAGCATCGTAGACACCGAAAGCCTATGCGGTATCAAAAACGAAGAACTCGAACAATACTGTTTAAGAAAGCTGATCAACACGAAAATAATCGGAAATGCCAGAGGGACTATCATGGAAATACCAGAGACTCAACGTACCTGGGAAAATGTGATCAAACAACTTAGACTGAGGTATCGACCAAAGAACACCATCCATCAACTACTGTACAACGCGAAGGAAATAAAGGTATTCAATCTCAAAGATATTTTTAATAAATTAAATAAATTTAAAAGTCAATGTAGCGAGATATGTGACTTTGATGACGAAGATAACTTTAGATATCACTCGATAGATAGGGAGTTAGTACAGATACTAAAATCAAAATTAATTCCCTTAGTTCAATTACAAATAGACACGAGTAAATCAATTATTTGAACTAGACAATATTCTGTGCAAATCAGAAATTTACCTGTCAGGAGACATAATTAAAACCGAATTTAGAGTCAATAGAAATAAAGAATTTAATTTTAAATCAAATATTAACACCTATTCTCAAAATAAAATCTCTCATAGAAGCAATAATGTTAATTTAAAAATAGCAACAATCAATTTAACTTAGGACAGTTTAGGCGACAATTCAATAATAATAGAACTGGACAATACAGAAATAATACTCAACCAACAGAACCAATGGAAGTAGATAATATAAACCAAATAAATCCATTAAACTAAGAGGTAAATTTTATAGAACCCACACCGTCAACCAGCTACCGATAATAAAACTAACTTTTAACGATCAACCTATTAATTGTTTAATAGACACTGGTTCGGATACCAGTTTATTAAAACCAAACATTCTTAATTTCAAAGTATTAGATTTAGCAACCCCTATTATGTATAATTCTCTAGGAGGTCCCAATTTTGTAAGAAAGAAAGTAATTATGCCAATTCCAAAGGAACTAATAAAAAATGGTACTTTAGAATGGAAAATTTTTCCTCTAAAGAGCGAAAAATATTACGCGATTATTGGGATGAATTTCCTAATCCCTTTTCAAGCCGAAGTTGATATAAAAAATGAATATCTGAAGATATTTAATAAACATATAATCCCTTTCGAAATAATCGGATACACCCGTGAGCTTACCGAAGTAAATCACTTAGAACCAATCGTTTCCCAAGAGGAAATGTTCTCCAAAATAAACAAAGATAATTTAAATATAGAAGAAAAATATAAATTAAAGCAATTATTATCAGCAAATAAAGATTTATTCTATGAGGAAGGTGACAATTTAACCTTTACTCACGAAATAACCCATGAAATAAAATTAACAAATGAAAACCCAATATACTGCAAACTGTATAGGTACCCACAAATTCATGAAAAAGATAGAAAGTCAAATATCTGAAAAAGAATAGTAAAGTAAATAAATTGGATCCTTCATATATCCATGCTTTTGAGCAATTAAAATCATTATTAACTACCCATCCAATTCTCAAATACCCCGATTTCAACAAATCTTTCGTATTAAATACGGACGCCAATTCGCAATTGGTGCCGTTTTACTTCAGGAAAACCACCCCATAGCCTTCGCCAGCCGAACGCTAAATGGACATGAAATTAGGTATAGCACCACAGAAAAAGAACTATTGGCAGTCATTTGGTCAGTAAAGTATTTTAGACCGTATATTTATGGTAAAGAATTCGAGCTCAAAACAGACCACCAAGCCTTAAAATGGTTGCACACCAAATATTTAGGGAAAGATTTAAACCCAAGACTCCAAAGATGGATACAATCTTTAGGAGAATACAATATAAAAATACGTACGTACATAAATCACGCGGATATCTTGGCACCAAAATGCAGACATACAAAGTTTGTTGGACACCACCAATGCAGTAACAAGACTTCTAAGGCAGAAACATTTAGAACTGGGCAGTTGTATTTAATTAGGACAGAGAAATATAATAAATTATGTAAATTCAAACGGGAGTAACCATGGGTTACTTACTGCCCGTCAAATGTGAATATTTATTAAAGAAAGATAAATTACTAAATGATTTGTAAATCAGTTGTTATAAAATATAAATAAAAAAAAACTTGGATCCTTGGATTGGATGCCACTTTTTTAATTATGCTTCGAACATCCCGTGCGCTAAGTTTTTTAGGGCGCCCAAATCGTTGTTTATTCCACACTATTGTTTGTATGTGGTTGCTCGACTTTTACTAACAATTTTAGATATTTCATTATAACTCTTATTCTGATCCCGTAGCATTATTATTATATTTCGTATTTCGATTGGCTCTTCCGTTCGACGCACCATTTTTTAATGCCAAAGATGAAAAATATTTCTCACTCAAGACGAATGAAGTTAATACTGAAAGTGTCGATAGACGTGCCTATAGATATTTATACTGTATGTAGACTTTTGTGAAATAAATTTTATGAATTTTTTGAAAAAAAAAAATATTGATTTTTTTTATAGTGGTGTATGTAGACTTTTGTGCATGACTGTATAGGAAATTAGAACGGAATATGCGATCGAAGCAAAGAATATTTTCGAAATTAATTTGAATGTAATAGTTATTCAGTCACAAAATGTAAACATTGCACGTTCATTGTGGATTAAGAATTTTGGCCATAATACAGTGGTCGACATTCGTATAAGCGCAGCCATTTTTCACATTAAATATTTCGAGTTAAAAAAAAAATTGCTTTTCGTTATAATTTAAGTTCACCATAAACAAATGTGTAGGTAAATAACCACAGAGTGTAATGGTGGTTTTGTTGTAAATTTCATTTGATTTAACGTTCAACATACACAATTGTATCTTATACTGTATGGCGCTGATGTTTGAGAATATAAATATTAATCACTGGCCAACATGCACGGAATCCGCTAATATAAACACTTTAACTGATTTTTCTAATTTCTTTTTTTTTATTATTTTTTTTTTATTGATAACTATGCGATCTGTTTTGGGGCTCAAGTCTCATCCTGCTCTTCTGCGGTTATGCTTTTTACGTCCGTACTATACGTTTCCCGGCCAACTCGAGGACGTACGGCTATCGAACTGATTTAAGACCATCTGCACTTTTCAAGCTCCATGCCAGTCTATACTGGCATGGAAGATGGGTCGGCCCGTGGGTTTTGCACATCGACAGGGGGTCATGATGTGTTACATTTCACCACAGATCGTAATCTGTTGATGAAATTTTACTTTGTATCCTGTCCTTACCGGGATTCGAACCCGCTACCTCCCGATCCAAACGCCAAAGCTTTTAACCACTGCGCCATTTGGTCGGTTTCTCTTTTTATTAAGTTATGCTTTAATCTGTTATTTGACACATTAAGTCTATAAATTGCCCAAATATAATGCAGCAGTATAACCAGGGGCGGTATGTTGTACCATCACTTCGAATCGAAAAAAGTCGAATTCGAAAAAAGTCGAATCGAAAAAGTGAAAGTTGTATCTTTTTTGCTTTTCGAAAATGATACAACATACCGCCATTCGACTTTTTTCGAATTTCGATTCGAAGTGATGGTACAACATACCGCCCCAGAATGTGGGTGGGGTTGATTTGGTCGAATCAACGAGCAACGAAGCTATTCAATTCAAAGAACTCGAGTTGAACGGAATTTTGTGGTACACAATACAAATTCTCCTACGAATGGGTCAAGTCAAAACTCAACTCTCTTGTTTCGAGACGTAGAGGACGCCATGGTCAAATTTAACGGTTAAGACGAGTATCCAGCAGAACGGTGAATCAGTGGCGTGGAAAGAGTCGCCAGAACGTCCGGTTGGAGTGATATACAAACAGTCACGTATGGGAAGAGGTTGCTCGATGGATGTGCTAAGAAAGCCTTACGCACAAGTTTGATCGCGAACTGGAATGAAATCAAAAAATTTCTGGCCAAAAAATGTACTACGATAAAGAACACATTATTCACAAACGACTTGCGTCCAGAAAGAGAAAGCCGGGAGAAGATTATCGAGTGTATTCACTCGAACAGATGGAAATAGCCCATATCGGGAAGATAGAAGAAGCAGCTATCATCCAGTACTGCATTGATGGTATCGATGGATATAACACAAACACAATCATTCTGTACAAAACTATACGAGGAATATAAAACTATACTAGGAACTGATGAGTTTACAAAAGCCTGGGATATAATTAAGCATTCTCCAGCATTATCGGCGGAGATGGAAGAACGAAAACAGGATCAATGCAGGAACCAGCTTAGACCAAGGCCGGAGAAAACGAATCGTGGTCGCTGTTACAACTGCAACGAGACGGGACACATAGAAAAGGAATGCATAAATAAAGGTAAAACGGCCCGAGATGCTACAAATGCCATATATATGGGCATTTAGCATCCAAATGTCCCACTTTCGAACCAAATAAGAATACCGCAGTAATGACGACCAAGCGTATTGCTCGGAAAAACCTGAAATATATTATGCAACCATCAAGTAAACGCACTCGTGGATTCCGGAAGCGACCAAATAGAACGAAAGGAGTTTACCTCGAGGATCGCAAGAAGAGCATTGTATCTGCAAGAACTCAATTACCAGTTAGAGCACCGAGCTGCAACATGCATGAACCATGTCGATACATTGTCGCGAGTGCAAGTAGTATTGGTGGTGACATCCCAAGAAGTCACTCATAGAATGAAGGCCGCACAGATGAAGGACGAAAATTTGCAGGTCCATACAGGTCCATATAAAACATTTTACAAGTCTAATGGAGTTTTGTTTAAAAATATTAAAATTACAGTCTGCTTGGTATAATCCCGAAGTTCATGCGCAAAGAAACTGTTCGAGTGTGTCATGAAAAAGAGCATTCCGGAAGGCAGAAAACAGAAGAGCTAGTAAAACAGGAGTTTAACTTTGACAAAATGCAGGAGACAATCGCTATATTATAGTAAACCGTAAGCGAGGTAAGCAGGAGGGACTGCTCAATCCAATACCGAAGAGAAACGTGCCATTAGCCACGTATAATATCGACCACTTGGGAGATCTCACCGTATCCATGAAGGGTTACCAGTATCTGCTGTGTATAAAACAAGGGTTCAAAAAATTTGTATGGTTGTACCCCACAAAAACCACATCAGCTAAGGAAACCAAACAAAAGTTGGAGGTCTACAGAAAGCAGTTTTCGGGAATCCAAGTTATTGTATCCACCACCAAGTTAAGTACCAACTTCACCTCCGAAGAATTTCGGTCGTATTGCGAAGAAGAGGAATACAACAACACATAGTAACCACCGGCGTACTACGGGGAAACGGCCCAGAAGACGTCCTAATACAAGTGATCGAAGCAGAGTCAATACAGATGTTCAGAGAGAAACGCAAAGAAATGAGAGATAAGGCAAAAGCAGCTATTGACCAAATCAAAAAGGAAAATCGTCAGTCGCTCGATCATAGAAGAAAACAAGCAAAAAAATACACTATCGTAATGTAGAAAACACAGTTTGGGCAGGTTGGAAAATTCAGGACCATACATGATATCAGCAAAATAAAACAAAATGATCGATACGAATTGGTCAAGGAGGGAGATGAGGGCCCTTCAGGGATATCAGCATCGGCGGATTTATTTAATGAAGACGGGATTACAGATAGTGAGCGGGCCAATTTCTCCGATGAAGAATCAGATTTCTTGGGGTTCCCAGATGATGAGTCGGACACCGGGCCGATGGCTGTAAAGCCCGAGCTCGCTTGTGCCTTTCATCACAAAAAAACTGCTTTAAATAGTTTCATTTATTGAAAAAGTGATGATTCGTGCGTAAAATTAAGTTAAAATTTTCTTTTGCGATTTACATGTGATACTATGAAATAAAAAGTACAAATTTATTTTTTTTTTACTAAAAAGGGTTTCACATTTTATTTTAAATTGAATGATTTTCAGTCAAACGTACACAAATATGTGTGTGCACCTTCTTAACGGGTGTATGACATAAAAGCGCCAAAGAAAGCCAAAGCAAAATCTATTATATTATGCATACAAATAAAGGAAAAATTGGATGTGACGACTTGACACATCTGATCATTCACATTTTAAACAGTTCACCAAACATTAAATAGGCCAAACTACAACCACGCCCAACTGCCATGCATAACAGTAATCGTCTTAAATTTGCCCGTAATTACATGTCAATTGGGAGAAAGTGATTTTCTGACGAAAAATAATTAAATCTAGATGGTCCCGACTGCTACAGTTGCTACTGACATAATATAAAGGGACGCGACGTTAGACTGAAGGGAAATTTTGGTGCCGCAGGTGTTATGATATAGTAAGCATTTTCCAGCACCCCATCTGGTTTATTAAGAGTTGAATGAACTCCAGTATGTATATTGAACTCTCATTGAAGATCCAAATAATTTGCTTCTAGAAGTGCGGATAATAAAAAACATAGTGCGCTTAAACGAATGTCTATCAATGTAGAAGACCCAGCATGGTAAGTTGAATTTGTTGTCAAAAATTTAAAAAAAACAAGAATAGCGATTTAAAACATTTAGCAGAGGCAAAGTTGAAAGTCGTTTCGACAGTATATCCAAACCCGTAAGCTATACATATATTGAAAATATAAAAGTTATAAAGAAAATTTTTAAATGATATTGATAAACAGCATCGGATCAGAAACGGAAACTGGGAATCTTCTCATGTCGGGAGATCTTAATCAAGCGCTATCCCAATAAAATGAGACAATTGGAAATTACATCGTCGCAATTCGAGGTTATGTGGCAATTCGATTCTTGAACTCAAAACCAATATCTGAACTGACATCGACACATCACAGACTGAAATTTCAAGAAATTTATGAAGAGAAATGCAAAAGTAATCCTCAAATCAACCGAACGTTTATCAAAGCAACTTGAAATCTAATCCAAGTGCCGATAGTGAAGTTTGAAATAACAAAAAATTAGTAGGTTCACCATAACTCGTTCAAATAAAATTTTCGGAAATGTTTATAGTACGGTCTCTAAGATTGATATTTGGTAAGAATTTTTGGAATGCCAATGGCACTCTATATCTGTACAGATTGCGATTTTAGTTTTGTTTCAAATCTGATTTTCTTGGAACTACGATTTTTTCTTGGGATGTCGATACCAGTAATGGCTTGAACTTCATTCAATCACATATTAATAATTCACAGCGTAAAATTATTTTCATCACAATAAAAATGTCAAATTTTTTGCCAAAAAACAAAATATTTGCGAGAAGTTCCACTTCAATATTTTTTGTACAGCGGAACCAAATCGATTGCTCGTGAAAGTGTACGGCTAGCATACTCCATGAAATACAACATGCAAAAAGTGGTTTCAACGAATCAAAGTTGGTGATTCGACGTAGAGGACAAAGAATGTAAAGGAGAAACAAAAAATTTGAAGATGCAGAACCCAAGTATAACAAGACGAAACACAAAATTGAGCTATCGTATTTACCTTCGAAATATTAGAAAAAAGTCGAAGAATTAATACTTTAGTAGTGGTGCGTATATGTATACTGTGTTGTTACTACTGTATACTGTGTTACCGCAATTTTTCTTTCGTAGTAATGTGTATAGCATGTATGTACATGGTTTGTTTTTATTTTTCATGTTCACGACATGAGTTTGGTAATTTTATAAAAGATATTTTGTTAAAAAAATTTATAGATGTGAGTTATTACATCAAAATATATTTTATATCTATTCAAAAACTGTTTTCATAAATTAATTAATTTCTAGTTCAGTTTTACATTTTTAGGTAGAAAACAAATGTGAAAATAATAAACGATGTGCAATAATCATAGTAGCCATTTGGAAAATTATTTAAACTTTTAAAGTTTACTTTACTTTGTGTAATAATAAAAAATAATTAAAAAATTAACTAAAATTGTTGTAATTTTTATATGACGCTACACAATGAAGTTATCTACATTGCTAAGAAGAAGGGTTCTATATCTGCAGTGGCACTGTAGAACCGAATGATGAAAGTGAGGAAAAAGCAAAAGAGTGAGTTGAGTATGGATAGTCAAGAAGAGCACATGTAAAAAGGCGTAAAATAAAAAGTGTACAATTAAATTGAAATAAACTGAGTTTTATTAAAAAAATTATATTCCAACAATTATCAGAAGTGGGATCGGAGCAGAATTGTGACGGGTTTTAGAACAAATACGTGCGAATACGCAGTTGTTTTGGTACGAAATAGTTCGTGATCACGTGGGTTAAAAATTAGTGGAGTGCATCTGAAACGTGTGGCGAGTAAATTGGAACAGTATGAGCTTAGGCAGAAGTGCGAAAAGAAGCGAACAAGACTTCCAAGGTTTCGCGAGCGAGGATGATAATACCGCTGGAGGCTACGATGTCGAAAATACTGATGTAAATAGGAACGCCATGTGTTTTAAAACCCCGACCAAAAAGTTAGGTTATGATCGAAAGTTGATGGATCATACACCAAGATATTTCCCTAATATATTGGAAACTCTTCCGGAATTTGATCCTGTGGATGGTAATATCGATGTGTTTATGTTTACGGAAAAAATGGAAGAATTGGGGATATTATATGATTGGGATGAAGTGGCGATTGTACACTATACGTTAGCGCGGCTGAAAGGGAATGCCAAGTTATGGCAGGATAGCCTTCAAAATGCGCCTATTTCGTGGAGCGAATGGAAATCGTTGTTAATTGACAATTTTCTAGTGTTAAGGTCGACAATTAAACTAACATTAGACGCTCAAACATATAAGCGTCAGTTTAATCAAAACGTGGTGGATTATTTCTACAAAAAACTGAGCTTATGTAACAAAGCGCGAATGAACGAAGGCGAGATAATGGAGTGGATAGTGCGTGGGTTAAATAATGATCGATTCCGAGATTATTTGGGACCATTGAGTCGGTACAATCGAGTGTCGGAACTGTTATGCGAGTTGGTGAAGGCAAGCGAATACATAGACAAGAAATTTCAACCAAATCCTAGTATTAAAAGTGGAAGTCGTGGGCCGGACCAAGATTTTGGGAATATAAGCAACATCCGTTGTTTCAAGTGTCGAGAAAAAGGTCATGCTGCTGCAAGGTGTCCCAATAAAAGTCAGAAGCTCAAGTGTTTCAAATTTCAAAAGGAAGGTCATTTCGCAAACGTTTGCACGGAAATTAATGCGAAGAGTGTCAGCGTGAAAGTGGATGGATATAAAAGAATAAACCATCTTAAATTCGATACGCATGCCAAGTATATCAAAAAGTGCATTATTGGTGACAGTAAAGAAATCGACTGTTATGTGGATATGGGAAGCGGGGCGACTTTGTTGAGGAAGTCCGATGCTGAGCGGTTAAAATTGACATATTTCGAAAAAAAATTACCAAGTGTGACAGGTTACGGTGAAGGAACGGTATGTCCTATTGGAGTGTTGACATCACCGGTGACGATTGACGGAGTTGAGGCCAAAGTGGAAATATTGGTGGTGCCTGATAGTGCACAAAATATTCCTTTGTTGGTTGGACATCAGTTTACGGAGCAAGATCATATTAAAATTTTAAGTGATTCGAGTGGTCTGAAGGTGTTCTCCAGTGAAAACGATGGGGAAAAAGTAGTCGATACAAAAGTTGATCTGTATGCCGAAGAAGATACGATTATCCCGAGGAACTATGTTGGCAACGTCAAAGTTATAGCGGAATTAACCGATAAGGAGTTATGCATCGAAGGTGGAATTAGAGAGAATGGCGAGCTGATTCCGCGCTGTATTATTAAATCGAATGCGGAGGGTCAAGCAATATTACCAATATTAAATTGGACCGAGGGCGATTTGGTAATTAAGAATAATGCTAAAATTACCAGAGGCGAAATATTTACAGAACAACGTGTAAATAATATAGAATTAAGTTTGACCGATGAGGGTTCACAAAATGCAGACGGGAAGTATTCTGAGATCATCACTAAGGATAAAATCAACACTGAGTTAACTGGTGAACAGTTAGATAAGTTATTGGCATTATTGAATAAATATAGAAAAGTAATCGCTTTAAATATTTTTCAGGTTGGATGTACCAATAGAGCTAGCATGAAAATCATTTTGAATGATGAGGTACCAATAGTTTACAGACCGTATAGATTAGCGGAGGTAGAAAGAGACAAGGTTAGTAAAATAATTCGTGACTTAAAAACAGCTGATATAGTCGAGGATAGTATTTCTCCATATGCGAGTCCAATAGTTTTGGTGCGTAAGAAAAACGGGGATCTGCGAATGTGTGTAGACTACCGCGCCTTAAATCGTAGAACGGTAAAAGATCACTTTCCATTACCTTTGATCGATGATCAAATCGATCGATTGCAGGGTAACGAATGGTTCACTACGTTGGATCTTGCAAGTGGATATTATCAAGTGCCTGTTGAGCAGTCTTCTAGGGAAAAAACAGCATTTGTAACACCCGACGGGCATTATCAATTTAAAAGAATGCCCTTTGGGCTCTGTAACAGCCCAGCCGTTTTTCAACGGCTAGTGAATAATGTGTTAGGTAACCTGCGATATAATATCGCTATGGCATATTTAGACGATGTAATTATTCCATCTGTTGATATCGACGAAGGGTTAGAAAGATTGGAAATTGTGTTGATTTCAATTATGAATGCCGGATTGACCTTGAATTTGGGTAAATGTCAGTTTTTTTTCAAAAAGGTAGATTATTTGGGATTCGAAGTTTCATCGAAAGGAATCGAACCAGGGTCGAGGAAAATAGATAGTGTTAGGAATTTCCCAGTTCCATTGGATGTTCGAGGGGTAAGAAGTTTTGTAGGGCTGGCAAGCTATTTTAGGCGGTTTGTGCAGAATTTCGCGGTGATACTCAAACCGTTGACAGACTTGTTGAAGCAGGATTGTAAATTTGTATGGGGTAATGAGCAAATTAAGGCATTCGAGAACATTAAACGAAAGTTGACAGAACAACCGGTATTAGCGTTATATAAACCAGACGCAAAAGTCGAGGTACACACTGATGCTAGTTCAGTGGGGGTAGGGGCGATTCTATATCAAGAGCAAGTCAATAAAGAATATAAGCCAATTTGCTTTTATAGTCGGAAATGCTCTAAAGAAGAATCAAAATATTCATCGATAGAGTTAGAGGCGCTAGCCATTGTCGTAGGGTTAGAAAAATTTCGAGTATATTTGTTAGGAAAATCTTTCATAATTAGAACAGATTGCAATAGTTTAAATTTAATAGCAAACAAAAGAGACCTAAACCCCAGAATAGCGAGATGGTTTATGCGGATATCTGAGTTTGATTTCAAAATAGAGTATGTGTAAGGGAGAGTTAATCAGGTAGCTGACGCTTTAAGTCGAAATCCGTTCAATGATGCACCGAGCGAAAGTGAAGAAGGGACAAAAGTCAGTTTAGGCATTGAAATAAATACTGATTGGGTGGCAGCACTTCAGGGAACTGATGACGATATTATCAGAGTTAAGGATAAATTAGAAGAAGGTGATGAAGCCACTCATCAGAAATTTACTTTATATAAGAGTAGAGTGTATAAGTATACCAAGAATAAATGGAGATTGTTTGTACCGGATTGCCTTCGATTCGACGTTGTTAGGGATGGACATGAAAGCGTATCTCATATGGTTATAGATAAAACGTTATCGAAAATTAAAACCTGCTATTACTTCCCCAAACTAAGAGAATTTGTGACTAAATATATAAATAGATGTATCAATTGCATTTATTATAAGACAACATCAGGTAAGAAGCCAGGGTTTCTACATCCGTTGGAAAAAGGCACAGTGCCGTTTGTTACGGTCCATATCGATCACGTAGGGCCCTATGTTATCACTAAAAACAAGAACAAATACGTAGCAGTCATAACTGACGGTTATAGTAAATACGTGATATTGGGGGCGATGAGCGATGTTGGATCGGAAAAAACAATTATGTTTGTTAAATTGTATATGTCACACTACGGTAGGCCATTAAAAATTATAAGCGACAGAGGTTCAGCGTTTACGTCCGGATTGTTTAAGGAATTTGTGGACGAATACAGCATTACACATATCAAGGTAGCAAGTGGTAGTGCTCGATCAAATGGTCAAGTTGAAATCGTAAATAGAACATTGACCACTAGTCTGGCTTGTATTAGTGATGGTATCGATTGTTTGAATTGGGACGATAAGTTGCTTGATTTACAACTCAGTATCAATAACACGGTACACCGCGTCACAAAGAAAACACCAGCAGAGATTGTATTCAAATATAAACCGGTTCTATTGAAGGACAATCCTCTGACTATCGAAATTATGAACCTAAATAAAGAATTAAGTCCTGAAGACGATGACGATAATGTAGCCGAACTGTTGGAAAAAAATAGAGCCGTTATTAAAAAACAGTTTGATAAGAAAAGACGAGCCGCACCAGAGTTGTCATCCGGTGAGCTAGTTATGGTCCGTAGTGAACCACGAGCGAGTGGGGAGAGTAGAAAATTATCGGCTAAGTATCGTGGTCCTTACGAAGTAGTGAAATCGATTGGTAGGGATAGGTATTTAATACAAGATATTGAGGGTGAGTCACAATCATCTAAAGTATATAAAGGAATACTACCAATAGACCGACTAAAAATTATCAACCTCCAAAATAAGACACTGCCCACAAGGGTGATGGAGTCCGATTCGAACTGAATTAAATATGTTCTTTTATTAGTCCTAGGTTATTTTATAGCATTATTGTTGGTTAGGGCGGTTGTTTCAATTGGTACCAAATATAATATAATAATAAAGAGAAAAGAAAAATTGCTAATTGGTACATCCAGCCTGACGAATTATATCTGTCAGCAGTTAATGCATTTGAATTGTATTCATTTATTCAATACGGTTGAATTGGAATGATATTCATTAATTGAAATTGATTAGGATTAAGTTGAATTGAAATTGTAAAGCAGGGATTCTAATCAATATATATATATATCATGGCTCTATTCAACGGAAATCGAAGAGAGCTGAAATTCAAAGTGGTCAGTATTTTGATTCGAATCTTTGCTAAAGAAAAATTAAAAATTAAGAAAAACTAGATGACGAGGACGCCATCTGTTACAGGATGGCCGAATTGTTGTAATTTTTATATGACGCTACACAATGAAGTTATCTACATTGCTAAGAAGAAGGGTTCTATATCTGCAGTGGCACTGTAGAACCGAATGATGAAAGTGAGGAAAAAGCAAAAGAGTGAGTTGAGTATGGATAGTCAAGAAGAGCACATGTAAAAAGGCGTAAAATAAAAAGTGTACAATTAAATTGAAATAAACTGAGTTTTATTAAAAAAATTATATTCCAACAAAATATAATTTAGATTCGTATATATGGATTTATATTTTTATACTGTAACATTTGGATGCCGCCATCTTTTTCTTCTAACATTTTCAAATATAGCCTTTTACATTCATGTACAACCTCGATCCCGCCATTTTGTTTTTTGTCTTTCCTGTTCACACATACATGTATACAATTCTCCTTTATTGAGTTTCGTCCAGTTTCGAATAATCGCGACACTTTTCATACAGGATCTTATTCTAAGTCGAAAGCAAAACTAAGTCAAAGTCGAAACTAAATATAAGTTTTTACTTCGAAAAATGACAAAAACGTCGAATTTTGTTATACTTGGGAAATGAAAACAAAACCATATCTTTTGCAACGTATACATATCGTCGCCTCAGTATTATCTTGTCGTAAGTCCAAATATGTCATTTTTGGGAAATTGAGTTTTAAGTTTGAAAGCTTATTTAGATAGTATAACATCGAGAAGTGTTTAATATAATAGAATAATTCGAAACCTATCATATCAAATATTGATTACCAGTTCCTACACTTTAGATAAGTCCACTAGTTTTTCCGGAAAATTACGAAAAATTTTCCAATTTGTCGTATAATTTTCGAAGTTGTACCAAACAATGGACTTACGATAAAAAATTTGCTCATACGACAAACACCCTCTGACTAACAAAGACATAAATCACATTAAAATTTATGGACTTACGATAAAATTTGTAAAAATCTTAGAAGGCGTAAGATTATTTTATAAAAATGAACGTTTGACTGTTAATTGTACAAATTAGAAAGCAACTAAAACATTCGTAAACATCGTCTGAATGTATCTTTTATTTTCAAAAACAAATATTCAGTAGTTTCAAAATAAAATAACATATGAAAAAAAAAATTCCAAATAAACTATAGGATATAAAAAATAACCGCGATTTGCACCATTCAATAATAACCATGATACTGAATTAAAATTGCGATTAACCTTTATATATGTATATTCCGCTCACGTGGTAGAGTACTGTGATCTTATTGGTTTATTTTGTGACAGAAAAAAATTGAACATATATCAAAATATTTGTTTATGCTGGACATACGACATTTGTATTATAAATGTGTGTTAGCGACTTTGTCGTATCTCCAGAATTTGTGAGATACGATACAAATATAAACAGTTTATGATGTTGTGTGGATTTACGATAAATAAATTCTCTGTAACTCAGAAACCATATAACCTAGGATAAAATGGATTGTAGATTTAGAAAGAGGAAGAAAAACTAAAAATACTAGTATAAAAAACTGAAAAACGACATTTTGGTACTTACGACAAGATAATACTGAGCCGACGATATGTACATGTAATGGAATTGCTTCAGAAACTGACAAATTGCATGCACACAAATTGCAAGAACGAGTTATTAACGGGAGAAACCAGGTGAGGATTGTTGCTTTTACAACAAAGGAACAGATGTTAAGTAGGGCCGTTGATGCCAAAACAAAATGAGGGGAACGTCGGAAACCATATGTGGATTGCTTCTTCGACAACAAATGAAGGGGTTTTGCATCAGATCAATCACTAGAGATGAAAAGTGGATGGGTTAAACCAGTTTGACGCGAAAATCAAATATCCACGATTCGAAGGTGCTACTATGGAGCACACCAAAAGGGTGTATAAATTGTGAGCTTCTGAAATAGGGTGCAACCATTAATGGACAAAGTTTAACGAGGACAATTCATGGCTTTAAAGCAAGATAGCTGCAAAACACCCGGAATTGAACAACGGACAAGATACGATTATTTTGTAACGTGACAACGTTGCGGTTCCTGTCGAGAGCTATTTGAATTGGCAGAACTGGGAAATTCTACCCCACCCGCCGTATTCGCCAGGCATTGCTGCTACAGATTACTACTTGTACCGGCCCATACCATCAGTGCTGGCTGAGCAGCTCTTCCGTTCTTATGAAAACATCAACACTGGGTCGATGACTGGATTACCTCAAAACAACTAGAGTTCTTGCTTCGGGGAATTCGCTTATTGCCTGAACGATCAGCAAAAATTGTAGCTCGCGATAAAGCATTCTTTGTATAGATCATTGTCCCATTTTCTACACAAACAAATGTCACTTATATTTTACCAATAAACATCAGAAATAGACTGGTTTAAGTTATAATGAAATGAAAATGTATGTAATCTAAATCTGGAGGCTAATTATTACGAGTTTTTTAAATTACCTAAGCTCAAACTTTAATAATACTAGTAAATTTTTATATTTTTAAAAGTTGTATTTAAAAAAATTTATTTTGTATTTCTACCCCGTTCTCAAAGTGTCTTAATGTGAGTAAAGATTAGAATTTTCATCCTGTTCCACCCCCAAAAAAAACTGCCACCCTTGATATTTTTAACTTTTGAAAGAGTATACTGACTTTAGAATTTGATGCCAAAATTTCCCGTTATACCCATACTATAAGTCTAATGGTATAAAATCAATTATTGAGACAATTTTAAAGAGTAAACCGCTGTAAGTAAACACAATTATTATTTTATCCCTATAGTATTTTAGCCATATAGGGTTTTACCCTATAATATATTAATTACGAAAATGTGTTTGATGGGAGGAGAAATTTGCCAACACGCAGAAAATTGAAAAGGAAGAAAGAAGTTTTTAGCGTGTCGAAGAGTAAACGCATAACGAACAAGAGTATAAAATAAAGTACAATGAGAATTGATAAAAATTGTTTCAATTAGAGGCCATCGAAACTCAGATTATAGTTCAGAAGTGGGATAAACATCCATAAAATTGATATACAGTGTAATTTAAAGTTTGTGTCGTAAGATGCCACGGAAAAATAAAAATAATGAAGCGTTGCATGAACATGGCAACGAGGAAAATGTAAAAGAGTCTGGAGAGCGTCAAATGTTGATACACCCCGAAAATATAAAAAGCTTAATCCCAGTATTTGATAATGGAGATATCAAGGTGGGACGCTGGATACAAAAAATAGAAAAATATAGCAGATTATATAAATGGTCGGATGAAGCCACATTGCTTTATGCAATAACAAGATTGGATGGGGCACCAAAGTTATTTCATGGGGCCAAAGACGAGCAGATTAATTCCTTTGAAACTCTAAAACAAGCCCTGCTTAAACAGTATGGTAATGCTGATGATGAAGCGGACGTGTTTTTTAAACTAACCAGAAATATATATGCAAAGGGACAAGCATACGAGGTATATGTAATGAAAATGTATGCGATTGGTGCATCGGGAGGATTAAGCGAACCGGCTATCATTAAGTATATATTAAGAGGATTATCGAGGGATCAAATATACAGTTGGATAAATAAACCAGTTTGCAATACTATCTAGGAGCTGACAGAGAGAATAAAGTGGGCCGAGGCAAATATAGAAATGATACTACCGAATATCGTGAAAGAGAATAACAATGGTGGATATAGAAAAATAGAAGCCGCGAACAAAAATAGCATCGATTATAAAAGTTCAATAAGATGCCACAATTGTCGTGAAGTTGGACATAAAGCAGATCAGTGCGCGAAACCTATAAAATGTTTTAATTGTTCGCAAAATGGTCATCGAGCAACAGAATGTAAGCAGCCGTCAACAGCTGAGAGGTGTTCGAGGTGCAAGAAATTGGGGCATACCCAGAATAAATGCAGAGTTAACATCGAGAATAGCAAGCGAGTGTATACTATGGCAGAAAAGGTAAACAATCAATTACAGCAGGAAGAAATTAAGGTGAATGAAGACGGAATGCTTACAACACGATTAATAATTGGTAAATTTATTTTTAAATTAAATATATTGTTAGATTTAGGAAGTAGTGTTAGCATTTTAAAAGAATCTTTTGTCAAAAACGATAATAAAATACAGAATAAAGGAGTAAAAGATATTGAGGTTAGCGGGATAAATGATTCGAAGCTAATTATAAAGGGGGAGACACCCGCAATGATAGGAATTCAAAATGAATTATACCCGGTAAATTTTTTAATCGTTCCTGAAAATACCATGAAAGTGGACGCGATAATCGGGCGCGATTTTTTAAAGAATAATAATTTTAGTTTAGTTACTATTTTAAGAGAGGGTAAAAAAGTAACAGAAAACAAATTAGATCAAAGGTCGGAAGAATACGATATACATCTTATGCAGGAAGTGACTAAAATAAGCGGTGACTATTTCCGAGAGGTAGATAGAATAGAATTAGACGTAGGAGACGATGACAAGACAAAGCTTTTAGCGGGAGGGATAATGGATTTATATTCACAATGTCAGAAAAATAGTACAAAGGATAATACAGCCAGGATAAAATACGAGGTAGATATTACTTTAATCGAAAATAAAAAGTTTAGTGTATCACCCAAAAAAATGAGCCAGTTCGGAAGACAAAAATTAAACCAGGTTATAGATGATTTGTTAAGTCAAGGTATAATACGAGAAAGTGAATCATCTTATTCTTGTAGAGTAGTATTGTTAAAGAAAAGTAATGGTTCATACAGACTATGCGTTAATTATCGACCACTGAATAAGTGTGTAGAAAGAGATCGGTTTCCGTTGCCGGTGATTGAAAGTCAGATTGAGAAATTACAAGGAAAAAAATATTTCACAAGTTTAGATTTAAGAAATGGCTTTTATCACATTGATTTAAGTGAGAACTCAAAGAAATATACTGCATTTGTGACGGAGGATGGGTTGTATGAGTTCAATAAATTACCTTTTGGTTACGTTAACTCCCCATCAATTTTTGTGAGATATATTAATAAAATATTAAAAGACTTTATTAGAGAGAATTTAATAATTGTCTTTGTAGATGATATATTAATAGCTACTGAGAATATTGATCAACATTTGGAAATATTAGAAAAGTTTGAAAACAATTTTGAATTACAGTTAGGGAAGTGTAAGTTTATCAAATCAAACATTGAATATTTAGGATATCACATTCGTTACAACAAAATATCGCTAACGGATAAACATGTAAGAAACATTCAAGAATATCCGGTACCCATAGACCATAAGCATAGAGAAAAGTAATATAAACAGAGGTAAAGCTGCATACAAAATTTTGAAACAACTTTTTTAGATTGTAACCCCAAAATACAAGCTCATTTTACGACTAAAATAATAAACTTAGAATATCCAACTCTTCGAATATTCATTTAGCGTTTCTTTGACTTTTCATATTGTTTTTGTTTCAATTTTTTTTCGTTCAGATTATAACCGTAATTTTAAATTTAGTAAACATAAAACCGGATCGTGACCCCATATTTTACTATGAAAAAATGCGTAAAAATTTTGTATGCAGCTTTACTTCTGTTTATATTTATTTTTTTCTGTGCCATAAGTCACTCCATAGGTATATAGGATTAGTCAGTTATTTCCGAAAATTTATAAAGAATTTTAGTGTCATTGTAACCCCATTATTAGATACATTAAAGTGTAAGGATGAATTCCTTTTTGGAGATGAACAGAAGAAATCGTTCTGCACTTTGAAGGAAAAACTTATTTCTAAACCAATTTTAAGAATTTATTCACCTCTATTAGAAACAGAATTGCATACTGACGCATCCGCAGTAGGATTTGGAAGCATTATGTTGCAGAAACAGATGGATGATAATAGGTTTCATCCAGTAATGTTCTTCAGTAAGAAGACATCGGCGAGTGAAGCAAAACTTCATAGTTTTGAGCTAGAGACTCTTGCTGTCGAATATAGTTTAAAGAGATTTAGGACATATTTATATGGAATAAAATTTACTATTGTTACCGACTGTAATGCGCTTAAATTAACTATCGAGAAAATAGACATAAATCCTAAGATAGCAAGATGGTTTTTATATCTGGAACAGTTTGACTATACTATAGAGTATAGACGTTCAGACAATATGAGGCATGTAGATGCCTTAAGCCGAGTAAACATTTATGTTATAGAACGGGACACAAATTCATTGTTCGAGGAAAGTTTAATAAAAGAACAAGCCTTAGATAGAAAAATTACAGAAATAAAACAAATGATGGAAGAGCATGGTGAGAATAAGGAATACGAAGTTAGGGATGGTTTAGTTTATAAAAAGTTGAATAAGAAATTATTATTACTAGTACCAAAGAATATGGAAGATTCGATTATATACAAGTATCATAACGAAATAGGACATTTCGGTGTAGATAAGGTATGTGAAGTTATAAAAAGAGTGTTTTATTTTACAAAAATGAGGGAAAAAGTGATAACCCACATTAAAAATTGTGTTGTATGTATTTTATATAACCCAAAGTTGAGAAAGGATATTGTGAAATTACATAATATAGATAAAGGTAATAGTCCTTTCGAGATGATACATTTAGATCATTTAGGGCCATTAGAGGTTACAAAAGAGAGAAATAGTTATGTATTTGGCATAATAGACGCTTTTAAAAAATATTTGAGATTATTTGCAACTAAAACTACGAACACCAAGGAGGTTTTAAAACATTTGAAGAGCTATGTTTTAACATATTCCACTCCGCAAGTAATAGTATCAGACAGAGGGTCTGCTTTTACCTCAGGTCAGTTTAAGAAGTTTGCCGATGAATATGGAATAAAGCATGTTTTAAATGCAACTGCATGTCCTCAGGCAAATGCTCAAATCGAACGTTATAATCGTACCCTCGTACCACTTTTGAATAAACTGGTAGAAGAGAATGGAAAGGATTGGGACACTTGTTTAATAGAAGCAGAATTTTTATTAAATAATGCATGGAACAGGTCCATTCAAGAAATACCATCGAAACTTCTGTTTGGAGTAATTCAAAAGCGGAAAATAAGTGAAGGTGTGATAAGATATTTAGAGAAATTAAATAAAAATGAAGATCGGAATTTGATTGAAATTAGAAAGAGGGCGAGTGAAAGTATAGAGAAGTTACAACAATATAATAAGAGAAAGCATGACGAGAAATGTAGTAAAGTTATACAGTATAAACAAGGGGATCTTATTGTTATCAAGAATAGTGTAGTACCAGGAGAGCGTAATAAGTTAAAAAAAATTCAAAGGACCATACGTCATTAAAAAAGTATTAGATCGAGACAGATTTGTAGTGAGCGAAATAGGGAATGAAGAAGCGTATGATAGGATGGACAGAATTTTAGATGCACGATATATAAGATTATGGAAAGAAGCTAAGACAGGGATTGACAATGGGAGTGATATTTCAGAAAATGAGTATCAAGAAATTGAATATTTAGACAATGAATCAGAGGAAGAATGTGACGAAGTTGAGTACCTAAATAATAATAAAAATATATAGTATATTATGATAAGATTCAGAATCATTTACACCGTTTAGGTTTAATTTTATTATTTGATTTTTATAAATGTAAATTGAAAATAATTATACAATAAGTTTTATTTTTTTATATAAAGTTAGAATAAGTTGAAAACATGTATTGTATGATTTTATTAAGCGTCTATCGAGACGATAGATGTCAGGATTGCCGAGCTATAGTATTTTAGCCATATAGGGTTTTACCCTATAATATATTAATTACGAAAATGTGTTTGATGGGAGGAGAAATTTGCCAACACGCAGAAAATTGAAAAGGAAGAAAGAAGTTTTTAGCGTGTCGAAGAGTAAACGCATAACGAACAAGAGTATAAAATAAAGTGCAATGAGAATTGATAAGAATTGTTTCAATTAGAGGCCATCGAAACTCAGATTATATCCCCTACAGTTCTTTCTCTTGGTACAGGAATTTCTACTAATTTTGCATTGAGATTTCAAGATAGTTGGACTACAAATCGGCGATCAATTAAAATGACAAAACCAAACCATGGAAGAAACAAAACTTGTTAAAACTTCAAACTTGACCAGGTTCGACACTTCTGGCAAGTGTTTACCGGAAAAATGGAAAGAAAAATTAGTGCTTACAGAAGATTCCCGGAATTCGGCAGAAGCTCCACAGCTTATTTAACAAATTTGACAAGACGAATAATTTTACCAAGAAAGCTAATGTACGCGGCTGGAGAACAGAGGAAAACGAATTGAAAATTTCCACAAATTTTGGAAGTTTAATATTTGCCCGGCGAACAATCCGTTTCACACCACTGATACATAACCAACTAAAAATTAAATAACTTACAAAACTTCTATCATTGGTATTAATCGGTTAATCATTAGTCATTGGTTTTATAGTTTTATTGTACATAAACGATCGCATACTTTTGTAAGACAACCACAAATAGCATATTAATGAGCTGAATGTCATCGTATTATCGTCGTGCATAACGAGACTCGATATACATATGTATATAAATGTACATATACGTCAACATAAATAGAAAATGACCTAGTTTTAAGGGTCACAAAACTATGTTTAATTTATTTAATTATGGTAAAAAAAAGTTTTTTTTTTTATATTTTGGACGGATTTTAATTTTTGGACGGTAATAATATTATACGTGCAAGTTCCCCGCGGTCACACACTAGAAAAACAATACATATGAATGTTATTTTCAATTTCGAAAGAAATTTCGCGAGTACTTTTATATTTAAGAGTTTAATTTACTTCGTTTTATTGTTGTATTTACTTTTCAAAAACCGTACCGGAATAAGAATTAATTTTAATTTAATTAAATAATTTATATAAAATGCTGCTAATGACGACTGTACAAAAATATATACGTAAAGCAATTAAACCAATAAAGTAATCCATATTTAAGAAAAATTGACATAAAAAATATTTCATATATATAATTTTAATTATAATTAATTAAATTAATGTTATGTAGTTTTTCATGATGTTTTTGTTAATTATATAAATAATTAATTAATATTAATAATAATTGATTGCTATTTTGTACTACGATGCGCGTGTGTTTAGAATACTGCGACGGAAGCTGTTGAAAATGTGAGGGGCTGAATACTGTGGAATATGTATATGATGGGTAGGGGATTAAATTAAATCTAAAATTTTGAACGGGTCGCGCGACACGAAAATATGTGCGAGCCGCGTTACTTCTTTTTTTTGGTTAATTATGATTTGAAAATTTTTGTGCGATAAAATACTGACATTATTAATTTATATAATTTGAGAAGGCAGACAATAACATTTTGCGTATGTGTCTCTATGTACTTTTGGAATAGATGATTCATTTTATGTTTATTTATATAATATAAATACCAGTGTTGGCCAGAACACTATCAGTTTGTGTTTATATTAAAAAAAAATCGTTATCACACTTGCATTTGTTGTGTTTGTGTCAATGTAAATAAAAGATACACTTCCTGCCGCGCGCAATGAACAAATTATCGAACTGAAATTGAAATATGTAGTTTACGTTTAAATCTTTTTGATTGAGCGACCCGTCCTAAATTCTTATGATCCATATAAAAATTATCGGGCAACGAAACAAGTATAACGCTCCCTCTTTTTAGTTTATTTTCAAGTAAATACCTCAAACGTGCGTCATGGTATTGGATATAAAAAATATGAGACGATAGCCAAATAATCATCAATAAACAATTAGAGAATTTGCAATCTAAGTCGTAATTAAAAATTATGTTTGTGTTGTCCACTTTTACATTTCAGTGCTGTCCACGAAGTATTTGCGGGCTCCCTCATTTACTAAATGGAGAAGAATTCTAAATTTTGGAGTCATATGTTGCGAAAAATTTAATTATTTCCAAAAAGCTCAGAGAGATTAACTTCCGGAAGATAACAGCCCAAAAAATGATCTATAATATGTAGTTAAATTTCATCAATCACTCGAAGGCACGCGGGCTCGATAGAATCACCGAAAAATTGATTACTCTTGCGTAAAATCCTCTATTTGGGAGCAAGAAGAGCTGCCGAAGAATTAGAAGACCACGCTCATATGTCCGTTGCACAAAAAGTTACCGTCTTAAATGTGAAAACTATCGTGGTATATAGCTCTATGGAACACTGCTTTGCTAATTTTGTCCTTGCCAGACTCATTCCTTTCGCCCAAAAACATCCTTGGCGACTATCAGTGCGGTTTTCGTTCCAACCGATCGATCGCTAACGAGTGTTTTACCAGGACGATGATTTTGAAAAAGTGTTAGTAGTGCAACATAACCATACAGTCCCTGTTCATTGAATTATGGACACTATTAGTATTTAAGAAATTCCTAATATCTACTGTTTTATATTTTAAAATATTTCTAAAATGCATTTAAGATCACATCTTTTATTGTTTTAAGATTATTATACGATATTCTTAAAAAGTCGCAATAAAATTATTACATATTATTGCATATTTACTTTTAGTTTATCCTCTCATTTCTTGTTTGACGCACTCATTTTATGTTTAATCAGTAAATAGGCCAAGAAAAGAAACTTTAAGAGGATCAGGAACACAACGCCCATCACCGCAAAATTATTTAATCGGCCTTAGAAAAGCGTAGAGCAACGACGAGTGAGCTACAAAAGCACCTTAGTGAAGAAGAGATAAAGATATCAGCGATAACATTGCGATTGGAAGAAGGTAAATCGAATTTTTAAGCACTAAGTATATATTTTCAAAAATTGAATAAAACAAATCCGAAATTAAAGAGTTATTTTAATTTATAGGTTATATTTAGTGACGAGGCCGTTACAGAATCGGCCTAGTTCGTCAGAAGGAGACCAGAGTGTCGATTTTGTACCAAAAAAACAGCGCGAGGTGAGCAAACCGGAAAAACATAGTATGTAGTGGTTATTTTATTAATATTGGTTTGCTTGAGCGCATGCGCATCATTTTGTTTATTATTATTTTTTTTTATTGATGTGTCAAATGCGGTTTCGTATATTGTTCAAATATTTGTAAATGAAAAATCAAATCACTTATGGCTGAACCAGCGAATTAGTAACACAACATGTCAAACCTTTACGGAAAACGACGAAATTTTTTGTTACGGAAAAATTTGACTAGTTGGCTAGTGCGGCTGTAACACAACTTGTCAAATGGACGCACACAAATGATCGGCAAATTTTTGATTGTTTAATTTTCATTAAGTACGTGAACGAATTTTTACTGGATATATATAATATATGTATATATCATTAAATTACCTAAGGAATTGTTAAAGAACAAAGAACAAACATTGAGGAATACAAAAGTGTCATCGAAGCAGGCGGATATGTTCCCGAACAAATTTTCAAGGTGGACGAGACTGCCTTTATTGGAAGCGAATGCCAGATCGTACTTAAAGATGAAAGATCGGCATCGGGATACAAGGTATCTAAAGAGCGTCGAACTTTGCTTCTTGGCACAAATGCTACTTGAGAATTCAGGCTTAAAATATTATTGCTATATTTCCTAAAAAATATTTGGCTTTTTTATATACGACCGTTCGAGATAAATTATTTGTTTTTTAAGATGGGCTTTCCGGCCTTGTTTTTATTCTTTAAATAAAAAGCGTATTTAAATTGATATAACCCCAACATGTTTCGCCTTTAATATGCCATCTTCTGGGGGTGCAGTGCAATTTATTTCTACAAAAATAATAAGATTTGTTTTAACAAAAAGAAAGTACTCACACATTAGATAACATAAAAATTAATTACAATTCTTTGTACTTACTAAAAAGGAAAATTGCGAAAACCCACAAAATTTATTTGTAATTCGCTATTAATTAAAAATTTAAACAACACTGAGTGGCTTAAAAATTAATATAGTTTCCGATCTGTTGTTGATCGAAACGAAATTTATTTAAAACATTCGTAGTCGTTTGTTTTGGGTGTGTTTGTTGTGTGCGTACGCCGTCTTTTTTTGTTCTTTGTGTGGCTGAAATCATCAACTAACGCACAAAAAACTGGCGCGATATGATCTGTGTCTTGTTTGATGTTCATTGAATTTCCACTCCATGGTTAACCTACGACCAACATGATTAGGTTTAGCCAAAACTTCTGTAGAATCGAAATCGTTTATGTCTTTGAGACAGTGCTCAACTAGGGCTGTTTTTGGTGATGAATATTCATTGGCTTTTTCCAAATCACGTTTATGATTTTTTAACCTTTTTTCCAGATACTGTTTTGTTTGTCCAACATAGGAAAGTTGATAAGTTGAACCATCTTTCAAAGCGCCTAGGCATGGGATTCGATATACTATATTTGTTTGTTTTTTACGTGGGATTTTATCTTTGAGTTTGGTATAAAGACATTGCGTAGAACATTTGCGGGTTTGTAAGCCAACTTGACATCTGGACAGTAGGTGCTAATGATACTCTCTACTTTTTCAGATAATCCTTTGGAAGACGTTAATTCTTTGTATCGTTTGGTTACATTAGTTTCGTTATCTTGTACAATATTAGAATTAAGAATACAGGTTACGTCTTTGTACGTACTTAGCAATAAATTTATTGATCATTTTAACCGGATAATTATTTGCGAGTAGGGTTATTACGACCAATCTTCGGTTTTTAGAATGAAAACAGCAGGAGTTGAAATTAAACACTCTATTAACAAAATTCATTGCTGTGTTTGATTTATGTTATAGGATGATGACTGTAGAAATTCAGGATCCGGTTTGATGCAATATTTTTCCTATACCAATCTGTTGAGATTGTACCTGGTATTGAATCTGTTTTCCGGATTCAATCTCTACAGTGAATTATAAACGGGGGTGAAAAGAATTTAGAGAAACTAGTGTTGCATTTATCAAACTCCTAGGTATAATGGCGAATACGTCATCAACATACTTTAAGAATATTATAATCCAATTTGACGATGAATTTTAGGGAGTGCATAAAGTTTGGGGTCTGTAGAATTGTATATGTTGACAGTAAAAACTTTTCTCTCTTTCCAATTAAGCCTAATTTAAATAATTGATCAACGAATTTGTTGTTTTTGGTTTGAAGGCTACTTTACGGGTTTGGACGTAAGATTTTGTAGGTATCAACATCTAACAACAGTTCAGTGATTTTTCTAATAATCTTGGTCGTAGGTTAACCATCGAGGCCTTACACATCTTGAATGAAAATTCAATGAACATCAAACAATATACAGATCATATCGCGCAGGTTTTTTGTGCGTTGGTTGATGATTTCAGCCACACAAAGCACAAAAAAAAACGGCGTACGCACACGAACACACACAACAAACACACCCAAAACAAACGACTACGAATGTTTTAAATACATTTCGTTTCGATCAACAACAGATTGGAAAGTATATTAATTTCTAAGCCACTAAGTGTTGTTTACATTTTTAAATAAGCGAATTACAAGATGTATTTATTTGTGGGTTTACGCAATTTTCCTTTTTAGTGAGTACAAAGAATTGTAATTAATGTTTATGTTATCATAACGTGTGAGTACTTTCTTTATGTTAAAACAAATCTTATTATTTTTGTAGAAATAAATTGCACTGCACCCTCAGAAGTAGTGTTTGCATTACCGGTAAATCGGTTTATCGATTTACCGGTAAATTGACTAAAAATGCATTACCGACTTACCGGTAAATTATTTTTTTTACCGGTATTTCGGTAAGAGTAAAAAACTTTCGATATGTTTTAATTTTAGTAGTTATTTCAATTTTTTGGTATAAATTAACCAAAAAATAAAGTTTTTTTAATTAAATTTAATTCTTAAAAAATGCTATGCCTCTGCTACAAATGTAAAATATGTACACGCCAATGTTCAAATTTTTAACATAGATATTAAATCTAGTTTCAGTTTCACAGAAGATAATAATAGTATAGAAATAGTTTTACTTGCATCTGCAATCGCAACATTGCAGCCAGTAAAAGTTGCTGTACTTTGCCGTAAAGATGTAAATTTGTATGCGGCGGATCTAACCTTAAAGTGTATGCTAGATAAGATTAGTGCACAAAAATCAATATTATAATATAGGATGAAAGAGTTTAAAGGTGCTCTAATTGTTCGCATTAAGGAAAGACGGAATATTTATTTTGATATATTACAATATCTCCATGATCCATCAAGCGAGAAAGACGATGAATATCAAATATTCAACAGAACGAGCAAAACTGTTATTATCAAAAAAATTATTGATTTAATTCAAACATTCTCCACTCCAACAGAACCACAGTACAGATTTTGTTCGAAAACTGAGACTTGTGAGTTGGGAGTTTTGCTGCTATTTCACTAATCTACTAGACGCACAAAATAATATTACTGTTGATTGTTACAAATAATAAATAAATTTTATATTTACATCTAGTGTGCTGATGAAATGACAGAAAAACTCCTAACTCACAAGTCGCGGTTTTCGAACAAAATTCTTATATAGAAGTTGAATTGACAGAAGTCGCTACTTTTTTTTCAATGATCATCAATCAATCTACTTCAACTTCTTTATCCCCTGTTTTTATGATGTCAATGAAGGAAAAGCTGTAGCGACCAATGGATGATACAATTAATAAATATATTTTAGGAACACATGCTCCAAATGTTCGTAGAGGGTTAGTGAATGCGATAAAAATAGAGATGGACTTCTTTCAAGAACAGAACATTAGAGGTAAATATTTAAACTTGGTATTTAATCTAATTCTGACCATTTGTTCGACAAGTGTCGAATCGGAGCGTGCTTTTTCAGCGGCTGATCTGATATGTACGATATAATTTAGATCAAATTTAAATGACGACAGAATGGATATGATGCGTTTTTACGAGCCTATTTCAATACGCAAAACAACTTTTAGAGAATTGACCGTTTGAGACCCAGAGGGTATTGAAAAAACACTGTCGAGGAATCCCAAACCGCGCAACCGTGTTTTCTCTAAATGAATACGAAAAGACAATCTATTGAGACAAACCTATTGTAAAAAGTACTATTTACATTAAAAGGAGCTGCGCAATGTAC
This sequence comes from Nephrotoma flavescens, assembly GCA_932526605.1. Taxonomy (NCBI): domain Eukaryota; kingdom Metazoa; phylum Arthropoda; class Insecta; order Diptera; family Tipulidae; genus Nephrotoma; species Nephrotoma flavescens. Next base: position 73,029,447 of record OW052221.1, read on the forward strand.
TTCAGTAAATCTGAGCGCGCGACTTCGAAAATCGGTAACCCACCGCCAGTTGTCGACAATGTTCGAAATGTGCTGGGTTTTCTCGACATAAAATCTCAACCGTGCGATCTCGCTGCTTGGGACATAAACGGTTAAGGGAATTGGCATAGTAGTGCTTACATTTTATTGAAAACAAATGAATATTTTTTTGATTGTTGATAATTATTTTAGTTAATTTTTTTCTGAATTGGTAAAATTGAAAAATATGTATATTTACATATATTTTGAAATGCAATATTATTGATTGCGTTATTTCCACTAGTTTTTGCTGTTTTTTTTATTCGTTTTATTAAAAATTTAATTTAATTTATATTACCGGTAAAAACCCAGTTAACCGGGTTTTCCAGAAACGTTTACCGAATTACCGGTAATTCCAAAGTTCGTTAAGATGGCACATTAAAGCTGAATTGACAAGTATCAAGTGCAGTGGTAGTTATAGAAAACATTTTTACCGTAAAATGGGAAAATATTTAAAGATGGAAAATTTAACCAAAAAATTGTTGGTGATGTATATAATGCCCCAGGACACCCAATAAATTTGACAGACTTATATGAAAATGTTTAAGTAGAGTATATACCAAGCAATACAAGAGCGTTAATCCACCCTATGGACCAGGGCATCATAGCTATTTTCAATGCATATTATCTTAGATGTACCTTTAAGGATTAATTAACCAAGTCAATGGTGATTCTTCGATAGAAGAATTTAGGAAAAATATAATATTAAAGATGCCGTAGATAACATTTGCAAATCCTCGGAAGATTAATTAAGATTAAGATAAGATTAATTCAACCGCTATGAACAGGTATGGAAAGCAATATGGCCGAAATGCATAATGACTGGTGGGGTAGCAGAAATTGATCGTCTTGAAACCTTCTTCGAATGAGGATCTAATTAACTTGGACGAACAGCAATTACAAGCCCCGCAAGATTTTTGCGATAACTTTTCATTTGCGACATATCTCCCGAAAGCATAAATGCAATACGCTATTCACAATGTGTTTTATAAATATCCGCATTGCGGCAGATATTCAGAAAATGTACGCAATTCAATTGCAATTGAACTCTGCGTTTTAAAGAAATGACGATAAAAACCAAATTAGTGTGGAATCCTTCTTACTATCGCACACCGAAAGCGTAAATGCGAAATGTTGTTCACATTGAGTTTTAAAAGTTAACGCTCTGCGACATAATTTCAGAAATTGTAGTCATTAAAATTCGCTAAGGCATTATGATTATACTTTGTATTTAAGTTTAAATTATTTTCAATCTTGTTGTAGTTTGGTCATTGCAGTCCGATGAGACGACCGAATTTTTTAATATAAAAAATTCAATGTTTCATTAGTTCGAAACCAAACTGCCAACGGCTTGGTAACCTCACCTTGGTCTAAAAAAACACTGTATGGCTATTATCCAGAATAACCCAAAATTGTCTGGCTACTTTTCAGAATAACATAATTTTAAACTTGGGGCGAATTAAAGTTAATCTAGCGCAGTGTTGCCAGATTCCGGGATTTTTTCCCGTTTACGGGAATTTTTAAGTCAAACGGGAAAATCTATGTAAAATGTGGGATTTTTTATACTTCCGATTTCAATAACAAAAAACTAAAAAATACATTCTTTATTCTAAATACATTCACATATTTTTTAAAAATTTGTCGATAATTCTTCACATTATGCTGAATCAAAAAACCTGCATTTTGCCGAATATAAGTTTCAATCGCAAAAGTAAAGAAATGCTCATTGGGTAGTTTAATATTCTGTCAAATTCATTTTGTGGTTATTATATTCTTTTGTCAATCGCGCGTTTGGTATATCAAATAATAATTTTATGAATATTTTTAATTTATTAAATCGAACGAATCGGTTAAATATTATAGTAATGCGAGCAATAAGTAATAATAATCAATTAGAAGACGAATCCGTAATAGATGATGAGGATGTCGATATACACGAAACACCAAAGAAAAAGAATAAAAATAAATTTCCTAGGAAAAGAACACACGAGAAGAAATATTTTTTCGAATACAAAGGCCCTTTTCCAATTACCGACTTATTTGAATAAGTATGTCTGCACAGAAATGTCTCCAAAAATGTGTCTTGACTAACTGTAATACATGCAGTTTTTTTTCCAAATCTAGTAGCAACGACCAGTATGTCAAGAAATTTTTTTCTTCCATATAATAAAAAATACCGTTTTTTTTTGTTATTACGTCACAAATAAGTCGGTAAAATGAATTGGAACAAATTGACTGACTTATTCAAGATGGCGTCAAATAAGTCAATAAGTCTGAAATAAGTCGGTAATTGGAAAAGGGCCAAAGCATGGCTATGCAAGTTAAAAATGATAAAACGAAAGCCTTTTGTAAACCATGTAAAACTAATACAATTTGTGGAATCACGGAAATTAAACGGCATCACTCCGGTGAAAACCACAAGATTAATTTAAAAAATATGCTAGAACCACCATCGGCAAGTGCATTTTTTAATGTGAATAATCATGAAAAGAAAATCAAGTCAGCTGAAATTAAACTTGCCGCTTTTATGGCTGTCAATAATATATCAATACAAATAGTTAATTCATTGGTCCCACTTTTAAAAAATGTATTCATTGCCTTGAAAATCGCCAAAGATATTGATTTAGGGCGTACCAAGTGTACAAAACTTATCGAGAATGTGTTATGTAGAGTGGAAAACGATCAGTTAAGGTAAATGTCCATATTACGGATCGTTTTAAACGATCTAATTTATAATACTTAAGTAACATACTTCAAATATTGGATCCGACGAATCAATATTTTTTAAGTGGACGAACGGATGGTTCTATAAACGAATATATGCAATTTGTCTGGCTAATTTTAGGTTTATAAGGTCCTCTGCCTGTTTTAAACCTCTGCATTTTCATCTGCGACAACTTTTTTAAACTCTCCTAATTTATTTTTGAAACAATTAAAAAAATAGTATTCGTTTGTTTGGAAATATTTTTATTTAATATATTTTAGCTCCATAAAATCGATTGTAATATTTATCATATGTAAATTTAATAAAATAATATGTATTTTTTAAATATTAATATGTCACGTTCCTATATTCAAACAATTTTTATTGTGCATGTCGAAAAATAGAACAACAACAAAAACTACTTTCATCCTCTGATTTAAACACCAAAAAAAGAGAAGATAAATCAGCGGATAAATTAAAACTCTCGGATTTTATTTTTTGTTTATCGTCGTTCATAAAATGCAAACAGTGGATTAATCCTAGATTATTCGTATATCCGCGTTCATAAAATCGGGCCTAAGTGTTTTATCATTTATTAAGAGACGCGCCATTCTAAGTGTTTTATCATTCTAGGTGCTTTAATTCATATTTAGTTTTGTGCAGTGATATTTTGTAATTATATGTAAGTAGATAGTTGTTACTTAATAATAAAACTATTAAAAAAAAAAACTACCAAATAATTATAATTTGAGTAGGTCCACATTATGTACAATAAATATTATTGCTTGCCCAATTGTGGATCGCGCCGATCCATTATATGTTCATTAGCATGCAATTTTAAAGTAAATCTTAATTTATTAGTTATCTCAGTATAAGATCATGGCAAAGATAATATTTATAAGTTACAAAAGACGCTTTAAGATGAGGGAATTTGGACCTAGTGCATTTTTATTAGTTTTCTTATTTTTTAAGGACAAACCCTATTGAATATGGTTAAAAAATAGTTAAACTTGCTTACTTAATTATATTTGTAAAATTATGGTTAAAATATGAACAAAAGTATAGATCCAATTTAGTTTAACTAAACCGGCTACATGTGTAAATTAAATATCATGTTAAGAATAGTTGATAACAATGTTATTTAATTCCGAATACAGAGCTTAATAAAATTGCTTCCTTGTACATAATGTGGAACAATCGATCCGAATTAAGAACCCCATTAGAATAATTTTGTCCCTAATTGTGATCGTGCTAAATAATTTTATTTTACTTAAGACAACAACTAAATAAAATAATAAAATGGTTCCTCAAAGTCCCACTACATCTATGGAATATTCAAAGGCCAATTTGAAAAGTGCTCTAGAAGCTGTTCGATCTGGCATGACTGTTTATACGGCTGGAAAAAGGTTTAAAGTGCCGAAAACCACATTATACAATCATTTAAAAAAAACTTAAATGCCGATACGAAGCCAGGACCTCACAGCATTTTAACTAAAGAACAACAAGGACATTTATGCGCTCAAATTGGATTTCCTATTTCAAAATATACACTTATGGACAAAAAAACGCATAATCTGTATTTTTGCAATTACGAGTAGGTTAATAATTCTTTTTGTAATTATGATAAAATCTATGTAGTATCTAGTTCTCACTGAAATACACATGCATTAAAAAAAAATACTACCGTTAGTTTTGTTGAATTCGAGTTTAGCACAAATTTGAGCATTTTGGCTGTTCAGTCTAAAAGTTTATTTTATTTAAATTATACAATTAAGTGTAAGAGTAAGGTTTTTCATTAAAAACAAATAAAAATGAATAACATGTCGGACGGAAGAAATCATTTGAGTGTTGAGGATTGCGTGAGAGCCATTACATTAGTTGAAGAAGGAAGAACTCAGTCTTACGTTGCACAACTGTTAAGAGTAGACCATTCCACACTATCAAGAGGGATCAAACGATTCCAGGATAATGGACAGTATCATCATCGTGCTGGTAGTGGGAGAAATCGATGTAAAACACTCGCTAAGTATAGGTATATTAAATTAATTTGCTTCAGAAAACGGTTCGTAACTGGACGTAGCATCAAATCAGACTTAATCGGATCCCGAGATGCACCTATTAGTGAAAGGACCGTGCGTCGACGAATCAAGGAATCCAATTTGATCTTGCAGTCAAATGTCCTTAGGCCAGCCTTATGTCCAGAGTTATCTACAGCACACCGCAGAGCTCGTTTAACATTTTCTCTCGAACATGAAAACTGGACAATGGGCCATAGTTTTGTTCTCAGACGAGTCTAGATTTTGCCTTGGATCATCAGACCGTCGGATGAGAGTTTATCATCGGCCAGGTGAGCGTTTTGCACTGGCATGCATTATTTCTAAACGTCGACGGAGGTTCTATTATGGTTTGGGATGGAATATCACTTACTGCAAGAACACCATCTACCGGTACCATGACTGCAATTAGATACTTTCCACCATTTATCGGAGATTAATTCATGTTTATGCATGATAATGCTCGTCCATACATCGCAAATGTAGTAAAGGAATACCTTAAGGCTGTTGAGGTTCCAGTAAAGCGTTGGCCCGCTTGCAGTCCATACCTTAATCCCATCGAACATATCTGGGACATAATCGGGAGACTAATTTATAAAGTCAATGTATCATTTACTTCGTCACAAGAACTGATCAACGCTGTTATTCAGGCTTGGGAACAAATTGCCCAAGATACTGTGGCCAATTTGATAAATTCAATGCCAGAGAGTGTAAAATGTGTTATAAATGCAAGAGGAAGTAGCACACGCTACTTTAGTACTCACGATTTTAGTACTCATTCAAATGATTTTGAATTCCGAGTGAAATTTAGCTGATTTTCGTTACTTTAACGATTTCGTTAAATTTGTCTAATAATTCACAAAATATTGAAATAAATTAAGGTTGGAAATAATAAAAATATTTGTTTTCGACTAAATTTTATTTAATAATAAATATTTCGTTGAGAATTCTCCTTATAAATGAAGCAAAAAGAATTATGCGTTTTTTTTGTCCATAAGTATATTTCATTGGATTCAGTGGAAAAACTTGTCAAAGAATTGAAGTTACCACACAAATTCCGAGAGGGTAGACCTGGTTTATCAATCTCTCATCTATACTTATTTATATCTTTAGTACTTACTCACTTAGTTATATTTTCTTACTAGGTCGCCATTGGTATGAGGGTTTTTTGAAAAGAAACCCATCCGTTTCCAAAAGAGTTGCTCAATGCTTGGTCAAGAGTAGAGCACAGGTTACAGAAACTCATATAAGAACATGGTTTGAAGAAATTGAAACTTACATGCAAGATAATGAATACATGCCTATTTTCGATTACCCCGAGCGATTGTTTAATTGCGATGAAACAGCATTTTTCTTAAGCCCAAAAGAAAATTCGGTTTTAGTTAAAAATGGGCACAAATCAGTATATTCTATGGTTGCCAATGACGAGAAGGAAAATATAACCACTCTTGTAATGGGGAACGCACAAGGAATTCTCGGCCCACCAATGGTTGTTCTTCCATACAAAAGAATATTCATTAATGTTGCCAAAAGCATGCCAAATACTTGGGGTATAGGTAGAACCGATTCTGGTTGGATGACAGGCGAGTTATTCTACGAATATATAGCTAATATATTTTATCCGTGGTTAGTAGCTCAACACATAAAAATGCCTATTATACTTTTTGTGGACGGGCATACTTCACGCTTCATAAATTTAAGTCAATTTTGTAGAGAAAAAGAAATCGTCCTAATTGCATTGTTCCCTAACTCGACCTCAATTTTGCAGCCAATGGATGTACCGTATTTCCATCCGTTACAACAAACAAGAGTAGCGGCGACAAGTTTAGAAATGGCGCATGGAGCATGACGGAGAACGGATCCGCCGAGATGATTTTGCACCGCTGCTAAGCTAAATTTTAAAAAATTCAAATTTTGAAACAAATTTAAGAAATGGCTTCCGAGCTTGCAGATTATGTCCTTTCGATGCCAATGACATTAACTATAATAAACTCATTGGAAAACAAGATGAGTTGGTAGGTGAATTAAAAAGAAATGAGAATAATCACCAAACACTTCATCTAAAAAAATAATTCCACAGTACTTATATAGGTAGTGACAAAATTAATATGTTTGAAAATTCACTTATACGCGGCTTCTGGAATGGGTCACGAGAGGATACATCACTTTTTGAGTACTGGAATAACCTTAAAACTAAAATTTTAACTAACAGTTGTGAAGAACCAAATGATCACGCTATATTGATGAATCTACCATATGTAATAATATATCCGATAACGATGCAATGGAGATTGATTTCGATGCGTTGACAATGCCAATGTTACAATTCAAATAGAAAACGACAGTTTCGTAATAGTAGATCCAACACAAACACCACTAAAAATAAGTTTAGAGAATCAACAACACGATCATTACCATCAAGAATACAAACAAACACCAATTAAATTAATCGAAAGTAATAGTAACAACTTACCAACTCCATTTAAAAAAAATTGATTAGGCCAACACCGAAAATGGGGCCAACTTCTACGAAACGGGGGCAACTTCCTGCAGTGGTATCATCATTGCAATGGATTAATTTTACCCAAATTAAATTAGATAAAAAAGAAAAAGCAATTAATGAAAAAGAAGAAAGAAAAAAACGACAAGAAAAGAAAGAAAACGGAAAGCTAAAACGCGGTATAGAATTTGATAACGGAAGTAACAACGAAGTAAGTGAGATAATGATTGACAGTTATAAAACGCAACAATACATAATTGTTAAGTATGAAGATGAGTTCTTTCCCGGAATAATTTTAAACAAAAAGGAGGATGATTATTTTGTTAAAGTTATGTGTATGTCCGGAAATAACTAGAAATGGGCTGAGAAAGATGATCTATGCTGGTATAATAAGGATATTATAAAAACAATGAAAGAGCCAGAGTTAATGAACGCAAGAGGTGTTTATTCAATCCCTGAGATTAAATCTATTCGTGATAACAATTGAATTATAAGTAATTGTGATTAATAATTATATTTAATTAAATTATCTGAATTATATATTTATTTTGTACTGTAAACATTTATTTAATTTTTTATTTTAAATCAATTGATACAGAAGTATATCTGAAGTTTATTATTATTTTTTATTTTTAACTTAATAAAACTAAATATTTTCCGCAATCTTTTTATGTGGTTTATTATTTAAAGTGAGACCTTTTTCAATAAAATTTTGTATAAAATATCTAAACATACAATGAGATCCACATTTGGGACATAAAACGATCTACATTAAGAACAACAATTTTTAAAGCGATCCACAAGTACATTGATATAATATCATATTTTCAATAAAAAAGTTCATTTAGTTTTAGATTAGGTGTTTTTATGATTAAAATTGGACAAAAAACAAACAATCAATTTTTAAAATGACGCCAAATATATATTTTAAAATACAAAACTTAAGAAAGACTTTGTTAAATCCTTAAGTGTAATATAATGATCCATAATTGGGACATTTATACATCTTGAAGAAATGGAATTTTTATCTGGGGCTAGCTGTAAAGTTTGACTGTTAGGCTTAAATCCCGTTTGCTGTGTGATTTGATAAAATGGTGACAATCAAATTATCAAATTAAAACTCAAGCACCACCAAATGAAGTTATATGTCGGATAAATTTTAGTAGTTGTAGTGTTTAATTTTGTATTATAAAATTTACAAAATTGGTAATACGGTGGATAAAATTATAAACGGGGAGAATCAGAATTATGATTCGACCCAAATATTTTCTGGACCATCTTCATTAGATTCAGATTCTGATGAATTTACGACAAAAAAAAACTAAATTTGACTCCCTCTTTCAATATAATAACAAAAAAAGTGATAGGTTATATCTAAAACTGAATACAAACGGAAAATTACTAATACGTCATCTACAACAGTTGACCTTGAATTAATAGCAATTAACACAGAAGAACAGACGATTCATACAATGATGCAGTCAGGTAAAACAGAAATTAATAAATACCACAGACAGGGCCTTTTAAAGTAATTGCTACTAAGAGGTAAAGTAATTAAATTGAATAATTTTAATGGTGTTGAATTTGTGGGACAAATAACCAAAAATATTGCTAGAATCATTTTTAAACGATATGATGATGCCAATGCTTGTATAATGTCTGAAAAATTAAAAATTTTGATAAATATATAGCCTTCATTCCTAAAAATTTTAATACTACAATAGGATTAATTGAAAATGTACTAACAGATTTATCCATAGATGATATTAAATCTAATTGAAAATCAAATATTCCTATAGATAATATGGAAAGAATGACAAAATTAAATTTTCAAACAGAAACTGCAACGAATATGGAATTAGTAAAATTAACATTTAGAGCAAATTATGTTGCAATGTATGATAATATTTTATTAAAAATATATTTCTATATTAAAATTCCTTTAAATTGTAAAAATTGCTTGAACTGTGGCCACACCATTAAAAAATGTAGATCAAGAGATATTTCACGATGACAAATATGTGCTGAAGCCTGTGATAGTAAACATACTTATGTGTGACTTAAAAGTTCGTTGTAAGTTTTGTGGTGAAGAACATAAAACTAATCAATGGGATTGTCAGGAGAGATTCAGACAAAAACAAATCACTGAATATATGAATATACACAAAACTACTTTTAGAGGGTCCAAAGAAAAATTGTTTGGTAGAAGACAACAAATACCGAAACAAAGTGACTATTAATTTATAAGATGAAATGTAGAAAAAGATTGATCTAACAGAGAAAAGATTACAAATACATAATAATTCTTTGAACTTTCACAAACAACAAATTAACACTTAGGATGATTTACTCAAAAATATTTTGGCATTATTTTCTCATCAGGAAGATTTAAAAATAGAGCCTGCTCAAACTGACTCATTACTCATTAAAATTACTGATAATTTAAATACACATACAACAAACAAAAATTAAATTTAAAGTAAAGATTCGTAGATATAGTAATAAACTTTTATTACAGTCCTTGTTCATTGAAATAAATATGGATTCAATTTGTTTTTGGAAATTCCTAATTTCTGCTATTGTTTTCTCACGTCATTCTTAAAAGGTCGCAAAAAAATTATTACCTGAAAGAGGACTAAAAAGACAATATCATGCATATTTAGTTTATCCTCTCATTTTATGTTTGACACGCGGTTTGACAAGGTGTTTTTAGAAATTTTGTGACTGAGCTAAAGTCAGAAATAATCCACGATAAGTGCTTTTTATCATTTAGTTAAAAAACTTGTGTTTAAGTTAAAGTGTGTGTGTCTGGAAAATGAGACATTTATTTTCGAAAATGGTTCGAAAAAAGGACCTAAGCAAGCAGTGAAAAAAACATGGTATCAGAGCATTATTAAAAACAAAAAAGCATTCGTATTGCGAGATCGCAAAAATGGAAAAAGTTGTATGCTTATCAGTAAGCAGGGCATGTTTGATTTAAATCGTTTGATTTAAAACATTGATTAAAATCAGATTTAAATCGATTGATTTTTTTTTAAATCGTTGATTTAAATCATATTGGTAAAAAATATAACAATTCATTCAAAAATCAACGTACGTACTCTAAAAGTTAACAACAAAAAACCTCAAAACATCGATGGAGATAAAAACTTAATTTCATATTATCTGGTGAATCACATTATTTTATTTTTCACGTTTTAAAAAGCTAAACAAAGTTGAAGGAAAATAATAACCCCCATTTGCGGGATCGCAGTAATGCAAGAAGAAGTCATAATAAATATGACGTCCTTTGAAAGGTGGAAATCGATATTTGCTTTACACCAAGGATCTGATAGCGACATTAGACGAATATATAATCCAACAAATAACAACAGCTACTGCTTCATCAGCTGGAGTCGAACAAGTTTTTTCAACCTTCGGGTTAGTTCAGTCAAAATTAAAAAATAGCCTAGGGATAGATAAAGCTGCAAAATTAACATTTTTGGCAAAGCAGCTGAATAAATAAAAACAATCTTTCATTTTATTCTGTCATATGATTATGACAAGAAAATTTGATTTAAATCAAAAAAAAATCTGATTTAAATAAAAAAAATCCGATTTTTTGATTTTTTTTTCAAAAAGGGGTTACATTTTATGAGACCAAGAAGAAACTGTAAGGGGATGAGGAAGACAACGCCCAGAACAGACCGGAAAACTATTCAACCGGCCTTAGAAAAGCGCAGAGCAATGACGAGCGAGCTACAAGAATACCTTAATGGAGAAGGGATACAGATATCAGCGATGACATTGCGACGAAGGCAATATGAAAATAATTTGAAATGCAAGCGTCCAGCAAAGAAACCCAGACTCACTAAAAAAAATGCGGAAAAACGTCTTATTTGGGCTAAACATAAGCACTGGACAATAGTCGACTGGAAGAAGGTAAATCGAATTTTGAAATACTCAAATATATATTTTCAAAAAAGAAATAAAAAAAATCCGAAATTAAAGTTTGTTTTAAATGTATAGGTACACTGCAGGCCAAAAGTTTGAGCCCACTCCCATATTTCGAAAAAAATCAAATTTTAATACAGATAATATTTATTTAGTAGAAAAATAAGCATGTCGATTAATTGAGAAATATGTATAAAACCAAAATAAGGTAAAATAAAATTTATTTTGCTAATATTTCATATTAATTTATTTAAAAAAATGAAAAATGGCTTAAACCGACTTTTCATCGAAAAATCCCCCTCTACATTCGATTACCTTTTTAACAATTCTTGGCATCCTAGCCGTAAGTTTTTGAATGGTTTCTTGTGAAATATTGCTCCAGCAATCTTGTAAAATATTCCACAACACAGTTTCCGATGATGGGCATTGTTCCCGTACCCTTCTATCAAGCTCCTCCCACAACAGCTCTATAGGATTAAGATCTGGAGGTTGCGGCGGCCATGTCATGATTTTTAAGACTCTTTCTTCCTCCTGTTTGAGATAGTCCTTGCAAAGTTTTGATGTGTGTTTTGGGTCGTTGTCTTATTGGAATACGAATCCTTCGCCAATCAATCTTCGACCAGAAGGCAAAGCGTTTTCTTCCAGTATCGTGTGATATGCCTCCGCATTCATTCTACCGATCACACGAGTCAGATCACCGACCCCACTGGAAGAGAAACATCCCCAGACCATTAAAGATCCGCCACCATGCTTCACAGTCGGAACTATACAGTCCGGTAGCATCTTCTGTTCGACGCTGCGTCGAACGAAAATCCTCCGCTTTGTGCCAAAAACCTCGAACTTGGATTCATCGCTCCATAAAACCCTTTTAAAATATTCTGCCGTCCAGTCTTTATGGTTTCTGGCCCATTCTAATCTTTTCAATTTGTTTTGTGGTCGTAGAAGTGGTTTCCGAACTGCAACTCGCTCAAATAATCCACCATCTCTTAACCGTCGTTTCACCGTGGTCAAAGATATTGGCACATTTGTTGTTTTATTTATTTCGGCGCGTATTACTGGTGCTGTTTTTCGCCTATTTCGCTTACTAGTTGTTACTATAAGCTGATCTTGACGTTTGGTTGTACATCTAGGCCGTCCTGATCGTGGTTTATCACGAAAACTTCCGGTTTGAGCGTGTCGCTCAATAGCATGTCGAACACCTCTTGATATTTTTAACTGTGAGGCAACTTCTCGCTGCGATTTACCTTCTTTAATCAGAGTAATGATTGCAACTCGCTTTTCAATCGTGGTTTCCGCAACTTTTCCCATTTAGCACTATTAGTTTATTAGTAGTAGTAGTATAAGATGTGAAGAATCTCTCTTAAACTTTCTTGACATCAAAGTTTGTTTTTATATAAATCCTTTACAATTCAGTTCTACAAATTTCGATTTTTTAGAGCTCTTATATTTACGCAGTAACAAATAGCTGCTGAATCTACAACCAAAAATCACAAAAATGAATTATTGCGTGAATCCCAAACATTTGTCAATAACTAATAAACAACGAAATTTTGTCCTTCATAAATAAACGATTTATTTTTAGAATAACGGTATTAAAGATATAGTTTTTTTTGTGTACGTGTTGTGTACAGTTGAAGTAATTAAATTATGAGAAAAATTCAATGAATATAAAGCAAATACGAAATATGAGAGAGCAAAAATACGAAATATGCGAGTGGGCTGAAACTTTTGGCCTGCAGTGTATATTTAGTGACGAATGCAGGCTAGAGGCCGTTACAGAATCGGCCCAGTTCGGCAGAAGGAGACCAACAGAGAAGTTTAGGGAGAACTGCGCAGTCAGGAGCATAAAACATCTACCGCATCAGTAATGATATGGAGCTGCATTAGTGCAGAAGGACTTGGTCCAATATACTTCGTGATACCACGAGAATAGAACAATATAAAAAGGTGTTAACAGACGTCTTATTTCCTTACATGAAGTCGCTAGCTCAAGGCAAATACTCTTACACTTTTATGTAAGGTGGAGCCCCTTGCCATACCGCAAAACAAATAGAGAATATCCTCCTTAACCAAAATATTGACATCCTCTCTTGGCCTGGCAATTCTCCGGATTTAAACCCTAACGAGAATTGTTGGACCTTACGTAAGTTCAACGTATATTAAACCACCAATCCTACAGTGTCCACCCTAAAAAAAATATTGAAAAAATATGGAGAAATAGTGATCAAATTCGCAATATAATCAATACTTGTATATATAGTATGCATTAAAGAATAAAAGCTGTGATTAAAAATAAAGGTAGTTTAAACAAATTTTAATTGTTTTACAATTTATGAATACTCAAAATTATTTAATTTTAAAGAATTGAAGCATTTAAAAAAATCTTGTTTCTATTTATATTTCGATAAAATACTGGAGTTTTTCACTATATTAATACTGTTCATGATTCAATGAAAGAGGACTGTACTTTGGTTTTTTGAGCCCCACATTCTAGAGCAGGGACGTGAACATCACACACCAATGTTAGTGGCATTGGAAGTTTTATAAAAAAAAAACAAGAACATTTTATAGTTTCAAAACTCGCGAATGAATTTCAAAATTGTTGACTGGCTAATTGTATTTTAGTGTTGTATTTCACCGGACTAGTAGTGCAGTGGTGCCGCCCCGGTGGCAAAGTGGTCAGTATGCTTACTCTAGCGACCGGAGGTCCCGCGTTCGATTCCCGGTGGTGACAAGGAAAAAATTTCAGGATCAATGAATTAATCACTCATTATCCGAAATGAAAATATGATTATGAAACCTCAGTTGAGGAGGCCAAATCCCTTGATGGGATAGTGCCTGAGAAAGAGAGAGATAGAGAGAGTGTTCAACAGAACACGACACCTGTGTATAATTTGCAAAATTCAAGGACATAAAGGGTTGTGACCTAAACATGTGCGATAATTCGCAAATATGTAATTCATTTTTTTGCATGTTAATGCAAAAATACATTTTTTGTATATATATATTTTAAATAATTCAATACTTATTCACCTAAAACACATTTTTTATATATTCGACACCTAATAATATTGCCTCATACTCGCTGAGTTAGCATTTAAGTCAATAGTTTAAGCAGAGCCCGTATAGAAATGGCCATGACAACATAAAAAAAACATCGTTGAGCTGGTGTTAGTGACAGGCAAGCGCGCGTACACATCTCCATAGTAAAAAAAGTTCGATTACATGGGATTTTTTGCCAGGCAAGTTTTATTTCGCTTGTATTTCCTTAAATACTTAAGTTTTTATTATGATTTTTCAATGACATAATCATAGTTTATCGAAGTACAGTTTCAGACTAGTTTTAATCTAAATTTAAAAACTTTTATTATAAAATTTCATTATTTTCTAAAAGTTTACCCTATTTATGCGGCATTTGTTATTATGTTTTCATTTTTTTTTGTTTTGATTTTTTGCTGCATTTTGATTTGTCCAGCGCTAGTCACATGAACCAATTAGTTCTTTGTTTACGTTTTTTTTGTATATATGCATAGGGTGGTGAAATGATAATTTTTATATTTTTAACTTTTTTCTCATCTTGACTTCAGTTTGAGCACATGTTTAATGGAGGCAGGTTGTGTGCAAGAATATATTTGTTGCGAGTTTGCGACGGCCATGTTAATGTTTAATGGGGAAAGTGTCAAAATTTAATATTTGTAAATAATTTTTTACTTTAATATGATGTCTATAATTGCTTATTTCGTGCACATAAAAGAGGAACAATCGATCGAAATGTTAAGATATTTTTAATAGATATGGCCGATGCATTCGGTGTTGAAATAAATTGTATGTATATATTTACCAAGGATGTACGGATAGTGCCTGCTCAAGTTATATTGCATTTAAGATCGAGAAGTAAATCTAATTATGTTAGGTATTATTTGAAGAAATAAAAGTTGTATTTTGTTTTAGGCGAAAATAACCATTGCGAATATGTATAAAGGATGAGCTTTATAAGGAATGAAATAGAGAAGTTTAAATTTTATTTGGACGATGTTAAGGGGATTACGAACCCAGTTTTTAGTCGGCCCGTCACTGAAAAGGTGTGTTCTTGAGACCAATTTTATCTCTTCTAGGGTATCCAAATAATCGATAAAATTAACACCTACACTTTCTGTTCAGATTAATGCACTCAAATTGGAACCCAGCACCGCAAACAATACTATGATGTGAGAATGGCAGTGATACTTCTATAAATGCAATCATAAGGTTGCATTTATAGAAGTATCACCATTCATTACGTTAGTTCTCACTCTAGTTATTTGGACCTCATCCGCGGCAATCCAAATAATCAAGTCCCACCAACATTAAGAAATCTGGATAGAAGGTAAATTTACGACCTACTATTAACGCTATCAGATTTACAGAGAGAGCGGAAGACAGTGGTGCAGTGATTAAAGCTTCGGCACTTGGACCTGGAGGTATTTGGTTCGAATCCCACTAGAGGCAGGATGCAAAGCGAATTTTCGTCATCGATTGCGATGTTAATAAACACAAGTAAGACCCTCTGTTGGAGTGCAGAATTCATTGTCGACCCACCGTCTATGTCAGTGTACAGGTAGACATGGAGCTTACGTGCAGGTGGTATACTGTAGTTGTGTAAGTAGGTTGAATGGATGAGTATGCGTGAATGAAAAGGGTGTATTAATTGACCTTGAAAGGTCATTAAATCCATTGGATAATTAGGTAATACTTTCTTTAGAAAAAAAACAGTTAGATTCTATTGTTCCCATGCAACGTTTTACTACCGTTTTAAATTTCTTTTAGTTGAAAGACCCCATCAAAAGATAGGATAGAAGTTTTAACAAAATACTACCAAAAATAACTAAACAATAGTTCTATTAAAATTATTTTGTAAGTGGTTAAATCAGTTATCGTGAAATGTATCTTGAACTAGTATAGGAATTCAAAATTAACAACTCCGATATGAGTGTATATGATTATGCGAACCTTGAAGTAAATCAAATTGATAATAAAATTAAAAAACCCTCAAAAACATCCTTGTGTCATATGTAACAAATCTATTTTGTTTCTCGTTAGCCATTGGTGCCATAGAACAATTAAAATCGATGTGAAAGTTTTCAATTATTAAACAATTAAAAACTCGAATAAAACTTCTGATAGAAAACTGAATCATACTGAAGCAGTAAATCTACTTAATTGGTTTGATTAAATTAAATCAAGATATCCGATAAGAATTAAATTAACATCAATTCTCATCCAAACTAAAAAAGATAACAAAACTACTATCAAACCAAAAAATATTTTTGTTTTCAATTTCCAAATTACTTAAGCAATTTAAAGTCATTGGGTGCTATCAGGGCACCCAGCATTTGGGAACATGTCGCGTAAAATCGAAGCCAACGTTATGAAAATGTTTAGCTCTATGAAATTTTCAAATCAAATTGGCGATGATTTCACTAGTCATGATACGGGACCATTGAGTCAGAAATCTTGACAATACAAAATGCATTTTCAACAGTTTTGCAAAACTGTTAATAAGTTTAACTAAGAAAATCCTTTTTATCTCTAATGTAAATTTAACTAATTTAAAATCATTCAAATAGTTGTACTGTTTGAGCAAATCCGAAACGGAGACTCTGGAAAAGTAAAAGCCAGCCACCAAAGAAATCTTAGATAAATTTAAAAATTAATACGAACGTCGAACACACCAAAAAATATATGATTCTAAATACCCAAAAATTATATCTTATTTAAAATAAGTGACACTGATGCCAGAGATTTTCGATGATTATTGATTAAACAATACCAACTAGCATCTAGAAAACAGAATTCGTCCGACAATTTCAAGTTGAGTAAACGGGGCATAACACAGGTAGATTTTGAACTGTTGTAAATAACGCAATTCTTCCATAATTTATTTTATCAATTAAGTCATAAGTTTATTAGCCCAACTATGGGAATAAATTATGATCATCGACGTCGATTATTTCAATTTCAGTTCAACAGGAATTTGTTCATTTTTTCTAATTAAAATAATGGAACTATTTTCTACAAAATTAACATTTTCGTGTGTTTGTGTATAAAAAAATGAATGATTCATGTCAACTTAATACTAAAATAAAAATTAGAATTAAAAACTACAAAGTTATAATCAATACAGCCTTAAACACTATGATAAAAAAATATATACGATAAATCGAATCTTACATAACCATTTGGTGATAACGCACACGGTGATGGTGATATCGACGTATTTCGGAATGATAACAATACAAAACGAACGAATTTTCACACTAACACTATTTTCGGTCGTCTGAATCAATCGTTTAATATGTTTTCTTTATTTTTGTTAAAAAACTTAGATAAGAATATTTACGGTATTTTTGTTCACTGATAGCAATACAAAATTTATACAAGGCACTTTTGAAATTAAGGTTTTAAAATCATTTCACAGCCGCTTACACAAGCACAGTTTTGTCGATTTATTGTTGATAAAATGATGATGTTGATGATGATTATGTGTGGTCGATTGATGTTCCAGCGGAATGATATTTTAACATATATCACGTTTGAGAATTCGTCGGGCAGCTTTAATCAGCGGTGTTAGAGTTCGTAGTTCGGAACAGTCACCTAAAAATGGATGTTCCAGTAATTCACGGGCCGATGCACGTCGATCCACTTCGACTTGTAGACAGCAATCGAGAAAATCACGGAAATTAGGCGATAATTTATCCCAATCTTTAACTTCAGGGCGACCATTGGCCGCAATTAAATAAAGCGCTCGCAACGGTGTTTGATTTAGATATGGTGGTTGACCATCGATCATTTCAATTGCCATTATCCCGATCGACCAAATATCTACCTTTTTACCGTATTTTTTCCGCGTAACGACTTCAGGCGCCATCCAATACGGGGTTCCAACCATTGTTTGCCTTTTTTCATCCCCTTCGATATTTGCACAAAATCCAAAATCGGTCACTTTCACCGAACCATCTAAACCTAAGAGAACATTATCCGATTTAATATCACGATGGATAATCCCCTTTGAATGGAGGAAATAAATTGCGTGAACTACTTCGCGACAAACGGCTGCAATTTGCTTTTCTTTCATAACCGTTTCGGTTACTACATCGGTGAGTGGTCCACCATCCATGTACTCGAGTATAACCCATAAATGATTTTCCTGTTCCAGCCAGTATGCGTCCAAAAAATTGACTAAATTTTTATGATTGAAATCTTTAAGCACACGAATTTCATTCAGTATGAGCTCCTTAGACGTTTGATTTTTTAAATCTATAGTTTTAACCGCAACTCTTTGCGGCATCTGTAAATCATTGGCTATAAATACAACACCTGATGCACCTTTACCCACTTCCATTTGAGTTTCATAGCGGTCTCGCGGATCATTTAAATTACATATTTTCTTAAGCTCAGAATACACTTCCTCCTCGGATTTTGGACTACGTCTATCGGTTTTCTTTCGTATAATCGATTCATCGTCGATCCCCGATAAATCGTCTACCGTTTTCGTTATAAAACTAGTAGTGTTTGATGTTGATAGATGGGCTGGTTTTGGTTTTATAACCGGACGGGGTGGTAATGTAACTACTTTTTTCGGTGGCAAGGACGGTGGAGGCGATTCTCGATCTAATTCCGAACTACAACTACTCCTATCGTCGATTTCAAATTCTTGACTGGTGTTATTGCTGGGCGCCTTTAATTCGAGTCGATCGATAACGGCCGATTCTTCATCTATTATTTCTTGCGTTGCAAACGGTTTGAATGGTTCGTGATAATCTTTTTTCTTTATGGAATAATTATAAAATTTAACCGCCTGGTACGCAGCATCGGGATTTTTATTTTGTTCATCGGTCGTAATTTGCGTGTTCATAATATCGAGCCATTTTTTGGGTAGGCCCTCTAGTGCACCCGTATCCTGATTTCGACTTACATGGTACTCATGTTTGACATCGGTAGGTGTCCCAATTTCGAAGACATGCTGATCTGTATGTCTTTTCTTATTAAATAAACCACGGAGTCCTTGAAAACTCGTCATTATTTTTAGCCGAATTCAAGATAACGCACAAAACTTATCCACAATTATTTTTTTATTAGTTTTTTGTATTGCGATTCGCCTCAACTACACACACTATATTCGAACACCACACTCTCGTTTTCTTTTGTTTTCTGATTGCAAGAAAATTTAGTTTTACTGTATTTTTTGGTTTGTGTTCACTTAATTTTATTAAAATACATTTTGTAGTTAATGCAAGATGGTTATTTACTATTATTAGATTGAAATAAGGAAATTTAAGTTTTTATCACTAGAGAAAAACAGGAGTGGCACAAAAATAATTAACAAAAAAACGAGACTAAAAAATGACAACTCAAAAATGTTATCGAACAAAACTGACTAATGGAAATTCAAGGGTTGCCATAGTAAAACTAGTACTTTTCTCTGTTATCGTCTTTTGCTAAATTTGAATGTCAAAGCTCAATAAATTTCGCAAATTTAGTTGTAATTTGAAAATTTAAATTAAAATTTTCAAATAACAATAATTATAAAATTATAACAGCACTATACTAAAATTAATTTACGTTAAAAACAAATAAAGACGTAAATTCAAGTACTTTACAATTCACTCATTCCGTTAAAAGATGGCGTGCATCATTTTAAGCTACTCTGCGGTTAAATAGGATCCACAGGAGTGCATTCACGCGCTTTACATTGGTATTGTTGAGAAATATATGAGTTTTGGTTTTTTTCAAGAAAATACGCCAATAAAATGATTTATATTATTGCGCTGTGACTATTGAATAATTTTATAAAATTATAGTTTGGCATGTATTCATATTACCAGACAAAATTTGTTTTACTTCAATTTAAGACCAACCCACACAAATGTGTGTGTAAATACTAACATGTTGTAATGTCTTCCGGATTTTAACGGATCTAAATCGGAATTACTTTTTAAAAAACCTTAAAATTTGATAACATATTATAAATTATTTGTTTTTGGTAACATAGTAATTATTTTACTATTATGTATTATAGCTATAGCATATTCCTTTTGTGTTCGTAAAACACAAAAGGAATATGCTATAACTATACCAAAAATTTGACTATACCCTTATTGAATGTAAAAAAGTTTAGTGCACAATTTTTTTACCACTATATTCTACCCTTTTCCATAAATCAAGGATAAAAAAAACGGTCGACATTTTTCCATAGAAAAATCAAATTATGTCCCTTCTGTTTGTATTCTATATTCTGTGGTTATAGCATATATTATAAAGTATTCTGTTAAAGTATTCTGTTTGTATTCTGTGGTTATAGTGTAATTTTTCGAACTAAAACGATTTAAGTGCAATGCACAAATGTGTATGTTGGTCCACAATATATACAAAAATAAATTTTTGACATGATTATTATTCGTCACCCACTCAATTGTGATGGAAGGCAGGAAAAGGGAAATTGTAACAGTAATTATATTCAACACATTATAATTACACAAATTTATATATTATTCATAATGACCCTTTTCCGGCCAGACAAATTGTTTATTAATAGTGTTATTTTTCGATCGAAAACGTTTAAAGTATGTAGTTTAAGCTCTGTTGGAACAAATGTGTACGTTGGCCCAAAATACATACAAAAATAAATTTTGACAACGCGGGCCTTAAAAGGGATATGCATGCTCTACATTAATGAAATCGCTTCATAAGACAAAGGCTCCGCTCACATTTTCCATACTCCAGTTGAATATTTTTCAACTTACATATCCCAAGTATAACAAAACGAAAGTAAAAATTGAGCACAGTATTTTCCTTCGTTTTCATCCAAAATTAACGAAAGTTAAACTTCACATTATAATGATAGTGTTTGTAGCGTATACGTATTATATGCCTATATAAATGGCGTTATATGGCGACATATGCCTATATAAATGGCGTTATTTAGTTTATTGTGAGAACGCTAAGTTTATAGTAACTTTTAACGATGCGGATACATTATTGTCAACTTTGATATTAATTTAATTGAAGATAGGAAGGCTGTAAAATAATTGGTAATGTAAAGATTCATTCGAGATATTTTGATACAATCTATTATATTTTGTTTTCCTATTTTATATTTAGAAATCATTATTTATGAAGCAAGATGGCCACGAACTAAAAAAGTGTATTAGGGCAAACTTTACAGAGCTGTTCACCAGAGAGCTTAGCTGCAACTTTACGTTTAACGGTCAATAAAGATAATGTGAGGTATGGTTTACGTTACTCCGTGTTAAATTTAATAATTATAATATTATTTTCAACATTTTAGATTGTACTATGGAAAAATTTACGAACTCTATCGAAACCGATTTAATATCCACAAATTACTTTTATTATATAAAAGACAAACAAGGAAAATTATTTTTAAAAAAATCTAGTGTAAATATTAGAAATTAAAAAACTGAACAATTTAATCGAAATGTATATTAGAATTTTAATTTGAATTATAATTTGAATTATAGATGGAAATCTGGAAGAATCGCAACAATCAGTTTCGAACTTAATGAGATTATTGATTTGAAAAAATCAGTCATCTCATCAGGCCGCGGCGACTGACGTTGATATTTTTACATAGGAATATTGTCTGTATATAGAACAATACCATGTAGTTGTACTACTAGCGAATTACTGCATAGCGTACGAAATTCGATTCTTTCATATTCTCCATCTATACTTCATTTTTACCAATTAACTTTTCGTTGTGTACGAATTACTTTTATATTTTACGTTGTTGTCGTTTTATTGTAATGGTTTTTGTTGTGATTGTTCCGTACATTGGTCTAATTTCAGTATATGTATATATATGTATGTCCAAAGTAATCAATGTAATCGAAATGTATATATATGTATGTCCAAAGTAATCAATAATGAATTAAAATAATGAATTTAATAAATCATTTTATATTACAAAAACAAAAATATTTCTTTAAAACATTTAATTTTACAACCAAAATTTGAAATTGCCGTTTAAACAAACACAAGCACAATTGTTCCCGCCCAATATTTCTCAATACGTATACACATGCAATAAAATGTTTATAATGAGTTTCGTCCAGTTTCGGATTTTCGCGACACGCTTCATACGTTTTATTTTAATAAATTGCAACTCAAACTTAGAAAAATACTAGACTAAGTTTAGTACTTAAGTACGAATATCGCCAGAAAAATTGAAAGTAAAAATACTTGGGATATGAAATTAGAGCATGGAGATCAAATACCGCATGGTATTCATCGCCGATGCTATGATTCTGGCTAAAGTCGTATTCATACGACGGATAAAAATCCAGGGGCGGTATGTTGTACCATCACGAATCGAAATCGAAAAAAGTCGAATCGAAAAAGTGAAAGTTGTATCATTTTTGCTTTTCGAAAATGATACAACATACCGCCATTCGACTTTTTTCCAATTTCGATTCGAAGTGATGGTACAACATACCGCCCCAGGATTTATCCGATCTCAAGCGTGAAGTTAGTAGCTTCTTTGATTTTTGCGACCAAATATAGTAAAATTCAAATAAGTTACTAACTTCACGTTTGAGATGGAAAAAATCCCCGATTTCCATCCGTCGTATGAATACGACTTGAATGGACGAATGAATGAAGACATTGAAGTGTGAATCCGGCATAAAAATATTTAAGTAGATTTTGCTCATTTGTATTTTGCAATTTGCATGAGTGTATGTATAGAATAGTCTTGTTTCCAAGGAAGTTTGTAATTTACCGAAACCAAAAGATCCAAGTATAATTAATTTATCTACCAAGATGCCTAGTTCATTCTAATTGTTAACGTAATATCTAATCTAATTAATAACACATTTTAGAAAAATATTTTCTCGCCGAATACAAAATGGATAAATGGAAAGATGAGTCTCCATACCAAAGCGATCGAGGCAATCGTTATCAGGGTGAGCGGGACCGGGAATATTGTGAGAGACCATATAGAAATGATGTTTATGAATGTAACGAAAGTACCGAGGTCGACCCAAATCACATTAAATTCATTATTGGGAAGGGTGGCAGTAAAATTCGCGAAATTGAAAGTAGCTGTGATGTAAAGTTACAGATCGGTGAGTATGAAAAAAAAAATTTTGTTTTACAAAGAATTAATGTTTTGTTTTTAGATAAAAAGGACAATAATGTTAAAATATCCGGGGCCACGATGGAAAATATCACCAAAGCCATTGATGTTATTAAAAAGATAACTAGCGGTGGTGAAGGTTACCGACCATATAAAAATGATTACGAATGTAGCAAAAGTATGGTCGTCAACCCAGATGACATTAAATACATTATTGGGAAGGGTGGCAGTAAAATTCGCGAAATTGAAAGTAGCTGTGATGTAAAGTTACAGATCGGTGAGTATATCTTAAAATCACAATTTTTTGTTCTACAAAGAATCAATGTTTTGTTTTGTTTTAGATAAAAACGACAATAATGTTAAAATATCCGGGGCCACGGTGGAAAATATCAACAAGGCCATTGATGTTATTAAAGAGGCAATTATTAGCGGTGCTACTAAGTATGAACCATGGCCTGCACCTACTATGTTGTATAGCATAA
Source organism: Nephrotoma flavescens (assembly GCA_932526605.1). Lineage (NCBI taxonomy): Eukaryota > Metazoa > Arthropoda > Insecta > Diptera > Tipulidae > Nephrotoma > Nephrotoma flavescens. The sequence continues at coordinate 73,053,313 of OW052221.1, forward strand.
GGGATAATAAGGAAGTTTGCATGATACAATAAATATCTCTTTATCAGATAAACTCACTAGAAATATATTGTCGCTAGTAAACGAATTGTGGTGACCTTATATTTTTTCATTTTCGTTTGTTTTGTGCATATCCACACTAGGGTAACTTTAATCTGGTATTTTTTTCGTTTCTTTCCCCTTTACCAATAAAATCGGTTTCATCTGCGCCGCAATTTTTTGATTTTATTGGTAAAGGGGAAAGAAACGAAAAATATACCAGATTAAAGTTACCCTAGTATGCCATCAGCCTATTGCGGTCTTTACACTATCAGTAATACTGTCATTACTCAAAACATCATTACTTAAAAAAATCGTATTTCCATAAAATTTTCTTTTCATTTGAATCTGGCACATTACACCTAATGAAGTAAGGAGTAGTTTAAGAATAAAAAAAATATAAAATTGCAATGGAAATAGGATATTTTTAGGTAATGATGTTTTGAGTAATGACAGTATTACTGATAGTGTAAAGGCCGCATATGAATATTATATAAGATAATTATTTTAGGTCACCGTTTTAGTTCATTTTTTGAATGTTTCATGGTGGGTTTATCTATAAGAAGAGAAAATTTCATGGATGTTTGGATCTATATATGAAATCTATCAATACCACCAATTATTGTAGTGGTATTGAATCTATCTATAGGGTATTTGCCTTTAAGTTTGATAAAATATTTTTCATTTTAAACTTAGTTTTCTTTCAAAATTTTATCATTTTCCGCTATGGGGTCTTTGACGATTATTATTCGTATAATAAAGAGCAAAACTTGTGAGTATTCGTATAATAGACATTAGTACACCTAAATACTAGTGGCCTCATTCAACGCACCTAGAGTATGAGCAGTGCATCTAGAGTACGAGCAGGATACGACAATAGAGTTATAAAGAAATACAGAGTGAATGATTGTAGCTGTCAAGTGAGTCAAATTCGGAGGGTAAAAGAGAAAGCATATAAATCAACGGGTCCTATTTAGAATTTGCTCGATTGAAATCTAAAACTTCTCAAATTCACAATTATTTTTATTCGAATATAGTACGCATTAATTGTTTTTATTTTCGATAAAAAAATTATACTTATAATATTCCAAAATAAAAAATAATTATGAAAAGAAAAACACGTAGAATATGTACGTAACAATAAGAGAAATGCGACATTGGTAATATAACATACCCAAGTAACAATTTTTGGTTTCAATACGTTTTCAATACTTGTTCGTAACTGTGGTGTCAAAACTAAAAAGTTTCAAAAACAGGTTCAAATCCTTTACTGACACCTTACGAAACCCAACTGGTAACCTTGTTTGATCGTGGTTTTTGAAACTTTTAGGTTTTATGAGAACAGTGCACACACTTAATAAATTTAGTTTCAAAAAAACTCAAAAGAATTAGGTATCGGTTTAGAAACCTCCTTATATCGTTACAAAAAAGCAATAGTTTTATAGGAACCTTCCTGGGCGGAATTTTGACGTTCTTTATGGAACTAAGGTTTTTCGAAGCAGTTGAAACGCTCTGTATTTTTCAGTTTTTTGGAACTTTCAGGTTTTATAGAAACCATTCAAAAACCTATTTTGTTGGTGTACAGGAAACTGCCATTTCAGTACCGATGCATTACGTGGGTATTGAAATAAAACAATGTTAGTTTAATTGTATAAATTATAAAGAAATTAAATAATTTTAATAAAAGTAATTCTCTAATTTAATAATATAAATAATAGTAATAATATAATTAAAACTAAGATTCAGACTTCACTTGAAAATAGAAAAACTTTACGATAATTTATTTTAATAACTTTTCCGAAGCACGCGATATTCGAGTACTAGCCGATTTCAAGTACTCCTTTAAAAATGTTTTGTTGTCGTGATTGGCAGCCACAACCACTGCTCGTATTTCGCCGTATTCCAAAAAGTTTTTTTTGCTGTTGTGCCATCCCATGAACGGAGCACCAGAACGTCATCCTTAACAAATTGCCGCAATATGTTTCTGGCACATCCATTAAAATTTGGCCCTCCAAAAGACGACATGTAGGCTATCTATAATAGTACAAGAAAAACAAATTAGATTCAAAAAGTTAGATTTAAGGCGATTAAAATTTAAATGATAATCATATTTTCCTCAAAATTACTTACCAATTCAATTTTAAACTCTGGGCTTGATTTTATTTTCAGCTCGCATCTATCCATTTCCTCCATCGTATCAATGGGAAGCACTATACCCTTAGGCTTTTCGTGAGAAATTGAAGGTCCATTTTTGGGCTGCATTGTACATAGCTTTTGTATTATAATGTCAATGGATGCCTTCAATTTTGCTTGCGAATTCATTAATTCTGTTACGCTGTTCATAAAAAGATCGAGTTTGTTGTTCAGATATGTAAATCCGGGCTGACCTGTGTAATTATCACAACCTAAAAAAATTAATGAATTTCTGTTAATTATCTAATGATAAAGTTCCCAATTTTGTCCTAATTTTTTTCCAATTTCCAGAAAACTAGTGTGCCAACTACTAATTGGGACCGGTTTCGGGATTTAAAATTTAATGGTTTGTTATTTTATTTCTGGATACAATTTCCAATAGGAAGCGACAAAATAAAATAACAACACTACTTTTACGCGCGAGAATAAGCTCCATTATGTGAATAATAATCGTTTATTCAATTAAATAATATGATTACATTATGAAAATACCAACAAGAAAGTAAAGTAGTTCACATGCATATCTATATCGTATGAAATTGAATTTATATTGAAAAAACCAACAATAACATAACTTAACTTAAAATTTTAGATCTCGCAATCAGCCCTATTTAATTATAATACATAACTAATTATAACACATACTTACTTTATCACCAAAGATTATTAAAACAAATAAACAATATAATTAATTATTAACAATTATTAACCATTAATTATTAAAACAACTAAACAATATTTTATTTTATTTCGACCGAGCACGCTCAAATTTTAGAAAAACTAGGTATTTTTTTATGATTTTAATTCGAAATTAGCTTTTATCACCTCTCCTCAGAATAGTTCAGACTACTTTTTTTATACCGATTTTGAAACGTATTTGATACGTTTTAAACTCGATTTAGAAATTACGGTTTCAAATCGGTTTTTTTAAAACGTATTGGCTAGTTTTTAAAAAACCAAAAAGTACTATACGAGGTTCAATAAAACGGATAGGAAACGTTGCAAAATTATTGTAATATTGGATTTTGAACACCGCAAAAATTTAGTTTCGTAACCGTTTCAAAGAAATTTGATTCGTTATATTTTATTTTAATTATTTCAGAGTTTAAAAATCATTAAAGTATCGTTCCATAAACGTTTTAAAAATACCAAATGGTTTTTTTAAAACCTAAGTTTCATTTTGTTGCTTGGGTATGTTTACAAACACACACACAAAATGAAAAACCCCACACCGAAATCAAAATTGTTTACTTAATTTTCTCTGATTTATAAATTAAATAAATTAAATACACAAATCACGTTTTTCTTAACATAATTTACATTTTATTTTATATAGGGTATTTTCGTTTATTCATTCCGAACATTCCGAACGTTTTAAAATTGACAGTAATCGTACTTTTATTCATTCTATGTTTTCTATTCTTTTTTTTGACTATTCTTTTATTCATTCGGAATTTTCAGAACGCATTCTTTTTGATCTACATCAATAGGTAGAACAAAAAAGAATATTCTGTTTTGAAATGTCAAGCTTTGATAGTACGTGTGCAAAAAAATTATTTTTTCTTGTTTTTAATAAAACAACATAATATAAATATATGTATTATATATGTATATGTATATAATATTTGTATATTATCTATGGTTCAACAAAAGTAGATGCTACCAAAATAAAAACAAGTCGCTGCTGTGACAAAGTATTCTGTTTATTCTATTTATGTTCTTTTATTACATTTCGTTCGGAATGTTCTTAGATCACGTGATCAATATTCTATTCCTTCTATTCTTTCTAAAGAATGAATTAACGAAAATACCCATAAACACTTAGTAAACTTACTGATGGTAAGACACGCCTTTTTGAAATTTTTTTATGCGTATTTTAACAATTTTTGACAATACACTTCATTTCAATTAAAAGTTTGTAATTTTTTTTATCAAATGTTGCACTACCACGCACTACTACATAAACCACTAAATATTTTTATTATTTTAATGTATTTTAATTAATAATTTTTTAAGCACAAATTTAAGTCGTCACCATAGGTTGTCACTGCGCACATAAATAAACATCTGATTTGGGGTTTTTCGTTTTGAAATATGAGTAAGCCATATGCTTTTTTATATAACCATCCTTCACCGACATGCCTCAAATGAAATAGCAAATATTATATGCTTCTTTATATGGGGGAAAAATAATTTTCTACTCTGTAGTGTAGTATAACTCTATTGATACGATAGACATCACTGCTTTAACAAATTTCTAGCCTTTAGTATCGCAGTCAAAATTGACCGTCGCGACATTTTTTTTAAATGGTCGTAATTTTAACTAAAAATGTAAACATTACAGACGCCATCTTAGATATATTTCAATTTTTTATATACGTGATAAATATTTTCTAGCACAAATATTTGACACTAAAGCCTAGTACTCAGTTCGATTTCACGTGAAATTTCCATACGATTTTACCAAAGGGAAATTAGAAATGAAAAATTTCATTTCTGTTTTCGTTTTGTAGTACTCAGTTCTCCAACGAAAAAACCAAGTGTTCAATACATCAAAGATGGCGCGAATAAACTCTCCAAATTATTTTCATGTGAAAATAATGTCTCGGCACATTATTTTCACGCGAAATTTTGACATTTGTTTGTTTTTGGCAAAAAACAAATTTTTTAATACCTCAAATTCATAAATTTTAATTAAAGTCAATTTAATTTAAATTATTTACGTAAAATAAAGAAATTAATTTATGCATGTCTACAAATTTATACGTTAAAATTAAAAATTCTCCAAATAAAATTTCATTTCTATTTCACGCGAAAATAAATAGATTTTTGGAGACCGCGTTAAAATTTCATTTCACTTTGAACTGAGTACTAAGCTTACCACACTGCTTCTATGGAAAGAACCATTAGTCCATTAGCCATCAAAGTGAGCAGTTAACTTGAATCAGGAGGTACCGTTCTATATAATGCATACTCTGATGTGCAGATATTTTTTCATTGTGTTTCAAACTTTTCTTCAGGCACCTCCTAAATGTATGGCATTGGTATTTGATGATTGTTAACCAGATCACCAACCCAAATTGAAATGGTGTTCCAATTTGAGATTACCTTTTAAATTTGCCGCCATTTATATTTTTTGTACTATAGAGCGCCTTTGGTATTTGACAGATGATAAGTAGAAATATTAGTGTTTTTAAAATTGGAAAAATATACGACCAACGTGTATTTATTGTTTAAAATTATAAAAAATTTAGTGAAATTAGTTATGCCGAGGTTCTAAGAAAGTTTCGTACAGAAAATTTTCCATCAATTGTGGCCGAATTGTATTCCAAAATTATTTTTTTTGGGACATCTCGATATTATTATTTTAATTTATGATTGCTACACTTTTAATTTAAAATTTTGATTTGTTTCAGAAAATTTGGTTTTGCAAAAACGGCACTTCTTCATTTTCAACGTTCACTGCATTAAAGAATCACGAAAAGTAATTTTTTTTCGGGGCTGTACCTAATTATTTTTTCGCTACTTTAAAATAAAAACACAGTGTCGTAAATAAAAACCCACGTAACCGAAATTTTTGAAGCTCTACAAAGTGTGGGTTAACATAGAAATTACTAAAATAATTTTTATAGTTTTAGTACTTTTAAATTATTCATTTGGCTATTTATTTCCTTAACCTCAGAGTATTTTTCTTCGCATTTCACTCGAAAGCGACGGTCCTCGATATATATTCAAATACTTGTGCGATATCTAGGAAGACACTAAAACTGCTCTATAATTAAATGGTTCTATTTGAATCCAAATTGATGTTGAGAAATCAATATTTATTACTTCTGTCACTTTCCACTTATGGGTAGAGATTTTATCTAAGAGAAGCATTGATTATGTGCAGTCGTCTGTTTTTTCCAAGAAGATAATAATCACAGAAACAAAAGGCACGTGTTGTATATATTTTCCAATTGGAATAAATAATAATTCTTATCCGAAATAAAACAAAATTTTCCATTTATAATAAATATTAATATTTTATTCACATTATTTTTTATTTGTGTACAAAAAACATAGAAAAATTATTTACATATTTAAATTTCATAAATTGAGTTTTGTATTGCATCCGCCACGTTGTATTGCATCCGCCAAATTGTATTGCATTAGCCATATTGAGATCTTGAAAAAAAATCATTGAAAATTTACTACGTAAATGTATTTCGCGCCGACGCCATTGTGAGACAGATCTCTATTACATTTTTAGTCCAAATTTGCACATCGCGATCACTAAATAAGTTAATAATTATTATTATATATTTAAATTTAAAATTATTTACTTTAACAAACCGAAAAACATTATAATGAAACACTACACTTTAAAGTACAAAAACTAATTATGTAGTGCAACCGTGCACGTCGACTTGTCAGAAGAAATTGAAAATAAAAGATACAATCGAAACTTATAAAACGAAAATAATATTACCGCGAAATAGAAAGGGAAAAACAATTATTTTTCTCGAAAATCAATATTTTTGTGTCTTTGATATTTTGTAGTACGGAATTTTGTACGACATTTGAGCAGTTTTTTTCCATAGTACCATATATTAAATAGCTTATATATAGGACAGACGCGTTCTTTTTTCTCTTATCTTATTTCATTTCCGTAATTAGATTTTCTGGCATAGGTGTCACTTTGGTCGTTTCTTTCAAACTTTTTCGAAAAATTGCTGTTGCTTGTTTACTGTTTTGTTTTGACAACTAAGCTAAACAGTTAGATACGGCCTTACTTTGGTACCGGTTAAATCCATGCTGGAATAGAATAAATATTGTGCTCAAAGTAACAACCAAAAATTGTATGTACTTATTTTTATTAGTTGGGAACAATTACATTTTAAAGTTAAACAAAACGTGAAAACACAACTAAGGCTGTGGGCCAATTCTTAGGTAAATCGATTAGTACAGTAAATTGAAATTTTAGTACAAATTACTTTTGAAATCGTACCAATTCTCTAGTAAATAAAATTAGGTAAATGCGGCTTAAAGGGACACATGGTTTCTAGGAATATACAAAAATTGGTATGTAGGTACACGAACTAATGTCATAATTTTTATTGTTGTTATTCCAATTATGTATTTGTATTGTTTATACGAATAAATTTAAATTGTATATTTGTTGTGTAATATACACAATAAACTTATTGGGAAAATAAATAACAATTTTAACAAATAAAACTGTGTTCATAAATATACAAGCTCATTTTCATTTCATGGGAAATGCTAGTGAATACATATAAAAAAAATTATGTCTAGAAACATGGCCGCCATACTTTCATGATTCGTTTAGCAAAAACAAAAACCACTACTATTTACCTTTTGTGTCTTCGCTTTACCCGGCTTTTTAGTACAGTATTTCAATTTACCGCATACACTGTTAAAAACGGCATTTATCCTAGATTTACTTGAGAATTGGCCCACAGCCTAAATATATCTAATTAAATAGTAATATGGCCGAATAATATTGAATATTATTAGAATTCGTAACTAATTTACAACCGGTAGAATAGAATTATTCTATACCAGCAAAAAAGTTGGTTTAAAACAATTCCAATTTGGAATTACATATATGGGATTGTTGCTGTAAATTTCTCAAAGTAAAGCCGCATTAGTTTTACTTTTTCACCAGGCGGTCGATTTTTGCCAAAATTCGACAAGTTGACGAAATAACCGCAAGTATATATGTAGTAGTGGTATGTGTGTTTGGGTTAGTGCGATGTGCGCACAAAAAATTGTATATATCTTGTTTCCATGCAGAGTTGAAAGTGGCTTGAGTTGGAGTTAGCGTCCATGGAAACAGAGTAGAGTTGAGTTTTCGTTAAATTATTTTGAACTCGACGAAACTAATGGGATTGAGTAGAGTTGAAATTCAAAATGGCGCCAATAAAAAATTTTCATTTTTAATGTCCAGGAAATTTATATTAAAAATTTTGAACCACAAATATGTATATTTAAAACAAACAAGTATTTTAAAATAATATAATTTTCACGGCATATTAGTATACATAGAGTATAGGCACAAATTAAATTAACATTATCAAGCGGTTATGAAAATTTCAACTCAACCTAACTCTACTCCATGGAAACGATCAACGTCATTTTGGAATTAACGAAAATCTAATTTCAACTCAACCTAACTCCAACCTGGTTCATGGAAACATGGTAATGACCGTTATAGCAGTCATTTCCGCGAACGTATTAACTCACCACTCAAATACTTGGTGAGATGACAGAAAATTGTGACGACGAAAGGACATAAGCACAAAAAAACTGAACCGATTTGTACCGATTCATAATTTTTGATGCTTGCATTCGCAGAAAACAAACAAATATAACCATAGAAAAATTACACACACTAATATAAAATTGTATACTATACTCTTTAAACGTATACGAAAACGTCATGTGTCGTCCGTCGAATTTTGGAAAAAATCGACCCCCAGCTGTGTTGATTTTTGAGTTTTTTTTAACTTGTACTAAAACAGCTAACTTCACTCTGTCTTATAGAAAAAAGTTTTGGAACACGATTTTACAAGGCAGTGTCCTATATTGATACTATTTAATATTTGGAAGTAATGGTAAAAAAGTAATAGAAAGTAATAGAAAAAAGTTTTGGAACACGATTTTACAAGGCAGTGTCCTATATTGATACTATTTAATATTTGGCAGTGAACATATACACTTTTGAACGACATTTAGTCATTTTATGTTAATCTGACAATTTTAAATTATATTCATAATATATAATATAGTTTGTGTGCCTAGAGTCTATAATTAAGTTGCTTAGGCCGACTAGCACTTGTAGCTGTATATGACCAGGCAATGTATTTTTATCAATTATATTTTTATGTGTATCCAATCGTAACTTTCGTTACCACCGGGAATCAAACCCGAGACCCTCTATACACACAGCAATCGTTCTACCTACTGTGTTACAAAGGGCGACATTCAACAAAATTGTATTCTTCAATTAATACTGAAATTCCTTATCCATTTTGAAAATGGCAAGAATGACAGCTGCTGCAATCATTAACAACACTCTCAACTGCAGTTAAAAAATGTCGTTTCGAGTCGATGACAACCTAAGCAGTGAACACAAAAGTTGTCGTTTGGTGTCGATGACAACCTAAGCAGTGAACGACAAATAGTCAATAAAAAGTAACTTTTTGTAACTTTTGACGCTTAATATAACCTCTACTGCTATGGTGCATTTACATGTAGAAAATTGTTTTCTTCTATAAATTTTTGCATGTAAATAAGAAGGATCCGCTTTATAAAAATATTCAATATGCATAGAAATAAACATATATAGTAATGGCGTAATTTTTTTTATAGGATCATTATTAATTTATTTTTAATGATTCAAATGCGAAATTTTCATTTTTATCTATGTCGTCTGTTTTTATTATGAATCCTCAACATTTATAAATAAGAAATAATATTTTTTCTTGTTAATTTTAAAAATGTTGCCATAAAAATACTCGGATCGAATATATTTTATGGCAACATTTATAGTGATTTTTGCTTAAAAAATTTCTGCAAAATTTTGTTAGGATATATTTCTTTTCTTGTCTCTCATGTGCAAAAAGTCAATGTTATATCTTTCTCATCTTGCAGAAGTAAATGTTGGTCGCATGTACGAGTAAATACCCCATAGTCGTATCACTTTGGATCTTCCTACGGCCCTATTCAGAATACGTATCCGCTACGAAAAAAAGTTCGATTATTTTTTTAACAACTTGAATATAGTCACACATCAATTTTCTCAAATTAATTGTCTACGGATATCATGCGAATCATTTCGTACAAAAAAACAGCTTTGAGATAAACGAATTTTAAATTGTTAACGATACTGTGATGCTGAGATTATTCATTATAAAAAGTTAATAATGAATAATCACAATAGCGCTATCAATTAGAAAAAATCCCAATTTTGAGCCTTAGGCCGTGTCCCAAACACCGACTTATTTGCTTATACCGACTTAAGGCGGTGATTCATGTATGAATTTTGTCTGACAGATATATATAATAATCGCTTTGATTGGTTGAATGTCGGCCATATTTTTTTATCGTACGTCAAAAATAAAAATTGAACATTGCTCAATTTTGTATAAGATTTGACGGCAGTGAGAACAAAAGAATACATATTCTAAAATAATAAAAAAAAAACAATTCGAAAAGAACAACAAAAAACACTTTTTAGGTTGCTTCATTGCTTGCTTTATAAAATGTCAAAAAATATCCATACGACAAAATTTTATACTCGTATACATGTATCTCTTAAGTCTGAATTTCGGTTTTATCGTATAAGACAAAAAAATATTAACCAATTAGAGCGATTATTATTTATGTCTGCCAGATAAAATTTATACATGAATCACCGCCTTAAGTCACCTCGATATCAGACTTATTTGAATAAAGCCGGTGATTCATGTATAAATTTTATTTTAAATCATAGTTTGCGCATAAATATAGGTATTTCCATTAAAGGACATTAAGTATTTTGTAATTATAATTGAAAAATTTAACTTTAAAGAAATTGTATTGAATGAAGTTGCATCTGTCGTGGCATCAATAGGTTCCACACCCAGCAGCTTCAATTTGCTGCTCTTTGCTGCTACTCATAACCTCGATAAAATTTACACAATTCAATTTTACTACTAATGCTGCATTTACACTATTGTTTTCGAGCTTTGTTTTTGAGGTTGTTTTCAGTTTTTAGTTTTTGTTGTTGTTTTCCCATATAAAAACTTATCGATATTATAAAGCTTACTGGGCCCAAAACAACGTTCGAAATCAAAAAAAGATGTAGTGCCTACATCTTTTTTACATAAAGAATACATAAAAAATACTTTTTTACATAACTTTCGGTTTTTGTTCCGTGGTTCATAGTAAAAAAATTAGATGGAAATAGCGATACTTATCGATTTTTCAAATATATTTTTAATTTTTTTATTTTTATTGCTATTTTTAATATAAATTGATATATTAAATAAATAAAATTCATTTTAATATATATATTTAATTGTTTTTGGTACTTTTGTAAAAATAAAAAATTAATTAAACTTATCGACATCGATATTTATTTTGTATGTCCAAGTGTCAAAATATTCAAAATATAAATAGCGAAATTATAGCGGGAAATAGAACATTTTTTCAGATTTGAACAAAACATTTTTTCAGATTTGATCGTACAGCAGATTTAGCTATGAAGCATGGTAATATTTGGAGGAGATAGATAAAGTTTTTATTTAAAAAATCATTTATTTAAAATATTTATAAAACATGTAATGCCGATCCCATATTTTGATGATTTTCCCTAATCGCTTTAAATGTAGATCCATTCGATTTGTTACAAATATGGACTGAAAGTCTGTTTTATAAAAAAGCAATATAAAATAAAATTTGATTCATGTAATTTTGACTGTACAACTGCGTTTTCTCAACTGCGAACACCACTCCATTCTGTCCACGTAGATCTATGTCGATTCCACTATTCTCGACAGCTTTAGCAGCATAATCAACTTGAAATACACGAGCATCGGGGGAAAATTGAGACGCTGACAAATCATACTGTAGTCACCATTAATCAATTCGCCTATCCAGCTTAATTCAAGTAAAAATTCCTTATCGCGGGCTGGATCATGAATTTCATAAATATTCTGTAAAAAACAAAAATAAATCACTATAAACGACATAATAATTAGCTGAAATTATAAATTTTTACCGCTTCATTTAATAATTCGTTTGCTCGTTTGATATCCCTTCAGTGTTAATTTCAATTAATGACTCAGTTATTTTTAGCGGTTGGCTTAGCTTTGCCAATTGCATATCCGTAATATTTGCATGAGAAACCCGAAGGTTCGAGCATATAATATACAGCTCAGCTTAGTTCCTTAAGCCGGCGACGATGATGACATAACAGAAGCACCGGAAAGTCGAACAAAATTGAATAAACTATCATTCAACAAGGAATTTGTTTATTGAAGAACATACGATGATTTGCTGCTTCTTGTCTAGCAACGTCGACTAAAGCACGGCCATCGGACATAACCCCGGCTAGTCTAATATAAAAAATTAAATTATCTTTGGAATTTACCTTAACTACAACAAACTTACCAGACCAGTACCATCCATCGCCAATTGTAAAAATTCGCGTAAATGAATTGATTCATATAACTTTGACAATTTTCCCAACTGTGAGCATCACTCCATCCTCTCCACGTACAGCTATAGCGATTCCACTATTTTCAACCGCTTTAGCAGCATAAATCGACTTGAAATACACGAGGATCGGGGGGAAAATTGAGACGGACGCTGACAAATCATACTGTAGTGTCGACATAACCTAGCAATGAGTAAACAGCGTAGTAAGTTTTAAAATCTTATTCATCATCTTCCCCGTCATCTCGATCATCGTTACTAGTTTGTTCGCCACTTTGTGTTGCTTCCATGTATAAAGCATCGCTGGGATCAAGAATTACATGCAAGCCATTAGTCAATTCGTCCACCCAGCTTAATTCAAGTAAAAATTCCTTATCGCGGGCTGGATGATGAATTTCATAAATATTCTATAAAAAACAAAAATAAATCACTATAAACGATATAATAATAGCTGAAATTAACAATTTTTACCACTTCATTTAATAATTCGTTTACCTCCTACTAGTACTATAATTTTCACAAACAGCTTTTGACACTTTGGCTGTTTTCGAAACGAGTACTTATTTCAAACTTATTTACTTATTTGCCGCCATCTTAAATAAGTAAGCAAAGCCGTTCGAAATGAGTTTGCTTACTTATTTTGACAGCAACATGAAAACGCATTACTGTTTTCAATGAAAAAATCTCAACCAATATTTTATTCGATATTTTTATTAATTCAATGTATACAATTAAATAAAATAACGAATATAAATAATATTTATACCAATTAAAATGCTTAGCGGCAATTTAGAATCATAAAAAAGAAATATTCTTTAAATATTTATTTTGATGTGAATTTTGGTTGATCTCAGATTTTTATTACATATTTAAAATTGTACAAAGCGACCAAGAAAGATCTAGTTGGGTTCTTAATTAATAGCGGAATAAATAATAATTTTATTTGTAATCAGTTTTTAAACTCCGTACCGTCTGTTTAAATTATCTACCTTAGAAATCTAGCCTCTACCCGAGAATTGTGTGTGTAAATTAAAACATTTTAATTTACGAAATATATAATTGGGTTCTTGTACATCTTTATTTTAATCGTTTTATATATTTTGCTATCCACAAAGCCCATTTGTTTTCTAGATATATCATACTAAATCTAAAATAAATAAAATATTGACATGTAAATATCAACAAAAATGACAATTAAATTAGATTTTTATGGAAGAAAGAGACAGAAAATAAGTCACCTCGCCAGCTTACTTATTTGAATAAGTTAGGTTCCACAAATAAGTATTCATTTCGAAAACAGCCTTTGACCTCCAAACAAATATGGAGCATAGGGATACAATCGAAAACGATCAGTAAGTTTTTGTTGTTGTTTCACGATAAGCTGAAAATGACCCAGAAAGCTACTTCGAAAACAATAGTGTAAATGCAGCATAAAACAAAACAATCTGCTGCGCTGCTTGGTGTGCACGCCCATAAGCAGCCGTCAGTGTGGATTGCTTGGAATATGTTGCGCTGCTCTTGGTGTGTTTCATCCTTTAATCGAGATCCATTTATTTTCTACATATATCATCCTAAATCTAAAATAATAAAATATTGACATGTAAATATCAACAAAAATGACAACTAAATTAGATTTTTATGGTAGAAAGAGACAAAAAATATGTCACCTCGCTAGCTTACTTATTTGGATAAGTTAGGTTCCACAAATAAGTATTCGTTTGGAAAACAGCCTAAAGGACTATCCGTTCACACCAAAAGCGGCGCGGCGCCTTCGTTGTTTTCAATAATTTTGAGAATTTTCGAATTTTTGTTTTATAAATCTTTATTATTGGAATCACGAATTAGAAATATATGGACCACAATTGAAGTAGCATTATTTTTAGGTTATGTTCGGCGGCGATGGACGAATTTTTTTGACTGCTTAGTGTGGGACATAATTTCGAGACGGCACGGACTCAAGGACAAAACTTTTATGTCGCAGCTGCGACATAAATTATTTGTCCTTGAGTCCGAAATGAAAAAATAAAAATGAAAATAAAAAAAAATTAGTACATTTTTGAGATGTAGATTTTTGTTTAAATTTTATTTTCGAGATAACAGAATAAAACTATGTATACAAAAAAATTTGGTGTTTTAATATAAAAAATGGTTTAAATTAACAATAAAATTCTATTACAACTTAGTTTGGTACCAGAAACTAAATTCTTGTGTAGCATGGTTCATTGTGTTTTCATGCAATCAATCCTTTCGTTTCGTTTCAGTCCATTTCGTTTTCGGTTATGCAACTAGCCCATAAGAAAATGATGTGACAATATTCGTATTCGTATTATATAAAGCGACAATCAGCCGTTCCACACGGGATGCCATATGACGCAGCTTCATCTTCGTTTCTTTCAACGTTTACCTATGATACTGTTTTTCAACAAAAAATTTGCAGCTTTCAACACAAATACAAATAAAACAAAATTAAGGCCATTTTTGAGATGTAGATATTAGTTTAAATTTTATTTTCGAGAGAGCAGATTAAAAAAAAAATTTTTTGTGTTTAAATATAAAATAAGGTTATAAATTAGCAATAAAAAATCGATTACGACTTATTTTGAAGCATAAATCAGTGCTTCATATGACATCCCGTGTGGAACGGCTCAATGAGCCTTGCCTCACTTTGATTTTTTCGTCGTGATTCAATGATTTCCAAAAATCAATCGCCGTCCAAATTTGATTTCTTTGCTCATTTCTTTGTTTATGTATGTGCGTAAAATTATGTTTTTTGATTTATTCGTTTACGTTATTTTTTTATTCTTTTTATTCTATCCATGGGCCGTATGTTGTACCATCACTTCGAATCGAAATTCGAAAAAAGTCGAATGGCGGTATGTTGTATCATTTTCGAAAAGCAAAAATGATACAACTTTCACTTTTTCGATTCGACTTTTTTTCGATTGCGATTCGAAGTGATGGTACAACATACCGCCTCATGGTTCGCCCATTACTTTACAGATCCGAAATAAGGGAAACCCGAATTCGTTGAGCATATCTCAAGCTACTCGTACGGCCTGATTTATTTAAATGTTACTTTCATATCAGCCAAAAAACATAGCTCAAGTGTGCGACGGGCCTTAGGAGGTTACTAAAAATTGTCCGTGTACCAGTTGCTAGTGATTGTTATATTTTTTTGTATATTCAAAATTTACTCCACCAGGTACAACGCTACAGGACTCTAGCGTTGTTTATATCGCTTACCAAATTAGATAAGCGATGGATCCAACAAAATCTGAAAATTTGAATTCATAATTAAACATGGTGAGTATCAAAAAACCTTCCCGTTTCGCCTTCCAGCAAATAAGATCGTCCCAATAACCCGTCCTACTTTAGATTTTACTCGAGCCATAATAATTTTTCGAGTAAATTTATGAAAGTAACGACAAATCGCACTGCTTTAATCCTTTTCCGGCACATATACATAAATGTATTGTATATGTACAGTATGTGCAAAAAGAGCATGTACGGCAAAAAACTAAGTAAAAATAAAGCCACGATTTTTTTTTTATTATGGAAGTTTATTGTATTTTTTTGGGCGCTATCAACTAATACATAGTAAAGTCTCCATTACTGTTGATAATTGCCTGGCTCCTTTTGTCTAAGGATAGATGGTACCAAACCTCGTCAATAAATTTTAATCATGAAAAGTGCATTTAGGTTCCGTGTGGAAACGATTAATTTACCAAAACCTTGCTTGGTGAAGCATCCCCATACATGTAGCAGAGCGAGTGCTTCACAGTTCGGACAATCATTTTTTTGCTTAGTTGATCAAACACGTCTTTTAACGTTAAAACTCCAAAAGAATGACTCATTGGTAAACACAATATTCGTCCAACCTTTGTTTTTATTGTCAATCGCCCACTGTAGTCGCTTTTCAATGTATTTTTGTGTTACACCAGTGGTTTGACCAAAATATTTCTATTTGCGTAGCCATGTTCCATAATTCTATGTCGTATGGTTGTTTTTGGTATAATAATATTCTTTTTTGCCAATTTTACCACAGCTGCGCATCTAGCGTAAAAGAAAAATTTTCAACAAATAACTGTATGATGGCCTCATCCTCCTAGAGCGTTCAAGAGGAATCAATAGAATACAAATTGAATACATTTAAACCCCGCCCATATTTGTTCCTATAGTTTTAAGTACAGTTATGCCATACATGCTCTTGTTGAACCAACTGTAAATTGCAATGAAACAAAATGGAAGAAAAAATTTTGAGCTCGATAGGGTTAAACATGATTACGATAATAAACAATGTTCACACGGGTTGTCAAAATAAATCGACTTGACGCTTCAAAATAAGTTGTAATGGATTTTTTATTACTAATTTAAAACCTTATTTTATATTTAAACACAAAATTTTTTTGTATTGTTTTATTCTGCTCTCTCGAAAATAAAATTTAAACTAAAATCTACATCTCAAAAATGGTCTTAAATTTTTTTTATTTCATTTTATTTTGTGTCGAAGCTGCTTCCCAGAAAAAGTTTTTGTTGAAAAATAAGTCGCAATTAAAACCGGTATCATAGGTGAACGGGGAAAGAAACGAAGATGAAGCCGCTTCTTGACAATCCGTGTGGAATTGCTCATCTATTTATTTTAGGGTTGCTTCAATGATTTTCTTTATAGCACGTATTTTGGTAACTGAACCTTTATTGGTGATTTTATCATTTTTATATCGCTGATAAGGGCTCAAATGATCCATATACAGTTTTATGAAATAACTTTTCGGTACACCGCTTGGTCGCTAAATGAGGTGTCAATGTTTATTGCACTGTTTTAGGAACGTCGAATTCGCTCTAGCGTCTCTCTGATTCTAACATGAGTATGTAGAATTCTGTTGCTGTACTCGTATTATTGATTTCGTTAAGGCCGATGAGCTCCACAATTTTTAAAGTGGAACGTCACTAAGAACTTTATTTCTTGAGAGCTCAAATATATTATACAGACATCTGTGAAATATTCTAAATCTTAGTTAAGCGCAGCCAGTTCTTGCTTTGGACGCTGGTAAACACTGTGAAAAACATTCTAACTTTGAGGCACAATAGTTGCGTTGGGTACACTATTTAACTACTGAGAAATAAACGACATTGGTCGTTCCTGGGGCGGTATGTTGTATCATCACTTCGAATCGAAATTCGAAAAAAGTCGAATGGCGGTACAGCATCATTTTCGAAAAGCAAAAATGATACAACTTTCACTTTTTCTATTCGACTTTTTTTCGAATTCGACTCTTTTCGATTCGGAGTGATGGTACAACATACCGCCCCTGATTGTCTCACGTAGTGGTATCGCATCGAATAAAAAATGCTTCCGGATTCCGTTTAATAGTATACTGAAGCAGAAAATTGAAGAGGGTTTAGCCGTTAAAAAGCCGATCGTGTCTCGCTAGCCCACTAATGTTTTGACTTTTTCATTTCGATCGTAGCAAGACGTTTGAAGTATTTGTAGGTGTTGTTCAACATCGTTGGTCAATCGAATAGGGGTCCTCCCAGTTTTTATTGGTAGAACGTACCCAAGCACAGTGATTCACTTCAAACTGACCACCAGTAATAGTCTGTCATGCCAGAAACCTTAGAATTTGTTTGACTGAAGTTGGCATTGGGGAACCTGAAGCTTCTGCGACATATTGGCACTATGGTAACAACCGGCATTAGAAATAGTAAACGTTTGCAAAAATTCGAAAAGTTTCTTCAAAGAAGTCGAAATTATCAATAAGATTACTGTAAATAAAAGGTGTTTATTTGATCAGTACAAATTCTCCCTTATTACAACGAACGCGCTGATATTGACAACGCGATACAACGATGCCTATATAACAACCAACCTATTAGTAGTATATTACATATTATACTATGTACCATATATTATAAAGTATATATATACGCTATACTAAGTGGACCAAAAAAAATTTGACTCTACCCTTATTGAATGTAAAAAAGTTCAGTGTACAATTTTTTCACCACTATATTCTACCTTTTCCATACAAACCTAGGATAAAAAAACGGTCGAAATTTTTCCATAGAAAAATCGGGCTATGTCTCTTCTGTTTGTATTCTGTGCTAGTAGTGATACCTTGATTGTTCACATATCTGTCAGAGGTCGTATACTACACGAAATATTTTTCGTGTTATTAGTGGTACATTTGAAAAACCAAACGGCATCGTTCGACCATTTGGGGAAGTTAATACGCATTCTTTCTGGTAACGAAATTCGGCTTTCTGGAGTCCAAGAACAGACTAGCTTTTAAGTTTAATTTGCTCGCCTACATAACACCCGGCACTAGCCGATTCCTCTGTATCACCCCTAATTGAATAATTCTGTTCAGTTTAGCGTAGGTACATGGGATTTTAGACAGTTGGCGAGACATTACAAGGTTGCTTTAGCGATTTTCTTCAAAAGATCGGAACTTTGAACCGTTAATTTTTGGATAAGTTATTTCATTAATTATAACGGTGTTTAATTAGTTTTATCCCAAAAACCAATTCCTAGATACGCTTTATGTAAGGCCCACATAGAACCTCATAGTTGGAATTACACTGTTATATTGAAATTGTACTACTAACCTGATACGCTTTGATTGCCTGACTGATATTATGAACAATGCCCTTCGTAATTATTATGACATTTCCTGGTGGGATTCTTGCATTTGGTTCACGAGATTTGCCCGAGTTCAAGTTGTTTGGAAGAAAGTGTGGTGTTTACATATAAAATGTCTGGTTTTCTGTTCTGAAATGTGCAATAACCAATTATTAATAACACCGCAGAAGCCGAGTTAGTTGTTTAGTAGTATTATGCTTTCGTGGGAGGTAATTGTCCCAAACGACTTTCTTCTTTCCATATTGGTTTACCACATTCGAAGTAAAATTAGTGCTTTGATTCAATAAACAGTCTTGATAACTTCAGCACGTCAGGTTCTTATTTATTAGGCCACATCTTCGTTACATTTTTGTGGAAAAAAACATATAAGGGGTTAGAGGGGCCATTTTGTTAGGAATAGCTATGCCTGTAATGCGCGGCTATAGTAGTTTTTTTTAATTCTCGATCAACTTACCATAGCGCCTAGGGACGAGTGAGCATTTTGTTTTTATTTATTAATAAAGAAAATTCTTGTTATCTGATTGTTTAAATTTTTTAAATTATACATTTTTACGTGAATATGGCAAAATTAGTTAATGGACAGGCTTCAAAATCTATGTTTTCCACAACATCATCTACAGTTGCACATATCAGAAGAGGAAAACGAACTCCAATGAAAAAGAAGGATGTCTTCGGTAAAGGGTTTGTGACTGCAATGCAAGAAATTTATAAATTTAACCCTGAACTTGAATATGGGTGTCACCATTGTCAAAATCAAACCTTAATTCCGTTACTAGATAGTAGGGAAAATTTGATCGAACCTGACTTGCCTAAGAAAGAATATAGAAAAAATAAAAAAAGAAACGTAGCGGCCGAAATTCGTGAATGTGTCGAAGCTATCGATCAAGTCCAGCAAGTTAAAGGAATTGAACAAATCGAGGATGTAGAACAAGCCGATTTAGTTGAACAAGTGGAACATGTGGTACACGACCAAAAAGTACAGCAAATTGAAAAAGTTATAACAAATGAACCACCTGCCGAGGGTCAAGTTTGTTGTATTGAACCTGTGTTAAAACAGGGTTCGGTTCCGGAGGAAGTACCAGAAGAAATTAGTGGCGACGAAACTAGAGAAAGCCTCGCCCGATTTGATGTTATGAAAATTGGATGGGAGATCGGTGGTCGAACGCAAAGTTGGACCTTGTTACTTACAAAAATACCTTTACCCATTTATGATAAGAAACCAATTGAAGCTCTGTATCAGAAATATTTACGAAATAAGGGCCCAAATAAACAAAATGTCTTAATGTCGTTTCGAAATAATAAACCTAAGCGGCCGCCACCTGTGGAGATAAAATACATTAAGCCAGATCTTGCAACTACCGTCTTCTTTCCGTAAGCCGCATATAAAATATCATATAAAATATTTATTATTAGAAAAGCACCCGTACTAAGATTGTCATGTCACACTATGAAAGCTTGGCATTTTATTGCCAATCCTTGTCGACTACCATTAGTATAGGGTGAGTATTTAATTGTCCGTTAAAATTTCAGAAAAACCTAAGTTTATGGCTGTGGAACATGGATGGACGAGCCCAATGGCATATATATTTAATCAGCTGTTTTAAATTATTCGTATGAAAATGTAATATGAGATTTTTAATATTAGAAATAAAACTCGTATCGATCATTTTGATAATGATAACAACATTTGATAGTTTTTATTTATAGTCGTTGACGAGACTATATTATAAAACAATATGGATGCGCAGATGCCGCCTCAGCCCTAACCAACGAATAGTTTGATTGTTAGACTGTTACCAACATCGTGGCTATCATAACTCGTCAGTAGAAAACATGATCCTAAATTTATATTTTTCTGCAAAATGTTAAACTATTTTTGTGTCGGAACTATTTTTTTTTTAATTTTCAAAAGCGTTTTATACCATATTCACATATATATTGCAATTTAGTTTGTGATTAGTAATGAGAATTCGCCCCCCCCCCTGTGGCTTCAACCCTTCTGGACATACTAAGTAGAATGTTTTGTATCATTTCTTGCGGAATGAGATTCAACTGTTCTTACACTGCACGAATGCCGATATCTTGGAGGTATTGATGTACCGTTGCAGATATGTGGACTAGAGCGTTAACATGCATTAACACAAAACTATCATAACCTATGAAGCCCAAATATGGCAAAACGTGATCGCCAAGAATGTTTTGAACATACCAGTCTGCATTCATCCTCAAACCAATCTCCACCAGCTCCTTATGACCATCCCAACTGATTCCACCCCAAAACATTATTGAACCTTCACCAAGCTTATACTTTGCACTATGTTATTACGGTGCGAAGCGTTCTCCACCTCTTTTGTATACAAGATTACGTCTATTTGATTCCCATAATTGGACTCTGGTCTCATCTGAAAAGAGAACAGTGTTCCATTGATCAGTTCCCCAATTTGGATGAGTATGAGCAAAAATTAAACTGTTGGATTTGTGACGGGGAAGAAGCCGAGGAATTTTTACGGGCCGTTTTGGAGTTAGGTTCACTTCCTTTAATTTTCGTCTAAATGTTCTGGCACTAATATTCACTTGACGGTCACTAAGCAACACATTTTTCAATTGAGTACCAGTACGCTTTCGATCTCATAACAACCAGCTTTCTTTTATATTCTCCGGTCTCTCGAATTCGTGAAACCGAAGACTGGTTCATTCCTAATTTTCATGCGATTTGTTCTTGAGTATAATCTTCCTGATACAATGTGACGACTTTAACCGCCTCCAGACCATGAAAGGGTGCCATATTACAATGGACTTTATATTAAGTGTTCGCTTTAGAACAAATTTACAATAATTAGTGGTACTGTATTTACAAATAATTGATATGCAACGGTACAAAAGTAAAACATGATTAAGCATTTTTGAATAAATTAATTGATTTGCTTGCAGTAGACTTGTTCAAGGTGGTTTCTGATTCTGATAAAACTATGAATCTGCTATCATTTGACAGTAGTAGCATTGAAAAATAAGTTTACCATAGATTTCTCATTTGTATAAAACGAGAGATAAAAATGAAATTCCAATGTCATGATTGTATTTGTGATTTTACATTGTGCACAATGTAAAGTCACTGTTCAGGAAAACCCGAATAGCCGTGCAATGGGATGTTAATACCCGTCCAACCCTTCCTCCTCCTTATTCTTTTAACCTCGAGTCGACCCGAGTATTGGTCTAACCCAAATTAACCACAATCCAGCGAGTTCACAAAGTTAACATCGCTCTGCTCCAATGTCATCGATTAAATATTGGAACCAACTGTCGTCAGTGACATCTACCGAACAATAGCTATTATGTAATTATTAGTGTCTCCAATAATTTCCCAATGTTATTGTGGGATATTATTTACGTACTAATAATAAGGTCATGTAACCGTGGGACATTTTTAATGTACTAATACAATGTCATGTAAAAAACAAATTGTACAATATAATTTTGAGTCTGTCGATTATAGCCGCTCAATTAGAACGTAATAAATAAAATCTCTTAAATTAAAGTTAATGTTTTAATAAATAAAAATTATAATAATAAAAAATACCCAAAGAAAGGAGGGAGAATAATCAACCAACTTTATTAATCCTCAACCAACCCAAACATTGGTGCCGAAACCCGGGACATAATTTATGTCAATATTTTTTGGATCACGAGCGTCGGTGAAAAAAATTGGATTGGTGAAAAAAATTGGATTTTTTATTGGATACAGCTGAGCACCAGGACAGTAAGGGTAGCACGGATATCGAGCTAAGTATATTGTTGTTTTTTTTTGCAATTAAGTACTAAGTGTATGGAACGAGCGTAGTAATACCAAACAGTTATTGCGGACTGTACCAATTGTTATTTCAACGTGCTAAAACCAAACAGTTATTTGCCGACTGTACCAATTGTTATTTCAATGTGCTAAACTAAACAGTTATTGCGGACTGTACCAATTGTTATTTCAACGTGCTCAACCAAACAGTTATTTGCGGACTGTACCAAATTGTTAATTCTGTAATTAATTACCACGTTGCCGAGCGTGCTAAACCAAACGGTTATTTGCGGACTGTACCAAATTGTTATTCCAATTAATTGCTACGTTGCCGAGCGTGTTAAACCAACCAGTCATTTTTGTGTAATTAATTGCTACGTTGCCGAGCGTGCTAAAACCAAACAGTTATTGCGGACTGTACCCATTTTTGTGTAATTAATTGCTACGTTGCCGAGCGTGCTAAAACCAAACAGTTATTGCGGACTGTACCAAATTGTTATTCCAATTAATTGCTACGTTGCCGAGCGTGTTAAACCAACCAGTCATTTTTGTGTAATTAATTGCTACGTTGCCGAGCGTGCTAAAACCAAACAGTTATTTGCGGACTGTACCAATTGTTTTTTCAATTCGTTGCTACGTTGCCGAGCGTGGTAAAACCAAACCGTTATCTTCTGCAATTAATTGCCCTATCCAACGAAATGACTGAAGCTCTAAGCAGGCGACGATCAAATGTGAAAGTGTCACTAACCAAAATGGCTACGTACGTGTCCAAACTAAAAGAAGCCACCGTTGATATCGACGAGCTGAAAATCCGTCTGAAACGCATTGATGAACTCCTGAAGGAATTTACCCGCATTGAAGATCAAATCTTTGAAATTGACCCAGGAGCAGAGTCTCACTACGATGAGTTCGAGGATAAATATTACTCCATCGTCGCAAACTTGAACAAATGGATTCGCAAGAGTAGTTTAGACTTAGGAAATAATACGACCGCGATTAACGAAAGTGACCAATTAGAAGCTAGCCGATCCGCAAGTGGCGATGTCAAACTACCGCGTATTAATATACCTACGTTTAGCGGGGATTTCACTGAATGGCAGTCATTTTATGACCTATTCCTGTCGAGTATCCATAACAATCCAATGCTGAACCCTGCCAAGAAGTTCCAATATCTAAAGGGTTACCTAAAAGGCGAAGCAGCAAATCTCGTGAAACATTGCACGATTAGCGACGCTAATTACTTAGATGCCTTGAACCGACTAAAGGAAACCTATGATCGAAAAAAAATTATCGTGAACAATTTCATCACTAAATTTACCAGTCAAGCGAGAATTCGTATCCCTACAGCGGATAATGTTCAAAAATTAATGTTGGTTGGTGATGAAGTTACACGAGGACTGAGAGCCATGGGACCAGCTGCAGAAGCCCGAGATCCCTGGCTAATTTATTTAATGAAGGAAAAGCTCGACGACGAAACCAAGGACCAATGGTCTAGGCAGACCACCGATAACGAGTTTCCTACATTTGACGAATTTTTGAAATTTCTCCGGTCACGAGCAGATGCATTGCGAGACCGACACCCAGAAGGGCGTATCAAACCGTTATTATCTCAACCATCACATCAAAAATCAGTTAAATCGTTTGTCTCCGGCTCATTTTCATGTCCAGTTTGTAAATGCAATGATCACCTACTATTTCAGTGCGGTAAGTTCAAGGAAATTCCAATAGAAGAACGGCGCAACTTAATAAAATCACAAAACCGCTGTTTTAATTGTTTGAGCGACACACACCCGGTTACTCGTTGCAAAAGCAATAAGAAGTGTCATCACTGTCCAAAGCGCCACAATTCACTTCTCCATTTGGATTTCGAGAAAAATCAAGCTGAATCGACGAACAAACCCACTGAGCAAAACGAACCAGCTACCTCCAATTGCGCATCATGCGCCACCAACCTACTATCACCCGAAGATTGTTCGTCAAGTCAAAGGACAATTTTACCTACAGCACTGGTCCACGTTAAGGATAGATATGGACATTACCAACCTTGTAAAGTCTTACTCGACACGGGATCAGAAACTTCGTTCATCTCCGAACCATGCGCACAACGTTTGGCGTTAAAGCGTAGGCATGCTAAGATCGCTGTTCATGGACTCGGACAAACCCAAGCTGGACATACCAAGGGTGTTGTTACTTTGCATGTGGTACCTCATTTTAAATCAGAATTTAAGCTCGTATTAAACGCCTTCATTCTACCCAGAATTACCTCCGTATCCCCCCAATCGGTATCTTTTTCTCCAAGGGAAACCTTATTCAATAAGATACAATTAGCCGACCCACGGTTTAACGAAGCCAGCAAAATTGACATTTTGATAGGAGCCGATAAGTTTTTCACGATTATGGCGGAAGGGTCATTAGAAGATTCAGAAAATAACCCAATCGCGCATAATACCCAACTAGGATGGATCATCGCAGGCAGTTTTCAACCTACCAACCAGATCAATACCGCAGTTGTATCGCTGTCTTGCGAATTTGATCTAGATCGTACCCTTCGCCGATTATGGGAAACGGAAGAACCACCGTCCGAGCTAATTGTGTGTGAATCACATAAACTCTGTGAAGGTTTATTTAGTTCATCCACAGATCGAGATTCCGATGGTAAGTTTATCGTCAGATTGCCATTCGAACCACATCCGGTCCCACTGGGAGAATCCATTAGTATGGCTAGAAACCGATTATTGGCCATGGAACGACGCTTTCAGCGGGAACCAAGTTTTTATCACCTGTACAAGGAATTTCTTGATGAATATCTCAGATTGGGCCACATGGAAGAGTGCCAGCAACCGACACCATCTAATGACAGTTACTATCTACCACACCACGGAGTATTAAAGGCCGACAGCACTACCACCAAATTAAGAGTTGTGTTTGACGGTTCAGCAAAAAGCACCTCAGGGAATTCGTTAAACGAAACATTGCTAGTTGGTCCTACCATTCAAAATAGTTTATATAATATTCTGCTCATGTTTCGAATGCATAAATTCGTTTTCTGCGCCGATGTCGAGAAGATGTACCGCCAGATCTGGGTTCACAAGGAAGACCGTAAATACCAGTTAATCCTTTGGCGGTCAAATCCCGACGAAAAGATCCGCCACTATCAATTGAAAACTGTCACATACGGTTTATCATCATCACCGTATTTGGCAACTCGGGTTTTGCAGCAACTGTCGCTCGACCACAAATCAAGATTTCCACGGGCCTCCGAGGCTATTGCAGACAATATGTATATCGACGACCTGATGACGGGCGCCAATTCACTCTCCGAGGCCATCACCCTGAAAGAGAACATTCTTGAAATTCTAACGAGCGCAAAATTACATTTGCGCAAATGGGCATCAAATTCCAAGGAGTTACTGGCAGACCAATCAGCCACACAAGTTACTATGGATTTTACCGAACATCCAGATACCCAGAAGGTTCTAGGACTAAGATGGAACTCTGAAACCGATCGATTTCTATTCCGTGTAAACCTACCTGATGAACCAGCACGAACGCGTCGCAAAATTCTTTCCGAAGCCAGTCGAATATTTGATCCGTTGGGCTTTTTAGCTCCATTTGTAATCCGAATAAAAATTATGTTCCAACGATTGTGGCTTATAAATATTGGCTGGGATGAAATTGTACCCACGGAAGCACAATCCCAATGGATTCAATTACGTGAAAGCTTCTCTCAGCTTCAAAATATAGATGTTCCACGATGGCTTCAACCCATTGAAAGGGAGACGACACTGCATGGATTTTGCGATGCCAGTGAGCAGGCCTTCGCCGCAGCAATATATATCCGAACTGTTGATCACACTAATAAGATAACCACTTCACTTGTTACAGCCAAAACCAAAGTGGCACCGATTAAATCGCTCACGTTGCCTCGACTAGAGCTCTGTGGAGCCGTATTACTAACCAAGTTACTCATTCCAGTAGCACAAACTTTAAAAATACCGACCGAAAATCTTTATGCTTGGACGGATTCAACCATTGTCTTGGATTGGTTATCAGCCCCACCCAGACAATGGGAATGTTTTATCAATAACAGAACTAGCCAAATTCAGATTCAGTTACCCAGGCATAAATGGCAGCACGTTCCAACAAAGAAGAACCCAGCAGATTGTGCCACGAGAGGACTAACACCCACGGAACTGAAGAATCATAATTTGTGGTGGACCGGCCCAGATTGGTTATCGAAGACTCAAGACTGTTGGCCAACATTTAAACAAACCTTACCCCTCACCACATTAGAAAGGCGAAACCGATATCCGCAGACGTTAACTATTACCGTACCTTACACCAATTTAATTGATGAACTGTGCGAACGATACTCCGAGTTCGACAAAATATGCATAGTGCTCGCCTGTATTCAGCGCTTCATTAAAAACTGTCGATCCAAGCGTCATGGTACTCAAACTCTTGGTGGACTTCAACGTTGCGAATATTTCGAGGCAAGAAATGAAATTTTTCGGAAAATCCAAACAAAGCATTTCGGAGCTGAGATGAAGGCTATCTCCGCTAACCATCCATTACCAACGAACAGTAAACTTAAATATCTTTCTCCTTTCATAGATACCGAAACTGGAGACAGATTGCTTCGTGTCGAAGGCCGAATAGGGAAATCATTCGCTCCCTACATCACCAAACATCCGATTATTCTTCCTGGAGACTCTGGGACCATCCGGAAGCTTGTACGCCAATTACATATTAGATATTTACACTGTGGCCAATCACAG
Source organism: Nephrotoma flavescens (assembly GCA_932526605.1). Taxonomy (NCBI): domain Eukaryota; kingdom Metazoa; phylum Arthropoda; class Insecta; order Diptera; family Tipulidae; genus Nephrotoma; species Nephrotoma flavescens. The sequence continues at coordinate 73,080,953 of OW052221.1, forward strand.
CTAATCAGCCTTCTGCGCGCACAATATTGGATTATTGGGGCTTCCAAGCTGGTTAAATCCATCATTCATCACTGCATCGATTGTATTAAACGACAGCCGAAACTTTTGAGTCAACAAATGGGCGAATTACCAGCGGAACGGGTTCAGATGGCAAGACCTTTTCAAAGAGTAGGATTAGACTTTGCTGGTCCAATAAAGGCGTATGCGATTCGAGGAAGAGGCCAACGAGCCTATAAAACCTATATTTGCATATTTGTATGTTTGTCGATCAAAGCCATCCATATTGAATTGGTACATGATCTAACCACCAACTCCTTCCTGGCAGCACTGAAAAGATTCATGGCCAGAAGAGGAGTGTGTTGCGAAATTTTCTCCGACAACGCTTCCAACTTTAAGGGGGCAAAAAATCAATTGCACGAACTAAACGAGTTTATACAACAAAATGTACATTTAATGTCTTCTTATATTTTTAGAGAATTTAAAATCAACTGGCATTTTATTCCACCAAATTCGCCTCACTTTGGAGGACTGTGGGAGGCGGCAGTCAAATCAGCGAAAACCCAACTTTATCGGGTCATCGGCGAGCACACTTTAACCTTCGAAGAACTCCACACGCTTCTAACCCAAATTGAGAGTATCCTCAACGCACGACCAATATGTCAATTGGCAGCAGATCAACTGGATATATTGACACCATCCCATTTTTTGATTGGACATCAATCAACCATAATACCGGAACCGGACTTAACCACTACTTCAACCAGCTGTTTATCCCGATGGCAACTAGTACAAAAACTCACTCAACATTTTTGGAAGAGATGGTACCACGAGTACTTAACCTCGCTTCAACCTCGATCCAAGTGGCCGACTAAACAACCAAACATATGTCTCGATAGCTTGGTTCTCATCAAGGAAGCCAATCCTATCACCAATCAATACACCGTGGGACGAATAGTAAAAATTCATCCTGGAGATGATGGATTAATTCGAGTGGTTACCATTAGAACGGCAGGTGGGGAATTCGTTCGACCAATCCACAAATTAGCTTTACTTCCAGTTGAACCCTACGATGTTCAAGGCGGCCGGGATGTTCAGGAAAACCCGAATAGCCGTGCAATGGGATGTTAATACCCGTCCAACCCTTCCTCCTCCTTATTCTTTTAACCTCGAGTCGACCCGAGTATTGGTCTAACCCAAATTAACCACAATCCAGCGAGTTCACAAAGTTAACATCGCTCTGCTCCAATGTCATCGATTAAATATTGGAACCAACTGTCGTCAGTGACATCTACCGAACAATAGCTATTATGTAATTATTAGTGTCTCCAATAATTTCCCAATGTTATTGTGGGATATTATTTACGTACTAATAATAAGGTCATGTAACCGTGGGACATTTTTAATGTACTAATACAATGTCATGTAAAAAACAAATTGTACAATATAATTTTGAGTCTGTCGATTATAGCCGCTCAATTAGAACGTAATAAATAAAATCTCTTAAATTAAAGTTAATGTTTTAATAAATAAAAATTATAATAATAAAAAATACCCAAAGAAAGGAGGGAGAATAATCAACCAACTTTATTAATCCTCAACCAACCCAAACAGTCACAAATACAATCAAGACATTGGAATTCAATTCGTTTCATACAAATGAGAAATCTATGTTAAACTTATTTTTCTATGGTAGTAGTATTAAAATTGACCAACGGGATTTTCTTTATTACGAAAAAAAAAAATATTCGTTAATTTTGTCCGTGTATGTAAGATTTCAATACGTAAAATAAAGCTTCACTCTCACCGAAAGCTTCACTCTCACGGCGACATTCGGTTCAAGTTGGTTGAAAAAAAAATTATAATTTCATTTAGTGCGACGTCAAACAGTCCGATCAAACGGCACAGTTAATAATCACCCTGTATCCGGTTCGAAGTTTAGATTTCATGGACCAACCCATCTTCCATGTCCAGTACTATAGGCTGGCATGGGCTCCTGGCGGTTGTGCAGATGGCGGTTCTACGTAAATCGGCGTGAAAAGCAAACCACGAAAGAGTTGAAAAATGATTCGGCCTAAGAGCAGATTGCAAAAGAATAAAAACGAAAATATTGTATATCATAAACTTTTTTAGTTCGGTTTAGTGAAGTTTCCACCTATTCTTAGTTTCGGTCCAGCAGATTAATCGAGTATAAATTTATAAACCTTTCAAAGAGCATTTCAAGAATTTTTAATCGTACATTACTCGTACGTACGTTTTATAAGAACTAAAGACGAAACCTCGCCTGATGGCTCTCTACAACAAACATCAATTAGATAGAGAACTGAAATTTCAATCTACTAAAGGAATACCAACATATAAATATCACTTTGTGGTGAATGTGAACATGGTACTTGTTCTAAATATTTTTACTTTTAGCGCCACCCTATATATGTACTAAAACTAACCACTAACACTATATTAAATAAATACTGTGACTATGTTCACTTGCTATTGTGTAATTGATCAGAACGAACGTGTATTTGTTTCCTTAAACTAAATAACCCTATTTCAATTGCACAGTCGATAATAATAATTTATCAACCGGTTATGGGCCCAGGAACGCTCAAGCAAGTTTAAAAGTAAAATAAGTTTTACATTAAAGCAAATAAAAAAGAAAATAGTGAATATTCGGTATATATAAAGTTTTTTTTTCAATTGACGTCCAACAGCATTGTTCGAGAACGTTCGTTCGTTTTTTTTATATATTTCATCATCTTTTTTGGTGTTGAGTCATTCAATCGAGTTGTGAAATTGTGTTTCGGACCAAAAAAAATGTGTGTCGTTTTGGAAATCAATAGTTAAAAATTGATTTAAACACATAAAGAAACTCAAAGTTAATTATCGTTCTAAATTTCTGTGTCGATTTAAAACAAAATGGAATGGAATTGAAAAACTCAAGGGTAGTGAAAACTATCATACGTGGCAATACACAATCAGAAACTTGTTAAAATTAAATGATTATGAAAAGTGTATTGTGTCCGGTACTGGTGCAGAAACTGATGAATCTAAATTACGTCGGGCGAAGGCTAGAATTGAGTTGAGTGTTGATCCATCAGTATATGTTCACATAGAAAAATCAACAACAGCTGCTGAAACATGGACAAAATTACAAGAATTGTTTCAGGACAGAGGCTTATCGCGTCGTATTGGACTATTGAGGAAATTGGTGACGGTTCGATTGGAAAGTAGTGACTCCATGAATCAATATATTTCTCAAATGTTTGAAACTGCAAATAAATTAAACGGTATCGGGTTTCTAGTTGATGATGAATGGCTCGGTAGTATTTTATTGGCCGGTTTGCCTAATGAATTTGCTCCAATGATTATGGGACTCGAAAGTAGTGGTGCTAAGATTACGGCAGATCTAATTATATCTAAATTACTTGATTCGGAGTATAACGCAAAATCAAACGGTAGTGGTTCGGCATTTTTTGGAAACGGTGGAAAAACGAACAATAACATAAAATGTTTTTCGTGTAATAAACGTGGTCATAAAGCAGACAAGTGTCCACAGAAATCCGGTTCCAAGAAAAACGGTAAAAATCCTAACAAGAACGGTAAAGACAATAAAAAAGGTAATGCTACAGAAAAATCAGCATTCATTGTAACTGCTGAAACGAATATTAATACAGCGTATTACACCAAACACTGTCATGAGGACGAATGGTTTATTGACAGCGGGGCTTCTCAACATATGTCACCGTTTGAAACATTATTTGTAGAATTAAAGTCAACGCCAATTAAGCAGATTTCGTCGGCAAGTTCGAATAAAATTGCAGCCAAAGGAGTCGATAATGTGCCGGTAGTAATTGGTGACCGTGAAATTGACTTTAAAGAAGTTTTGTGTGTCCCTGACTTGACTGCAAACCTATTGTCAGTGGCGCAAATTGTTAAAAACGGGAATACGGTCACGTTTAATCAATCAGGCTGCCATATTTACAACGAGAAGAAACAATTGGTCGCTGAAACCAACGAAACAAATGGTGTATACAAGTTAAACGTTCAACGTTCGAAATGTTTTGCGACGATGGCTCAATCAAAGAGTGGTTTAATGTGGCATCGTAAATTAGGCCATATTAATTTCGCCGACATGTGTAAAATGAAAAACGGTCTCGTAAACGGTATAATTTTCAACCAACGAAATGAAATTGAAATAAAGAATTGCGAGGTTTGCAAGGAAGGAAAGCAAACGCGTCGACCATTTCCGATTAGCACAACGCGCTCCGATCATATATTGGATCTCATCCATTCTGACCTTAATGGACCCATGGAAAATCGTTCGATCGGAGGTGCTAAATATATCCTAACATTTATTGATGACCGCTCCAGAAAAATTTATGTGTATTTTTTGAAAGAAAAATCCGAAGTGTTTAATCGTTTTGTTGAATTCAAAGCGATGGTTGAAAACGAAACAGGCAGAAAGCTGAAGGCTTTACGGTCAGACAATGGCACCGAATACATAAATAAATCGTTTGAAGAGTATTTCAAGAAACACGGAATAAAACATCAAAAATCCGTTGTATATACTCCAGAACAAAATGGTATTGCGGAACGAGCCAACCGCAAGTTAGTCGAGAAAGCTAAATGTATGCTATTTGATGCAAAGTTAGACGTACCATATTGGGCCGAAGCTGTCAATATGGCCGCATACATTTTAAATCGATCTGCCAATGCAACTTTGGATAATGTTACACCAGAAGAAGTTTGGTTTGGCAAGAGGGTCGATATTGGTCATCTAGAATTGTTCGGAAGTAAAGTAATGGTCCACGTACCAAAACAAAAATGCCGTAAGTGGGACAGGAAGTCAAAGAAGTTGGTCTTTGTTGGTTTCCAAGAAGGCGTTAAAGGTTATCGTTTTTACGAAAATGGTTTCGAGAAGAGTGTTTCATGGAAAGATCCAGTTGCAGTCGATGAATCAGTGGTATCAGCTGAAGTGAGGGATAATGTTTTAACATTATCAAACAACGACAAAAAAAACGTTACGAGTACTCCAGCAAAAGCTTCAGGTCGGGATGATTCGTCAAAAGATGAAAATTTCAGTGATGCTGATCTGATAATAAATGAAACTGAAACTACGTATGAGGATGCTAACGATACAACGTTTGTTCCAGACGACGATGTTGAAGCAGTTCAAAAATTACGACGATCCGAACGAGTACCGAAGCCGCGAAATTTTGATGGGTATGTTATGTATAAGGCCTATGGTTTTCTTGCTGTTGAAGAACCGTCTTCATATAATGATGCAATTAAACATGAAGAAAATTCAAAGTGGAAGGCGGCTATGAGTGAAGAAATCAATTCCTTGGTGGAAATGAGACCTGGCAGTTGGTTGAATTACCGGCAAAACGTAAACCAATAAAGTCTAAGTGGGTCTACAAAATCAAACGTGATGAATCCGGTAATCCTGTTCGTTACAAAGCCAGATTAGTAGCCAAAGGTTGTTCTCAAATATACGGGATTGATTATCAAGAAGTGCATTCACCGGTAGTTCGATATTCGTCAATTCGGTTCATTGTGGCGTTGGCAGTTAAAAATGGACTTAAAATTGAACAAATGGATGCTGTGACTGCATTCTTGCAGGGTGATTTAAACGAAGACATTTACATGGTCCAGCCAGAGGGTTTCACAGACGGTTCACAAAAGGTTTGCCATTTAAAAAAGGCTATATATGGTTTAAAACAAAGTGGACGAGTGTGGAACATTAAGCTAACGCAAATGCTGAAACATGCAAATCCAAGTGCAACTCCGAGTGACACAATTCAAAAATTGTCAGTGTCAATGTGTCCGGTATCTGCTGAAGAAAAAAAGATGTTTCTGAGATACCATATCAGTCATTGGTTGGCTGCTTATTGTTTATTGTTGGGGGAACAAGGCCTGACATTGCATTCGCAGTGAATGATGTGAGCCGATTCAACACAAATTTCGGTCGGCTTCACTGGGTTGCAGTAAAACGAATTCTTCGTTATTTAAAGGGAACGTTGGACTATAAATTAAGGTTCAAGAAATCCAATGTCGACGATGAATTATTTGGTTATTGTGATGCTGATTGGGCATCTGACGTCGACAAAAGACGTTCATGCACTGGACATGTTTTCCAATTAAGCAACGGTGCTATCTCATGGAATAGTAAACGACAAGATACCGTTGCTTTATCAAGTACAGAAGCGGAATATATTGCTGTATCCTGGTCGATTCGTGAAGCAATATGGTTACAAAATTTCGTTCAAGAACTTGATAAAAAGGTAGCCAAGTCAATTAAAATTTGGGTTGACAATCAAAGTGCAATTAAATTGTCAGAGACGGATGGCTATAATCAACGTACAAAACATATTGATGTGCGTTACCATCATCTATGTGAGAAGATTGAAGATGGTACAATTCAACTCGAGTACGTGCCTACGGAAGGAAATGCAGCGGATATTTTAACCAAAGCTGTTAGTGGTCCCAAGACGAAACTGTGTTCGGTAAAAATGGGGTTAATAGAGATGCATTGAAAATTAAACAAACATGAATTTTTTTTACTAACTCAAAAATGGAATGTATTCAAATTAACCCTTATGTTTACAACCAGCATACCCGGGTATGTCGATATAATTCTATACATTTAGTTTTGAAAATACGTCATAATTTTATTTTAAACTGATACCTACAGTTTGGCAAAATCTAATTTAAAACTTAATTTGTTTAGATACTAACGATTTCAAGCTGATAAGTCACCTAAATCCATCCTAAATCCTAAAATCTTGATCAATAAAACACGAAAACTTACCCGGGTATGTTGGTTGTAAACATAAAGGTTAAATTTAATATTTAAATGAGTGAGGGTGTTCTAAATATTTTTACTTTTAGCGCCGCCCTATATATGTACTAAAACTAACCACTAACACTATATTAAATAAATACTGTGACTATATATGTTCACTTGCTATTGTGTAATTGATCAGAACGAACGTGTATTTGTTTCCTTAAACTAAATAACCCTATTTCAATTGCACAGTCGATAATAATAATTTATCAACAGTGCTTTATGTTCCAATTGTGATTCGTGCTGAGCATAATTCTGAATTCACGCACGAACTATCCTCGATATAATTGCTAAATATTATAATTTTTGTTTGGAGATACTTGACTGTTTTGCGGTCGTATCCGCGGTCTTGTTTGTTCAGTGCATGTAGGGATTAGCTATTTTTAATCCCATATTTAACACCAAGAAATTTCCTTCAAACCAATTTTGTAATATAGCCTACCGGTTGGTTTTATCAGCGATATACGAACATCGTTTTTTTTTAATTAAACACCGGTTTTCTGTTCATAACGAAATCACCTTTAAGACTATTGGTAATTCATAATTCCTGGAGCACAGAGCGTCGCATCAGTCATATTTGATTATGAGTCATTCAGATAATTTCAGATACGTTGAGATTGAAATATGTTTCATGTCAATGGAAGGTAGCTGAAGTAATATGATGATATGATTTCTAAACCAGGTTGTTTTTTCTTTATACGAGGGATTTACCAAATATTCAAGGTACCTACTACAGTAGCAACATTTGCAGACGATATACAGCTATCCTAGTAGTTGGAAAAGATATTTCAGAAGCAACAAGTAAAGTTCAAAATGCAGTTAACACTGTGAGCAACTGGACTAAAGAATGGCGCATCTTATTATATGAAGCCAAATCAGTACACGTCAGAAAAAATGCGTGTCAATGTAAGAGAGAAATCACATGCAAAAGGCATGTATGATGCATTGTGCAGTATTTTCGAAAGAAAAAGTGTAGCAAGTCAAGTTTTGATGCGAAAACAACTTTTAATGATGAAATATCATGAGTTAATTTCAGCGGGTGCTACGATGGAAAAAATTGACGTTATTGTTCATTTGTTACTCACATTACCAAAGAGCTATGTTAACTTGATGACGGCATTGGAGACAATCGACACAGACAAGTTAACTTTGGATTTTGTCAAAACGCGTTTGATGGATGAGTACAATAAGCGAACAGGTAGAAATTGTTCAAGTAAATCAGGTGAATATGGTGCAATGATATCAAAAAGAAAATCGAAGGAGATCATTTGTTTTAAATGTTCGAAACCCGGTCACAAAAAGTCTCAGTGTTTTCTTAATAAAAAGAAAGAAAGGAACAACGGTTCGGCCAGTGCTAACAAAGCAAACGAAGAAAAAGAAGAAGTATCGTCAATGTGTGCGTTTGTAGATTTGGAATCGTGTGTTGGTGAGTCGGCAGCATTTAATGCACAAACAAAGCGGCATAACGGCAACGTGAATGACACAACGAAAATTGAATTCACGCAATGGATTCTGGCGCAACGCAACATATGTCTGACGAACAAAAGTATTTTAGTAAGCTAAAAGAAATCGACGAGTTGAAAATTGCCGTTGCAAAGAAAAATCAAAGTATTTTTGCGAATAAACGTGGCGACATTCCAGTGAAAACATTTTATAATGGTAACACATCGGTGGCAAAGTGGTTAACATGCTTGCTCCAGCGACCGGAGGTCCCGGGTTCGATTCCCGGTGGTGACAAGGAAAAAATTTCACGGCTGGTTTAGGATCAATGAATTAATCACTCATTATCCGAAATGAAAATATGATTATGAAACCTCATTTGAGGCGGCCAAATCCCTTGATGGGATATAGTGCCAGAGAGAGAGAGAGAGAAAACACATCGATTACTGTGATGAAGGATGTTTTATTGGTGAAAGATTTACCCAAGCATTTGTGTCATTCAATGGAATAATTAAATTCGTTGGACAAGTCGAAGGAAATCTGTATAAAGTCACATTCCATGTGGACAACAATGCGTTTCCTGGTCATACAGGTGACATGAATTTACATAAAATTTCTCAAAGTTTGTGGCATTTTAGATAGGGTCACTTGAATGCATGTGATATGAAGAAACTGACAAGTAAGATGGCTGATGGATTAAACCAAGTAAATGTTGACAACAATACGAAGTGTGTAAACCATGCGTGCTTGGAAAACAAACACGTACATCAATTCCAAAAAATAAAAATATTCGATCATCACGCGTTTTTGAATTGATTCACAGTGACGTATGTGGTCCGATGCAAACGACTGCATATGATGGTTCCAGATATTATGTGATATTTACGGACGATTTTTCGAGAGCATCCAGTGTTTATTGCATTCAACGGAAAAGTGAAGTAGTTGAAAAGTTTAAACTTTTTGTGGCGATGGCTGAAGCACTTCATGGTAAAAAGGTGGCCAAACTAAGAGCTGACAATGGTGGCGAATACACGTCAAATGAATTTAAGAGTTATTGCAATGAAAAAGGTATTCAAATGTTCCGTATAATCCAGAAATGAATTCTATGAACGAATAACCAAATTCTGAAATTTGGTTTGGTCAAAACCAAAATTTATCACATCTTCGTAATTTTGGTTGTGAATATTACAATCATATTCCATCTAATAATCGTACAAAATTACAGCCAAAATCATCGAAATGTATCATGCTGGGATATGGTTCATCATATGGTACATATCATCTATGGGATATAGAACAACAACAACAAATAATGGGTCGCAGTGTAATAATCGATTCAGAGGCGGTTAATGATGACAGTTCGTGTGATCGAGGTAAGAATGATGCAATGAACGATTCATTTGGTGATGGAAGTGATCAGTCATTCGATAAACGTAATGATATGCAGTCAGATGGCAATGCAAATCGAGAAATCCATAGCATTAATATGGATTGTGCTGGTAGATGGTAGATGACCCAGATGATGACCAAGAAAATATCAACAGTGCAAGTTCAGATTGTATTGGCAACAATGACAGAACAATTCCACGAAAAAGTGAACGAAGTCGACGAGAATCTAATCGATATGATGAATGGGCGACTATGATTGAGTGTTTTCAAAATGCATTGATTGCTGGAGAATTTCAAGAGGATGAAAACCTTGCTCTATCGGCTGAACAGTTTGTGGAAGATGATCCATCATCGACATCTGAAGCAAAACATCGAATTGATTGGCCAGAATGGAAAAGGCGGTCGATAGTGAGTATCAGTCTTTAATCGACAACAAAACTTGGACTGTTTGCGATTTACCAAAAAATAGAAGCGCCATAACAAACAAATGGGTCTTTAAGTTAAAAAAAAAGCTGATGGTTCAACTGATAAGTACAAAGCAAGATTGGTTGCACGTGGTTTTACTCAAAAACTAGGATTCGATTATGATGAGACTGATATGCATCAGTGGCAAAATTAGTTTCATTTAAAATTTTGCTGTCAATTGTCAATCGTTATGATATGCATGTTCATCAGATGGACGTTAAGTGCGCATTTTTGAACTGTGAGTTGAACTAAGACATTTATATGCGACTTCCAGATGATTTTGGTCAATGTGATAAAGTGTATAAATTAAACAAACCACTTTATGGACTGAAACAAGCATCGCGTGCATGGAACGAGAAGTTCAATAATTTCATGATACGAATTGGATTCAAGCGCTGGGAATCAGATCAATGTTTATACGTGAAGGAGCAAAATGAAATCATATGTTATGTATGTCGATGATACATTGTTAATTTGCCGAGATATCAAAATGATTGTAGTTGTGAAGAAATTTCTATCAAATGAATTTGATATGAATGATGTTGGTAAAGCGAGCTCATTTTTGGGAATGCAGATTGACCAAAACATCGAAAAGGGCACCATTACGATGAGTCAGTCAAGATATTTGGTGAAAGTTTTGCAAGAGTTTGGAATGCAAAATTGTAAACTTAAATCGACACCAATGGAAAGGGATGTAAACCCTTGGATGTGGGTCAAAATGGAAAATCTTCGAATCATCCATATCGTGAATTGATTGGGTGTTTAATTTATGCACATGTGACTACCAGACCAGATTTGTGTGCCTCAACGCGATATTTTAGCCGTTTTCAAAATTGTTTCAGCGAAACTCATTTCAATTACGCAAAACGGATTTTGAGTTACATTCGTGGCACCATTGACATGAAAATGGTTTATAAGAAAGACGTCGAAGCAAAGACATTGGTTGGTCACAGTGATTCAGATTGGGCAGGTGACAAAAATGATTCGAATTTCACATCTGGACATGTGTTCAAGTTATTTGGAAACACAGTCAGTTGGTCATCACGCAAGCAGCCAACTGTTAGTAAATTGTCGACTGAAGCTGAGTACACTGCGCTCTCTGATGCTGTTAGTGAGGGCGAATGGATAAAGAAATTATTGGTTGAACTGAAGATTAATCACAATGAACCGATTCCAATACATGAAGATAATACATCGTGCATCAAAATTGTTGAGGAGCCACGTGAATACAAACGAATGAAGCGTTTGGATGTAAAATACATGTTCACACGACATTATGTTCAAGCAAAGAGGTATGAAATGTTTCAAACATCGTCCAAAGACCAAGTGGCAGACATTATGACAAAGGCACTTGGAAAAACCTTGTTTTTCAAGCATCGTAAAGATTTAAATTTAGTTTAAAGCGTTTGAATTATTTAAGTTTTTCACGTTCGTTTTTTTTATATATTTCTATTAAATTAAGAGGCGGTGTTAGAATACTAATTTAACCGAGGTATGAACGCGGTCTCGTTTTGGTTGAGTTGTTTCCTAACATAGAGCGCGTTGTATAAACAAAAAACGCTTTCTTGTGTTAGTTAGTTGTTTTATTACTCTCTCTGTGAATGCTAACGTTTGAGCATCTGAATAAAAGCTATATTATAAAGGTCTAATCTTTTAAGTATTTTTATTTCAATTATTATAAAATATAAATTCTAACTACGTAATCCAATCTTAAATCTCTGACATGCAAATATCACAAATACTATAAACGAACTCTACTAAATTCTAGTATGCAGTTCGAAACTCGTCAACGAAAGCCTTACGTTTCTATTTCTTAGCTTTTTTTTCTAAATGTGTATGAAAAAGACAAAAACAATATTTTGTCGATTTTCGTATCTCGACTAAATTTATGATAAGTCACGTTATTTTCTCAAATGACTTGTCCGATGACTATCAACGTTAGACGACAAGTGTGAGACATGTCATATTGGCTATTTGGGAATTCGGTTCGATAACGAGAGTATTAGATTCATATTTTATTTTAAATAAGAATCGTTCGAATCACATTCACATCTTCATTAGATAAACAATCGAGAAATAAAAAATTACATTTCATTTAAATTCCTCCTCCCAACGTCATCGTAATTATTTTTAACTAGGTAATTGGTATTTTAAATGAAAATCTTAGAGGTGGCCCTACCTACAAAATCTATTTGTTACAAATATACAAATTTTTTACATACAAAAATACACAGAAAAATGGTTGCTAATCTTTTTTAATTAAATATTCGTAATTTTCGAACGTACATCCATTACCCAGCGGATTTTCTTCATCAGGCAATGCAATGCTCTTATCTTTGCTCGAACTGTAGTTTTTGTACAAGTCAACGAGATCACAATATGATAATTGGGTACGTTTTAGTTGTTTTACAATGTTTAACCAGCGAGGGTCGTTTCCTCCCAACTCTACAGCCGAGCGATACAAAACATTGGACTCATCGAAAAGATCAACGTATTCGTCGTAAACCTCTTGAAGTTGTTGGGCATCGTAAATAGGTTTCTTATACTTCATCAAGTACAAGTCCCAGGCATATTTGCTATGTTTATGTGGAACCTCAAGTTCTATTTCCATAAGTTCATTTATATTCAGAGGTTCTCTTCCAGTTAAGGGGCACCTTTCTTTATGTGGACTTGAAGCTACCTTAGTTTTCCGTGGTGACAGAGTTTTGTCTTTATAGACTCTTCGTGATTTCGATTTACATTTTGCTTTAATAGTTTCATAGCTAGTGGTAGTTAATGAGTCTTTTGCTAATAGACCAATTACAGCTGTAGGTTCTTCGTCGGCAGTTTCAGATTCTGGTTCGTCTGGTTCACATACTGGTTCAGCAGGGCGAGAGCATTTTGCATCCATTTCATCGAATTTTGAGAATAAAGTTGATCTAGCCCTGCATCTAGCTCTAATATTTGAATAATCATCGGCAGTTAATGCGTAATTGTGCGTTGGACCTACTACGGCTGCTTTAGTGGGTGATTTTTGTGCAACATGTTTTTCCGGTATACATACTGTTTCGGCAGGAGGAGGCACTGGAAAATATGTAGATTTCTTTGCGGGCGATTTGGCTTTCAACTGCTGTACCGATTCATATTCTGATTTTTCTGGTTCAGCAGGGCGAAAGCATTTTGCATCCATCTCATCGAATTTTGAGAATAAAGTTGATCTGGCCCTGCATCTAGCTCTAATATTAGCATAAACATCATCAGTTAATACGTAATTGTGGGCTGGATCTACTATAGCTGCTTTAGTGGGTGATTTACATACTGCATCAGCAGGATGAGGCGCTGGAAAATATGTAGATTTCTTTGCGGGCGATTTGGCTTTCAACTGATGTACCGGTTCAGAATCTGGTTTTTCTGGTTCACATACTGGTTCAGCAGGGCCGGAACATTTTGCATCCATCTCATCGAATTTTGAGAATAAAGTTGATCTAGCTCTGCATCTAGCTCTAATATTAGCATAATCATCGTCAGTTAATGCGTAATTGTGTGCTGGGGCTACTACGGCTGCTTTAGTAGGTGATTTTTGTGTTACATGTTTCTCCGGTATACATACTGCTTCGGTAGGATGAGGCACTGGAAAATATGTAGATTTCTTTGCGGGCGATTTGGGTTTCAATTGCTGTACCGACTCCACATTAGAAGTTGAACTTGATTCAGATTCTGAACTCTCATCAGATTTTGAAGTCTCATCAGATTCTGTGACCCATTCTTCACTTGCTCCCTCCTCATCCGTCTCTGTTGTGTCATCTTCACTGATTTCTGTTGAGGAATCTTCAAAGTTTTCTGATACCGGAGGCGATATTACACTGCATGGGTAAATATCGTTAAAAGCTTCATCAAGCCCATCCCGATAAGTATCCCTGTTCACTGTAACAGTTAATTGCTCCCCCATACTACGTGCTAAAGTATAAACTTTCGCCAAAAAATCGTTTTCAAAATTTTTAATTTTGTTTGCATCTTCCATATTTACAATAATTACAATTAGCAAATAACAAAAATTTTCAAAATACTAAATTTTTTAAAATTAATCACAAACGATAAATTTTGAAAAAAAAACAAACTGAAATACGAATAATTAATACGACCTAAAAATATTGTGACATGTTTATTATGGATACTGTGGTTCGAAACGAAACAAGTTTTCTTCTATGCAGATTATATGTCATATTGGTCGGATCAAAGTAACACAAATTTCATTATTCTCACTCTTGTCGTACACGATCCTCGACCAGCAAACTGGTTTACAAACGATTTGAGTAATAATTTGGAGGAGAATTAAACCAAATTTATCTTCGAATACATTTGACGGACCAGATGCCATTTCTTTACTTCAATCATCTTTATTCAACATCCACCGGAGATTCTCTTTCTTACCATCTGGACAAATTTGGCCAGTAAATAAATTTGCAACTTATTTTACTTCCATTTTCCATAATACTAAAATAAAACCCCAATTAACAAAACATGATCAAAAACAATTTAATAACGATAAATGAAAAAATATCGGAAATAAAAACAAAATGCCGCAATTAATCAAAACTAAAACTGTTGCGACAGGTTGATTATAAATATCGCAGCCGAGAAAGCAGCAAGTGTTTTTATTTAGTCAATTATCCCACTAGTAACAGGATTCAACTTGTTTGTGATCAACAACACCATCTGTTGCCCGGGGGTCGATTTTGTTCAAAATTCGACAAGATGATGAAATAACCACAAGTATATAGTAGTGGTATGTGTGTTTCTGTTAGTGCGAATGTGCGCCATTTAATTTTTTTTGGATATGACATTTCTAGATAACATTTTCATTTATAATTTAAAATTTGTAAATGCAAATATAGTTTAAATAAAATAAACGTTATTTAATTATTTAATTTTAGTTTTAAAATAATTTCTAATTCTGTGTTTCTGCGAAAACAAAACATTTATTCGGCACGAAAAATAAATTAAAATATGTGTGGTTAACTTTTTTTTTTCTTAACACATTGACGCACACCTCCTAAATGTGTGTGCTACTCAGGAATACATTTGATAATTTTTGTAATTGCAATGATATTTCGTCGCAGAAATGAATGTATTGTTGAGAAATGAAAAATATGACGAGTTATTCCTTAAAAAATGAAAGTTGTTTGCGCGAACGTGTAAAGAAAACGAAAAAGTTGTATGACTGGTGCAGCAGTCATTTGCGCGAAAGTGCTAACTCGCCACTCAAAAACTTCATTGGTGAGATGTCAAAAAAGTGAGTCGGCGAAACGACATAAGCACCAAAAAACTGAATCGATTTGTACCGATTCATAGTTTTTGATGCTTACATTTGCAGAAAACAAACAAATATAACGGCAGAAAAATTACACACACTAATATAAAATGTATACTATACTCCTTATACGTATAAGAAAACGTTAAATTTCGTCTGTCGGACTTTGAACAAAATCGCTGAGAGTCGAAATTAAACAGTAATACGACGACGACATCAATTTTTAGACAATTCTAGGTCAACTCTAAGCTTTTTGAATTTTTGACTTATAGATATAGATGGCTATGTGTAAGAATCACAACAATCAGTTTCGAACAAATGAGAGTATTGATTTGAAAAAATCAGTCTTCTCATCAGGTCGCGATGACTGATGTTGTATTATTACATTGGAATATTGTCTATATATATAGAACATACCATGTAGTTGTACTACTAGCGAATTACTTGCTTAGTGTACGAAATTTGATTCTTTCACATTTCCATCTATGTTCTATTTTAACAACTAACTTTTCGCATTCACGAATTTTATTATATATTTTACTTTGGTTTTTTGCAATTGTAATGGTGTTATTGTGATTGTTCTGTATATTGGTATATTTCAGCACTCTCGAATTAAATACACAAATCGTAGGAAATTCTTCCATTTAGCGTCACTAAGTTTAAGTCTAAGCTTTTATTTATTTTTATATGTACTGAGAGAAGGCAGAGTCAAAAAAGGCATTGTAAAAAGGACGGTTGCTTGGTCAACACATGGTCAACATATGTGTTTGTTTTGTCAAATGTTAATTTTTATTGAATACAATTGTAGTCAAAAGTTGTATTACTTTGCATTATTTCCGAGTACAATTATTTAACTGTAATATACATATTGGTGCCTCCTGTTAGATTGAGCTCACGATCCTGCAATAGAGACGGCAGAATTTAATTAAAATTTAATTAGAATTTAATTTGAGAAGATCGTCGTGTACATCCATTATGAACGTGCTAGCTAAAAGAACATGATTAAGCTCCCGATAGAATGCAAATCGAACAATCGTTGTGTGGTATCGGAGCACATTCCACCGAATCATTCAGCCCAGGTTGAATCGGCTCGAGACAATATTTGCATCAAATTACGTCGACTACTGTTGGATTGTATGCCAAAGCCGGAGATGGAAAGTTTGCGTTCATTTTTAAGGATATGATCGGGACTCTTGTACATGACCGAGTAAATTTGGAATAAAGATATAAACTAGGTAAGCTCCGGTAATATGAAAAATGTGAAAAGTGTTCGGTTATGGTTACAGGTGTTTATACGATTGGATTTGTTCCTATCATCCACCTGACCAACAACGAATTTTGTAAGATATCGTGGGCTTTATCCGTATCATATTCGTAGTATATCATATACGGTTCATTTCAGATATATCAGAACGATTCATCTCAGACATGTCACATACGACTCCTGTATAAGCGACTTCTCACATGTGTCTCATCCAAACTTGTCGTAAACGGTTTATCTCAAAAGTGTCACAAAAGAAAATTAGTCCGATTTTCTGATAAATATCTGTATACGTGTCATGCTTGACTGTCGCTGATTTGCAGGCATTATGTAGTGCTGAAAAAAGTTTAAGCATTTTATTTGTCAAATTGGTTACGCTTTGAAATTATACTTTAGGCGTTTTCGGAAATAGACCATGGTAACTTTTGAGTAACTTACTGACAAAAAATTACCCGATCCATTTCCGAACATGTAGTAACTTAGGGGTAATTTAGTTCCAGTGTTTTTTTATTCCTGTCTTTCTGTCAATTTGTATTAAATTACAATACAAGTGTAAGAAAAATAAAATTACAAACTTTTAAGGTACAAACTATGCAGAAAACAACAAAAATGTCGCATCTGTTAAATTACGTCATTGAATTTTACTGAATATAAATAAACTGTAATCTTACTTTTTGTAAAGACTGGGTAAGTTGGATTGAACAACTTACCAACGTTAAAAATTAAAATTACCCAAAAGTTACTCTTGGTCTATTTCCCAAAATGCCTTTAATTTTAAATTTATTAGGCAACCTTTCACCATATTTTACGTTGTTGTTGTTTTATTGTAATGGTTTTTGTAAAGATTGTTCCGTACATTGGATTATTTCAGTATATCTCGAATTAAATACACAATCGTAGGAAATTCTTCCATTTGGCGTCAAATCTGTATGACAACGACTATGATAATTCATACTTACTTATACACAATCAACTTCCCAACCACTCCATACTTTTTCTTTCCTTTAACGCTGGATCGCGGATAAATTAGAATTTAATTTGAATTGTATTGAATGAATTATCATAGTCGTTGTCATACAGATTTAACGCCAAATGGAAGAATTTCCTACGATTGTGTATTTAATTCGAGATATACTGAAATAGACCAATGTACGGAACAATCACAACAAAAACCATTACAATAAAACAACAACAACGTAAAATATAAAAAGTAATTCGTACACAACGAAAAGTTAATTGGTAAAAATGAAGTATAGATGGAGAAAATGAAAGAATCGAATTTCGTACGCTATGCAGTAATTCGCTAGTAGTACAACTAAATGGTATTGTTCTATATATAGACAATATTCCTATATGTAAAAATATCAACGTCAGTCGCCGCGGCCTGATGAGATGACTGATTTTTTCAAATCAATAATCTCATTAAGTTCGAAACTGATTGTTGCGATTCTTGCAGATCTTCCATCTATAACTCAAATTAAATTCTAACCTTTCACCAGTTCAAATACCGACTGTTTTTTACGGAAATTAAAATCTTTGTATTTTGAAACTCGGCAACAATAATGTAATAATCTGTAATAGTCTATGAACTGTACTAGCATTGTCACACTTGATTTCTCACATACGATTCATCTCAGACATGCCACAAACGAAAATAGTCCCATTTGCTGATAAATTTCTATATACAATGTTATGCTTGACTGTGCCGTCAAAAGCTTTCCTGTCTGGTTACTTTCGTTAAATTTTATAATTATTTGGCCCTAGGGCCTATCATGATTTCCGCCTCGAAACAATTTTTACACGATATCTTGAATTTGTTATCATAAAACACGATAACTTTCCACCAACCAATATTCGAAAGCGAAAAACTACCGCCCACAAAAATATCTTTTCGAAAGAGGAAATCATGATAAAATTTGCGCGGACCGAAAATTGTAAATCGGAGCATTTTATAACACTCGGCGCTGAAATAATGGTAGGGCCGCTAATTTAAAGGTATAGTTATTGAATAAAATCAAAAGGTTACACAGTACACATTACGCAATTTTATTGATCACACACAAACTAAATCTATCATGTACATATGATAAATTTTAAATTCCGCTAACATTTCTGCCAATCTAAATTTATCTTTTAATTAAATATTCATAATTTTTAAATTTGAAACCATTGATGAGCGGGTCTTCTTCATCGGGCAATTGAATTCCCTTACACTTTCTTGATATGTAATTTACATAGAGCTCTTCGAGATCAGCTCTACTTAATGGTGTCTCTCTAATTTGCTTAACTATGTTCATCCAACGTTCATCATTTCCTCCAATTTTCCGGGCGATGCGATACATCTTATCTTCACAACCGAATGCAGATGTTTTGATAAAATCATCATAAATTTGTTGAAGTTGTTCTGCATTGTAAATTGGTTTATCATATTGCAACAAGTAAATGCCCCAATTGTATCGGTTTTTGTCATTCGAAAAATTTAGATCAATTTCGATCAGTTCACTATAATCCAACGGCACTTTTCCTACTTCATAATACTCATCCGTGCGAGCTTTGGGATAGATAGCTTTTCGTCTTTTAGAGGAACGATGTCTTCGTAGCAGTTTATTATTAGGTTCGTCTATGTTTAACACGACGGACTCGGCCAAAATAGATGAGCATTTGTATTCTAGGTATCTCGCGTATAAATCTTCAACTTGTTGTATGCTATAAACGGGTGTAGTCAGATCGTTCAATAAATTGAACCAACTATTTGTTTTACCTCCAATCGCTTTGCCAATTTTCATAATTTGCTCTCGACCTAATTGTACTGGTTGATATGCTTCTTCTGCGCCGGAATCAAGATACTCATCTTCGTCTTTCCAAATGGATTTTGGATACAGATTTGAGTTGCTTAACGTAGCAGCAGCACTTCCTACAAATTCCGCATTAGTATTGGAACAATCCGTCGAGAGATTTATATAAGGAGATTGGCACAAATCGAATTCTTCACCACATGAATCTCCATCAAATGGTGATAGAAAACCCAATTGTTTCTCTTCTAATAAATAATCAAAGTGGTTTCTCTGGTTCATATTTTCAATATAATACAAATAATTTATTAGCAAAATTAAATAAATCACAAACTGCAAATTTAAGATATCGAAACAAAATAACGCAAATTATAACATTATTTCTCGTGACATCCTAAATATTTGAACTCAGGGAAGCATTTGTTAGGAAAATCAAAAGTACAGAACACTGTTCAAAAACTTGTAAAGGATACCTATCAAATAGAGCATAAAGGCAATGCAATCGTAGAAAATATGCATAAATACATCGTAAAAGTAATCTAATTGGAATGCAGTGTCAGTCACCCAAGCCGGAACCATATCAGCCGGAAACAAACCAGCTATGGCACATGTACAATGATGCATTGTGCATCACTTTGCTTTATATAATTCTTTAGTCGGAACCTTATAAATTCAGCACTATATGATTTTTCGGAAGAAACCATATAATTCCAGCCGGAACCATACTCTTCACAGCCAAACTAACTATGACACAAGAAGCATAATGCATTGTGCACTGTATGATTTTTCGGCGCATTCTTATAATTCCAGAAACACAAGACTATTTATTTTGTTGTATTGTGCTTTGCGGTAGAGAAAAGCACCTACCAGTCTACCAAGTGATCTTCCAAAAACACAATTCTAATTTTATTAGGTATTGATTGCATGATCGGGCAAAAACTCAGAAACGTAATAATTGGAATATCGCATTTTGAAATATCGCGTTTTGTACCATATCACATTTTGTACCATATCGCGTTTTGAAATATCTCGTTTTGAAATATCGCATTTTGAAATATCGCGTTTCGAGCGGATTCGATATTTATATTATGTTGTTTTATTAAAAACAGGAAAAAATAAATTATTTGCACACGCACTATCGCAGCTTGACATTTCAAAACAGAATATTCTTATTGTTCTACCTATTGATGTAGATCAAAACGAATGCGAATCTATCAATTTAATTTAATTTGTCTCCACTACCAACATATTCTGAATCGTTTCCTGGTTCTACCCCTGAAGGCGTTGTATATTTATTAAAATAGGAAAAATAATAAACGTAATTAATTATTTTTTGTTTAGTTTTGGGTCAAAACATACACGAGGACGAGTTTGTCAAAAGCCATGTGAAAACGTTGAACGGCATTTTTAAAATGGCTTTTGGCTCTCCCTAAAAAAGCGGTGTGGCACCACTGAGTCAGAAGTCTCACTAATCGAATCAGATATACGGTCATCGAAATCAAAGAAAATATAGCTTGGAAGAAAATTGGAAGGGGCTAAACATAAACAACTCACAAAGCGTGTTGGAAGTAGAAAACGTAGAAGCAAAACTTCCATGTTGCAACCGCAAGATAGAAGCTATAGGCATATCAGTACTGATAAAAGCTGCATAACCACTAGCAATACGTGTTCGTTTGATAGCATTTTTGCTACATTGCCGCATTATGTTTTAATGAGATAAAACTTCTCAAGATGAAATGTTCGGTCATGTTAAAGTAGTAAATTTACCCGGTTTTTTAAAAAAAGTTTTATAATTCCTCGACATACTTTGTGCGTATTCAGCACGTTGAGATCTACTTGTTAGACATACTAAAATGTAGAATAGTCTCACTTGTACACTATCTACATGTGCTGAATGAAAAATCTACTTTTTGAATTTTTGACTTATAGATGGCTGCTAATGTGTAAGAATCACAACAATCAGTTTCGAACAAATGAGACTATTGATTTGAAAAAATCAGTCTTCTCATCAGGTCGCGACGACTGATGTTGTATTATTACATTGGAATATTGTCTATATATATAGAACATACCATGTAGTTGTACTACTAGCGAATTACTGCATAGCGTACGAAATTTGATTCTTTCACATTTCCATCTATATTCTATTATAACAACTAACTTTTCGCATTCACGAATTTTATTATATATTTTACTTTGGTTTTAGCAATTGTAATGGTGTTATTGTGATTGTTCTGTATATTGGTATATTTCAGCACTCTCGAATTTAATTCACAAATCGTAAGAAATTCTTCCATTTAGCGTCACTATCTGTGTGACAAACGAATATGATAATCGACACTTACTTATACACAATCAACTTCCCAACCACCTCATACTTTCTTTCCTTTAACGCTGGATCGCGGATAAATTTGAATTTTTGACTTATAGATGGCTAATGTGTAAGAATCACAACAATCAGTTACAACTACATGGTATGTTCTATATATATAGACAATATTCCAATGTAATAATACAACATCAGTCGTCGCAACCTGATGAGAAGACTGATTTTTTCAAATCAATAGTCTCATTTGTTCGAAACTGATTGTTGTGATTCTTACACATTAGCCATCTATAAGTCAAAAATTCAAATTTATCCGCGATCCAGCGTTAAAGGAAAGAAAGTATGAGGTGGTTGGGAAGTTGATTGTGTATAAGTAAGTGTCGATTATCATATTCGTTTGTCACACAGATAGTGACGCTAAATGGAAGAATTTCTTACGATTTGTGAATTAAATTCGAGAGTGCTGAAATATACCAATATACAGAACAATCACAATAACACCATTACAATTGCTAAAACCAAAGTAAAATATATAATAAAATTCGTGAATGCGAAAAGTTAGTTGTTATAATAGAATATAGATGGAAATGTGAAAGAATCAAATTTCGTACGCTATGCAGTAATTCGCTAGTAGTACAACTACATGGTATGTTCTATATATATAGACAATATTCCAATGTAATAATACAACATCAGTCGTCGCGACCTGATGAGAAGACTGATTTTTTCAAATCAATAGTCTCATTTGTTCGAAACTGATTGTTGTGATTCTTACACATTAGCAGCCATCTATAAGTCAAAAATTCAAATTTATCCGCGATCCAGCGTTAAAGGAAAGAAAGTATGGGGTGGTTGGGAAGTTGATTGTGTATAAGTAAGTGTCGATTATCATATTCGTTTGTCACACAGATAGTGACGCTAAATGGAAGAATTTCCTACGATTTGTGAATTAAATTCGAGAGTGCTGAAATATACCAATATACAGAACAATCACAATAACACCATTACAATTGCTAAAACCAAAGTAAAATATAGAAAAATCTACACTTAATACTTAATAAACACATTTTTATTAATCACTTGTTTTTGTTTCGCAGAATATTTTTCAAAAAGTTTAAAAAATCACTCGATCGATTTCGACTTGTTAGGTCATCATCAGGAGTATCTACTGAATTGTATTAGTAAAATTTTTTTGTTATAAAGTAGAAAAAAGCAAAATATAAATAAAAATAAAAGGAGGGGAAAAAAATAAAAATAAGCAATAAAAATTAATCTACGGATCGCGCAGGTAGGCGATGAGTCATAGGTTGAGTAACAAAATTCAAGGTATATTATTGCGTACGTGAGAATAGAAAAGGGCGGGGTCTGTAATTGGTGAGAACCGGATTTCTCTCTGTTCGTTAAGGATATTTTGGTTAAGAAATATTGATTTTCGAATTTCGTAAGATTCTAAGGTATCTAAACGTCTGCCTTTGGGTTGTATATGTAATATGTCTAAATTGTTCAAGCTAGCTGTATGATTTTCTGAAGTTAAATGGTTATGGAAAGTTGATTGATTGCAACCAGATAAATGTTCTTTAGCTCTAACTCCAAAAATCTACATTTAAAGTTGGGGTGTCTTAACTGATCTGTCATTTAACTTTTTTTTAATGATAGTTTGAAAATCGAGAAAATTGTTGAGTTTACGAGGGATTGATAATTGCGAGCCAAAAATGGATAAGCTAATAAAAAATATTTTGTTAGACGAGTTTTCAGCAGCTGATAATTTTCGTTTTGAAACTATACCAACGATTATATCGGTTTTATGTAAATTAACCGAAGAGGAAAAGGACGGTTTAAATGAAACTCCAGTTCGAAACGAAAATTATTATGAAGAAATAATACAAGAGTACAGTTTGGTCATATTTACCTCTAAAACCGTCAAACAACTCTCGAAATTATTTGTATTAATTTTAATTTCGATTTTCTTTTATCGCTGACAAATATTATAATGTTCTTCTCACAAAAATAAATGATGTTGTCTCAAAACATAGTAAAGATTCAATCCAAAACAAAATCTACCCAAATGTAGCCATAACACAAAAAAAATCGCCTCACAAAAAACAGCACATGAGATGATGTGTACCTACTTTCTACTAGTGATATCTCAACGTGCTGGATACGCCCATTGGAAAATTATCTGCGCAGATATTGGCCAACAACTGAAAATAACTTATATGGCGGCAGAAAATCAAAAAAATTTAGTGAAAATTCTAGTCCATGAATTTTTCCCAAATTTTTCGTATAATCTCAGTATGAGCTAAGCTATTAGAAAACCAACCGAAAATATTGGTTACTAGTGGAAGAAATGAGGATTATTGTTAAATTTCAACATTTCATATACCGAGTTCCTTTACTTCGGAGATCAATCTATTTGCCATTTTAAGGATCACTTCTAATATTTTATTCCGCTGAGATGTTATATTTCGTGAAAAATATATACATAATGAATAAAAAATTTCCGCTGGTAATTACATTACAAAAATCTTCTCTTTAGTGATAGTGCTGCCACTTGCGGCGAGTAGCGTAATCTCTTAATTTCCGCTGTCAAAATTCCGCTATCTTATACAGCATCATATCAAGCCAATTCGATGCATCCAGCTTTCAGTTCTGGAAAATCAATTACAAAACAAATGGCGGAGCAATAATGTTGCTTTCCCAAACAGCTACCCTATGGCCGTGCGGCGACTACCCTGAGAGAGACAATTAAAAAGCTGTTGAAGGATTATGAGGAAAAAGGATTTGTTCGAAAATTAAGCAAAAGTGAAGCGATCTAGGAGCGAAAATGGTACCTAACTATTTTCACCTATTTCGATTAGTGTGAAATGCAGCAGCAGAAGTAAACGGAACATCGTTAAATTCCGCGCGAAACCCAAAACAATGAGGTGTTTTGGGTTTGGCGAGGGAATTTGGGATTTGGTGGATAAGATATCAACAAAAATGGTTATATAGGGTTCGGCTCCGAATCTTTCCCGTCGTTTTTTATTAAGGATTGGTCCGCGTCTGACTCAGCCAGTTGCAAGGCGATTTATGCGCGATTTCCATTACGAAAAAGTTTATCTCAGTAAAAAAATACTGAGAAAACGAACAGAGAAAGTAATATTAAATCTACAACAGAGTGAAAGAGAAACTTCGATTTGTTTATTTTTTTTATAGCAAATTTTTATAGTTAAACAATTGACAACCTAACCAAAAAATTTCATAGTTTTTTCTTAATTTCATAATTTATATTATATTACTTCTTATTATTTAATTTGAATCGAATATTTTAATTTTTGGCATTTTAATTTTTGTTGTAAACTTATAAATCTATTTTTAAGATGTCTGAAACCGTAGAGTACACAACAAAAATGACAAAATCAAACCATAAATGAACTATAATCAAAAAAGGTTTGGTAGTGTGAGAGAATTTTGTTCATATTGCAATACAATATTTATGTAGATGTGTTGGAATGTTGCCATAAAAAGTACTTCATTGAGTATTTTTTACAATTTTTTATGGCAGTATACTACCACTAATACAATATTTTCTCAGTAAAATTTTACTGAATAAAATTTTTGTTTCTCTCCCACACTTGACAAATCGATAAGTTGGTCTCACTTTTTTTTACTGAGATAAATTTTTTTGTAATGGAAATCGCGCGTTATACACTACAACATATACATTAAGCAACACTACGGAAACTGATATCACCGGTAGTTTTCTAAGGTTATTGTTGTTTTGTTGCGTGTAGACCTCCGTAGCTGAGAATTCTCATATGATCGTATCAGTATTACAATTGTTGACAACATCAGCTTAGAAATTTTGGGATAAAAATCAATCTTTCATTTTTCTTAACTTGAATACTCGTACGTTATTTAGCCATCACCACGAATTACAATTAATTTATTCAAGCACGACATAAACCGGCTGATAATGAAACACAAATTACAATTCCATTGGAAAGTTGATCGAGAAAATCACCCGCTACCACCGTTTGAAAATTTTCTACCACAGTTCAAAGATGCACAATATTGGCAAAATGAATTTCACCAGATTGAAATCGCACCAGAGATATAACAACATTCATAACACGAAAAGGTCTGAAACCTTGGAGCAAGTCTAATGTAGTTTGGAAATGCATAATTTTGAAGTGCATAAGAAAAGTGAGAAAAATAAGTCCCTGGTTGGAAATTGTGAACTATTACAAAGGTTAGCAGCAGAGTACGTTCGAATGGAATGTCAGGGAAAAACTGTCAGATTCTTGATTTTGTTCCTCAGTGTCCGTCCGTAGCACTTTATTATATCTAAATAAAAATTGAAAAATGGTTAATTAAAAATGCCATTTAATTTTATAAAATAAAAAAATTAATGCCTTATTAAAGTATAATTAATAAATTTAAAAAACCTGCATTATGTCCATTATATATTCCTTGGGAAATTTGTGGTTACAAACTCTCAGGTTTTTATTAAAAGTGGTTCGTATGGACTTTGAATTGTTGCAGTCAACTTTAACATTTGTTTATCGATAAGCAGCCTTTAGCACTTTTCAGGTGATTGATTCACAAATACATTTTATTTTTTAAATCGATCCATTCTCTAATACCTAGATACAGTTTAGCGGTCAAGAGTTGGTAAATCCTCGCTTTATTAAAAATTCATAATTTTCGAACTTAAAACCTAGTAAGAGCGGATCTCTTTTATCCGGCATTGCAATGCCTTTATTTTGCCTCGACTTGTAGTTCAAAAACATTTCTTCGAGATCATGTTTACTGAACGGTGTGTATTTTATTTGTTCTATAAAATTAATCCAATTTTCATCATCTGGACTAATTTCTGTAGCCATCGCCATCACTTTTGTCGGGCAACTATACGTTATTTTGAATTCATCGTAAATATCTTGAATTTGCCCGACATCATAAATTGGTTCTTTATAAAAAGTTAAATATAGGCCCCAGATAAATGAGGGAGGATGATCCAATAGCATATCCAACTCCATCAGTTGTGAAATGTCCAAAGGTCGAAATAGTTCCTCTTCACATTCATTTTCTTCACTTGCATCATTCTCAGAATCTTCTGTTCCTTCGCAAGAACTCTCCTCGGATTCGGATTCACATTCGTTATTTGCTTCAGATGGGGAATCGCCGCAATCAAAAGAATCCACGATGGGCATACTTTCAAATTAACTATTAAAATTTAGAAAAACTCAAAAACAATTTTTAAATTAACAATCCTGAATTGAAAATTTTTGGCAGTTGAAACAAAAGTAGAAAACCAAGTTGGTATATTGATTTTAAGATAGGGAGTGAGAAACACTTGTTTGCGACAGAAATGTTAATAAACGTAGTGCTCTTCCTGCATCCTAGAAACCCAAATCCCCGATCTAATCTGGTTAATCAAACTCCTATTTTTGTTTGTTTTTGAAGAATTTTGAGGGTGCTTTTGGAAGTTGGCCTTGCTAATTGGGATTAGAACATGAATCCCACATGAAGTTCTATAATATATACCCAACGAATTGGTCATCTGTTAAATAATTAAATTCAATTTGGAATTTAATTAGTTAACAGATGATCAATTCGTCGGATCGACGAAGGATCAATTTTCGATTAAGATCTCAATTTTAAGATCGAATGTGAATTTTTGAATACTTAATACTAGACTTCATCTTCGGTTGAATATCAATAAAGCGTCTTTGGCAGTAATTAGTACGAAGTAGGATCAGAACAACAAAGGTCGGCTCTATAATTAAGAAATCCGTTAGATAAAATGAACAAACGTTAAACGGTTTGTTCACATTGAATTGATAATCAAAAATTTGTTATTGATTATAGACCTAATTTTACTCAACTGATACAAGAATTTTGAATTTGCAGTCAACCGTAAGGTTGGAGCTTATAAACTATAGAGAGTTATGGATATTTGTTACTAGCCCTTTTTTATTAAATACTCATAATTATCAAACTGAAAACCATTGATAAGCGGATCTTCTTCGTCGGGCAATTGAACGCCCTTGTGTTTTCTCGAAATGTAGTTCACATATATTTCTTCGATGTCAATCTTTCTTATAGGGTGATCTTTTAATTGGTTTACAATATTCAACCATCGTTCATCATCTCCTCCGATTTCTACAGCCATATTATAAACTGTATCTTTTTCACCAAATGCTGAAATGAAATCATCGTAAATTTCTTGAAGTTGCACGATATCGTAAATTGGTTTTTTATAATTCAATAAATACATGGCCCAGGTGAGGCGATCCCTCCGCTCCGATAAAATAATATCTAAACTCATAAGTTCACTGTAATCCAAAGGCAATCTTCCCGTATCGTGACACCTATTCTGCTCTTTGGTTTGCATTTGAAATTCTCTTTGTTTTCTGTCGAATTCATCGTAAAACTTTCCCGTGTAAGTTGATTTATTAATTATTTTATTCGATGCATGCATTGGTTCTTCATCACATTCGTCCTCTTCGGTGTCCTCTTGTGCATCGCATTCTTCGTAATCATCGTCAGAAGCTTCGGATGCTAATTCTGTTGGCGTACGTGTTTCGTCTAATTCACAGTCAATTTGGGCCATATTAGAAAAAATAAATAACAAAAAAAAAAATTTTTTAATTTATTCCTAACAGAAAATTTTGAAAATATAAACAAAATGTAAACCCCGTAAAATACACAAAATAAACAAACATATTGGTATGTTGATCATAATATTGGGGAACCGTCAATAAACACTTGAAAATTTTTAAAGGGCAACATACTATGGCCCACGTTCATGAAAGTGTTACGTGTTCATGAAAATGTTAAGAACAAATCTAGTTACACGACATCAATTACAAAAAAGTTTGTCCTAAACCGATTGAGTTTTGTTTTTGTACTCAGTTCAAAGTGAAATGAAATTTTAAAGCACTGGACCGCACGCCAATCCATATGACTTGACGCACATATATCCGTTCACACCAAGAGCGGCGCGGCGCTTTTTCTATTTTGGTTAATTTTGAGAATTTCCGTCTTTTGTTTTGTGCTTACGTGAATGCTGAATGAGAAAGGTGTGGACAAAAATTGAAGTATCAATATTTTTAGGTTAAGTTCGGCGGCGATGAACGAATTTTGTCGGGCGCTTCATGTCGAACATAATTTCATTCAGTACAATTTTTTAAAATTAAAATTTTTCTATTACGAGTAAAAATATAAAAATTATAATGTATTTTTATAAATAATTGGCCAACATCGGACATTCTTTTACATTCATAATAGCAAAAATGCTTGAACTTTTGGCTCAGATTTGGGTGGTTTCCCATGACCTTAGACAAAAATGTAGGTTCTGCGTAATTGCTCAGCGTAGCCTAGAGATTTGCCATGTGAATTTTCATGATGATTGGAGCATTTTTAGAACATGGTCATTTGTGTGGGAAAATATATTGTTCGAGGATATTCGATGATTTTGGAGTATTACTTGTCGAGAATATATTCGAATATTCATATCTCCTGAAACTACATATGTCAACCTATACACTCACGTGGACGGCGGGTCCACGCTGAATTCTGCACTCCATCAGAGGGTCTTAGTTGTGTTTATTAACATCACCATACGTAATCGATGACGAAAATTCATTTTGCATCCAGCCCCTGATGGGATTGAACAGGAGGAGATAGGGAAGAACTAATCGGAGTGAAGTTTATGAACCGAACTAGTAATTGATGTAAGAAACCAATCTTATTTATCCACATGCTCGGAAATCTCTGAGATTTTGGTTATTCGAGACAGAACGTCATTGAGTGTAATATGAAAATTCTTCAACATTTCAAATTATTTATCTCGGCCCCTACGGATTGCCTAGATACGTTCGAAGTGGTTCTCAACTAGTAATTGATGTAAGAAACCAATTTTATTTATCCACATGCTCGTAAATCTCTGAGAAAAACTAGTTCATTCAAGGGCCCAATGATGACGTCAACGAGTGAGGGTGATGATATTAACATTGTGCAGGAGGGAAGTTCATCCGGGCCTAATGAAAATACAAAAGGGCCGATTGTGGGACATTTTGGGCTAGGATGTTCTAACATCACCATTTCTCGATATTTTATCGAAGTCTACGTCTCTTTCAGCTAGAATTAATTTGACTTTTGTTTCATTTATCAATTATTTCTTCTCTCGTGCTATCACAACCTACTAGAATATATTTGAACAATATCTATTTCACTGATTTTCGTTCTATTTCACCTATTTCACTTATTTTCAACCGAAAAAAAAATATTTGGTTATAGAAACACAGTAGAAACATCACAATGTTGCAATCTAGTAGGCTGGTAAATGATATAAAAATTGAAACAGAAAAATTTTATTCTACAGAAACGAGAAATAAACTTATATCATTGATCGAATTACATGCTTTTCGTATTTTTGCCGACCGAAAAATCGGTTTTGTTCCCCTAAGTTAACTTAACGGTTTAACTAGAACCAATATTTTTTATTTTTATGTTTTGTTGTATATACCAAGTGCACACACTCGCAGATACAACTATTTACATATATTTTTAATTTTGTGTACTCATTTTATATGTTGTCCATGTATTCTCCATCTGAAAACACTTGTAAAATAAACATCATGCCATGTACAATGAATATTTTACACATCACCAGAATCTACTTAAATATATATTTAAGTAGATTCTGCATCAACTCACACCTCAAATGAAATCTCCAGAGTCCAGACTGATAAAAATGAAATAGAAATTTGTCTAAATGAAATTGAAAAACAAGAAAATAAGTGGGGGTAAATATGAAGTGTATCTGTATGTATTATAAAAGCAACCGAAGTAAATTCATTTCATACTGCTATCAAGGTTTGTTTGCTAGGTTACCTACCTGGGGCAATTTTGTTTCGTTGGTGTTTATTGTCGTATGTTAAAGCGGAACCAGTCCGAAATAAGAACTTAACAAAAAAAAAAATACGAATTTTACCGAACCCAATTGTTTTTTTTTTTGGTAATCCAACCAGCCAAAAATAATAATTTCAAGTAACAGCTGTTCGATTACAAACAGCTGTTTTTTATTGTGAAATGTCTTTTGTCGTCCTCTGTAACACAGTGGGTAGAACGGTTGCTGTGTGTATAGAGGGTCTCGGGTTTGATTCCCGCTGGTAACGAAAGTTACGACTGGATACACATAAAAATATAATTGATAAAAATACATTGCCCTGGTCATATGCAGCTATAAGTGCTAGTCGACCTAAGCAAATGATGTATAAAACAAAAAAAAACAAAAAAGAAATGTCTTTTACAGAAATTTCATATTTGTTCATGTTGTTATACATTTTTATATATAAATTTCGTATTTGAAAATGTACACATACACGAGATGCATTTACATCACAAAGAAAAAAGGAAATAAACTAAACAAAATTAAAATATTATAGTAGTAAAATAGCGTTTACACTACGACTATAATATCATACCATTAACAAATTAATTTTTAACAAAATTCACTAAAAAACCATTTTTACTTTATCACACATTATTAAAACTAATCACATAATATGAAAAAATATTAAAACAGTTTTATTTAATAAATAAAATAGTAAACAAAAAAAATGTACACAAAATAAATATGGCTTCCACCCGTATCAAAAATTTATCTTATTTTGCTGTGTATAAAACACAACAACAAATCGTACATATTTCTTATTTTCGAGCGAGAAATAGCGCGCACTATTTTTTTATTAAGTGACAGCTATAATTTAACGAAGGAGAAATTCGGTTTCTTTCGGTTTCTTACATGAAAATGATGTTTGACTGGGTAATATCATTGAAATGCCATTTATCGCATTCTTATTTTTTTATTTAGTTAAGTTTTTATTTCTGACTGGTTCCGCTTTTAGGCGGCCGATAAAAGTAGATGTTGAGATTTTATTTTCAGAAGTTTAACGTAGAAAACGACCTGCCCCGTGTCAGTAAAAAAAGTCTACTTTGTTAATTTAATCAAATATGAAAAGACGGCGGTTGTTTATGACAGGCTGTTTGCACAACTCGTTGAAGCTTGGTGGATAATTTTTTAGCTCGTATGTGCAATATGATGCTTAGACTGGCGATTCAGTGTGGGTCGAAGTTCTAGCGAGTTGGTCGATTGATTATCGTGCAATTTTGATAGGTTTGATGAACTTTCTTATCCGCAACGGGCGGTGTTTATACGATCTGCAAATTTGAGACTGAGGGTGCTATACGTTCTAATAGTATAGTCGTTTACCGGATTTTCTGTAGGCCTATTTGTAAGTAAATCTCCACAGCTTCGAATACTGCAGGTTAAATTGCTATCATAATATTTTGTTTGGGATTAGGTTGGTTCTCATTTGACATTTGTGAGATGACCTATATCTCACAGAGCGTGGAAGTCCGCAATTCTTGTGGCAACCAAATCACTTCATGAGATGTACAGCACCAGCATTAGGAAAGTAAAAACCTAAAGAGGTCCAAAGTTATCGAGATTCAACTCAACTCGCCCTTTCCCTAATTATGGAGGAATATATTCAGCAATTGTTTTTATATATGTTTTATCTTCTGTAAAGCGTCATGGAACCATGCTCATTGCTCATAGTCATTGTTCCATTAAAAATATCATGTACCTAGATTGTAGACTATAAATAAAGCGCGATAATATAAACAATTTTAGTACATAACTGACGATCATTCAACTCAAAAGCCAACATATTATAATACCAAATAATTGTGTTTGCAAAATGTTCTGCAACAGACGTGAGCCTAATATTGGCTCGCCCACCGATTTTAGACACAATCATTCGATTACCATTAATCCATCGACCGGAAAATTTCATGGATTGCCCAAGGCTTGGGAAATAATACTAAAAAGTCAGGTGGGATTTTACAAAGAGCTTCCAAATTTAGATACCATTTTAAAAGATGGACATTTCTGCAATTTTCTACCCAGCGATGAGGAACCAAATACCGATGAAAAAGAGATTAAACCGAATATAAACCGTAAAACAAAAACCCAAGGTGAAATTTATTCTGAGCTCAGCAAGATGTGTTGTTCAAGTGATAAACACAATCGGTTCGAGATTGCAAATACATTGATCAAAGATTATGCAGGTGTTGTGTATTTGGCATGTGATTTGCATAACAAAAAAATGGTGACGATTAAAGAGATTGATATGGCGAACAAAAGTTTCCGACACGCACCAAAGGAATTCAATCTGAATGAAATAAAAATTTTACGTAATTTTAATGATCACAAGAATTTGATCCAGTTCATCGAGTCCTTTTGGATGGAGTCAATTCATCGGTTATGGATTATTGTAGAACATATGGACGGTGGTACCCTAACAAACGTTATCATTGAAACTGTAATGAATGAAAGACAAGTGGCGGCGGTGACCCGGGAAATTTTAAACGGAATTAGTTATTTACATTCGAATAATGTATTTCATCGAGATATTCGGTCGGATAACATTCTTCTTGGCCTGGATGGCTCCGTTAAATTGACAAATTTTGGATTTTCTGCAATTATTGCAGAAAACAACAGGTTCAATACCGCCGTTGGATCCCCTTTTTGGATGGCACCCGAAGTTGCGGCACAAAATTATTACGGGGTTAAGGTCGATATTTGGTCGACGGGTATAACAATTATCGAGATGATTAATGGAATACCGCCTAATTTTGAACTAGAACCGTTGCTTGCTATGTGCTTGATTGCAACAAAGGGAAAACCAAAAATTGAAGGATTTGATAAATTTTCGGATATTTTACAAGACTTTTTGAATTCATGCCTGGAAATCGATGTAAGTCGGCGTGCTTCAGCTGCCGAATTACTGGCACATTCATTTTTGGAGAATTGTGCTGAACTTCATACGTTGATTCCGTTAATAAATTATGCAAATTCTGTTCTGACCGAATAATTTTATTATTTGTATATAGTTAAAATATTTTTAAAATACAAAAAAATTGTAACATGTTGTTACGAGTAAATTTATAAAACGCTTGTTTTTATTGTTTAGCCTTCAAACCCATTCCGTAGCTGTCCATTTGTAATAAGGTGGGGGACACAAAAAGTGGGAGAAATATTTTTCTGATTTTTTTGCTCATTATACTCTGTATAAACAGGAATTTGGGAATTTATTACGGGATAGACCCTTACTACTTTTATTACCGAAATCCAGTTTCTGGACACTTTTACATAAAATATAGATTTTAGACAGTTATTTGCGTGCGCACGCATTTCTTATCGGTGTAAATATAAAAATAAATTTTGTTTGTAAAATAGATCAAATTTTTGTATTTCACAGCGTGCCTGTGTTAGTGCGATTTTTACATGAAACAATGTCGTTGTAGCTTACGGCAAATTACACGAATCTCAGTGATTGGTTCCCATAGTGGCTATGTATGGTAAGAAAGGAAAGAATGTCGTTGTGGCCTATGGCAAATTAGACGAGATTGGCACCCATAGTGGCTATGTAGGTTCATTGCGGAATTAAAATGACCTTTTCACAAAAAACTGTCTTTGATACTTATCAATTTTTTAGTGCTCCTAAAAGATAATGTAATACCTTGGTATTAACGAAACCTGTAGCCTAATTCTGTAACGCTTAAGATAATGTGTAAATGTGATAAAGAGCATTTTACACATTTTCGCACCTAATTGGTATTCTATAATTATTCGGCAAGATAAATCAAATAAAGAACAAGATACCAAACGTCAAAAATTTACCCATACAATTTATCTTGTGTTAAAAATTTTTGACAGTATATTTTTGGGAAAATGAGTATCAAGAAGTGAGTAAACATTTAAATTTATATATTTGTATTTAATTCTATAATATTCTAAATTCTATAATTATTAATTCTATAATTTATATATTTGTATTTAATTTTAAGAGTCATTATTCAACGAGGGCGATGCGCCAGTGCGGAACAAAAAGGGGCTCTTTTATCTTATTCAGAAGATAATATTAATTTTGCCCACGAAAGGTAAACTAATTAATTTAAATTTTCATTTTTGCTAATATAACATAATCATAACCTTAAAGATTCGAATGTGATGCGGGTGCTAACACCCAACAAGAAAAATGGTCAGACTTGTCGACGAAATTAAATGCAATGGGAGGTGATTTAAAAAATGAAGAGCAATGGAAGCAGTATTGGCGGGACTTTAAGTATGCATATTCATTTTAGTTTCTATAAATTTTTAATATCGATTTTTTTAATTTTTTGAAAATAGACGTAATGTGAAAGCTAAAGCCGCTGAGGAGAAGCGGCAGATTGAGGAATCCGGGATAAACGGAATGCGAAAAATCATAGCTCTCGATGCATTCGAACGTCGCGCCATATCCATAATATTTATTGATATTGTCGATGGCGACGGCCACAGCCAAGATGTGGGATTTAATCTAAGAGTATGTATTTTATAAATGTATGTACATACTTAACCATGTTTTTGATGTTATCTTTTATTTATTTATTTATTTAGACAGTATCATACAAAGATGTAGTTGATTTAAATGCATCAGTTCCTGCAAGCCACATTCAGCCGTCTCGCACGGAAATAAATAATGAACCACCTACTAATCCATCTCATCCATCTACACCAAGGCCACGAAGACGTGGAACGGCGAGATTTAATGAACAACGTAGAATGACAAATCAAAATGAAATTGGCCAATATTTGGAAATAGAAAGGGAAAAAATTAACTTAAAAAAAGAGCAATTTGAATTTCAGAAAAATATAGAAGCGGTAAAATTAATTCTATCGAAGAAGAAGCTGATGCATTAGTATAGATAAGCGAAAGCTTGATAGATTTAAAGAATCTAATGCAAATTAACAATCATTAATCCACAAGTAAATAAAAAATACAAATAAATTATACTTTTATAATGTGATATCCTAATGGAAGGAAAAAATAAATGAATTTTGAAATACAAATAACTTAATTTTAATTAAAATATTCCTCGATAAGTCGGTCTCTTGTCGAAATTCCCCTGTGGAGGTACGTGTCGCTATTGCGATGGATGATCTCATCGTCTTCCACTACATCGTCTTCAACTTTATCGTCTTCTACGTCACCGACATCTGCCTCGTATGGTACATTGGCACGTATCATTAAATAAGTACTTTCTGGGACATTAAATGGGTTGTGTGTCCCTTAATCTCAACCTCAAAATTCGAAGCCGACTTATTCGCCGTCTTTCGACCATTTCGTTGATAATAACGAATCGAAACATCTGAAATAGTAATACATAATTAAATAAATAAATGAAAATAATTCATGAATTTTTGTTTGTATTACCTTAACCTCAATAATTAATTTAATAAAACAATTTCAAAACTGCAACACACAATTATTTTATCTAACAAAACGTCAAAGTGATTTTAGACAACGAGAAAAGTTATTCAGCAAGATAAAAATTACACGCTGAGTATTTTGCTTTACAGAATACCATTAAAGCGAAATAAAATAAAAATTGTGAAAATTTTTTTTGTGTAACCTTTTTCGATATTTCGTTTTTTCACATTATCTTGTTTTTACAGAATTAGGCTACTGAATCACCATCTCTGGGAATGGCCATTAGACACAGAGTAAAATTTGTCTGTGTAAATATCAAAGAAAATGGCTGGTAGGTAAAAACGCGTTCGAGACACCTATCAATTTGTTTACCATACATCAACCAAACCTGAATCACTATCTTTGGGGATGGCCGACAATGACCATACAACATTGAGTACAATTTACCTCTTCAAATTTTAAGGAAAAATCAAAGCCGATCGCATATTGATTTGGATGGTATCTGGAATAGATCTAAAAATTTTCTATACTTCCTAATTTTTTAATTAGAATTGTACTAAAATTATTTCAATACATTAAAGTTAGATTTCTCTCGTTTTCTATTTTTATATGGATTTGTGGCGCATAGCTAAAAATACCACCAAACCAGTTTTAAGGAATATACATCTAATAAACTGGTTTTTGTACTTCAAAATTGATTTGGTTTTTATCGTTCAGTTTATTATAAGTCCCGCCTGAATGCTGGCTTTAATTTATACACTCTATAGTTTTTGCTACTTTAATATTCAGATGATAACAATAATAAGCATTTAAGCTTAAATGTATTAGTTTATTGAAAAATCACAATAAACCTAGCTAACGCTAGAAATGCACATCGGTTTACGCCGCCAAAGGTCTCTATAATATAGGTTATTTTATTTTTGCAATTTTAATTTTTTGAAGGAATCAATAGGTCTAAGGGAAATAATATTGATTGCATGTTTCTCGTACCAAAATTAATTTATATACCAGTCTGAGGTTTTGTAAATCATAATTGTGCTAATGGGCCCAATTCTCGTGGCATAAAATTGCTGTTATGTTATTTTATTTCCCCGCTTCCTATTTCTATTGAAAAAACAAAAAGACCATAACATAAACTTTTAGATCCCGGAATCGACCCTATTATCCAAAACACCCGTGTATCTGTTACTCTATAGTGAATTTTATGATGACTTACTAAATTTTATTCTTACAAACTTTCATCTCATTCACACTGGGTTCAATTCCCCTCCAAGTAATTTTAGTTTTTTTTCACACTTCCTTTTCACAATGTTTTTTGACTCCTCTCTCTCAGCAGCTGTATTTACTTGAGAACTGAAATTTATAACAATAATTGCACTGAACAATTAATAAATGGAATTATTCAATTTCAATTTTTAATTTTAGTTGGTATTTTTTATATTTTATCCTAAAATGTTGTCACCTGCGGTAAACTGACATTTCATATTCGCATCTGTGGAAACAAGCGTGACAGCCGATTATTCGACGATCCTCAACCTCAATGACGCACTAGAATCTAATTATTATCCATTACGCCGGCCTAGTCAATGGATTCTACTACATGGTCATCGTTGATGCATTTAGAAACTAGCCGGAGGTTTTCAAGATGAGCAACACGACATCTGAAAAGACTGTTGAAAACTTGATAGAAACTAGAGCTGCTTAAGGCAGGACTCGAAAAGTTGAAGGAGGAATTTTGCGAAAATTTCAAATGTGCTATCGCTACACTCCCTCGTATGCACTGGGGATGAAGTCTCAGTTGGACCAAGTTGGATCTGATTAAGCCCGCTGTAAAGCCAGGTGATGTGCGTAGCACGAAAATGGAGCAACAGTTGAACGATCACTATAGCAACATGGAAGGAGTTCAGTATCTGGGATGCCATTTATTTCAAGCCCATGCTGCGCAGCGGTAATTTTGAGTGGATGCCAGGGAAGATTGAGAGCTGCGGAGGAACTGTCAACTATGTGGTACAAATCAAACCACCGGACGGGCGCCGCGTGCGGGCTCACAGCAATCACTGAAGTTCCGTCACGCCAAATCACACATCGGTAACTTGTTGATGGACATTATCGAAATCACACCGCTGCAAGAAGTTGTCGAGCCGATGATCATGCCTCAGCAACAGCAAGCATGTGATGATCGGGCCCAGCCGCCTGAATGATTTTGTCATTAGTCGATATTAGACAATTAAACATTTTCTTTAAATTAGGAAAGTGTGTGGTGACGCCAAGCGACGGTGTCAGAAATTACTAAACGTATACATTACCCTTTTAGTTCTCGAAGAGAGATGTGTAAGAAATAAAGACTAGTTAAATATGTACAAATTAAGTAAATCGTGTTTCAATTATTAGATTTACAACAGCATCAACAAACAGTGTAATTGTTATTGTGCGCGAGAGAGAGAGAGAGAGAGACACACACGCAAATAAAATTTTACTTTTAGTTTTACTAGCAAAAATACGTAAATATAAAAAACTAATAAACAAAAAATTTAATATTCATGAGTTGGTATCTCTGCGTCAAAATTTGATGTGATAGAGCCTCGCCACACTTTAATTCTTTCGTCGTGATTCAATGATTTCAAAAAACCAATCGCAGTCCACATTTGATTTCTTTGCGCGTTTCTTTTTTTATGTATGTGCGTAAAATTATGTTTTTTGATTTATTCGTATTGTAAGAAATGTTTATTATTTGCATGCAAAAACTGCTTCCTGGTTTGAAAAAATATATTTTTTGCACTCGAAGTGCAAATTAAACTAAAATTAACCCAGAAACGACAAATAAACAAGGTGTCCTTGAAAAATTTATTTTTTTGTTGTGCGAGAATCAGTTGAATCAAAAAAAAATTTTGCTGAAAAAAGAATCAAGAATTTCCCCGCCAAAAAATTAGTTTGTGGGTGAAGAGGAAGGGAACGAGGAAAGAATCATGACCAAAGAATCAAAGTGTGGAACCACGGATATAAACATTTCCTCAAGGCTGCCGCATGAAAATTGTTTACGACCTAGTTGCAACATAACAAAGTTACAAATGTGTTATCTCAAAACAACAACAACAATGGCATTACAACAACAATTCACAACAACAATTGCATTTTATATCACTCATTTTTAACTTAAAATTTTACTCAGTGAAATCTGTACAGTAAAATTTGACGCAGGTTAACATAAAGTTGTCTTAATGATTAAAATTATTTCTGAAAATAAGAATGTGAAAGCTAGAAATTTGTTATGTTTTATCAAAAAAAAAGTTTTGGACACTCGCAATAAATTTCAGTCGAAAATTTTAAAAGTGTACAGAAACTTCACATGGGTCGTTTTATTGGTTTATCACTCTAACCAAAATGTCCTGTAACATACATGAACTCACCTGGATCGGTCGGAGGTTACATTTTTTGGTACCTTGAAATGGAAACTTATTTTAATTCGGCGATTCTACCAAAAAACACTAAAAGTGAAAAAACAATTCGATAAAACTTTGTTTGGCTATTTTAGTTGGAAAACCCCTGAAAACTGATTTTGAATTTGTTTATATAAATGGCCCGCTGGGGCAACTCTAACATACGATTTATATTGGGATGCTTTCACAGATAGTGGACAAATAAGTATTACCTGATGAACATTTGGGTTTTTTCTTCTGTGAATCGTAATCTTACTTTACACACTTCTTCCGTTTTTGTTTATGACCATTGGTGGCGGTGTTTTATTTTCCCCCACAATCAGAAACACCGGTCAGATACTCCTCTGTCCATGATTCCAGTGACGATACTATTATCAGTTTTCTCTTGCAAAAATAGGAAAAACCACAATATCAAAGATGATTCTTAGTTATAACGGGTTATTTCACAATTATCAAACACAGCTGTTTAACAATAAAAACAAGAAATATTTTGTTGTTCCTTTTCAACTACAGCATTACACATCTCTATATCTAATGAGATCATTACTAAAAATTGTTAGTCACATAATGAAAAATTTTACAATTTTTTTATCATTGATTCTGGAAAAAAAATATTTATAGAACGATTTTACCACTCCCGTGAGATAATTCTTCATATCACTGTCATTATAGCCTTAATCATTTGTAGCTAACGCTTGTTCCAAATTTTATTCAAACTGTGCTTATAAGTGAACATTTTTAATTATATTTGTAAAAATTATGAATTTTCTTCAATTGTTTGGGCACAAGAAAACGGCGGCCTCGGAACCATCCATTGGCTCACCAATCGACGTTAAACACGATTTTTCCGTAAAGATTGATCCGTCAACGGGTAAATTACAAGGATTGCCACCAAAATGGGAGAGTATATTAAATGAACAGATAACCGCCCAGGAACAGTCTCAGAATCCGGATGCCGTGCTGAAAGTGGTCCAATTTTATAATTTCTCAATGCATATAAAAAATAAAGATGGTGTTTTTAAACCGCTGGTAACAGAACAAGAAATTAATGACGAAACCGAGGTAATAAAACGTTTAAGCTTGAAAACAGCAAGTGAGACGAATGATAGAACGACAGTGCTAAGATCGAGACGAAAATCGAAATCGAGTGATGAGGTGTATAATGAATTCAGACAAATTTGTAATTTAAGTGATCCCGATAAGCAACTTAAAATTATTAAAGAGGTGGGGAGGGGAGCTTCGGGTACCGTATATATCGCAAATAATTTTATAAAAAATGAAAAAATTGCGATCAAAGAAATCGATATGGCGAAACAGACATCGAAAGAGTTAATTTTAAATGAGATCGTAATCTTGCGAGATTTCAATCATAAAAATTTGGTAAATTTTTTAGAAGCGTTCTGGATCAGCTCAATCGAACGGCTCTGGGTTACGATGGAGTATATGGATGGTGGCGCATTAACCGATGTTGTTACTGAAACTGTGATGAATGAACGACAAATTGCGGCTGTGACCCGTCAAATATTAGAAGGTATTAATTATCTACACTCCCGGAATCTAATACATCGTGATATTAAATCGGATAATATACTACTCGGACTTGATGGATCGGTTAAGGTGACTGATTTTGGTTTTTGTGCGAATATCGAGGGGAATAGTAAACGCAGTACAGTGGCCGGATCACCATTTTGGATGGCACCAGAAGTGGTAACGCGTAAAAATTATGGTCTGAAAGTAGATATATGGTCGATCGGTATCACAATCGTAGAAATGATTAATGGTATGCCGCCATATTTTAAGGTTGATCCACTTCGTGCTCTATATCTAATTGCTACAATTGGAAAGCCTAAAGTAGATGGATTCGATAAATTATCATCAAATTTACAAAGTTTCCTTGATCTGTGCCTCGAAGTTAATGTAGATCGGCGGGCCAGCGCTGCTGAATTACTAAATCATGAGTTTTTAAAAAATTGCGCTGAACTTCGTTCATTGACACCGTTGATAATTGCGGCACGTAAAAATCTCGAACGTGATTTGTAACTATT
Source organism: Nephrotoma flavescens (assembly GCA_932526605.1). Taxonomy (NCBI): domain Eukaryota; kingdom Metazoa; phylum Arthropoda; class Insecta; order Diptera; family Tipulidae; genus Nephrotoma; species Nephrotoma flavescens. The sequence goes on from OW052221.1 coordinate 73,122,551, forward strand.
ATATAGAAACGAGTTGTATGTTGCTCTACAATCAATAAATATTTATATAATCTTCTTAAATAAATTTTTTGAATGTTTGTTATTATCTGTTTATTACAACGTATAAAACGAGGCAGTTCGAGAATCTCCTCCCCTCTCGCTATTACTAAAGATTGCTGATACCTATAGAGAGTCGTGTTTTCGTAAAAGAGTATTCCGTGCGTTAACGTGAGGTTTTGTACCAAATAACCTATAGGTTCAAAACCACTCTCCTCGACGTTTCATGAGAACCATAAATTGAGGGATGTCATTGCTGTGGCCAACATCCGACTTTTAACTTCTAAAGCAAAAATTTGAACAGAATTTGTGATTAAAATTGACTCAACCAGCAATGGTTGCCTTATTGAAAAATTAATCTTTATCGCAGAGCTCTGCGGAAGCTGCCACTTCCGGTACACAGATGTCTTTAGCTTTTTTAATGGAAAAAGCTTTAGTTTGAAGTTCGATCCCGAATAGTCAATCCGCCTGGACTGTAGAGATACCGAATTTTGGTGAAATAAAACTCGTCATTTGCTGTAAAACTTAAAATATGATCTGAACTAATTGTGTTTCAAATTTAATTTACAATCGCTTTTCCGTAAATGCTATATACTTTTCAAAATATTTGCAAAACACGTAAAAACTCCTATAGAAGCTGCCACTTCCGGTGGAGCAATCTCGTCCAAAAATCTTTCAATTTATGGAAAAACTTAAGTATGAAGTTTCATCTCAATTAATCAATCCGTGTGGGCCGTACACAGCGACCAAATTTTTACTGAAAAACAGTTTCTTGGCAAGAATTGTCCTTTCTGCTTAAATTTGGGAAAACTGACCTGTTAGTTGATAACCGTTTTTCTAGTAAATGATATACTTTTCAAAATATTTGCAAAAAACGTGAAAGCTCCTATGGAAGTTGCCACTTTCGGTGTACCGATTTCCGGTCACTGAGGAAAAAATTCAGTGGAATCATCCAATTTGTGGAAAAACCTTAAGTATGAAGTTTCATCCCAATCAACCAATTCGTCGTAGCTTAAACATTTGTTGAAAAACAGTTTTTTGTTAAGAAAAGCAGGTATTGGTTATTTGGATAATGAACCCAAAATTATTTCTATGGCAATAGATTTTATTTTGCGTTCTTCGGTTTTGGCCTGTTTTCGATTTGGGTTATGATAGCTTTTAATTAAATTTCCTAAAGCATGGTCAAAAACGAGTGGAGCCCAAAATTGTTTAAAGAGGCATTTGCAGGCTATTGTGAGCCTAAACTTATTTGTACGTCAAAAAATCTTGTTTTAATCTCGATTCTGCTTCGATTTTCGATTTGGTTTTGTCCAGCTTGGATGTGGAAAAGAGTAATGCTGCTTTTATTAATTTCAATATATTCGGAACAGCATTCGGGTAACGGTTGGGAGCAGATGACAGAAAAAGCTGCGTAAGTAATAAGGTCGAACCGAATGGAGTTCAAAGAGAGTCTCAAAGTGGGCCTGTGCCCCATATATTAGTCAGCAAGAACGAGCAAGATTGGTGTCCATATTTAATGAGGATAACAAAGGGCCACCTGACATAGATGCTTTCGATGATTTTGGTGCTGTGATTATTTATGTGAACAACTGAGGAAAATTATAATGCTAGAGGTGCTCAGGGGACAGAGAAATTCGAACTCGGACTGCAACACATGAATTATATCGGTAAGTAAATGATTTAAAGAAAATGATAAACTCGTTGCAAATGCGGCCATGATCAGAAGATCAATTGTGGCGCAGCTACATTTGGAGGGGATAGGGAGTCATAAGATGAACGAATGCCAGGCAGAACAAATTACGACTAGTGAAGTGATCACCTTAGGATCTTATGGGAGTTCGTTGGCCAGGATATTGAAAAGTATCTGAAGGAGATACCGACTATGACGAGTGAGTAGTAATTGGAAGCGGTGATTGGCAATTCACAGGAAGACTGTCCGGCGTAGGCAATAGTTATATTGCAACGGCTCGTCGACAGAATAGAGATTTGTGCAGAAGTGACACACATCACAAATGGATCCTGCACAATCATACGAAGAATCGACATGGTTTTTTAATATAGAGAAATGCCGCAAGTTGAAAGATGTTTGAAACATATCTCTCAAGGTTGTTTGAGAAATTGCGATACTTAGCTCTAGCGATATTTAATAGAACAGGCTAGACGCTATGTATCGTGGCAGTAGTTGATTGTCATCGATGATGAGGCTGGGTGGAAGATTGAGTTGATTGTCATTGATGACGAGGCTGGCGTCAAGTGGCGGTTGCAAGAGGGAAGTTGAATTTATTTGGGCTGTACGGACTGAGTTGCAGAGGCTGTGGTTTGGAACGTATACGAGGCTTTGGTGGGGTGTAATGTTACGAACTCGCCTATTAGTTTGATGTGGATCAATTCCACGCGGATTTCTCACTTGAGTGAGGTATTAATTCAACGTAAATTAGTCAATTAAGGGTTATAAAATAATGATATTTTGTTAATTTAGTGACATCTAGATTTAAGCTCTAGAAGTAGTTTTATGGCAGTGTAGTTTTTTTAGATTATAGCAGTATAGTCTGGAACAGAACAAATAATCGCGGATAATCTGGAATATTCGGTGCGGTATATAGATACGGATCCATATGAGTCCTAAGTTAGTCTTTGGCGTGTCCTAGCTAGGCGAAGGTGAAGAGTGCGATAAATTGATATGATACAAAGGGCCGAATGTCAAAGAGCCGAATTTCAAGGGGTCGAATTTCGAAGGGCCGAATGTGTGGAAGGGCCGAATGTCGAAGGGCCAAATGTGTCGAAGGGCCGAACGGGTCAAAGACCGAATGGGGCGAAGGGCCGTTTTTATTATTTTTTTTTGTTTTTAGAATTATATTTTTTTTATTTAATTTAATTATTTTTTTTATTTTTTGAACTATATACCTATATCAGAAAGCTGACATAGGGTCGAATGTTCACGTGGCGCATGATAAAATTTTCCTTCACCAAAATGTGTCGCTGACTGGATACGTGGAATTTCATGAATATCCAAAGATGAAAAATAGTAAAATACATAAATTCATAAGAAATTCATTTGTTTAATAAAGAAAAATTTACAAATTATTCCATAAAACAACAAATTTAAAAAATTTTATTTCTAAAAACAAAAAAATCGGCCCTTCGACATTCGGCTCTTTGATACCTTCGGCCCTTCGACACATTCGGCCCTTCGACATTCGGCCCTCCGACACATTTGGCCCTTTGACACATTCGGCCCTTCGACACATTCGGCCCTTCGACATTCGGTCCTTTGAAATTCGGCCCTCTGTATCCATGCCGGCAAATTATTGGTAGAGTTTAGAAGAGTGAAAAAAGAGATATACATAATTAAAAATACCACAATAATTCCAAGCTGAAGTTCGACAGTCTAAGTTACCTGCACAGCTATTTTAGGGACGAGCAGTTCAACAAATATACAATGCGGTTTATTCAAAATAAGGTCAACCTAATGGAGTGGCCGGCACAATCGCTGTACTTATCCCTTGAACCTATGTTAAATTATTAATTTGACTTAAAATATTAAGTGGTGAGTAAACTATATAAAATACAATCAGTCAATATTCTTTAATTTTTCTTATCATCCGATAATTGTGGTATTTGTGCATTTTTTCATTCACATTTATTGTTTTTACCCACTGTATATGTAGATGAAATATAAGTCTAGAATGTGGCCCTTCTTTGAGCTACGTTGAAATTCCGTATGTATGTATATAAAACCAAAAACTTACCAAGAACCTCTAGAGCGGTATTTGTTGCTGCAATAAAACAATGAAAGCACAGTAATGTCCTACCATCCATTACGAAAATTTCCAATCAACACTTTTTAATATTTTCTTTTAATTTATTTTCATACTTTCACATTATATTTATTTTTCCACTTCTATTTTCTTTTTTCTTTTCTTTTTGGATTTGAAAGTCTAATAGCATAAAAGCACATTTCAGATTTCACTAGATAGAACTACTCTCACACAGCTGAAATTTTCACTCACACAGCCGCGTGGAAATAACTCGAGAACAAAAATAACTCTTGCCATCTTACAGGTAAAGCAAAGACTAAATTTTATTTTATAAACAAAACTAAAAATCTGCTTAAAATAAAAATTTTAAAAATTATTAACGGTACTTCTAACAACAAAAAAAACCGATGCCGATTGCACCACTTGTCTCTCCACGCAAAACTCAAATACGGCACATGTCTATGTATGTGTCAAATTATTTTCATTTTGTATTAGTTGTTTGAGATAACGGACAGGAAACCGACCAAATGGCACAGTGGTTAAAGCTTTGGCATTTGGATCGGGAGGTACCGGGTTCGAATCCCGATAGGGGCAGGATGCAAAAGTGAAATTTCATAACCGATTACGATCGGGGATGAAATGTAACACATCTATGACCCCCTGTCGGAGTGCAAAAACTCATGGGCCGACCCATCTTCTATGTCAGTATAGGCTGGCATGGAGCTTGCAATGTGCAGATGGTTTTAAACCGGCCCTATAGCCGTACGTCTTCGATTTGGCAGGTGATGCGTAAAGTAAGACGGAAAAATAAACCGCGAAAGAGCAGGGAGTGCTTCGGCCCCAAAACAGATGGCATGGATAAGAAACAAAACAAAAAAAAAAAAAAAAAAAAAAAAAAACGGACAGGAAAAGCGGAAAATAGAATTTAGTAAGTATTGCAGCACAATCCACAATGTAAAATTCCCCACATTTGCTAAAGCGTTTATTTTTTGTCAAAATTGAATAACAACCTGATATGCCGGGATTGTTGGAACTGCAGGAATTATTTTGTTTGGTTTTGTTTACCACAGAAAGAATAAAACTACCTCAGTCTTCCCCTTTCACGAAGTCCGCAGCAACGTAAACCACTACCTCAGTTTCAGAGATAACAGTAACTGATGTTTGCCCTTTTCAATGTTGCAAACCACATGCTTTTAACACAACACCAGTTTTCAATGGGCTTGAATGCAGCAAATTTCATAAACCAATTACGTTAGCCTCAACAGTAAATGTCATAACTTCCAATAACAGCTTTCGTAATATCATGCAATCGAAGCATACTACAGGTTATTGGAGATCATAGGCCTAAGGGCGACCAAAGACTCCTCGAACTATTAGAAATCGAGGATATATAAATATCCTAGGCAAAAATTCTCTATAATTTATTAAGAAAACATCTTAAAATTCGGAATTTTAGCTCTTTCATTTCAGTTCTGGCTTTCGTGATTAACCCAAGTTCAATATAACGGTGTGAATCAAACTATGCGGTTATATGTCGTTCCCACATTAACCATTCAACTATATCTGGGAATTGATTTATCGGTTAAATTTAGCTTTGCCCAGACTATAACAGTTAATTAAATTATTTACTTCACATGTTTCCAGACATACTCGCAAATTAACAATGCCACTCAACATTGTTAACACCATTACAATCCAGGACACTCGAGTTAATCAAACGAATGCTCCCATCTTTCGAAGTAAATGCTTAGGAAGAACCGAGCAAGTAATTGAGATAGGCCAATCGACTCCAATAAAATAAAGTTTTATATAGAAGAATCAACTAGGGTCTGCAGTTCTTCCGTGGTGCTGCTGACAAAATCCAGAGAGCTGAATGTCTTTATCAAGAAGGATGAGCATCTTCTACCTTATATAGACGGTCTAGTAAGTAGGTTATCTAAATGTTGGCTGCATCCAGAGAGAAAACTTCATTCACAGTACCCGGTAGGCCTCCCAGTTACTTCCAGTTTACTGTTATGTCATTTGACTTGTGCAATGTTTCCCAGAGTATGCGTAGGCTATTGAACAAAATAACCACTCACAATTATCACGAAAGACTCTTCGTATCTTCGTATTTAGATGATCTATTGATCAGGTACTTTGGGGACGGACATTTCGAACGGCTGCTATTGATAGGTAGCAAATTTCTTATGCGCGAAATCAAATATCTCGGGTTTATCCATAGAATTGGATTATATAGAACGAATGTAAAGTTTTTGCCCAAATAAAATTTGCTATTTCATGTGCCACAAGCCAGAGCAGGATGGTTATATAAAAATGCATATGATGTCAAAGAAAATACCCCAACCAAACTACTTGTTGTTGTTGTACGATGTGACGACTTAGTTTTGCGCTCTTAAAAAAACTCGAAATTATTAATTAAAATTATTAAATATGTTAATAAAATGGTTGGTGCATAGAGTAGTAGTGCATCATTTAGTAATAAAAATTGAAAACTTCTTATTAAAATAAAGTGTATTGTGAAAAGCTGACAAAAGACCTAAAAAATTCCATTTCTTACGATCAGTAATTTTACCAAGTGTTTTTATGAAATAAAATGTAAATTATGTTAAGAAAGTGATATGTGGTAAAATTATCCTTAATTTAAGTTATAAATCAGAAAAAATTAAGAAAACAATTTTGGCTGTTGGCTTGGGGTGTTTTCTTTTTGTAAACATATGTTTATATTACCAGTGTCGCGTTTTTCTTATTATTATGTGCTTACTACGTACATATTTCTACGTGCTTTTCTTTTCATAATTACTTTTTACTTTGGAATACTACAAGTACAATTTTTTACCAAAAATAAACACAATTAATGCGTACTATAATTTCGGCCGAACAAATTCAAAATACGGCCCTTTGATTTATATGGTTTTTCTTTTACCCTCTGAATTTGTGACGCTTGACATATGCTTATATTCATTCTATATAATCTAATTCTATGGGTTTATCACTGGTGAAGAAGGCCTCCGGACAACGTTCCTTTTGTGCTTACCAAAGCGACATAGCCGGCAGATAAATGTATTTTGTCGATATATATTGTTGCTGTATCTTTGGTTCTGTTTGATTTTTTTTTGTTTTTTCATTTGAGTTAGTGAAAACACATCACGAGTCGCACATAAAATTATTGTTGCAAATGTGCTGCAAAAATCCCCACTTTAAAATTTTGTTTGTAGGTGTAAAGGTAAGAGACGAAGAAACACGCACATGATGTCGAACAAAAATTATGATTTAACACAATTCCGATTTAAGGAGGAGGAATTGACGTTCATCAAATGTTCAATTCTATTCCGTGGTTCCACACTTTGATTGTTTGGTCGTGATTCTTTCCTCGTTCCCTTCCTCTTCACCAACAAACTAATTTTTTGGCGGGGAAATTCTTGATTTTTTTTCAGCAAAAATTCGCTCGCACAACAACAACAAAAAAAATTTCAAGGACAGCTTGTTTATTTGTCTTTTTTGGGTTAATTTTAGTTTAATTTTAGTTTAATTTCAAGTGCAAAAAATATATTTTTTCAACCAAGGAAGCAGTTTTCGCAGCAAATAATAAACATTTTTTATAATACGATCAAAAAACATAAGTTTACGCACATACATAAAAAAAGGAACGCGCAAAGAAATCAAATGTGGACGGCGATTGATTTTTTGAAATAATTGAATCACGACGAAAGAATTAAAGTGTGGCGAGGCTCATTCACAATGATACAAACAAGGTTTTGACAAGGCAAATTTGGACAGGTGCGATCAATCTTGCTGGCCGTTATGCCGTATGTATCAAATTATGGAGCAAGGCGGCAACATTTCCGATTTGAACTGGTGGTATTTTACTCAAAACGCTTTTAAAAAATTTGAAGAAAGCCCCTTGATTAGCAGGTGTGAAGTCGATCACGAAATGATAATATCGGTTGCTAATGAATCCAACTCCAAATTCGATGTGTATAAATTGCATCCGCGTTCCATAAAACGTACACACACATGTCGATCTTTAATAGTAAGTTCCTTTTGAACATACTGATTACGATAGGCTGTTTAAATAAACACGAGGCCTATTAAACTGCACCTTGATATATAATAATGTTGCGGAGAAATAATAATTATGAATAAATTATTCGTTGCAAAAACGGTTAAATCAAGGGAAAAGTCAATCGGGGAAAAAATTCTTGGTATTTGATACAGCTAAATTTTATTTTATTTTTATAAATAATACACAAAGAACATACAACATAAAATAATTAAACAATTTAAAAATTAATTTTAATGACAACATTTGGATGTTGGTTTCTTATCCGATCGACCCCGATCCGGTTGTTGGAATTTAAATATTGATGGTTTTGATAGAATCGTATCGTTAGACGATTTATTCCCAGACAGTCGTTTTTTCGATAGTATTGTGCTCGATTGTGGCTTTACGTGACGTAAATTTTTAATTTTAACCGATATTCGTTCGGGTGGAATAAATTTTCGTCGTGAACTTGACGGTGGTGACTCTTCGTCACATGTTTCTAGACATGCACAATATTGTTCCTTTTTAGATGAATTATATTTTGGTCGAGATTTACACGATCGTTCATGTTGTTTCAATGGAATTTGCTCTACACTCGAATCACAATCGCAGCACAAATTACGCACTACTCTCTTCAGTTCAGGTAGGAGTAAAACTTTTTTTTGGCGCGATGCACTTAAATGTCGGCTCATATTTAAGGCCATTGTGCACAAAATACCTGTAAATTCAGCCTTTAAGTCTATTTCGTAACAATCCATAATAAATAATATTTGTGTATTTTGTGAGTGCAACGGTAATTTACAAATAATTTTGTACATAGAAAGTGAAACTTCAAATTTGAAAATAATGATTGAAATAAAAATGATGGCATACTTCGTATTATTATTAAGCGATTCCGATAAATAAACATACTTCCTCGCAAAACTGAAACAGTTGATAAGCCAGACGCACATAAGATTCGTTCCGTTTTTCATACAAATGTTTAAACGCATCGATAACTTTTTCATGTAAAACATTTAAATTCACGGCCGAAACAAATTTATTATCTAGTGCTCCATCGTAGAGGAGCTTGTGCATTTGGCGCATCGTATAGATAATATCGGCAGAACTGAAATGCTAAAGGAATAAATGGATTTGCCTCTCCGTCGAATGCCGGGGGATAGTCTCCCCTTAGTCGATGATAATATTTCTCTAGGTGTCTCGTTTATGGGTCCAAGCGCTACAGTTGTCTTCGTTTCGAAGAAGTTGTGAATTCCGAGTACCACAACTGGCTACCTATGAAGGCTAGTTCTTACAGAACTAGGTCCCAGTTGTTGGTTTCAACTGTAACAGCTCAATTGCATTGCCAAACGTGACAATCACGCACACTGTTCTGGTTGGTGACCTTAGTCTTCTACCAAAGCCTCCATGACAGGTTTTCATATTTTTCTATTGAAAAACACACTTACAATCAGCTGAAGCTCTGTATCTTAAACAATGCTTCAAAAGGAAGCTCTGAGACTAGCGAACAACAAGTGGATTAATAGCTTCTAATGTTCAATAACTAGGTAGATCTAACAAAACTAGACCTAAAATCCAGGCGGTTAAGATCACTGTGAAGGTGTTTTGTCTGTGTGGTTGTGGATTCTATTACAGAACGTCGCATAGGTAAACACATTGTGAAACTCAGTGACTGATTATTGATGAATGTAGTGAGCAGGCTCAAATAATCGGAAACCAGCAACTTCAATGATATAACTGTGGGAGCTGGCCGGTTGTAACAAATACGTCTTCAAGCTTATGCAAGAAGGTAACGCATAGTCCAGTAGAGTAGCGGTCTGCACGTTATTGAGATATTTTTCATAATCTTGTTTAAGATTACAAGGCAGAAATTAAGGGAATCATTCCAAATCTGAAAATATAAATTATAGAACTTGCCGAGTTTCTTAAGATTACAAAACTCGATTCGTCAGGGAATTCTTTGAAACGAATAGGACAGGTAGAAACTTAACTCACGCAAGAAAACGCAACCCAGGAGTTGCGAAAGATGGCGAATGAAGAAAAATACAAAGTAATGAAAATGAAAAATTAACAAAGAGCGCACAAAAATTATTATTTGACTACAGCTAACCAAACTCTGTGTGAACTTGGAGCTGTTGCTATTGTATTAGAACATCTTCGGAATAGCGACGATACACTCTGGATAAAAGACACATTGGGCGGGGTTCCATTTGGGCGAACGCTCAAAGTAATTGGAAACATAAATTAAAAACCTTGTTTAGTTCAAATGAAGGTCGACTGTTCTGTATGTACATTTGCTACACATATACCCAAGCGCGGTATTGGACAAATTTAAAATCTACTTGAATTGCTTGGCGAAAGACATTCTAGATTATTCTCTATTAAGGTTAAAGAATCCTCAGCAATTCTATATGTAGGTTGGTACTGAGCATCAGTTTTATTGAAGGCATTTCTTGAACAGTTATACCTCATGGAGAGCTACCGAAGCAACAAATTTGCCGGATAGAGACCGAAACTTTTCATTGAGGTAGGTTCTTCTAAATACTAGAAACCTCAGCAACTGAGAACCAATATTTAATATAGATTAAAGAGTTGTCCAGCAAGCCAAATCAATATGATCCACATGTGACTTAAGGACGATAAATATAAACAGAACCAGAAGCGACAAAATACATCGACAAAACAGATTTGTCTGCAGGCGATATCGCTTTACTAAAAATGATCTCTAAATGTAATACTAACATCATAATGTCATAGTAGTTGGTAGCACTGCAGCGCCGACAACACAATTAATAATTGTCGTCTTACTTTGGCATAGATTAAAACCATTCTGGAATAGAATTAATTTGTGCTCAAAGTAACAACCAAAGATATTTTTTAATTTATTTTTATTAGTTGGTAACAATTACATTTTGAATTTGAAAACAACGTAAAAATGCAACTAAATACATTCAATTAAATAGTAATGTGCTAGAACATTATTGAATATTATTACAAATCGTAACTAATTGCTCGTGTTGTTTAGAAAAATGCGATGTCAAAATAACAAAAATCACTTTTATATTTTTATTGCCAACATTTAAAAATAAAAGTATTCAATACAATTGTCCTGGTGGTGAACATTAAAACTACAGGTAGAATAGAATAATTCTATACCAGCAGAAAAGTTGATTTAAAATAATTCCAATTTGGATTACATAAATGGGATTGTTGTTGCAAATTTCTCAAAATAAGACAGCAAATATAACTAAAGAATAAACAGAACCATTTTAGTTTGACAGCCGTTATCGCTTATCTCTTGGATCTCGATTTATGTTGAAACCTTGTAAAAACGCTTCGACAATGTGGTCGTCGCCAGCGACATGGTTGTAGACACACCAAATACGACTCGTCAAAATTCAAACAATCCATACTACTCGATGCGCATATCTGCTTGCACCGAGCGTGTTACAGTGTTTGTTTTTTTTTTTTGTTAGTTTTGAAAATTTTGAACTTTAGTCACAGAATATAATATTCTGTGCTTTAGTTTTATTAATCCTTACTATTCGTAAAGCCATTATAATGGAAAGCTGTTTATTCAGTAAAATTCAGAAACTTAAAGAGAAAGCTAATCAATAAATTATTAATAATTCATTTATTAATTTAATTAATAAATGATATTATTATCATTAATGTCAATCAAAAGAAAAGTACAAAATACAAAATATTTTGAAATCATTTTCCGTTAAAACCCGATAAGTGATAGCGCAGGCATCTACAGGTTTTCCTCTGCAATTGTTTACAAAGGGACAGCATCAAGTTGTGGTGACTTTGTGAGTTGTTATTGCTCCCCTCTACTAAGAGGAAAGTATGAGCAGTTGCCTAGTTATTGTAGTTATATATGCATTAAATATATAAGTCGTTAAAAAATCTTACTTCTTAGCTATAGACATCAATTGGTACGTACATAATAAGCCGGTAATTGCTTAATGTTAAATAGTTACAGTGCAATTGAGAACTTCCATATGCTCATGATTATTGATAACATTTTCTTTAATTACGTTTATTTTCTAATTTGAAATTTACATGGAATTGTTGTACAGTGAAAATCCCCTAAGCCGGATATCCAACTTTTTTAGTATTCGAACAGTAAATGAACTTATTATAAATGTGGAAGTGCAAATTATTTCAGTATTATCAAATTTATCACAGATTATTTCATTCATTATTTCACCCATCCATTATGTTCTATTCCGTGATAAACGTTTACCTGCTTAAGCAATAAACTATAATTTGAATTTTGTACCAGAACTTTCCGTCTAAGCAGATTACATAAAACAAAATCCACAAATCAATTAATTGAATTCCACATTCGTGTGAAGGTACTTTACTATATCAAACTTTATCGGTCTATCGCATCCAACTTCACACCACAACATTAGTGTCGGCAAATCTTCTTGTACAAGTAAAAAAATATTAAAAAGTTTTATTTTATTTGAAATTAAACAAATATATCCAAAATGATGGTAAGTGACTTATTTGAAACATTTTTATTAATATCAGTGTATATATTAGAATTATATTACATATTGCATAAAAATAAAGTCCTAAATTTGATAAATTTGGAACACATGTCAAATTGCTTGAACCCGTCAACCACAACATGTGAATTTTATACAAATTCGTGTATTAAGTTATATTATATTTAATGCGTAAATTGCACAGAATTGCTTTAAATTGTTATATTTATAAATATTTCATAGATTAATTAATAAATTTTATTTGCACTACATTGAGGGAAAAACCTAACCTCAAAATCTTCTGGAAGTTTCTTGGCTCATTGTGTCATTCATCTGGCTATTAAAACTATATTTTATCCATTTCAGCAACCACAAATTTTACTTTTGAAAGAAGGGACAGATACGTCACAGGGAAAGCCACAGCTAATATCGAATATCAATGCATGTCAAGCAATTGTTGATGCGGTAAGTGGTTATGGTGTGCGTGAGTCATATGACTAGAAATTTAATTTCTTAATTTTCTTTAAAGGTTCGTACCACTCTTGGACCCCGCGGCATGGATAAACTAATTGTTGATGGACACGGTAAGGCAACAATATCGAATGATGGCGCGACTATCATGAAGCTGTTGGATATTGTTCATCCGGCCGCCAAAACCCTAGTTGACATTGCTAAATCTCAAGATGCTGAAGTTGGTGATGGTACCACAAGTGTTGTTATGCTAGCTGGTGAATTTTTGAAACAAGTTAAACCATTTGTTGAAGAGGGTGTACACCCACGAATTATTATAAAAGCAGTTCGTAAAGCATTAAGTTTATGTATAACGAAAATTAACGAAATGGCGGTACAAATTGAGAAAGGAAATATTGATGAGCATCGGAACTTATTGTTGAAATGTGCTTCAACCGCAATGAGTTCAAAATTGATTCATCAGCAGAAAGATTTCTTCTCGAAAATGGTTGTTGATGCCGTATTAATTCTGGACGATTTGCTACCATTAGATATGATTGGCATTAAAAAAGTATCAGGTGGTGCACTCGAAGATTCATTCCTGGTACCCGGTGTTGCGTTTAAGAAAACATTCTCGTATGCCGGTTTTGAAATGCAACCGAAAACATATAAAAATTGTAAAATCGCATTATTAAATATTGAACTCGAATTGAAAGCGGAACGTGATAATGCCGAAGTACGTGTTGATAACGTACAGGAGTACCAAAAGGTAGTTGATGCAGAATGGCAAATCTTGTACGATAAGTTGGAAAAAATTCATGCGTCTGGAGCAAATGTTGTACTCTCAAAATTACCTATTGGTGATGTGGCCACCCAATTCTTTGCTGATCGGGATATGTTCTGTGCTGGCCGTGTACCTGACGATGATCTTAAGCGTACAATGAAATCTTGTGGTGGTACAATACTTTCGACCGTACAAGATCTTAACGATAGTTTGCTTAGTCTATGTGATTACTTTGAGGAACGGCAAATTGGTGGTGAACGTTTTAATATTTTCCAAGGTTGTCGAAATGCTAAGACTTGTACGCTTATACTACGTGGTGGTGCCGAACAATTTTTAGAAGAAACTGAACGATCATTACATGATGCTATTATGATTGTTAGACGTACAATTAAGAATGATTCAGTGGTGGCCGGTAAGATGTGAATTTATTTGTTACTTTGATCTCGTTTAACAAAATTCTTTATATTATAAATTTTTAGGTGGTGGCGCTATTGAAATGGAATTATCTAAAGAATTGCGGGATTACTCGCGTACTATTGCGGGTAAAGAGCAACTCCTAATTGGAGCTATTGCTAAAGCTTTGGAGATAATACCAAGACAATTGTGTGATAACGCTGGTTTTGATGCAACAAATATTTTGAATAAATTGCGTCAGAAACATGCTCAAGGTAAGAGATTTTTTAATTTTAATGAAACTTTAAAATCGAATATGAAAAGGTATTTGAAAATTTTGGATTTAACAAATATAATGGGAAATAAGATAATAGGACGTCCAAATTGGTACGTTAGTTTTATGTATTTTCGCAAGTCCAAACCGAAACCGGAGAAGAAAGAACAAAGAAATTCTGTTTCCTTTTGCATCGCAGTTTTAGTTATACGTCCTCCGATAACTCAAGTAAAATACCTATAACCATTCTACTATTGACCGTAAACGTAACTTCATACGGAACAGAATTATGGAGTATTTTCGGAAGTGTTAGTATGGAAGTGTATGGGGCAATAACGAGGGCGGCAATGTTATTATAAGCGTCGAAAACCCTTTAGACTGTTTAGTTTCGCTATAACTTAAATTTGATTTATCCACAGGTCGACATACAAGTTTAATAAAGGTAAAAAAAGGCACCACATTCACATAACTTGTAAAACGCGTTGTATTAAGTCAGATATACATTAAAGCAAAGAGTATGTAATGTTATAAAGAGTAACGAAACAGCAAAAATTTCCATAAAGAAATGCGTGGCTGAAATTTTGACCTTTAATAATGGTAAGAGGGTTATCAAGGACTACATTTAATACCAAGCTAAGACTAATTGGTTTTATTCCTCTACTTGCCGAAAGGTAAAATGCTTCATTTGTGAATCTAACCTGAGGTTAACAATGTACGTTTTAATTTTAAAGAAAGTTCAGCTAAGAGTTTTGGTCCGGTCATGACTGTTTTAAACTCCATTTACACCGAATGAAAATCGTTCAAGATTGCTTGTGTGACGACTGCCCATTTTGCTTCAATATAGATCTTTGAATGTAGGTTACTAGTTGTTTTCCCTGCCCTTTTTAGCCTTCAAGCTCATGCAATTTGCCAGAGAAGAGAGAACACCTCAATTGTCATAGTCGTCTCACGCCATTTTAGATGACTATAGTCATGTCACTACATTTTTGGTATCATAGTCGTTTCTTACGCCTCTAGTCACTTGAATCGACAAATGACACTTAAAATAACATTCTTGTCGCATCAATTTAACAAGTGAGAGAAAGTGACTAGTATAGTTAAAATGGAGCGTAAACGGTAGGTTTTTTTTTATAAATGATTATTGTTCATGTATTTTTTAATGTGCCACTTGAATCGACGTCAACATTATCAATTTTGACGCGACGTGACACGACTCTAGTCACGTCACTTGAAATGAGACGACTTCGACAATTGGGGTATGAATTCACTAACATAGTTATAAACGAGATTGTGAAACATAACCAAGTTGATGTGGCATATAGAGATTTCAGCAAGGCATTTAACTATCTAACAACATAAAGCACTCCAAAGCTTGTATACGAAATAAGAAATCTAAAGTTATCAACGTGACTTCTGGTGTTCCCCAAGGATCTCCATTGGACCATGGCTTTTTATTGTTTTCATTGACGGCATAACGAACATAAAAAGCTCAAATGAACGAACTACAAGAAGACCTCAATAGACTTAGTAGGTGGTGTGACTAAAACTCATTGGATTTGAATATCAAAATATGCAAAATTATGTCTTTTTATCGCAAACGGAATCCAATAATTACCGCATACAACATCAATAGCGTAGAAATTCAGAAAGTATACGAGATCACAGATTTGGGAGTCACCTTCGTTGAAAATATTAGTTTTTAACAGGCACATCGATAACTGTATTGCTAAAGCAAACTCCATGTTTGGCTTTAGCTGTATTTTGTTGAGACAATTACAACAACACCACCATGGCTAAAGTAAAAACTAAAGTATTTTAAAATTTTGCTTTGGCTGAATGATAATGCAGATTTGTATTATTTGAAATAGCTGAATAGACCATTTTCCTCCAAAAAATTTGACAGCTGAAGCTGTATGGCAAACCAGAGTATCAATTTTGTACGCAAAATTACAGCGCGAGTTGGTGAGGTGAGCAAGAATTTCGTGTACATATACGGTGTATAATACACGATTCTATATTTGTATTGTGTATTTTCCCCTCTTGTATATGTGCATTCTTTTTGTCATTTTTGCGATGGTAGGTACCAAAATAAATGGATCCGGTTGAATCGGTTTAATTTTTTTTGGTACTGACGTCTACTCACCTCTTCTATTCGCTTGCTTTTGAGCGGTGTAATGAACTAATATTTTACGTTTTTAGGATTTTATTGTATGTTTTAATATTAGTTTGTATGTTTATCATTTAATATTTGAATCTGTGAATTATATTCAAATTAATTCAAAAATATGAAAATTGTGAAATGTTTACGAATAGAAATGTCAATTCAAAAAAATCAAAACATGATCATGCGCATGCGCCTCGCCTACTAATACAATCATGATGCTCAATACTCTATTTTTTCGGTTTGCTCACCTCGCGCTTGTTGCTTTTCGTACAAAATCGGCACTCAGAACAAACTAAAATTTATTTGTAATTTTTAAAGTTTATGACACAACTATTAATGTTTAAAACAGAACCACAAACAATTGTACTGTTAAATTTTAATAGCATTGTGACAATTTATGAATAAAATGAAAAAATAGAATTTTATTTTAATGGTTTGCCATACACGTTCAACTGTCGTAATGTTATTTTGACGTTTGAGGAAAATGGTCTATAGCGCTGGTTCAGCTAAAGCAAAAATGTTTTATTTCTCAACAAAATACAGCTTTTGTCAAACGATAGACTAGGCAGTTCAAGGATATAAAAACGTTATGTTCACTAATTTCGCTTATGTAAGATCTCAAGTGGAATACGCCGTAATCGTTTGGAATCCTTACCACAATGTTAACATCAAGAGAATCGAATGCATACAAAAAAAAATTTAGTTATTCCTGTTAAAAAATTTTTGGTTGGGACTACGACCATAGAGAACCATTCCACGTAAATGTGGCTCGATTACCACCATATTCAACAAGGTACAAAGACTACAATAACACATGGGCTGAAAAGTCCCGGGCTTAACACGTTCGCGGACGCTTTCAAAATGTGTTTAACACAAATTTGTAAACTTTTGTAATTGCAATGATATTTCGGCGCGGAACGGAATGTATTATTGAGAATTGACAAATATGGCGTCTTATCTCTTGATAAACGATAAAATTGTATGACTAATTTGCGCGGAAGTGTTAAAAAACGAAAAAGTTGTATGACTGCTATAGCATTCACGTCCGGGAACGTGTTAACAAAGAAAACACGTTTTTTTGTTCAAAATTGGCTTTATTCATCAACGTAATCTCCATCAAGAGCAACACAATCATTCCAGCGCCGCTCTAATATTTCAATACCACTTTTGTAGAACGATTTATCTTTTGCCTCAAAATAGGCCTCAGTTTCAGCGGTAACCTCTTCATTCGAGCAAAATTTCTTACTAGAGAGCCTTTTTTTGAGGTCTGCGAACAGCCAGTAGCCGCTGGGAGCCAAATCTGGCGAATACGGTGGATGTGGGAGCAATTCGAAGTTCATGCAGTTTTGCCATTGTTTTGATTGACTTGTGACTCGGTGCGTTGTCTTGAAACTAACAAAAGTAGCGTCACTCTTAGCAATTGTGTTAAGTCACAAACTAATGAATAGAATATATGAAATTTTGACAGCTGTCTTTTGAAGGTTATTACCAACTGAACAAAAAAAATTGAACAAAAATTCTTTGTTAGGCGCACTCTTCGAAATAGACGCCTTCTAGATTCCACTTTCATCGGTAACGTGCTACTTGGTCACAATGACTCTACCTACGTACTGGGAAACATTTCTATTAATGCTCCAAGTAGATCATTTCGTAATTATCGATTATCGGCACCAGAACACCATACCACCGAGTACGGAGATAACCCAATCAATCAATAGATCAGTGAAAACATTAATACAATAGAGGATCACTTCGACTTCAATCTATCTAAAAACACTTTCAAAACTATCTTGAAAAAATATTTTTTAAATTTATGGGGCCGAAAATTTAGATGATTGAATATAATTATTAGAAATAATAATATAACTCGATGCACCCACATCATCGCTTACAGCCACATCGCCCGCATGAATTTTGATCAACAAGCCCACTTAGTACACTCAACTAGATCGCTGACGTTGAGGTCATTCCATGTCTGGGATGCGCGTGATGGCTACTAAGCAGACGAAGTAACCATAATCCCTTTTATATTACCGTTCGGATTGCCCATATCATATCCATGTAGTTGTATAGACGATGTTTGTGTTGGCGACGTATGCACTGAGAAAAGAAAATTATTTTCGATATACCTAGATATAATGACTTATCTGCAACATTTTATCGATTTGGAAATAAATATAGAAGTGTATACAGTATGTGTATTAAAAATTAACCAAGTTCAATATAAAATATACCTCAAACAGCCTTTATGTGTATCTCGTAAATTTTTTTACAATGAGATATTCAGATGTTTTACAATAGCAATGTTTTTATCTGTTTTGTATGTATATGCATATTTAGCTATTTCAGTTCTACAGTTTATGTGTAAAAGAGATAAATATTTTAACCCAAGTCCAAATAAAATATATCGCAGTAAAGCATATTTATTGTTATGTGGGAAATAATTTCTATTTCTAAAAGTTATATATAATTTGTTAATTTTAGTCATAAATATAAAATTTACTAGCTCAATATACATGAGAAATATATATCTCGAATGTAAATTTTTTTAAAACGAACTCTAACTGGAGTTCTAGTGGATCAGATTCAGATATAACTTATCTGATCTGAGACAAAAATATTTGTATTGGTTTTGGATTGAACCAATGAATTAATGGCAAATATTAAAATCAATCAAAACAAAATAAAAAATGATAAAATGTCACATTCAATTGAGTTACAAAAATAGCCAAACTGAATATGTAAGACATTCTAAATGGTTAAAATAAATAATGAATTTAATATGAATAAAAATCTTTGTTCAATAAAAAAATACCTTGTCCACTTATAATTATGTAAAATTGGGAAAATTCATATATTTGATATCGACATATTTTATTACGAATTTAGTATTTGTTTTTAACTCTGAAGAGTATATACCGAGTTTATGTCTCTAAACGTTATAAAAATTTAGATATATTTTTCGTTTTAACAGATATAAAATATTCTTGTCCCGAAATGAGATATATTTTATATCTAAAAATCTATGTTAAACATATCTATGTGGGCAATAATTTCTCTCAGTGTGTCTAGATGATATGGTTGTCGGCGAAGTCTGTGATGGCAATGAGAATGCCGACGATCTATTTGTGTCTTGTTGGCCAAAATTCTTGTCGGCGATCTGTTCCAATTCGATCTTAATCCATCTTATTTTTAAATAAGTTTAGTTCCAAACGTTTTATATTCTATGCAATGTTTTATGCCTACATTTATTAAAAGGCCGCTTATTATAATTTTAAAACAAATTATTTCACTCTGTTTAATATTAAATTTAGCATGTTTAGGATTGATTTCATCGTCACTCGAAGTAATGTTTTATAATTTTTGAAGTGAGGCTTAATGTCAGACAACATAGGAACCAGAAGAACATTTTTTATCCGGATAAATTTTAATTTTTATCGCTTTTATTTATGAAACTGTGCACATCGCGGATCGTTCTACCTGTTATGGTAACCTAAGTTTCGTATATCGTTATGGGGTTTTGATCACTGATGATGATTTTGTAGATTGCATATTTTCTTATTTTCATCAACGTGTTGTTGAGTCTTATTAGAGTGTTGCCAGTTGTCAGATATTTTTTTTTTTGGATGTGTTCACAAATGGTGGTATGTTGGTTTTGCTGTTCATTTATCAATAGAGTTACACTAACTACAGAGTAGAAACTTTTTTTTCCCCATATAAAATTTGCTATTTCATTTGAGGCACGTCAGAGCAGGATGGTTATATAAAACAGCATATGGCTTACTCATATTTCAAAACGAGAAACCCCATAGCAGCTGTTTATTTATGTGCGCAGTGACAACCTATGGTGGCGACTTAATTTTGTGATTTTAAAATTATTAATTAAAATAATAAAAATATTATAAAATATATAGTTGGTTTTTATAGTAGTGCGTGGTGTGCATCATTTGATAAAAAAAAATTACAAACTTGTATTTAAAATGAAGTGTATTGTCAAAAATTGTAAAAACACGCCTAAAAGATTTCAAAAAGGTATATCTCACCATTAGTAAGTAAGTTTACTAAGTGTTTATATAAAATAAAATGTAAATTGTGTTAAGAAGAAAGTGATTTGTGGTAAATTTATCCTTAATTTAAGTTATAAATCAGAGAAAATTAAGTAAACAATTTTGATTTCGGCGTGGGGTTTTTCATTTTGTGTTTGTGTTTGTAAACATATGTTATTGCCAGTGTCGCATTTCTCTTATTACTACGTACATATTCTACGTGCTTTTCTTTTCATAATTACTTTTTATTTTGGAATACTATAACTATAATTTTTTTACCTAAATACCGCCCGTTGATTTATATGCTTTCTCTTTTACCCTCCGAATTTGACTCACTTGACAGCTACTTTCATGCACTCTAAGGTTTTTTTAATCTAAGCATTTATCATAGAATTGGATTATATAGAATGAGTGTAAGCAACTGTCAAGTGACAAATTCGGAGGGTAAAAGAGAAAGCATATAAATCAACAGGGGCATATTTACCATTTTTTTTTTCGACCGAATGCAATGAAGTTAAGAAAGTTAGGTTTCAGTGGTTGCTATCACACACTTAGGCCAATTTTGGCCCATTGTGATAGCACTCATTCACGCCACATCATTAACCCATTCACCTACTCACACAACTATAGTGCACATTGCGAGCTCCATGTCAACCTGTACATTGACGTGGACGGTGGGTTGGCGCTGAATTCTACACTCCATCAGAGGGTCTTAGATGTATTTAGTAACAGCACCGATTTCTGATGGGATTCGAACCAAGTACCTCCCTGTTGAAGTACCGAAGCTTTAACCACTGCACCACTTGTCCGGTTATGAAGTTAGGAAGCTAACAATAAAAAAAATTATTTAAATTAAATTACATTTTTATTCCTCTAATATATGCACATTAATCGTTTTTATTTAAATATAATATTTTGTAGATAATAAATAGTAATTATAAAACAACTACGCTTATTTATTTCACATTCCTTCTCTAAGGATGTATAGTCATGATCTTTATTATTTTTAATTAAATGCAACGACTTTCTTGCCACATCACTTAATAAGTTCAACGCATAGATTGGACCTTCTTCAACATGAGAAGAAACTTAAAATTAGCCCCAAAAATATCGTCAGAATCATTTATAAAAATTGGATAAACGGTGGTCTTCGGAAACAAATTTAGAATTAGAGTGTTCCATCCAACCATGTTTTTTTCAGCATGATAAGGAATTTCGGTTTGATTAATATTGGGGTCATGTATTTTCAAGATTATTTTCATCGTCGGTAAATTCACACGTTGATACGGTTAATGTACAAGGTGAAAATGACCGACTTTTTTAAATTCGATCTTCTTTGATTCTCTTTTGTTTGTGGCATGAAGTAGTATGCATGGGGGGAAGGTTTTTATTTTGAGGTATGAGTAAGCCATATGCATTTTTTATATAATCGTCCTGCTCTGACTTGTGACACATGAAATAGAAAATTTTATATGGGTAAAATCTTTACACCCATTCTATAGTATATAATTCTATGTCATTTATATTTTTGTTCTTTTTTTCATTGGACTTGGTCGTGTGTTTGTTGTATATTGTTCCCAGCCGTTTGTGTGTTCGGCAACATTGATATTATGTTTCTGGTGTATATTTTCTGCATCCATCTTCTGCATCCTCGCTTCTAATCCTTTAACACTTTCATTCCTATTAGAGTTAATTAGAGCTTTTTGCTCTTTCCAAATACAGTTTATTATTGCAGGAAATATTCTTTTTCTGTGATCATGTTTTCCCCTCGGATGTAGTGGTCTGTTTTTGAGAAGGTTGTAATTTCCCAAAAAAAAACTGGTTTTCCATCTGGGCTTGGAAACATTACAGTTATTGTACGTTAAAACATCTCGTTTGACTTTGTTATTGTTACGATAGTCAACTTTATTTAGCCATCTGTTTTCTACAAGAAATAGTTTTGTCAAAAAATACTGTAAGTATCAAATATTTTCTCCTCTATTGTTGTTGTAGTCACTGGTTATCCTCTAAACAATTTTATTTTTAACTTTGAGTCGAAACATTAACATTTGATTATTTGAGATTAACTTAATAACCTCAGTTAAGTTTAACCTCAGTGTACTAGTTAAAAATAATGTTAAAGATTTTTCTCAACTGCATTTAATCGTAATTGTGACTTCCGACTTAAAGATAGTCATGTACTGACACCATTTTTCGGGTGCTCAATTCCATGTGCAGTCAAAATATTTACTATCATTCTGTACCAATTCAACGTTTTTTTTATAAACAACTACATATTGATAAATTGTTTACGACTTGCACAACACCATTACTAGAAGTTTGTTTATCTAACAAAAGTTTCGAAATCAATGGCTTATGAATCTCCCTATTTATGTATTTAACATCATGTATGTTTTCACAAATACATACTTCTAGTTGTAAGGTTACGGTATTTGTATGTATGGTATAGTGCAACCTCTTAAATTCTATCTATCTTACATATACACAGAGATACATATCACAAGATGATTGACTGACAAACCATATTTGGAGTAATAGCATAATAAACAAACTGAAGTGGAATATCGAACTCTACTCTAGAGATTAAAATTGTCGTGCCCTCCATAAAGTTTATTGCGTATTTTTTAAATCGATTTATCACCACCACCATTATTACAATGCACTTCAATTAACCTCTGCCGCAAACGAAATTTTTCATACAAAATATAAAATCAAATACTTTTGTGGCTTAACTGCTGATACGCGCGTAACACAAAAAAATATTTAATGCTAAATTTAGTCTACATATGCGCGATTTATCAAAAGGCACGCACTCAAAAAACGTTTTTTTTGCGCAATTCATAACTTTTTTTTTATGAGTACACACACACATTGTTGTATTGTGTTGGGGCTCGCTTTGTTTTCGAAGGTATTGTTATTTAGCATTTTTTTAATGCTTTATCACGATTTCTTTATTTCGTGGTCACGTAGCAAGAATTTTTTTTTTTTGTTACTGTATTTTATGTACAAACGTAGTAAATAAGATGTAAATAATTACATGGACTTGTTATTGTTTACATTTATTCCAATGTAAACATAAAAAATATTTGTATGGAATTTTTTGGGTAGAGTTTGCGCTGCTTTAAGAAAAGATTATAAAAAAAACTTAAAATATAGTCGTTTTATAAGAAGTTTAGTTTCTCATAAATATGTAGATAAATGAAGAAACGATGTCGACTAAAGATGATTTTTTTTACCGAGACAAAACGTTTTGTTAGTGTATTACATAATTCTATGTAAGATATTCTACTGGGAAAAAGAAAAGGTTTTGTTTGTTATTATGAGGAAATCAGAAATTGCTTTCGTAGAAACGGAAATGCTTAGAAGTGGTAAAATTTTGTCGTTGCCGTGTGTATTGTAAAAATCAATTTCTGGATTCGGCGAAGGATCAAGGTTGAGACACGCCGGGAATCGATCCAATGAAAGGTGAGATTTTTGGACTTACTTATCCACATCCTATATCCAATCAATTATTCATAATCAAATATCCGGGGAATACGTTTTAGATATATATTTTCATTATTTAATAATGAAACATCATATGCCATTAGAAATGTTTTTGTGGTTTTTTTTATCTCAAATAATGTCTACGGGGTAATATAAAGTTAAGAATTAAAACCTGACTATGCAAAACTATAAAAATGAGGCAAAATAAATATTGTTCTGTAGAAAAATCACTGAAAATATTATGCGTATGTAAAATAAGAATTTTGGAATATTATCTACCCAAGGCACTGGAACACTTTAAATCTTCAATAAAATAGGAGAGTTGATTTCCGGGTGTTTCTATATGTCGTGGTAACTTTTCTGCCTGGGTATTTTTTCTTTTTAGGCCTTAGGCCGGATTCATACTTCTTCGGTCATTCAATCAAACAATTTTTTCCACCAATCATATTGCTCCAAAATGACGTTCTGCATTGTTTCCCTAGAGATGGTTGGTCGAAAAAATTGTTAGCTCAAAAATAACGATTTTTTTCTTCCGGATTTTTCCACAAGAGAGTATTGGTCGAAAAAATGACCGGAACGAACACCAACTATAAAGACGTCTTCATACTTCAATTTCTTCGTTCATTCATTCGTTCAAATAATTTATTCGTGCAACTATATTGCTCCAAAATGACGATTTTTTTTTTCTTTTACATTTTTTCTATGAGATGATAGGCCGAAAAAATTGTTTGAATGAATGAATGACCAAAGAAATTATGATTCGACCTTATTAAATTGGACCAATTATTTTAAGGCGGCAAGGATATTATTTGCCAATAATGATCAAATATGTATCTGATCATCATAATTCTCTTTTCTCAGTAGTTCTATCGAAAGACAAACACATTTATCCAAGGTTTCAATGACTAACTTTCTGAATCGCTAGTTTGTTTCACTAACGAATCTCATTCTGAATTTGATGAAATTTGCATTCGAAACCATCCCTCATGGAAACATATGAAAATTTAGATTTATACTACACAGTGTTTCAGGTCGTGTTGTCGAGCTGTGCTCAATTCGATGCCGGATTCCATGACCACTTCCAAACTAGTGAAAGACTAAACATTTTATTAGCCGTCTCTTTTCCAACAGGTGTGTGCAGTTCAAGTGTGTGTCGCCTCATTAAGATAGTCGATGCTTTAATTAAACCGTTTCATGTCTAGAATTCATCGGGCTTGACCCATCGGCTCCTTTAATAATTAATAATAGTAAATGTTTTTTGAACGAAGTTCATTAAGCTAATGTTCCGTAAGTTAATGGTTAGATTCTTCTGTCGGGAGCTGAAATGGATAAATTCCTTTAGATGTCGGAAGGCAAATTACTTTATTTGTAACTCTGCTTAATTAAATACATTCTTAAGGCTGTTTTAAAATTTCCGCTTCTTAACTATAAATGTTTGAAGGTACGTGAAAAGTCTTCATTGCTCTGCTGGTCTAAGGTCTTGAATATTGTCAGTTGAATTGGGTTTACAGACACGGTGGGTCTAGTGAGGCATTAAGTGTGGGCCCTTATAGGATTTAAGCAACTTAAATAACACACACGCGTATTTTGTAATCGCTCAGTTCCGTAAATCAACTTGAGTTTATGTAGTAAAAATTATTACGACTTTAATTAGCACATCTACACTAACTGTTGAATAAACTCAAAAATTCTCCGTTCCGTTTCCATGCAATTTCAGATTATAGCCAACGAAGTTAAGATTGACGAGCCTAATTTTGATTTTTGAAAATTTTCAACAATCCTGGTGATAACAGTGCTGTAGCATGACTCGTCACTGAAATATGTGAATACGTTACTGAGGAGTGCTATTAATGCTATAATAGGGTTTCTTCACCATTTATTACTAAAATACTGCACTGTAAGCTTAGGCCTAGACGAAGTGATAGAATCTAGGGTTTGCTTCCTGTTATGGATAGTTGCCACGTTCTCATTTACGAAAACAAGTAGGCTTAGTATTAATCGAGTTTAAATTTCTTATGGTATACGCTTGTTGATTGAGATCAATTGCCCCAGATATTTTAAAAAATGGTTCTCAGTGTTACATCCTCGCTTCTGGTAATTTAAGAAGGGTGAATTGTTTTGTTTAGTTGTCAGTTTATGTGAAAAACAATTTTAATTTTTATTATTTAAATCTTATGTATTTGCAAGTATTAACTATTTTATTTCTTTTTATTCTAGGTAAGATTTCTTTTGGATTTAAAACAAAAGTTATTCAGCTAATGTAAGTTTAAATTTAACGTGTCTGTAAAATTGGTTTTGTTATTTTGAAATTTATTCATATAAGCAAAACCATAGATTAAAATGATATTATGAGACGTTTCTAGAAATGAGAAAAATTAACTGTCGGTTCTTAATTGAATCGATATCGTTTTTAAATTACTAGAGGTAACATATAATTTGAAGCTGCATGTTTCTCTTCAGAATTAATGAAATATTCATAAAACAACTGCGATTATTAGATATAGAAAGAGCCGACCCACAAGCAATGTGAATTGGCATCCGATAAATTTAGATCATTTATTATTTATTCGTATTGAGACATCTTGGTAGATGTGTCGGTAAGATTTAGTCTTAATTTCTGCTGGTTCAATTTTTCTTTACTTTCAATAAAACTTTAAAAAATTGAATAAATTAAATTAATATTGCATAATATATACCAATATTCCCCATTATAAATTGTCCAATTGGCATCCCCACAAATACTTTCTCCATTGCACCGCTTTTCCCAATATGTTTCATTTCCCATTTTATCAATAGATTTATTTTTAACGTCTCTTTACTCATAGCATTTCAACCTTCATTTGATCTTAGAAAAATTTTCGGTTTTAAAATTTTATTGATGTACATACACTCCGATACACGGACTAGTTCAAAAATAATATTTTTACATAACGTCTTTGTTAAATATCCCGGATTCAACCTAAAAAGTATTTGAGAGAATTAATTTGAAATAAATTTTGTTTCGAAATTTGCCTAAACCCGTTTTAGCTGAATTTGTGCTAAATATTAAAAATTAAAAAACGAATTTAAAAGTAACATAAAGTATGGTATCGAATAAACTTTTATGGTAGCCTTCCTCCCTTATCACATTTGTGTAAGACGAGTAACATTTCTCGCACATTTGAATAATGGTTTGGTCGTGATAATTTTGCAATGAAAAGTTAGTTTGATTTTATTTATTTCGAGTCCGATACATTTTGAAAGGATTTTTATTTTCGGTGATAAAATAAAATTATAGTTTTAAAATTAAAGTTTTTTATATTTCAGACATTTTTTTACTGCGTTTTAACTTCCGTTACGTAAGCACCAAAGTTAAAAAATATTTGCTCGTGCTGAAATTTATCGAAGTAACCTAACATACATTAAATCTTTTTACGATTTTATAAGTTAGGTTAGTAGGTTAGGTTAAGAGAGTTGTCGTAAGAACCAGCATAGACACGATCAGGTCCGCAGCTGTGTCACATAATTTTCCTCCTTCTCCTGCTAGTCAAATCTTCAGCTCTCAACGAAGCGTAGGATATCATTGACGTTCATTTTACTGAGGTCTGCCAAGTCATTTAGGAATTTTAATCTGCTAAGAGGGGGTATCTAGGGTTGTAAGATGAAAGAGAATCTTCAGTGTTAGAGTGGGCGTGCTTCGAAGAACCCCATTAATATACACGGCAGCTGTTCGCTGTATTTTCAACAAGGATTTTAGGTTGATCAGAATATTTAAAGCTGGCCACCAAACAGTATTCCCGTAATGGCATTTTTACCGGAATAAAGTGCTATTGTAGATTTGTTTTACTCTTTCTAATATGTTAGGTTTCCAGCCCAGTTTACTGTTCTGTTCAGAATGAGACCCAGATACTTCGCTTTATCATTGATCGCAAATCTAATTCCATTTAAGCTAGGATATTTACTAAGAATGTTTACAAGAATATTTATCAAGGCACCAATAGCGACATCATAAGCATAAGCAACCACCTTAAAACCGCACCCTTCCAGGTTTAATAACAAGTCATTTATGTACAAGTTCCAAAGAAGGGGGATAATACCAAACTGAACTGCTCACAAAACTGCTATTGGAGGACCCATCCAGGCTGGCCGTCACGATCCTGCGGTTAGGCATTTGTGGCTCGTCCACGCACAGAGAGGACAGTGCTTGTGAGATCGCTTCTGGTCTGACAAAAAAGGCCCTCTCTATAACCAGACTATCATGTTCAACCGACAGAAGCATTCAAGGGGTGGAGAGCAGTTTGCACAAATTTCTCCTTGCAATATGCATGTTGGAATTTTGATAGCCTATTTAGCTCAATCGAACTTTAGGACTGCAATGAGTGCTTTTCCGTGCCTTAGGTATAAATATTATAGTTACTTCAGTCAATTTACTAGGAGTGTGACAGAGTTCTAGGCTGTCCTTGAACATAACTTCCAGCCAGAGGTCGTTAAGTTAGTCGTTTGTTGAAAATCTACCTGGGGGCCTATTATGAAATTTATCCGATATCGTAAAATACGAAATCGTAAAATCCGATCCGCGGCGTATATTCATATTATGAAACACGTATTTAAACTGTCAAAAGGGGACCAAAGAAATTAGTTCTAATAACCGAATATAGGGGAGTTTTTTTTTAATTAAAATTTACACAAAATAAATTAAAACAAAATTTTCTTCTTTCGTAATTTACGATATCCGCCACCGTAAAATCCGCTAACGTTCGGATTTTATATTTTCATAATAGCAATATCCGTGGCGGATCGGATATTTTGTAATTTCATAATATGAATATCAGCGACGGATCGGATTTTACGATATTGGATAAATTTCATCATTGGCCCCCTGTATAATACCACCGGGTCCCCGGGTCCTGCCGACTTATAAGTCTTTAAGGAAGAATGGAGGTCTCAGTGCCTCCCCAAATTGTTTGATGTGAAATTGCATTACTACCTTGGAATGACTCCAATTTTTGTTTTTGAGCCTCCTTTAATGAGCTTCTTAAAATGACGGGTGGGATATCTTCTCCATTAGTGGAAGGTACGCAGATATTAGCCAGAGGGTTTTCATCTCATTGTTTGTTGGTAGAAAGGTATCAGAAAGATTTATTTTTAGCAAGAATGCAGGAATGAACCTACTTTCTTCGCGTATAACAGTTTATATTTAGGAGAAGTCCAAGCACTCGGTCACTATTGACACAAGGTTCTTGGGCTAAGACAATGTATATCTTCTCTACTCCTAGTTTGAGGATGAGCGCACCTGAAGCTGGTTTAGAGTGATGCTGGGGGCTAATCTGAAGGAATCTTAACATTAGGTTTGCTCATTTGCTTCAACCTCCACCACAGTATCATCAGGGTCAACAAAGTCGTCCTCAAGATGTCACCCTCATCTTTTTCATAAATCTTGAGTGTAACTGCACTGAAACCATTGTTAATTAAACCATTAGTTCTCGCCAGCACAGCCGACGAGTCTATTAAATATGATGCCAGCTGATCTATAATCAGCCTTTAGTTCTTTCAAGCCTTCCCTACCTTCCTCCAATTGCTGGATGATACATATCAGTCTTCGGGGGCGCTATCAATGACAGCCATCACTAAGTACTCTTTTATAGCACTTTCCTGCCTTCTTGTCCTCTTTGCATTCTTCTGTGATTTTTTCTCCGATCTCTAACTTTTAGGTAGAGACCCTTCAGACAAACCCTCCAGCTTCATTTCAATAATCATTTAGTCCTTGAGAGCGTTTTCATATCCCCGTCCCTTCTCTGCGCCAACGGAATTTATTTAGTTTTGTTTTTTTTTTTGCTTCGTATTATTAGTTTCATTCATGTTTTGCCCCACGAATAGTGGAGAAAGAAATGTCCATCTGTGCCGAGATCCGAAGTACACGATACGGCAGATAGATCCCGAGGTTTCCAGGTATCTGGATATACTGTTAGAGACTGAAATTTTTTAGCCTGGTCGGTTATCAATACGGTACGATTAACATCTTACACGGCCCGATTCGGCCGTGTCTTATCCTAACACGCCACAAATATCGTAGTAAGCTTAGTTGCCCGGTGGTCACCGCGAGGAGTTAATACGACCACCTGCTGAAGCTACAAGATACGGAGCTGACACATGTGCCAACATTGTTTATCCAGACAGATTCACGCCACGCCTACTAGAGAGTGCATTACCGATTTACCGTATTTATCGTATAAAATAAATTTCCGATTTATCGGTAAATTATTACAAATTTACCGATTTTTCGGTAAAAATATATTTATAATTAATAGGGCACATTTCAATGAAAAAAATGAAGAGCATATTTTAATCGAACGCAGAATTTATATAAGGTATAGAATTTCCTCAGTGATTATTATGTAGAAGGATGTAGTTATACTGAAGATTTATGTAATGAATTTTATTTAATGAAATGAGCTTATACAGGGTGTTTGGCGCGTGGATCTACAGGGCGCGTGGATCAACAGCATTTTTTGGCAGATTTGGGGTCGAGGGTTATTTGGAAGCTTTCATTGGGGGAAAGGTTCCAAATAACCCTCGAATTCGGAAGCTTTCATCCCATTCAACTGATGTTCTAAGTGGCACAGTAACTGAGATATAATAATGTTAAGTTTATTTTTAAATTACCCAAGATCTCCCCTTTAAATGGTCACAACTTTTTGTTTGTGGTCGTAAAGACACGATATAACTTTTATTGTATTCTGCAATGTGATTTTATTCTAAACCAATCATTATTTATTACAATTGGTTTTCGCAAAATTACTTCTGGGCTTCCAAATCCTAAAAAATGTGTAGATTAATGGAAGACGTCACCATCTAAATTAATTTAAAAAACAAAAAGAATGGTTATTTTGAAATTAGTTTTGCTTTAAAAAATTCTGTAGTTTATGCACTTTCCAATGGTATACTGACATGTCATTTAAATCACTCATTTTGAGGGAAAAATAAGAGATACTACTTTGTCAGAGTTATTTCTGCCAGGGTTAAGAAAATGTTAAAAATGTCAGGGTTAAGAAATGTCTACCGGAGGTGCCCGTGTGTTTCACTTTGCTCTCGTTAATTGTTCAGCTCTCAAAAAGGGTGATAATGCTAGACGGTTGGAGTTTTGTAGATTTATACTGCATACAGCATCTTTATGTTGAGGATGATAGCTTTTTGAAAAGGATTTAGTGGACAAATGAGTCTAACTTCAATCGTGAGGGAATTGTGAATTTACACAATCTGCTTCATTGGGGCAGAAAATGCTAAAATCCACACAAGGAATGACAGGATTCTTTCCAAAAGAATTCAGCGTTAATGTTTGGGCTGATGTTAATATGTTATTGGTTGAAACCTTATCGGCCCATATTATGTGCCAGAATGGCTTTCCGGAAATATTTATCTCGAATTTGTTCAGAATGGGCTCCTGAGCTGATTTGACCAGTTTTAGAAGATGTGCTGAAACGGCAAGAGACTACTTAGATGATTCATTCCGAAAAATCGATAGGGGTTGCCCTATTTATTTTCCCCCGCGATCCTCAGACCTCACTCCCCTGGATTTCTATGTCTTGGGACTTCCTAAAGAATTTGTGTACGCAACAGAGCAGAGGTGCCCACAAGAGAAATTTTAATTAAAAGGATTTAAAAATATGAAAAATTAAATGGAACTTCGCACAACAACCGTCGAGATTAAAACAAAGATGACGTGCATGTATACGGAGTGTAGGAGGTCATTTTGAAAAAAAATCTAATAAATGAAGTTGATTACAAATTTAAAATAACTTGAATGGTATTTTCTTAACCCTGGCAGAAATAACCCTGACAAAATAATATCTCTTATTTTGACCATGAAATAAGTGATTTCCATGACATGACAGTATATACCTTTGGAAAGAGCATAAACTAGAGAATTTTTTAAAACAAAGCTAATTTCAATAACATTTTTCGTACTTCTATACATTTTTTTAGGTTTTGGAAGCCCATAAGTCATTTTTCTTAAACCAATTGTATTAAATAATGATTCTGTAACCATTTAAAGACGAGATTTTGGGTAATTTAAAAAAAACTTAAAATTATTATATCTCAGTTACCGTGGCACTTAGAAAATCAACTCCATGGTATGAAAGCAACCCCCCAATCTGCCAAAAAAAATTGTCGGCCCACGCCCCAAACACGCTGATATAAAGAATTATTTTGTGATACGAATTTCAATTTATGTGATGAATTTATTTATATTTTAAATAGTACATTATTTTTTTTGAAGCACTGGTTTAATAATTTTTCACTGGTTTAATACCTAAGGCATTAGTACTGTTTCAAATTATTATTTACCGGTAAATTTTCAATAAATTACCGACCTTTTATAAAATTTACCGTTTACCGGTAAATTGAAAAATCGGTAAATTTGCACTCCCTAACGCCTACCATACGATTTTATAACTTTGAAGAAATATTTCCGACAGCTATATTTGTGCATATCGCGTAAGATTTGCGTAGTTTGACTGTAAAAAAAAATTATATCGTAGCATGATCATCTGAAAAGAAATTTTTGCAGAAGAGTTGTTGTTTCGCAACTCGTGGGTCGATTTACTTTCACTACATTAATTTTACTAATTTCACTGTACGTTACATGAATTTTTTCCGGCGTGTGGTTAAAACATAATACAAAATATTTAATTTTGAATTCTATTTTGTCCATTTAAGATCTTGGAGCTGTCCCTAAACTAGTTTTTAAATTTGTTGGAACAAAGTATAAAATGACTATTTCCATTAGTATTATTTTCAAAATTTTCGAAATGCATTAGCACACTCTAATTTTGTTTAAGTTTCTCGTGATATTTATTAAGATTAATTATTTCTAATATGTACGCAGCAATCTGTTAAAAACTATATTTTAAATGATTCATATAATAAACATTAGATAGTTTGTAAATTAGATTTTGGCTTAGGGGACCTAATAGCTATAATTAAACTGAAAAAACCACTTGAAATACGTATGACGGAATTGGAATAATTAACAAGGGCGTATGTATAACGAAAATTCCCGCGTTTCCAATCTCAATGCTGCGACGTTAAACAACTTTTGTAATTGCAGATCAATTAATGATTTAGTCTAAGTGGGGAAACAACGAAATTTTTAACAAAGAGAAATTTGAAAAATTCGTTACATTTTATGTTACGACTGTGTGTTCACCCTAAATTCATAACAAATAGCATACAGCTGCTCTTTGTCTCATGTCAATTCGAAAAAATTAAGAAATTTAAATAATGTAACTCTTAAAATTGTATCGAACAAAGAACTGGTTTTAGTGTATTCTTAATTTGCTGATCGATTGGTTTTTATAACACAAACCACATGCATCTCGTAGTTAGCAAAATATTAACAATAAAATCGATCAACGACTTTATGATTTTTGATGCGTTTATTTAGAGGATATTATCTAATCAAACCTCTAATAATATATGTATTCAATTCACATGAAATACATTAAAAATGAAACGAAAGACTTCCGGTGAAATTATTTTGGTTTTGTATCTGTATATGGCCGAAACTTTATAAAAACATCATTAAGACGGGTTTATATTAAAAAATAAAATAAAGATTGAAAATTATATTGAAACTAATAATTTTTTATATTGCTGACTCGAATGAGGAACTTGTTTACTTGTTGATCATCATATTTTTGATACATGATATTCGTATACATATAATCCAATCTCGCGCTAGTCTGTTTCATATACATATGTATTATGTATGTACGTAGCGAAGAAATTATTTTTACAAAACAAAAAAGAATCATAAATATTAATTACACAAGAAAAAAGTGCCACCATCAACATACGGTTTGGTCAAGTCCATAAATATGTACATATTTAAAATAATGCTGATCACGTTCTGTTTTTTTTGTCTGGAATTAAGTTTTTTTGCGTATATCAGCAAAAAGAACAGAGACAAGGTCAATTTGTGGACGTAATTTGAAATTCACTTAATACTTGATGATGTTGTTAATTTGATAAATAAAGATTTTAATTTAATTTTATTATCGTCTTTGATGTAAGATTTATATGTAGCTCATCGATCTGAACCCAAAATTAATGATTTTACGCTACTTTATTTAATTGTCATTTTAAAGTTTTTGTAAGATGCTAATAGGCAGAAATATCCATTATATTAGAAAAAAATATAATTTTTTTTAAATTTCGAATGGGTTTTGCTGTAAAAGGGAGGACCAGGATTAAAATAGGAAACAGATGTTGTAGTTTGAAATGTTAGCAGTAATCCATTGGATAATAGTTTCCCATTTCTCATCTCTCTCCCGATTCAAACTAATATATGAGAAGCTAGTCCGAACAACACCTTTTCAATTTTGATACGTTTCCTTGTTAACTTCAATGCCATCCCGAATACCCGAAAAGTTATTGAATTGAGAATGCCATATTGGAAGTTTTTAAAAAAATGTGTAGTTAAATCCTTGTAGTACAGGTCAAAAATAAATAAACTAATAATAAAAGTAAAGGTTAAATATTTATTTGGAACACGAATAGAAACAACCTCATTTGCAACATAACAATAGTTGAGCCCATCCAATGCCTCCTAAACTACGGGCCTCTCTCATTTTTCGCACATGACTTCAATTTATGTCTAAACCGAGAGAGCGCCATAATGTTAAGAATATTTACACTAACCAAACAACTAGAGAAAGCAACAAAAACGTCGACATAGCGTGTCGTCATCATTTGTTGTAAGCGGCCTGTAGTTTAAGAAGCATTGGCACATCCATTAAATCAAAAATTTAATTGCTGGAATCGTCGACGTCATTTGCTCAAAAATGCTCAAACCATTCCACTACAGAAATAATGCCAATAGTTCAAGTCTGAACCGTGTGAATGTAAAGGTCTGATCGTAAGCAAAATAAATGATTTATTTGCGGGACCTAGAGAGAACCTCATCCGGAATTTAGGTCTAAAAGTTAGCATCATCCGTGTTCCAAATAAACGCAATTGCCCATTTTTAAATATTGAATATTAGAGTTTTATCTTTGTCCATGTGTTGCTATGGTTGCATTGTACTTTTCCATTTTGTAATAAATTTGACTATTAAATTGTTTAATATATAAAATTTAAGCAATTTTTTATCAAAGGCGAATTAGGATTAGAAAGCCAATCCATCAATACAAACTGTTTATTCGCCAGCTATATTATCATAATCTTAGGTTTTTGTCCAACAATTTAGCCAAAGTTTCAGCAGAAACTAACCGACTTACATTAAAGGAGCCTGAAATGATTTACTGCGTAAATGCGATAAAACCACTCGTTACAGATTGGGACCGTCTGGGATACGGTTCATTTTCGCAAAAAACAGAAAAATTTAAATTAACCAATTTTGCACGGGCAATTGTAAGTGGATTTGGCGGAAACCTTGATCTGTTCTGTTATCACTTAATGTAAATCAAACATTAAAATTGGAGGTGGCATAATAAGGGGTTATGACGGCTCAACAAGGTGTTGGCCAAATTTCGAGGGTAGAAGTATTACATTAAAATTACAAAAAACTGTTAGAGAAAACCGGGTTCGAGATGTTGGATTGGCGACCACAATTCCCAACTTCAAGCCTTTAGCACATCCCTGGGGCGAACTTAAAAAACCTATTGCACATTTTTTAAACAAAGCACGCACTGTAGACGATTTACGGTTTTTGGGCATTTTAGTTAACCCTAATGTGAGTGACGTGGGTACCCGGGTGGGTACATTTTGTACTTTTAGACGTCTATTTTTGTATGTTTTACTTCCAATAAAAACTTTAAATTTTATGAGAACTTCTAGTTCAATTGGTATAGATTACGATCATACTTAAAAATGAGAAATGTTACAACTTGGAAGAACGTGGAAAAAATAAGTTAATCACTCAAATTAAAATATTTTTTCTTCACTCACATAAGGGTAAAAAGAAGCAGCCATTTCACTCGAAAGGCCCTTTCTGGTCGCAAGTAGAAATCATGATTTACTGTCAGTTTATCGTGAACAATTTATCGTGAGCAATTTATCGTAGAACAATTTATCGTGGAAACAATTTATCGTGGAATCAATTTATCGTAGAACAGTTTATCGTGGGCAATTTATCGTATAACAGTATATCGTGAACAATTTATCGTATAACAGTTTGGAACAGCTGTAGTATCGCAGTCAAATTTTTTTGACAGTCTGAGCGACGGTAGCGCCACTTTGACCAAGAGCGGAATTGTTTATAACTAAAAATGTACCTTTGTTAGCATTTTGGACCTAGCGCCATCTATTGGAATAAAAACTAACTAAAATGTTTAAAAAATACGTTAAGGCGTGCTAAAAAAAATTAATAAAAAAATATTGAATCTCATTCAAAAATAAATGAAATTTAATATTTTTTTATGAATATATTAAATTGAGAGTGGGAGTCGCACTGCGTGCCGCACGTAGGAGCAGATTATATAGAATATAACACCTACGCTCCTCCCGTAGCCCTGCGGGGCTCTTTAGATTTTTATTTCGGGGGGCGTAGGAGCCGGGATCTTCAAACATGTCGCACTGCGTGCCGCACGTAGGAGCGGATTATATAGAATCTATTAATGACACCTACGCTCCTCCCCGTAGCCCTGCGGGGCTCTTTAAATTTTAATTTCGGGGGGCGTAGGAGCCGGGATCTTCAAACATGTCGCACTGCGTGCCGCACGTAGGAGCGGATTATATAGAATCAGCTATTAATGACATCTACGCTCTTCCCCGTAGCCCTGCGGGGCTCTGGATTTTAATTTCGGGGGGCGTAGTAGCCGGGATCTTTAATCGGTTAAGAAACTACCGAGTTCCGTCCCACATGGCCATATTCCAGAACTTCTTCCAAAAATCATTCAATAATCCCATTTCCATCCAACATACCCAATCCCATCATAATCGGTTAAGAAACTACCGAGTTCCGTCCCACATGGCAATATTCAAGAACTTCTTCCAAAAATCATTCAATAATCCCATTTCCATCCAACATACCCAATCCCATCATAATCGGTTAAGAAACTACCGAGTTCCGTCCCACATGGCAATATTCCAGAACTTCTTCCAAAAATCATTAAAGAATCCCATAATTTTTTGATACCACGCATAAAACCTTTCTACGATAAATTGTCCACGAAAAACTGTTCTACGATAAATTGTCCCACGATAAATTGTGTCCACGGTAAATTGTGTCCACGATTAAATGTTCACGTTAAATTGAAACACGATAAAGAGACCGTCACCCAGAAATCATACCCTACTTACTCAGCATTACTTTAGTTTTGAAAGGCAAAGGAGGCGCTGTACCAAATATTTAATTAAGAATAAAGAGTAGTCAAAGCGTGTCGTGTTGCAATCGATGATATTTATTTGGTGATCTGATGAGCTTTGTAATAATTGACGAAACTACGTAAAATTTCAGGAGGAAATCGTACTCATTTTCGGGAAATATATATTTAGTTTATAATTTAAAGTGTTCCCTTTCCTTGATGGACGCATTTCTAAAGAGACCGTGTTTAATTTTCTGAATGTAAATTAGAAGGTTCGATCTTATAAGGGAGAAGGCAAAGTATTGTGGTCCTTGGTCTCTCGTTTCCCAGGTAGTAGACCAACTTATCTATTTTATTTGGAATCTCCAGAAATTTTGCAATTTTCCGTGCAAACTCTTGAATTTTGTTTTACATTTTAAGAGGCGGCCTAGGTGCATTTTCATTTAAATGTAGTTCTGCCTGCTGTTCATTTGATGATCTGTTTGTTAGCGTCACTGGACCCTGTACTGTTTTTGACGGAAAATAATTTGGTTTCGATCAAGGCATTAAATGCTTCCTAGACCTCTTCTTTTCCTATCCCTTAGCTATTCCGTGTCAACCTATGGTAAATTTTCTAAACTTTCTGAATGGTTTCGTTTTGTGGCTGATTTTGGGGTACCATTTGGCTTTATTTCAGTTTGATTCGTGCTAAGGTAACACACAGCTGTTATTGAGATGTGAAGGGCCCTACAAAATTTGATTTGTTTTTTCCTGTTTCTTCGGGTTTCTTCGTTTGAGGTTATTCGATATTTTCTAGATATGTAATTCCTAAAAGTTTGCTATATCTTTCCTCAACAATATTTTCAGTTCCCAATCCGAAACTCCATGTTTTCGACTAGCAGTGTCGGATTTTTTTGTTTTATTCGTCACGTTTCTATAGTGTAGCCAGTAAAGATGAAGAAAGTTAAGTGTAGTCAGATATCATACTTTAACTTTCGGGCATCCACAGCCCTGGCACATTGCATAGAATTTCACGTGCCTTCTCGACCGACAAACATGCCATTACATCACAAATTCGTCAAAATTATTTCAATTACAGTTGATCTAAATGTTGTTTAACTGATTTTTCATTTATCTGAGGCCATGTGGGACGTGGCTAAACTTTTTAGTTATGACTCAGTGCTTATTGTTTTAGTTTGTATAAAAAATTTGACTGTGCATTAATCTTCTTCCAGAATTAATTTGTAAAATACGTAAGCTATACTGTTAATTTTCCCGTAAATATATGTTTTGTAATTGGCGCTATATATGACCAAGCTCTCGGCCACCCATCAAAATATTACCAATTCCAAAAATATTCTACTATTAAGTTTAGAGAGGCAATTGCCGTTTGCCTTCTACACAATAATATTACATTTCATGTTTTGAATGTGCGGTAGACGACGAATAATAATGAGAATGACACAAACTTTTTGCAAAAATATACAATTTAATGTTTTTTGGTGTTATCTTCGAAATACAGAATGGCAAAAAATTTTGTATTTCGACTCGGTACGTAAATGTGTGGGTGGTTGTTTCAATGAATAATCCAACAATTCTGGTGGGTAGCAAACCCTGCCAATCAGTATTATTATTTTTCTCTTGCTTTTTAATTTAATTGAAAATAGACATGGTTATTTGAATGATGATTGTTGTGTGACTAAATCTTTTGCTCTACAGCTGGTTTGTAAAATTTTTTCGCGTATAATTTGATGGGATCAAAAATTTATTTAGTAGCAAACTTATTTAAAAAATAAGTACGTGCTGAATTTGATAGTTATGGAAATGAAATGTTTTACAAAATTTAACTCTGTGGTTGGAATATAATTGGTAAAAGTTTTTATGAAAAGTATTAAGTAAATAAAGGAAAACGTAAAATCAAATACGTGATGGCATGATCAAAAATTATTTTATGTACGTATTAGCA
Organism: Nephrotoma flavescens; assembly: GCA_932526605.1. NCBI lineage: Eukaryota > Metazoa > Arthropoda > Insecta > Diptera > Tipulidae > Nephrotoma > Nephrotoma flavescens. Next base: position 73,161,717 of record OW052221.1, read on the forward strand.
ATTATGCAATTTTGTTATGGAAACCTAATGTAACGATCAATGGTTTTTAAATGATGTGCCTCGTAACCAAAGATTAATAGATTAATCTGGGCATAAATAAGTGGGTTACGAATCCAAGCTTTTATGATGTGTTTTGAAATTTGTTTTTATTATGCGATGACATAGGACGATGAAAACGCGTTTTCGTTGCTAGGCTCAAAATTTTGCGAACAGGATGTTACTGCCTTTTAGACCAGGTGCCAGTAAATTTGTTTTTAAATTCGTTACTAAATAAATAAAAAGTGTTCAAAATATTATCTAGAGTGAAATGGAAGCAATAAATAGTGACTTTTGTCGTGGTAATTCCATAACTTTAGGTTCGTTCATTTCCAGATTTTGATTCTTGACATTGTTTCACTGCCTTGTTATTCAATGCTATGTAGTCTTTTGAGCCTCCTGAATTTAAAAGTTTGTTGTTGGAAATTTACCACTCGGGTGATTTTTCAATAACGAAACGTTATCAGACATTTGAGCAAGATAGAGTAACCAATTTCCGCTCAAAGTATAAATAATTTTAAATGTGTGCCAACAGCAATCCATTATCAGAGTTGAGGATAATGTTCTATTAGGCAGGATACGCCTATCCTAAATTTTCATTAAATTTGCAATTTGCAGGAAAAGGGTTTCTAAACGATAAATTCGAAAGTGTGTTACAAGCAATTTTTCACTACAAGTATGAGTATTTTTTCAATCTGGTTATTGGCCCAGAGTATCAAAGCCAATATTACAGATTTGGACAAGGTTCCATTATTACTCCCATCAAGAACCAACATATTTTAGATATTGTAATATGGTTTTGTTTATATGCTTTATAATATACCGGGTGGTCCATTTAAGTAAGACATAGATTTATATTTTCTGAGAGTGGTGAATAGCCATTTTGTAATCTGAAATTTTAACCGTTTGCTTCGGTCGAAAATTTGTTTTATTTTTATTGTTAGTATTGAATTGAGATATTAATTTGGTTTTTTATGAAGGTATGGCTGGACTATTTATTGTAAATGGAACTCGGGTATTCTTAATCATTTTTGGTCAAATTCAATTTGAAAGTATGTCTGGCGATCTAGTTCCATCCTAAATGAAACTTGGGAATCCCTTGGTCAACTAATCAGATTTGTAATTAACATTGGGATTCTAAATAATTTTTTGTGATTTTTTTAAATATGTACTATGTTCCATATTTGCTAACTTTGTAGATTATTTCTTAAACAATGTTGTATTCAGTCGATTATTTTTCAACCATTTTTGTCAAATTTGGTTTGCATGTTGTTAGTGAAATTATTATTTGATTCTTTTCTTTTAAAATTCGGTTTAGTTGTTGAAATTTGCATTCTAAATTGGGTATCATGCTCCAGAACTTCACAAACAATTTGATACTTACATACAACCCAAATCTGACCACTCGTCGGTCTTAGAACACTGAGCACGCGATTCTTAATTTCGAAATCAAACATATTCTTAACGAATCGAAATAAAAATTTGGATTCCATTCAAATCTAAAAGAAAGTCTGGGAGTTTTTTTCTCCCAAAGAAATCCCATTTTCAAAAATATTGGCTTAGGATTTTTTTTAGTAGGGCATACGGTAAACAAAAAAAATGTTTGCGCCCATACAAAAAATTTGTCAAAATAACCATATTTAATATTTTATTCGTATATACAATAGCTGCACTAATTCACAAAATAAAACTAATCGAATGAAAGCTGAAACTTATCGATGACTTTACTGATTTAGGTGTACCGTGATACCGTGTGTATGGATTATGATCTAGATTAAACTGATCGTTCTTAGTTAATGATCTAGATTAGTAAATATGTACATCGCGCAGACAAGGGATTAGTTTTCTTTTGTGAATTAGTACAGTGAGTAACAAAAGAAAATATGTACAAAAAATTAAATTGCTTATTTCCACAATTTTTTTTTATGGACATAAGTAATTTGTGTTTGTTCATGCCTGTAAAAATTAACAAATATAACCATAAATTTCTTCAATCCTATTATGTATTTAGAAAAAATTATTTTCCGGAATCACCTAAAAGTTTATTACAAGTAATACATATTTTTAGCTTATCTTGTATAAATTCAGAGATTTGCTTTAATGTAGTTTAGCAACAAAAAAAAACCAGATCAATCAAAGTCACGCGCCCAAACCACAAAATATAATAGGATTAGCTCACTAATCTAGATCATTGGTCTTAGTCTGGACACATTATAAGGGCGATCAGTTTAATCTAGATCATAATCCATTAAATCCATCTGCACATTGTATTATAGAGCAAAAAATACTACAAAACATCTATAATTTGTTGTTGCTTGCATTCTATACGAATACTTTATTTTGGAATTTGGGCATGTAACATTTTTAATTTCTTTCTTTTCATTGATAATTTACATGAAAGAAAATGTATTTTATAATCTTTTCAATGTTAGCTCACAAAATGTATTACTTGTAGCAGACTTTTAAGCTTTTGTTGAAATTATTTTCGATTAAGTAAATTATTTGAAAAAAATTGATTATTACATTTTCAAAATTTTTATAATCTAATTTAGGTATTCACGCCGATTACAGAACCCACGCGAGCGGATTGAAAACTGCATATAAAAAAACATAATACAAAATTTTAAATCAAAAGTATCTTAGAAATTCCTATCATACAATAAGTACAAGTAAAGTAAAATTTGTTTTGGATCCGCAACTATTTTATTGCGGTTGTGCGGGGAATCGTAAAAAATGATTTGTGTGGAAATTAATACATATTTTCTAGGCTACTTTTTGATTTATAGCAATTGTTTTTAATTTTTTTTATATGCATTTTAAAATCCGCATTCGATTCGCTCGCGCGGATTCTATAATCGACGTGATTATTATTTTTAGTTATATACCACAAAAGTTAATATGCACGCATGTATGTATGTAAAAATTGTTTACGCCCATAAAATAACTTATCGAAATAACCATAACTAACCACTGCACTAATCCACTAATCCACAAGGATCTGGCTAATCGAGATTATCATCCTTGTATGGGCAAAAAAGATCCAGATTAGTTCAATTTTTATAAGGGGAAATTTAGAAATTGTTTTAGACCACAAATTGGATTTGACATTTTTGAAGTTTAAAATAGTTTTACTAAAATATTAACGAGAATAACTTTTACTCGCTTTATTCGCTTGCTACTGCATATGCCAATAGGTTATCTAACATTCGCATTTGATTACTCACCTATTATTATTTATGTGGATTATGACGTCTTCTAGATTAAAGATAGATTTAGCCGCCTTACCAGTTTTAGAAATGTTTGCGTACGCTCCCCGCTAATACTAGTGACGTCCATGATACTATTGACAAATTTAGAGTTTGTTGACATAATAATATTATAGAACGTTGAAAATAAAATGATAAAGAAAAAATATTCATTAAAAAATATAAAAATTTTGTACTGAGTAATCAAATTTTATTACTCAAGAGATACAAGAATGTTTAGATTATTAAATCGCTATGTTTTGGTTCATGCCTATTGAACTCTAGAAATAATATCTAGAAAATACAAAATAAAAAACGTAAACAAACCTCTATTTATATTACGAGTACATCCATACGTCAATTCATTGTATGTATATATATATTAGAAGTATGTATATAAATACCACTAAAACGATATATAAAAGTAGAAATTCGCGATTGTCTAACATGCGCAGAAAAAGCGTTTTGTTATTATTCGCGATTTTGTATTCATAGCAGATATAATAAAATGAAATGTATTTTGATCGAAAATACAAATATAAAACATTTTAGTTGTCTGATCCAAAAATACTGTTGATATATTGTTTATTGACAATATTATCAATTGTGGCGATAACTTAAGTATTTTTATGTGTGTATTTCGGAATATCAATCAATTTTGTAAATTTATTTTTTTCCCAATATATTTACATACGAAGTGCACTGACGATTCACGATGCTATATAGATTGACATGGGAGAAATGTAAACAACCTTTTCTTGATGAAAATTTTGTGATTTTTTTACTGGAAATTTTTACATGTTTATCGTGTAATTTACACAAGCTATATATATATCGGATTGCGTGACGTGTTATAGAAATATTTTATTTTGTTGATTGTTATCGATAAAATATAAATTGCGAGAGAATACGAGGTGAGGGAACTTTGGGCAAGTGTTTCTTGAGTCATGATTTTATTTTAGTTTATTCACATAAAATAAAACAAAATTTTAATTAGATGCTACGTGATGATATCGGTGTTGTGCTTCATTTATTAATTGGACTTTGCAATCAATATCAGTTTACATTCCGGGTTTTTTAAATATTCAGTTCGGTTATAAAGTTCGCTGGGAAATAAATGCAATTTAGTAAAAGTTTAATTAGTTTAAACTTTATTACACATTGATTTCTATTTTTTTGGACTTTATTTCATGACATTTCGATTTTTATTCTATTTTAGGTGCATTTTTCAGGTCCTGTTAGGTTACACATTATTTATAACATTTATATGAATACGTATGATGATGGTAGCACAATTTGTTTGAGTCGAAAGAATCGGAAGTACAACGACAAAAAATACACCAACAAAGTTTGTCCTTACGAACTTGATCAACTGTTACTTGTTTTACTTATAAATATCATATCGTGGTTTAAAACAATTTAGCACGGTAGATAGTAATTTGGTTAATGTGGTTTAAGGCAAAGTCTACTTATGTCTTATGTGGTTATAATGAAATGGTATGTGAAAAGAATTCCTAAATTGTATTTTTGATGAAGTTGTGGAATACGTCACTTGGGTGGAATTAACCCATTTCTCAATCGATTTTGATGAAATTTGGGGTATACAAGATTGGGTTAGGGGTTTGAAATGATCTCTTCGTGCAAAATTACTATTATTAGTGTGTTCTGTTAGAGACATATAAATGAAAAATATAGAAAAATTAAATTTTTATCTAAATCGGTTAAGTTAAAATAAAATTTTTTTATTTTAAATTTTTTTCGCGTATTTTCTTCTATTGGAAAAATTTCCCTCTTTTCTATATTCGAAAATTGCTATAGTTGGTCGAATTTCAATTTCTATTTCAAATTTTCCAAAACCTCAACCGGCTTGCTTCTAGTCTAATACAAACTATTATATTCGAAATGATGGTCCAAAGTTTTTCTATACCACAATTCAGGATTAGCCTAGTTAAAGTATCTGCCACATGAATATTTCCATCATCAAAATTTTCTTATTACACATAATAAACCGATATAAAAACCAGAAAGTGCATTGAAACCGCTAAACCCCCTCACATGCGTGTAATTTGAATGTTAATAAACCTATTGTCAGTTCTGGCAATTTGCCAACGGAAATTTCAATCATTTGACTATTTAAAAATATTTAAAGCAAACCTCGGATTAATTTTATAAAACACCTTATTTAGTCGTAACGATATTTTGGACACCCGTGAATCATCGTAATATGTTGATCTACTTTTTTAAATTAAAATTATTTAAATATTATTAAAACTGTGGTAAAAAATATTTAATTATTCCTTACTTTTAAACTCGTTTCCAACATCCCTTTTTATTATTGATAAGGCTCCGATGTACATACAGGTATAGTACAATTCGTCATAACTAAATTTAGGACGGCCTATTTTTAACTCAGTGTACATACCATACATATTTATTTTTCGTTTCAATCTTATCAAATAGACGACCATTATGTTTTTGTTATTCTAACGATTAATTTTTAGACTTGATGGCGTGATTTATTTTAGAATTTTCGCAATCGTTTTCTTCCGAATTTCGAAATAATTTATTTGTTGTAGTTAACATAATTCAAGTTTAATAAAAAATTGGTATTGTGTAACGTATTTATACGTAAGTATAAAATTAGCTTTAACGGTTCTTGTTTAAGATGATGTATGTAGGTACATTACCTTTAAAAGTTCACATAAATTTTTAGTACGTAACATATAGAGCGTATTACTTACGTACATATTAAAAATAGCTCCAAGAGCATAATATCGTCAAATACCGTCGACTAACGGATTTTGGATTTCTGGGCTGATGAGCCATTCTCAGAATTGTATGAGACTGGTTTCATTCCACATTGACGGCACGCGTGGCAACTATATCTCAAATGATCATTTGATGATTTAATATAGGTTACAAAAGATTTAGTGCTAATGTAGAACTTAACCTCGATTTTTTCGAATGTACTAAATTCTTAACTACATAATATTGTAAAGCTAAATTATTTTGTTAGGCGTCCTCAAAAACGATTACGACGCAATTTGTGAGACATGGCTTACAAAAATTTGTAATTCTGAAAACAATCTCCATCGGCCTTTGTCCTGTATATAGGAAAGGTAGATGGCCATATGGTTCATGATGGCTGTACATATACTTAATAAACACGTTTTATTAAACACTTGTTTTGCTATTTCGCAAACATTTTTGCGAAATAGAAAAACAAGTGTTTAATAAAATGTGTTTATTAAGTGTAAGTGTGTTTCGAAGTGCCTACGGCAAATAGTGTAAAAAGCTGTACATATTATAAATAGAAATATTACTTCAATCCTGTTGATTTCCATTATTACCTGCGGATATTATGCGGATATTATTAATTTCAAAACTTCTGTTGACCTACATTTATTGGTTACCGGGGTCTTTGACCTTCCGAATGTTACTTGCACCACAAAACATTGACTGAAACTGACGACTGCGAGCATCGAATTACATTGTTAGTTTCAACCGACATAATATGTTAGAAGATTTCTCGAAAGGAATGTAAAATATAGAATTGGTTTCTTTATAATAATTATACAGGGTGGCTGAGACCAAGTGTTACCAAATGAAAACGCTGTAATTTTTTTAATTTTGATTATTTTTCATTGAAATTTCGTGGAATATGTTGAAAACATATTACATTTTATTGAAAAACATGTTACTGCTCGATATGACCTCCTTTGGCTCTGATTGTTTAATTCAGTCTTCCATAGAAAGCATTGCATGCTGACCGAACCTGATGAGATTCCAAAAATTGTCTTTTCTGATGAGAAAATTTTCACCATTCAACAGTATGTGAATAAACAAAATGATCGTGTTTGGTTAGAGCACAAGTCCAACGATAATTTGGACACAAGAGTTGCCATGCGCAAGCAATCACCAGCTTATGTTATGGTTTGGGCTGCAGTGACTGCACATGGACGCACTCCTCTTGTTTTCATCGAACATGGAGTCAAGGTAAACCAAGAGGTGTACCTCCAAAAGATCCTAAACGATGCTTTGCTACCTTGGGCACGTAAACACTTTGGTACGAACCGTTGGACATTCCAACAGGACTCGGCACCGTCACACAAAGCTCGAGCGACACAGCAATTTTTACAAAATTGCGTTCCGCGGCTGATTTCGTCGAAAGAATGGCCACCATATTCACCAGACTTGAATCCCATGGATTTCTCCATATGGTCCATTTTGGAGGGTAAGGTGTCCAGCTCTTGTTCGAGAATGGAATAAAATTCCGCAAGCCCACGTTCGGTCAGCATGCAATGCTTTCTATGGAAGACTGAATCAAATAATCAGAGCCAAAGGAGGTCATATCGAGCAGTAACATCTTTTTCATAAAATGTATTATGTTTTCAACATATTCCACGAAATTTCAATAAAAAATAATCAAAATTAAAAAAATTACAGCGTTTTCATTTGGTAACACTTGGTCTCAGCCACCCTGTATTTTATAGATCGAAGTGGAATTGACTTATAATCAAAAAAATAATAATTTCTGAAATTGTGAACGAAAATAGGTTTTCCGCCGAGTAATTATCGCGATATAGCCATTCTTTCTGTCATTCCCAACATTGTTTAAGTTATGGTGCAGAAATCACGGTTTCTAGTCATTATGAATTCATTTTGCGGACTTAGTAATTTAGAAAATAGGCAATAAGTGAATATAATTTAAACACAGATTTTTCCAATGCTTCTGATCAAATTGATCCATTTGATTATTTCAAAAAAATTCGACAAGACAAGTTCTCAAAGATTGTCGGTTCACCCATATCAGATGGACGTTTTCGTATCTTATCGATCGTTACCCATTTGCTAAGATGAACTATTTCGACTCGGAATTGAGTCTTAATTAGGTATGGTAATAATAAAAACTTAGAAGTTCCATTAGTCGGATATATCCGAAATAATCTATTTAAGGCCGATTAAACGAAAAATGTGTGTTCAAGAGTGAAAACGAGAAATAGAGAACGTATTGACAGTGATTAAAGCTAACTGTAAATTATAGCAAGAAATTCATGAACCAATATGTCATTACGGCGACCCAATCACTAGTAAATTTATTCCGTGGACATTCAGCTAACATTAGAAGAATTCGAAGATGGAAGTGTCTTTGCTGGTATTTACGATTCATTTTTGTAAAATTCTGAGATTTTGACAATCCTTCTAATCATTATCTTTAGCAAATTTTTCACAGAAATGGAAAATAGAGTGACGCTTTTAATAAATCCGGGTCTAGAAATGATGTTTCGTGCTACTGATAATATGCAGCTTATTCAGGGCTGCACCCTGTTTGTGTCAGAACCAGTATGGTATTTTGGCCAATAGATCATCATCGGCCAATCTTATTGCGTTTAGGCATTCGGTAATAGTGAATTAAGATGTAAAATGCTATCCAGTTTTTTTATACGAGGCTCACATGTTTGCTCCGAATGTTCACTATTTTCAGCTAATAGTGTGATGCAAAGTGATACAACATTTCAAAATGCTAATGTTCGCAGATGATCTCAAAATCTATAGAACCATCGAGTCACTTGGCGATGGTAATTAACTGCAAGACGATTGATAATTTACCGAAACAGTGCTAGTCTAGGTCACTTATTTGTCTAAATACTGGGGGTGGGCTTTGGTAACCACTTGAGAAATATGTCCCCTGAATTATTTAAGTGTATTCTTGCAAACTGGGAATATTTTTGTCAGAAAATCGTTTACCTGAAGTTTTATGACCTAAAACCTCTTGCAGATTTATTATAAGCTAATTTATTTTAATATGCATTAACGATGTTTAAAAATACATCGCTCTCAAATCGCCGCCAGAATATATTTTAAAGAATAAAGAATTCGCAATTGCTAGTAATCTAATTATCAATTGCTAATTACTTTTTCCTGGGGAAAACCAGAATAGAGACACATGGTGTCACTTCTTTGTTATCTCAATTTCTCACAAAACGTTTTAAATGTGTCATGTTTCAGAATTCAAAACAAAATCTCGTAAAAACCTGACACTTGGAACTAAATAACGTTCGATATTAGATTTGGGAATTTTAAACATTTTGTGTTAAATATGTGTAATTTCTAAGATCGAGGAAGTAGATTAGGAAGAATTTGAAAAATTTGCGCCTAGAAAACTCGCTTAACCTGTGCATTAGTGGTCCGGTCCATTTAAAGGTGAGGTTGCTCTGTAAACCTTAAGAATTTTGAAAGTGTTAAAATGAAAGATTGGGGACTCTAGTCTTTGGAAGAACGTTGTCACACACATTCTTAAGGGAACCATTTTTGAATTTGTTCGAACTTTTCATGTAACTCGTTGGCCAATAAATCCCGAGGCTAACTACTTAAAAAAATATTGTATGCAAAGTCCGACTTTATTCATCAATATAGTTTCGAGATGATACATTCATTTCAACGCTTCTCTAACATTTCGTTGTCTTTTTGGTAGAACGATTTATCTTTGGCTTTAAATTAACACAAATCTTTTTCCTGGAGCATTTTTTGAGGTCTTCGAACCTGTAATAGTCATTGGGAACCAGATCCGGATAATACGGTGGACGAGGAAGTCGAATTTCAATTCGTGCCAATTTGTCACGTAGCAAGCGACTTGTGAGTGACATTGTCTTGATGAAACAACACTTGTCATTTGCATTTGGAGTCGTTTTTTTGCTACTTTTTCCTTCCAGAGATTGATATCTTTAAAGTGACAGCTATCTCACGCATCTTCACTTTACGGTCTTTCAAAACAATTTTGTGTACTTTTTTTTATCTTTTCTGGAATAACTGCTGAATTCGGGCGACCTAGCATTCAGCATCATCGGTATTTATGCGGCCACGTATAAACTCAGCAAAGTTCGACGGTTGCTTTCGAAGGAGCGGAGTTCATATAACACCAAGCCATTGCTTCGCTTGAACGATATTTTTTCCTATAAAAGATAATTCATGTTTTTCCATTGTTTTGAAAATAACAAAACTAGCGTTACTACAACAATTGTAACTTGTAAATTAATGGTCGAACTGTAATTCAATTTTGACATAAATCGTTATAGGTTGGTACTTCTTAGTGTTTCATTAGAAGATGCGTCATCTATGTGTCAGCCTCGGGACTTATCGACCGACAGATTATCCTTTTTGCCCACGAAGCTTTTAATGAGAAATAATGGCCCGCAAGTTGATAGAAGCTGAACTGTTCGGGCTACCAAACGGTGAACGGTTAACATTTTCAATCTAGGAACATTTAAAGGTCCTGAACAGTGTGAGATTTACTCGTATGCTCAATTCCGGCTTAAATATACTAATAATATATCACCCCAATTGTAGAAGTCGTCTCACGTCATTTTAGGCGACTATAGTCACGTCACTTCATTTTTTCTATTATCGAAGTCGTCTGCTACGACTCTAGTCGCATGATACGACAACAGTCACCTAATTTTTTCAAGTCAAGAATATTTTATGCGATGTTCATTAATGAAACACATTTATGATTTTTTTGTAATACAATTTATATTCATTTTGCAAATATTTTACTGTTTTAGTAAATATATAAAATAAATTTATCATTCAATAATCGAAAGGTTTTGTTGAAAATTTGGAATTTTTAATTACGATGGAAAACATCATGGATATTTTGCCTTCATTATAAATTACTGTATGGTTTCTGGAACGTGGTTTTTACAATAAAATATTCGTAAATATTTTGATTTTTGACGTCGAATGGCTTGTCAAATTTGAGGAAATTATTAGTGCTGCCCGATATTTCTATTGTAGTATGCGTGTCGTTTAAAACGACTTCAACAATACCAATTTTGGCACGACGTGACACGACTGTAGCCACGTCACTTGAAGTGAGACGACTTCGACAATTGGGGTGGTAGCTTCGATTATACGTAGGACAGATCAGATCAAATGTATTGAGCAAGTTCAAATGCTTCTTGACTTAAAACGATGGATGTTCATAAAGTAGACCATTTGTTTGACTTTTATTTGATCAACGTTTGTTTTAAATATGAATTGATTTACTTGTATGCCTTCTGGCCGTCCAAGTAGTGCTTAGCAGAAATTGTAACGTGTGGCCTATCTAGCGTTGTCATGTTACAAAATAATCTTATCATATTCCCATAAATTGTCATCGATAAACTTGTTCAGTAATGGTTCCACCCTATTTCAGCAACACATAATACGAGTAGTTCGCACCTTTTTGATTCCACTATAATTGCATATTTGTTTTTATCATCAACGGCTCTCGTGTACCTGGTTTGGCTCACGCTGGTTTGGATTATCGTCATGGGCCCATTTTTTATCTCCAATGATAATCCGATGAAAAACCCAGCTAAAATCTTATTATTTTTCGGTTTGACATAAATCCTCGTCCAGTAATGGTCCCTTTTCCGAATGTTTCAATTTATTTGTTCTGCCTCGCCCAGTCTGGCTCCACCAATAAATCACTAACTTTAAATCGTTGAATCCATTCGTTTTGCAAAAGATTTAAAAAAAAATGACATAAAACAGCTGTTTTGGCAAAAAATCACAAATTTTCAGTGAGATGATTAGTTAATTGCAGTTTGAATAAATGTCACTATTAATTATTCAAGCATGACATCTAAACTTTAAAAAACATGCATCGCCTTGCTCGACTGAAAGACGTGCAAGCAGTGATAGTAACGACATCTAACTAAAAAAATCGGAAATAGTTTTGGACACCCAATATTTTATTTTATATTTGTGAATTTCTCGTTTAAACGAAATTAGTTGTAAATGAAATATGTAGACTTCTCTCTTTGAAAATATATAAATTGGAGTTAATCACGGTTTGAGGCATTCCGGGAGTCGGGTGTACTACATATTTTGAGTAGCTAATTGGATCCCGAAACAATTGCAATGCTGATAGAGAGAAGTAGTACCTGGGGCTTTCATCGACAAAAGCTTTTTTTTGCGTCAAGGAGATCACGATCTTTATAAACTTGTGAATGCCTTAATCTCAATAACAGAGTTATATTTTTATAGGGTGGGCTATCTAGCGATTTATTTTTAAATCATGTTATTTTGACACTGACCACTGTTTTTCACTCGAAAAATAAAAACAACACAGTATCGTATCTCGGTGGTTCCAAGGAATGTTGGGATATCTTGAAAACGTATTTCCAAAGTGAGTGTTGTATTGTCGAAACAGGCGAATTATTAAAAATAGTTTTTGGTCGAAATGAGCACCAACCACGCCTTCTGTACGCAAATTTGTGGAGCAGCAGAAGCAATCCCCGTGCTCATACAGTGCGTACATCTGGGAATGCTATTGCTGTAGCTGAAAGTGTGCGACTCAATCCAAGAACATCATCTCGCCATAGATCGCAGGAACTCAACATTAGCCGTACCAGCTTGAAGAGAACTATCCAATAATTTGCGTTTATTTTATTCCATTTTTGGAAATCTACGGGTAAATAGTCTACTTCTTATATTCTGTGTTTGTCAGCTTATTTTTTAATGCGAGGAGCACTATGTTTCTAGCAAACGCCAATTCTTGAGTACAGCCTCCTAAAATACAAATTTCCACATGGAGCTTTTCAATAAAAAAAATATAAAATAGGTTTATTTACTTAACTTTTTATGTACGTGACAAGGTACAATTGTACCTTTTCCGTTTTTAATCAAATTTTTTTTTATTTTCGCGTTGTGCTGTATGCTTGAAAATTTTATTTAGCCTCTGTTCACATTTTTTTAGCCGGTTTTAATTATTATCAACTAAAGTGTAGAACAAAATTATTTAGTTTATCCGCAAAACAAAACAATACCCCTTAAACGTATGACAAAGGTACATTTGTACCTATATCTATATTTTCTGAAAAAACTCCTTGAGCGAAGCCAAGAAAGTGGGAAATAAATTAAAAAACACCTATTTATGATCAAAAAATTATTAATTTCATTTCAAAGCGTACACTGATCGCATTTTGTAATTGTTTCCGCGTGTTCATTACAAATTGGCCGTTTGCAAATCGTGCAGCATTTCCTAGTTTTTCGTTGAAATGATGAAATTGACCGACAAACATAGCAGCTTCCTACATGCAAACTTACAGTTTTAGTCGCAGATACCGACGGTTGGGTAAAAATAATTACAGGATGGTCTAACATAGACTATTCCTAATTTAGTGGACAAAAATGAGCTAAAACTTTTGGATTTTTCGCACGATCTTCAATAGCCGGCATGGCCAATTATTTGCCTAGATCCTGTAGAAAAATGCGTCGACTTTGTGAAGATTTGGCACTTTCGGGGTTGTTTTCACTATAGAGTATGTATGCAGCGAGGGCAACGACATTCACTATATTGTAGAACATAGCCTGCGGCCATCTCAGCGTCTTGCGTTTTGTCGTATAATGCGTCACCATCTTATCCATGTTATCGATTCCTCCTTTGGTAGCATTGTAGTACAAAATCATTTCTGGTTTATTTTTTGGACCACTCGTTTTATTTGTGGTGCTCATCGTCGACAACAAGGTTACAATACGATTCCGTTTCGGAATATATGAGCAAATGCTCACTTTCCCATCGTCACTAAATCCAAACCGGGATGAACATTCTTCTTTACTTGCACATTTCTTGAACTCCTTTGGAATGCAAGTATTGTTTTGTTTTGTTTTAGAGTGCTTACCATTGTCAAGTTCCAAGATAACAATAAACGCGCTAAAGGTAGTGCGGGAAAGAAATTGTCCATGGTGACATTCCGGCCAGAACCTTTAAATTGATGACACAAATCGCGTACAACTCGTTGTCCTTGAACTTTTTCTGGTCCACCCGGTCCTTTTCTCGTGTACAATTGACCGGTGATGATGGGATACGAGTTCTTTGCGTCACAAACCCAAAATATTTTTAACCCATATTTGGACGGTTTGGATGGTATATATTGTATGAGCCGATGGTATATCGATGGCTTATTGCGAATAGGGCGTAAGTCACATTTTGTAAATTTTATTTTAGAGAGAAAAAACTTTATATTTAAGTTAAAATACTGTTTAAATCGTGATGACGTTTTAAAAAAGACGGTTTCTTTTTTTATTTCGTTATTGACTGTAAACGCCGTATTATACTATGTAAAGTAACTTTATCTGTTGTTTAATCGAAAAGACACAACTTCTGAAAAAATGATGTTACGCCCTATTCGCAATAAGCCATCGATATATCTTTGGATGGTATATATCCTGCCTCGATAGAGAAATAGTTGTTCATCTACGGTTACACAATCCGCAACTGTGTAATGTGATGACAAATTAGAATTTAACAGCAGCCAGATATCACTGATAGCCACTGCTTTATCTGAATGCAAGCGTTACGGACGGGTGACATCGTTATCAAACCGAATAAATCGGCATACACCACGAAATCGGTCGATCGACATGGTCACTTTATATATTGGATAAGAATCCACACGCCATAGAACACTGTGGTGCTCAGATTGAAATGATGTACACCCATTGTAATAAGCATTCCAATATAGGAGTAAAACTCCTTTGAGGATAAACACTTCCAGGTTTTTGCAGGTTTTCGGGATTATTAGTGTTCCATTCTTCAATTGTTTTCAGAGCTTTCCGACTTGATTCACGTACAATAATGTCCACCATCACTTCCAAAAATACACATTTAAATGTATCTGCAACAGACACAAATTTTGTTGAAGCGACTTTTCCCGGTTTATGACGGAAAATGTTCTGTTTTTGTGTCCGAGTTACAGCCGGTGGAATTTGCGTCCATACCGTACCATCTTTAGCAATAAAACTTGAAGTTGAAGATACGCTTGCACCAAAAATTTCTTCTTCAGTATCATTATCTTCATTTGGCTTGTATTCATCCAGAACATCATCATGTAGCTCTATTTCAATATTAGATGCATTGTAAGCATCTTCAACGTCCGATAATTCATTGATAATTCGTCGATAATTCATACATTCACCCTGAACACTTGGACGACGTGGGGGGACCCATTCGTCTTCCGAGCCGTTATCTTCAAGATCCATTTCATCGTCAGTGCTTACTTGTTCCATAAGCGAGCTAAATAGGCTTGTTGTTGATCATAACTTAGTCTGTAAATATGTCGATTTGGAAAATTATCAAACTTACCGTGCAAATTCAGCTTGAGATAATTCGACCATATTTAGTTCCAACTTTTGATATTCCGAAGGATGTATAAATTCATGAAAAAACCCACACACAATTTACATTTATATTCGCTCACACCAAATTACCGACTATAAATGACTCGAATATAGTATTGCATATTTATTTAAAAAGAATAACAATACAAAAAACAATTAAGTACCGTTCTAATTACCGTTGTATTTAATATGAATTCCCTTTTCCATAATGCACGTGTTTAAGTTGCTATTTCATCGAAATAATATTCCGTAAACGCAAAAAATCACGAAAATAGTGAATTTCTCATACAAAACGTATGAAGGTACAAATGTACCTTTGCCACATAGGATATGATGTAAAATTTGCCAATCACATAAAGGTTAAGTTTGTTTACTTAAGGACGGTCATATTAACGTGATCCTCAATGCTCCAAGGGTTCGTTTAAGAATAGATTTACTACGCGTTAACTAAGTTGAGAATCTATAAATAGTTCGGTTCACTATTAACATCCTCAGAATAAATGTTTGGTTAAATGATAATTTGTTGTTTGAAAGCCGCAATGAGAATCGTCCAACATCCACTTGCTGTAAATTGATAATTTTATGTATTGGTTAAAATCATGTAGCCTGACTGCAACAAAGCTATTTCCTCGGCAAACAAAACCATTGTTATAGGAGGCGATAGAAATCAGTTTCGTTTACTGCTTTGTATATTTGTATCTACGTTTGGGAACTTCATAGCACTAAATGAAGCGATACAACCTAAGTGTACATAATTTTAAAGTGAATTTGCACGCAAGCTTAATTTTTAATTTTAAGTACCTGTTAAAGATTCAGTTGTTGTCGCCGTTTCTACGACGATATCTTAGTCGAACACAGAAGGTTAATTTCTTTTTAATAATAAAACAAAGTCAGAAAGAACTCATTTATTATAATAGATAGAGTATGATCGTAAAGGCCTAACTTTCGAATAACAAAAACAATGAGTAAACAAAGCAAGATATATGATTTTATAAAAATTTTGGGTGTTGTGTTTCTCCTTGAAGATTTTTTAAATATTAAAGGTACAATAATACGAATACGATCTCTTTATTTTCAATAGCGTGATAATTTCTAAACCGGAACCTAGATCTGACTCTACGTCTACATAGTTCTATACCCAACAGAAACTCAAATAACAATGACAATCCAAAAACATACAACTGGTATAAACTTCTTATAATAATATTTTCTTAAAATCGCAAACAACACAATAATATTATAATGGATGTAGGTAAAAAACGACTTTCACTATATAAGTTACAAATACAACTATCACTATTATAACTCGATGTACGAGAGAGTCTTATGTCTTGTGTTTTTTTTTTAAGTTTATTTATTTTAAGACGACATTCAATCGTTAGTTACACCAACCAAAATATGTATGTATAAAAATTGGTTTGGTTTTTATGAAGAAATTTTATCCAAACTACAATACCACATAACTTGCATTTTATACGTTGTATATTTACGTATTTTGAAATATGATTTTAGTTTTTTTGTCTTTTAGACGATATAAAAAAACTATTTTCACAGCAAAACAACCTCTACGAGACCTTTTCTTTCCATTTCTCAAGAAATGATATGAGGGAAAATAATTTTAGAATTTAATTTTTTCTTTTTAAATTTGTTATCGTAGTATTTTTTTTGTTTGTTATTTTTATATACTAAATGTGTACAATGTATAATATTATTTACAAGAGATGTGTTCGTGTATATGTAACATATGAGTATTTCAGAATGTCTTATTTATATACCCAAAAAATATTCAAGTTTTTAATTTTAGATTTATTTTGAAATTTCATTTCATAGTAGTTGGCATTTTTCTTTAACATTTTGTTGTTTATATAAATATCTACTATATAGCACTAAGTATATATACATATATAGTGCTCTCGCCGTATGTATATTACATAATGTCAACACAACATTACGTAACATATCGTTTGTCTAAGTATATACTATTGTGCATAAGCATACATTGAAATAAAATTTTCCTAACACGAATAACACGTTAACCCTGTATAATCTTAGTTGATTTCAATTGGGGAATTATAACATTTTAATACCACGAGAATTATAAGAAGACGTCGGTTAAAATACAAATTATGATTCATATTCTGTTCCTGCCCCAATCATTTTTATGACTCATTCATGATCTTTTATCAAACGATTTCTCTATAGTGACGGAAGCAGTAACATAAATAAGCGCTGTAATAGTTGATTAAAACAAAAGAAAAACTATTACATTCAATTTAAAATATCAGTAATACTCAAGAACAAATCAGTCTATTGACTTGAACTATGTACATAATGGAGAATGGAAAATGTTTTATCACGATTTGTAATTTTACGATTGTTTTGTATTTGTTTTTCTATAAAGAGACGTTCACTTTATGTTTAATTTAATTTATGGAAACCTTCAGGTCAAAGTGAAGATAAACTTCACGAAATAATCTTTATTGTATTTTACAGCAATGGAAAATCTATGTCTAATTATGTAACGAATGTAGCCTTTGTAGCGTATGTTTTAGTTACCTCTAGAACTAATCCATGCACTATTCCTTTAAAACGATATTTTCGAGAGAAAAATAATGAAATTTTTGAAATTCTTATATATTTTTTGCTATGAAACTGCGGTGAACATTTAATACGCAGCCGAATGTCAATACCATGCATTGATGATAATGGGCATTTACATTGTTGAATTATTTTTTTTACTGTTGGCTCTGCGCACGGTGATGCGATCGACAACCCAAAAGTTACATCAAACGTTTTCCACGTTTAAATTCTCGTCATAACCATTTGCCACATCTATAAATTCAAAAATAAAGGTCAACGGGGACTGCTGAACTCATGGGTTGGTCCTTTTTCCATGTCAGTACTATAGACTGACACGGAGATTTGCATTGCACAAATTGAGTTGGGAGTATTTCGGTCGGTCCCAGAACAGACTGCAAAGATTAAAAACAAACCAACAGAAAACAGCTGTGCGCAATATACAAAATAGGAAATTTTATTATGAAATGTTTAAATAATATATTTTTTACAAAATTGTCAATATAAAAATTGAAAAATGGTTTTTTTAATTGTCAGTCCTTTCTAAAAAACCAAACATTTATTACAATATCTCCATTGTGATCACAGATCGTTGTATAGGGTTTTCCAATAAGTGTGATATGATTTCTTTAAAAAAAAACAAACTAATTGTTTAGAAAATTGAAATGTTTTTTATTTAATGTGAAGTACAACCGATACAATTAAGTTCTGAATAAAACGTCATTCAAATGGCCTCTACGACTTTTTCTGCATGAACGAATTCGATGAACCCAATTTTCGAGCACTTTTTCCACTAAATCAAGTCGTATGTCATGAACAGCACGTTCAATATTGACTTGTAAAGCTTGAAGAGAGTTTGGTTTATTGCTAAAGACCAATGACTTTAAATAACCCCACAAGAAATAGTCTAATGATGTTAAATCACAACTTCTTGGAGGCCAATATCACAATTTCTTGAAATAATCGCATCTCCAAACTTTTCTCGCAATAATTCAATTGTTGCACTTGCTGTGCACTTGCAACTTCTTCCAATTTCGAACTTGGTTATCATCGATTTATACCGATCTCTATTGACAGTAACGGTGTTACCAGCTTCATTTCGAAAAAATACGGACCGATGATTCAACCAGACCAAAAACCACACCAAACTCAATTTAGGTGAATGTAATGGTTTTTCATGAATAATTTGTGAATTTTCTTCGCACCAGAATCAACAGTTTTGTTTATTTACCGCACCACTCAGATGAAAGTGAGCCTCATCGGAGAAGATGATTTTCTTAAAAAAATCGTTATCGTTTTCAAGTTGTTCCAAGGCAAAATCAGCAAATTCACGACGTTTACGGTGGTCCAATGGCTTCAGATTTTGAGTGAGATCTATTTTATACGGATGCAAATCCAAATCCTTTCTCAAAATCCGCCAGGTTGCAGTTTAAGACAGTCCCACAATTCTAAAGAAAATGTACGCTCAAAATGTTCAACAATTCGACGAATAGTGAGCACACTTGGACGATTATTAAGACTATAAAATGGCAAAGACGCACGAAAAGTTACAATTGGAGAACGATTATGTATTTTGATAATAAAACTAAATAATTTGCAAACGTTGTTCTTGCGTACCATGATGAAATTATAAACATTACTGAATACAATGAAACAAAAAATGACAGATCATGACATATTACAAATGGCCGAAACGTCACTTAAAAATTATATCATTCCTATTGGAAAACCCTTTACAATTTACGTCATCTGTGGAAATAAATAGGGAAATTTAATTAAATCTGCGGCCATAAATTAAAGGGGCGGAGGAGGGAGGTATAAGTCGTAAAATCCAATTTTTCAGGAGAGCAATTTAAAACTTTTAATAGAGTATTTATTCCAACGGTGGTACGTACTTTAGATACAAATATATTGTCATCTATAGCCAATTTTTATTTTGTAATTGGAACCTTTCAGAACTTCGATTTTGTGCCTTTTTGAAAAATTTAACATTATTGAATTTTAATTTTAACTTTTACATAAAGGGCATATGTCATACATTTTGCAACTTAAATATTTTATTAAAAATTCATTTTATTATAATTATCACTTGTCCTTTTTAATTATTTCATGTTTTATTTATTGTACAGTAATATCGTGTTCAGGCTTCAAGAAAACATTTTATTCTGCATCACTGGGACCGACATCAGGATCGTAGTTAGGTTCCTTGTTAGTAGGCAAATTTTTGTAAAATGCATGAAAATGTGTATCCAACAACGGTAATAAATCGAGAAGATCTTTCTTCTTCTCGATTATTTATTGGCAAAGTGTCAGTATAGCATTTGTTAAGGTTGTTAAAATTTAAAGAATTAATCCCTCAGCGAGAAATTTTCAGAACTCATACCAAATTTATTTTCAAATCGCATTCATCAGTCCAGTTTCCAAGTAAACGGATTTCCATCAGTGTCAGTTGTTCGCCAGTTTAACTTAGTTTTCGAAAATTCAGAGAAATTGTAAAATTCTTTTTGGGTCATTTCAATAACATTGAATATATTTTTGTTCCCCACACCGTGAACAAAATTGTACCAATCTCTTGGATGGTCAATTTTCGTTGTTGATTTTTTGCGCTTTCTTTCAATAACCGAGTGGTCAACATCACATTCCGTACTTATGATGAATAGATTCAACTGCACCGATTTGCAAAAATAAAGTAAACATAGTTGCTATAAAAGAGTTTTTATTCTGTCCTGGACGAGAATCGCTGTAAAAACATTACGTTTGTTGCATTTTGTGGAATAGAATACAAAAAGGCAAATAAGCAGGACACTATGTCATTTTCGCCTCGTTTTGCGATGGTTCCATCCCACATATAGCAATATGGACTATTTGAAATAAATCGTGGCCATAGTTGCCTTTTGTAAAACGACGTTTTCAAATATGGCGTTGGAAGAGACTGTTCCAAGTCAAATGTGCAAACTATTTTATTTTTATCATTTTTAGCTAATGATATATCTAACTCTTTCATTTTATACGATCTATAAGCATCAACGTGGTGCTTCTTCAGCGGCTACGTCAATCTTAAATTTTAACGTTTCGCAGGTATCAGTTTTAGTCTTTTAAATTCAATTCTTTAAATACCGATGAATATTTTGATAAACAAACCGGTTTGTTGTGGGATTACGTGTAAAGTTTGTACATCAATGTGAAAGTTAGGTCAGCATTTAAATATTTTGTAGTGACTGTGTAGTGACTTTCATACGCTGGAAACTGATTTATGTGGTTCTTAATTTCATTAATCACTTCTTTGAAACATGTACGAGCCTTCAAATGCCTTCCACGTAGATCTGTGTTAATTATTTATTATTCCGCCAATGAAGAGTTTATTTGTAAAATTTCGAATAAATTTTGGCGTTTTCCCCAATGGTGGAACTAAACAGGACTTAAAAATACGGATGTCATGCCCGTTAATTTTAACGGAGTATTTACATGAAAACCGACGTTGTTTTGCTGAGTCAGTTTCATTGTTTTTTGGGATTATTTGAATAAGCAACAAACGGAATTCTTTCATTGTAGTCAATCTGCACAGCCCAATATTTCGTGAACAGGTTTGTCTGCTGATCTATATTTATTCTTGATTCGCAATTGTTTCGGCAGCAAGTTAATTCAGTGAAGCGAAGATCTGACACTGGCACTCTTTTCGAGCTTATATACACAGTTGAAAAAAATATGACCTATGTAATGCAAATTGCTTTACATATAGGTCCAGCGCAAGGTTTCATTACAAACTGTTGCATTATATCAGATATTAATGCTAAATGTATTAATTTTTAATGTATAGTTTACATTAAACTAACGGAATATTTTGTTAAAATTGATACAAGTTTTATTAAAATTTTACAGCACATTGCATAAAAAAATAAATTAAAATATCCATTTGGAAGCATCACTTTTTGTCGTAAGTGGCATTAAATTGTATAGCTCAGTGCTTTAAACAGTATAAAGCACACTACATTAGAAATTCCCAAATATGTAATTGTATTGCACTTATATTATATTGTATTAAAACTAAAACTATAAGGCAAATTCCACAGATTCCAATTTTTTACTTCCAACTGGATTGACGTAAATCAATTGACGACGTCCATGTCCATCATGCCCTTACATAGCAAATATATGAAAAATATTTTAAGCTTTTATATTAAAAATATACACAATGCCTTAGCGAATTATAATACATTTGCTAAAAAATAGTCAACCCCCAGGTTATATAGAAATTTTCTTTTAATATACTACTGCAGTAATTTTAGACGCAAGTGCATCATAACTATTTTTAATGCATGCTTTGCATCAGAATGTGATACACGATTCCATCGTATAAGCTTTAATGCAAGGGTTGCATCATAAATCGCAGCAAGATTTCTAAGTGTGTAGGCTTTCCCAATATTTTTATTATGTTTTTGAATTTTTCGGGATTTAGATGGTTGTTTGAATACTATATTTTCTAGATTGTTTAAATTAGCCTCTAGCTGCTCTGCCGTTACTTCTATGTCGGACTCACTACGGACCGCTTCCAAATTATTAATTTCGCCTGCATCTAAGATTTGGTCTTTATTAGAATGTTCTGCAGGTTTTATAATTGAATTATCATGTGGTATATATGTATATCATCATGTTTTTCATTTGGAATTATTTTTTGCAAAAACTGTTCATTAACAATAGTCTGGTCGCCTTTACCTATATTAAAATAAAATTAAAATTTAATAATGCTGCCCTCTTTGTTCCACAAAAAAGAGAAATTTATAAATCTTACCATTGTCATTTAGCATCATAAAAGATTTTTGTTTCATTTTGCGGATAACTTTTGAATGGGTATCTGATATACTTTCCTAACGTTAAATAATCTCAAACAATATTAATTATTTTATTCAGTTACTTGAAATTTTGTAATATACATACCAGAAGATCCTACTATATTACGTTTGCTTTTATCTGTTGATGCAGACGCAGTCATTTCTAAAAATTTTTTGTCACGGTTAGAAGACATATTTGTACTGAACCAGACATGCAAACTTACTAAAATGCACTAACTGGAGTTAAATTTTTGATAAAACAAAAAAATTTTTCAAAGGGGATTCATTAAACTTAATCACGTATAAAACGGGTTTCACATTTCACAAAATATGAAAACATTTTATAAAAGGGCATAACTTTTCAAATTCCAAGTTGTGCCCTTTTGTAAACTTTAAACTTACCGTTTACACAATTTTTTTGTTTTTCTAAATTCACATATATTGAGTTATGAAATTTAAGTTATTTAAATTCAAATAATTAATTTTTGTAAAACGAAGTATCTCGAAATATGCCCTGCCCTTATGTAAAATGCAAAGCAATAATCACTCTACTTGTACCCTTTCTATAAATACTGTTTATCATCTCTTACTCATCGGATAAAGCCGAAAAAAATCCTATAATCAATGGAATGCGTAGATTTCCGTTTTTATATAATTTAAAGATGGGCACAATTCGTGAAATACCCCTTTGATTTGTGACCACAGAAATAATTGATTTTTACGTACGTATTTAATATTTGGTGCTGTACCCGTTATTTTTAAGCACCACATTACATCGCCGCCCCATAGAATCGACCAGTGATTGACATCCTTTTCTTCACCAAGCGTTTTGAACGTTTTCAAAAATCTCATTTTTATTTTTTGGCCTTGGCACTCAGCCCACAGGATTTCTATTGGGTTTAGATCGAGAGATTGAGCTGGCCATTTTTTTTGCAGCAGACTATCAAGATTTTCGTGGACCCAGCATATAGGCCCTACACTACCATACAAGACCTTGTGGATTAGCCCATAACAATGGTTGTGGTAATAGTTGAATTGAATCTGAGGTTGTCGTTTCTACATAGACACAATGCGAGTCGTTATGTGGTCACATCTACGCCTGTATACGGTTGACTGATTTCCTTACTTCGTTCCCTAGAGAAATCACACCTTGCATGTCTATTTGAATTATAGTCTTGAAAGCTTAATTCTGGTAGTTTTTGCTTTTGCTTATAAAACACATTGCTCCTAAATGTACAGTTTAGATTTAGTTTGTGACATTGTGCGAGTATGCACTATAGTTATTCGTTTCGGAGCAGTGGGCCATAAGTTGCGGATTTTGACTTGCAATGCTTCCCTATATGTCCAAACATGCATAGCATATAAAACAGTATATTTAATAGGAAGTCGGCAATATTGAAGGAAGGCCACAGGAGATACAAGATACCTTGCAAGACAACCAGTAACTTGGGCCAATCGTGTACTATTCAAAAAAAACATTCGTTTGATAGTACGAAAGAAATTATTCGTGACCTAGGTCTAGACATTTTTCCAGATACGGTTCGGCGTCGTCTCTCCGATGCGGGATTGACATGTTTCAGAGCTGCCAAGAAACCCTTCCTCTCGGTGAAAAATAGAAAAGTAAGAATCAAATTTGCTACGGAGCATAAAGACTGGACCATTCAACAGTGGAATCGAATTTTGTGTCTGGCGAAAGTAAATTCGATTTAAACAGGATGAGACGGTACGTAGACCAATCAGAAAACGTTTTAATCCCCGATATACAGTATGAACTGTTAAACATAGTGGGTGCAAGGGGTTTGATGGTTTGGGGTTGTTTCTCTAGATTTTCTGGGTTGGGGCCACTACATCACATTAACGGCATTATAGGCCAGTTAGTATATCGAGACATTTTAGAGTACCAAATGTTGCTTTATGCCGAAGAAAATATGCCATTAACATTTTAGAGCTGCTCACACAACGTGTGTGTGATGCAAAATTAAATAATGAATTTTAATTTTTATTTATATTTTTTTTATTTTTTAACACACATGTTAAAACGGTTGTTTCAGCAGGATAACAAGTCCGGCCCTAAACCCTACCAAAAATGTGTGGAAGTAGGCCGACGATCAAATAAAACTGCATGGTACATTTAAAAACAACGATCAATTTTACAGAGAGCTTCAAACCGCTTGGACTGAAATTATTAAACAAAAAATTAGGAAGCTCATCGAGCCAATGCCAAGAAGATGTTGGGAGGTTATCAAAAATAATGGTTATGCCATTGGTTACTAATTTCATATGTATAAACATGAACTAAAGACTTTTCAATAATTGTTTTCATTTGTTCCTAATGTTATGCTGCATTGTATGTGTAGTTCAAACACAAAAACCCAGTGTCATGATGTTTGAGTCGGCTCTAAAATGCTCATTTTCTTCGAATCCACGGTTATGAGTGCTGGAAGCTCTTCTTGCTTTAATTTTCGGCTAACATCGTATATGACCATTTCTGGTAGTTTTTTATGTGCAATACTAGTTTCTAATCCGGCCCTAGAGAAGGGTATTTTGCTACTTCGATAATGATACCATTTTCCTTGATTTTCCAGATAGTTTACTTTCTTTTACATAGTAAAATAAAGTGTAGTAATCATAAAAAATTTGGCCTCGAGATTTTTCCGATGTTACCGGTCGCTATATCGCCGAAGACAACAAAGTGGCGTTTAGTAAAATCTCTTGTGTGTGTTATTCTGTATTTGTAGTTTCTTTGCAGTCCAGACAGTTTCTCTGCAGCCCAGATCCCAGTGTTTTAAGCAAAGCGCAAACGGCGATTGCTGGTAAAACTGTTTTTCAATAACAATTGGATCCCTGAACAGCCCATATGGATTGATTGATCGGGGTGAAGCTTAAGCTTTTCCCGTAAATCGGGAGATCCCGGTGACTTTTGGCACACATCGGTCCACCTGATGTGGCATTATATATCATTTATGTAAAAACGATTAAATACAAAATGATTGTAAATTAAATTTCAAACAAAATTAATTCAGATCATTTTTTAAATTTTATCGAAAATGACTAGTTTTGATTTAAAAAAAAACTTTATTTCAACAAAATTCGACATCTTTACAGTCCAGTCGATTGACCATTTGCAAAATAAATTCATGTTAAAATTGTTTCATTAATTTCTCATCGTTGCTAAATTGAATAGAAATCTGTGTACCGGAAGTGGCAAAAAACGGCAAAGAATTAGAAAATTTAAATAAATTTAAAGATTAAATTGTTTTTTGATTATACAACACAGGTTTACCCAAAGTTCGGCAAGTTTAATTTTTAGTTTTGGAATTCAAAAGTTCCTCTATTCGTCACAACATATTCATCTACACCCTTCCATTTTATAGCGTTAACATTTACCTCAGCCTGGCTGACTAGCTCTTGTTATTTTTTATTTATTTCATTGCTGTTGGAATTTTGAAGCGATCTTCGTTCTGTTTAAACGAGGCCATCGCTGTTTTTTTCAATTGCGTTCTGTATTACTTCCTAATAGTAATTCTTTCAATATAATATCGATGGTAATTTTCCAGGGAAACGATGTTCACGTTCTATTTGTACAGATTCAACAAGGTTTTTGAGTCACCCTTATTTAATTTGATCTTCAAGCGCTCAGGTCATTGAAACCTGAAGGAACCTTTCTCAAGAAATTTATTAGTATTCTGAAAGTTTCCTACTTGATTGCTGCAGTCTCTGTCTCATTTTCAGATCTGTCATTTTTAATCTTAATTATCAAACGCTTCTTGATAAAATCCTCTCCTTGGCAACAAGGTGCTTTCACAGTACATTTTTCTCTATCATCACTGAGGCCTACACAAATGTTGACATTGCTGAGGCCGAGCTGGATTCTCTTTCAGTTTCCGTTAAAATTTCTAAAGGTTGCCCACAGGGAGGTGTTTTGTCACCTCTCTTGTGGCTGTTGGTTATTGATGAATTGCTTATTAAACTGCAAAACGTCGGCCTCATTGCTCAGAGCTATCTTGGTGACCATAACTAAGGTTTCGAGTAAAACACCTTAATGATGTTCTATCTGATTTAATGCAACGCGTTCTACAGGTTAGGAAAATGTGGTGCCTTGAGAAGGGTTTGTACGTTATACATCTACAACTAGTTTACTTACCAGTTTACCTGCCTCCGCTTCAATCTTTCATTCTACGTACGGCTTGCTTCGATACTTTTCGACTGAGCTGCATTGCTGCGTAGAACATTTGGTTTGATTGCAGATCATAGAGAAATCTACAATTTATTTACCTCACCTAAACCAAAAATCAATATGATGGTTCATGACAAAATGCTAACCGAATTCTTCTTCGATAATTCCTTCTTGGTGGTTTATCCATCGATAATAATTCCTTCTCGGTGATCGAGCTGGCGGCTTCCAATTTGAATTTGGTGCAGAATATGGAACCTAGTGCCCTTCGCTTTATCTATGATCGGACGTATTGGTTTAAATTGCATGTTGTTTCAAGCCAAGCTATTGACACTCACACTTTGTGCGATTGACGCTATTAACCTGATCGTTTCAGATCTAAATATTATTCTTTGTACAGATAGTTTCTACTTTCAATACCCAATCTTCAATCATTTTTAGCACGCTGTGAGCAGTAGTATTTGACGCTATTTTGAATAAATTGTCCGTTCGATTTTTAAAATAATATTTCGCTCCGGAAAAAAATTTTTGACGCAATTTGCCACAAGTTACTTAACTTTCAGTTGTTTATATTATTCAGATCGAGGACCATTTTTCAAAAACTTGCCATTGCTTATTGTTTCGAAGGTAGCACAACCCGGCAATTTGCGTTCGTCGTAATATCCTCTATACATTTCTTCATATCAGCCACAGTTGTCAACATTAATAAACGTTTTGTTATCTAAAAATACAAACAGCAGAGTTGTGGAGCAGTAGAGCTTCCGTTATTCTTTGACAAATCACAGTTTATAAAATTACTTCAAATTAAATCCATTTCGAATAACGGTCAATTTTCCCAGCTTTAATAAAATATGTTAGAGCAATGAAAAACTACTGATAAATTACCCTAATACTACGAGAGGTGTTTAGTTCGGAAAATCAATGATAACAGAAAACTAAACAGATTTCCTCTATTTAGTCTTTTCTGACAAAAACAAATCATGCAAATCAATTATTTGATATAATTTCTGTGAGTGAGTGATTTATTGAACAAGTATTTTGAAAATTTAAAAATCTGGAGATTAATGATTATTGAACATTGCGCTGTGATTTTAATTTAAAAGATAAACGTGATCTTGCGATTTGAAATAACTGTCAGTTGGTACGATAACACCATTGTTGAAGGGTTGCTGGAATGGTTGCATATGAATTAATCCTCAAATAAAAAAAATATGTCATCACCTTCCGATTTTCCATTTTCTTTAAAGGTGTGGTACTATTCAGTTGATATTGTAAAATACAAGGAAATGTAGAGATTAACATTGAAAATAAGAGATTTTAAATATTACATAGGTTAAGAATTTATAGTTCTAGGAGACCTTCTAACTACTAGAGAGTTCATGTAAAATCATTGGTAAATTAAAATTCTTAAGAGGCGGTTCTTCAACCAAAATTGAGTTATGGTGGCGACGTGAGTAAATGAGCTTCATAATAGAGGTCTTACTGCCGGATTTCATAATTCGACTTATATAAGTCAACTAGGCACACACCTCGATTTTGTATCGCATTTGTTCAAATATTTTCAAGACGATAAATTTTGTGAAATTATGTTCTATTGATTTTCGTTTATTCAATTCAAACTAATTAAATTCCAATTATATTGGGGCTTTGTTAGTTTCCCATAGTTTCAAAACGATTTTCCACTTAAAAAAAATCTATAATTCATAATTAAATTAAACATTAAGCAGTTGGCGTCTAAAGAAGATACGCAACACCATACAAATTGCTAAATATCTTTTAACAAAAAGTAATTTTACAGAGAATCATTTTTACTGTTCCCAAGAATCTTAATCAAAAATTCTTATGGCTTAATTATAAAACAAAAGATATTTTTTTTACTGTAGTAAAATTATTTCGGTTTATAGAGATATGCAACATGCGAAGCAAATCCCTAATATACGAGTATATACCCTACCTCTGTATAATAACATAAATGTACCGTAAGACGAAGATTTTTAGATGTCAGGTTATTTAATCTAAAACCTCGTAAATGTTGTTCGGGTACATGATTTAATGAGGTACAAAATTTAATTTAAAACGTCATTATCAAAGGATTCCAATTTATTATTTTCTTTCTGTTAAACTGATTTTGTGATACAGTAAAAAAAACGTTGAGTTCTTTAAGTAGAGACGTATTTACACAAAAATAGCGTAATTCATTCAAAAAGCATGATGAGTTAAGTTTGTCGTTCTAAATTAAGAAATGGACACATTGTAAGCGTAATTTTAATATTGTATATCAAATGTTTAACGACACATTGAACAGTTAAAAGTACAATTAATTTTAATTAGTTAAACTATTAAAGGCAGACTGGTTTAATTGATTAATCGAACAATCATATATTAATGTCGCGTTCCAACATGTTATTAAAACCTAATGAGGGAATACATTAAAATCTAATTGAAACCCAGCAAACTAATCGAAAGGCTTAAGGGTATTTTTTTTATAAGCAACGCACGTGTTCAAGTAGCACTCCGAGTTTTTTATAAGATGGATTTATAAAGTTGTGCTATGTCAGCAAAGTCGATTTTATTGACGTTCGTTTATTAATTATACTATTCCGTATTTTTCTGAGTACACTATATTGATTTATTAAAAGAGGTAACAGTTTTGTAAAGAACATAATATGTACTAACTTGCACTACTTGCTACTTCCACAAATATTTAAGATTAAAACTCAATAATAAAGCATCGTTTCGGAATATATTGGGGGTACAAATAAGTTTTTAGGTTTCTGCTGTCATGTATTTTGGCATATCGTGGGCGTTTGAGCTTCAACGGCTTAATTGCATCAATTGTTGTTGATAACGTTTTCCAGTGTGGTCTCGTTAGGCTAGAGTAGCTCATAGTAAGTCACTCCGAACTGATCCTACCAGATGCACTGCATTAGCTTCTTGTTATGAATATTCAGTTTGACGGTTGAACATAATGCGTGGGCTTACCCCACGATTTTCTGCGCTTTGGATTGTCGAAGTGTATCCATTTTTCGTCACCCGTCACGATTCGATGCAAGAAACCCCATCGAAACGGTATTCGACATCTCTAGGCTTGAATTTATACGGAACCCAATTTCCTTGTTTTTCACCATAATCACGGTTTTGAATCGCTTGTTGAGTCACTCTCAAAGTTTCAGCGAGCTCCTCTTGAGTTTGACATGAATCTTGGTCCAATGACATCTCCAACTCAGTGATTTCAAACCTTACTTGTCTTTCTTCGCGTTCTTTGTTACTGGTATGGTATCAAAATTACCACTTTTAAAACGGCGGAATCAGTACTCACGTGTTTTTTTCAGTGATCATCATTGTTATGATGGAGAAGATCAAAAAAATGATCAAGAATACCATAGTATGATAAAATCAATCATTTAAATAAAACATACAATGATGATATTATGGTAAAGGCAATCATGTATTTATTTATCATATTTTTTTCTGAGTGCAGTTACAATTCTCTTCAAATTTCTAATAAAAACGCAGCGCTTTCCACAAATTGTGTTTTGTTGGCACAAGGCATGTCAACCTTAGAGCAGAGCACAAAAATATGTTGCTTAAACTTCAGCGAAATTATACTGATTTTTAGAGGAAAATGATGATGCTTTAATATGAATAAAGTTACAAGATGGCCCGATACGATTTAATACTAGTTACGCCATCTTTTATAAATCCCTCAAAACTTATTTGTCCCCAATAATATTGACAATTGATCTTGTAAATTATTTAAAATTTATATGGAAAATTCGACAATATAATGCTATTTTTAAGGTAAAAAATTTATAATTAATGCTTTACTTGTTACTATTTTAGCCCCCCCGTGTCATTTAAATTCAATTTACCGGAAATTTCCTCGATTGCCAGAAATTGATATTTTGTGCCAAGCGGGAACAAAAACTAAATATAAAATGAGGAATCGGGTGATTTTTTAATAGATGTATCTATCTCAATCTGATTTTCTTTGCATTTGTTCTTGAAACGTTCTCTCAAATTTATATAGTGAGAATTCCCGCAATTAGTACAAATGCTCACTTGACACTACCGCGACCAATTACGTGCAATCCACAATCGTGTTGTTAAATTGGCAGATATTTTTATGAGGTTTTCGGTATTGGTTATCGATCTCATCAATTACATCGTCCTGAAACTTTATTCTTGTAAAAGCTAGGACCAGGACTAAATCATAGTGAGACAGTACCGAAAATCTCAACTTCTATTAAGAGATAATGTTTTTTCCCAAAGTGGATGTATAATGGAGCCATGCATCCGCCATGAGGTGCGTCAATTACATCATCCTGAAACTTCGCACCAGTATAGGCTACAATCGGAACTGCTCGTTAATCATAGTGAGACCGATGGTCAATACCGAAAATTTGGCCAAAAACGGTCCTCTGGAAGTGGCAGCCTCCATTGAAGCTTTTCGGTGTTTTGCAAATATTTTGATAAATTTATTAGATATAACAGATTTTAATTAAATTGACAACAATATCATCCTTTTTCCTAAATTTAAGTGGAAATGACAATTTTTTACAATGCTTTTGCCGCAACAATTCCGTTTCTATACAATCCAAATAGATTGATTGATTGGGATGAAACTTCATACTTAAGCTTTTGTCATAAATTGGAAGGTCCCAGTGATGTTTGACTTAAATTGATCATTAGAAGTGGCTCCTTCCATAGTACCTTTTTCATTTTTTGCAAATATTTAGGAAAGTATATAATTTGTGAGCAAAGCAACTAAGAACTATAAAGGATTCTAAATTAAACTTTCTATAATTTCAGTCCATTGGGTCGATTCTGGTTTTCCTATAGGAAATAGGAAAAAATTTGAAATTTTTATAGCAGTTATGTATTTTTTCCCTATAAGCTTATTCAAGAGTGTCTTATGGGAATTTTTTCTTTCCTATTTATCGCAGTTTTGACGTTTATCTTTCCGCACCTACTTTGGATACAGAAAGATGTTCTTTTACAACACAATATTCTTTTAATTTTTAATTAAACAAAAACAAATATAATTACATACAATTAATGTAAGTTTGACAACCGCATCGCGCGAACAACCACAATGGTTTTCAATACTCAATCAAGAATTTGAGAAACTTCCTATCTGTACCAAAATAAACGATAGGAAAAAACTGCTATCAAAATTTTTTCCTAAGTAGGTAAAAAATTCCTATTTTTTAAAGACGCCAGAATCGACCCACAGATCAGATTTTCAAAATTTAAGCGGAAATGACAATTTTTGATAAAAAAAAAACTATTTGCAACAAATTTTTCCTCCATAGAGCCCGGACGGATTGATTGATCGAGGTTGAAACCTCATATTTGCTTTTCGTTTTTTGCAATGATGTTGAAAAGTATAGCATTAAAATAAAACGTCAAAGAATTAAAAGATTTAAATAAATTTAAAAAATAATTTTCAACAAGGATTGACGTTTTTGGCCAAATTCAAGAGCGAATAAAGATGTTTGATTATACCAGAGAGTTTTTTATCAAAAATCCATTTAATTTTTCGCATTAGAAATTAAGTGTGGTGTATTCGAGATCGTTGCTGCATAATGCGCGCAGTTTATATTCTTATCTTCTCTTATAATTATGAATGTACATATCGTTTGAAAGGACCAACCAACAATTATGCTATAATGTTTTAGTTTAGAAATCCACCACTGTGGCACTGGTAGCTAATTACCTATTTATTATAAATATACACGTCTCCTATAATTAAAAAATTCTTGAAAAAAAATGTCAAAAATTTCTCTAAACCAAATTATCAGAACAAGCTAAAATTAATTATCACCATTTTAGTTCACAAATTAACCATATCGGCGCTGGTGACAAATTATTCGTTCATTATACAAATATACAGTTATGATGTCTTAAAATGCCACAAAGTACATTGCACTTCCTTCATTCATAAATTGGCTTTAATTGTTTCAAAAGCCACTTGTCTAAAGACCTAGTTGTGAGAACAAAAAATTACAACTTGTCTGATTTTCCCAATATTTGTTTATACTGTGTTGGGCGCGTGGACCTACAAAATTAGGGGAAGAGGTCATTTGGAAGCTTTCGTTCCAGAGAACTGATGTCTTAAATGTCACGGTAACTGAGATATGATATTTTTAATTTTTTTTTAAATTACCAAAAATCTTGCGTTCCGGCACAAAAATACCTTTGTACTTCTAAATTTCCTAAACCTAAAAAATGTGTAAAAGTGTTAAAATGTCACCTTCTAAATTCATTTAAAAAAAAACTAAAGGCTATTTTGAATTTTTAAAAATTCCTTGTTTTAAAAAATTCTATAATTTATGCCCTTTCCAATGGTATACCGCATACTAGAAATCACTCATTTTATTTTGCCAGGGCCAGGGTTCAGAAAATACCTTTTATGTCATTGATAAATTTTTACTCAACTTCATTTATTAGGTTTTTTTCAAAATGACCTCCTGCACTTCGTATGCATGAACGGCATCTATTACTTATCCATGGTGGTTGTGCCAATTTGCATTTCATTTTTTTTTGTTGGGCACCAATTACTTCGCACGTCCCTATAGACGAATTGGAATTGGTGTGCACCAATTTCTTTGCCAATTTAATTTAAAATCTTTTTGGTTTTAATAGTTTTCCGTAAATCCTATATTTTTTCAAAATATTTGCAAAAAAACAAAAAGTTCTTATAAAAAAGGATTTTATCCAAAAAAATTCATTTCCAAATCCATTTTGCGAATCTGCCAATTTATCAGAAACTCTTAAAAATGACGTTTTATGCCGATGACTCAACCTGTTTGTTCTGTAGAGTGATTGAATTATGGTGAAATAACAGTTTTTTATCAAAAATCGTTATAAGCTTAAATTTTGGAGAAATGATTTAAACCAATTTTGTCACAAATTTGATTTAGGATCCTTTTGTTCTTAATCAATTTTTTGTAGATGCTTTATCCATTTCCGGTAGACCGATTTAGGCCAAATTTCATTGGGACCTTTTAATTTATGAAAAAGTTTCATTTAGTATAAAATTCCATCCAAATCCATGTGGGCACCACCTCGAAAATCCCTTTTTCGAACTTGACAGTATGGCGAATGGTAAATTAACAAAAATTTTGATTGTAAAAATGTCCTTGATTACTATATGTACTTACAGTTACTTCTAAAAGAAAATAATGATTACGCTTCAATTGGTTAAACAACGGCTTAATTATTTATATTCAATTTTAAGAACCCGTGGTTTGTTTCAATCAAATTAGATATTTTCATAGTACCAACCGACTTCCGTACTATTCGTTTGAGAAAGGTCTTCGTTCCATCCAATTTACTCATTTTTTAAAATGCCTTATTCTCTTTTCAAATTTTTTATCTTTTTTTACATTAAGAAGCATAATTTTCCCCCCTACTGAGGGAAAAATTCCAGCTGGGTAGATCGATACGGAATTATTCGCTTAGTAGGCAAATAAATAATAGAAAACTTGCATGCACATTTGAAAAAATGATTAAATTAGCCGGCGAAAATTTAAGTAATATAAAGAATTTCATAGCAAATTGTATTCCGATTACGAACATTTCCACCGATTTCAAGAATATAGCCCGAAGAATTTTGAATCCTTAAAAAGATAGTTGTATCTCAAACGATTAAGAAATGGCTTAGAAAATTTAAAATGAATATTTTCCAGAGACATGTCAAAAATTTATATTAATATTTATATTAGATCCCCATTTTTTATCATTAATCTGAGTTCCATGCCCTTTGATTGAGATGACATGGTGGACATATTGTGGAACAAGATGCAACATAGCGGCTACCGGAGCGCCCCTATTCGGATATTCGGAAATATGTGGCGAATATATGCGGCCCCATTTGAGAGTCTCCTAAATAAATTTTCCCGAATTTAGCACTCATCACTATCGATTCTTAGCACTCGAAAATCGTGAGATGGGTTTTGCATTAAAAGTTGTTCGACTCGAAAACACCTAAATGTCTATTTTCCCAAAATTAGGACTCATTGCAATCCATTCCTGGCATTAGCTAACCTTTACCACCGGAATTTTTATCAATTTTTATCAAAATCGTTCGGGCCGAAAAAAATTAAAAACGAATCGCGGGTCCCACCGAAGGACCTTCTAAATGAACTTTCCCGAAATCAGCATCCATCAAAATCGATTCCTGGCATTTAATTCTTTGGCACCAATTTTTATCAAAATCTTTGCTAGCAGAAAAAAATAAGAATATTGAAAAGATTAGCATTTACAAAAAAACAACAAAGAATAAAAAAATTCAAATTAATTTAAAGATTAAATTTTCAACAAGGGTTGGTGACCTTTTCTAATTTAAACAGGAATAATTTTTTTTTTTTTTTTTTTTTTTTTATTTAAGAAATCTTTATTTCTGTATAATATTACAACTAATCATATAGATTATCTAGTAACTGTTTTATTATTTTTGTAGTCTATTCTTATGGAATGAGACCTATTGCTTCATCCCAGCTCTGCTAGTCCTTTGATTTAAGCGGCTCAAGGAACCACTAATTCTAAAGGCTTTGTTCTTTTTAGGCGCTTTGGTCCATTGGCGCGATCCAGTAGGTTCCGCAGCTCCTCGTTGTCATGCTGCTGCAGTCGCAGTACATGACTCCTTGCAAATTTTTTTATTTCATCGCTGACGTATTCCATGTTTAGGTCTCGATGGAGATTGTCATTTCTAATGTACCAAGGAGCATTCAATGCTACGTAGTACTTTGTTTTGAAATGTTTGAATGATCTTTACTGTAGTTTTTCTTGCGCAGCCCCAAAGCTGAATACCATACGTCCAGATAGGTTTTAGGATTTGTTTATATAGCAGCAGTTTGTTGTGCGTTGTAAGTTCGGAGTTTCTTCCAATAAGCCAGTGCATTTTTCTGAATTTTAAATTCAGTTCTTGCCTTTTCTTTTTAACATGCGCTTTCCACCTGAGTTTAGAGTCTAGCGTCATGCCGAGATACTTAGCATTATCAGAATATGGAATTGGTTGTGAATTCAGACTAATCGGTATATATTCTAATTTCCTATTTGTAAAGATGATATGTGTTGATTTCGATTCGTTAAGTGTTATCCTCCATCGTTTTGTCCAGCTATCCACTATATTAATAGCATTTTGTAGTTTCCTGGTGGACTCAACGATACTAGCATCGGTGGTCATAACAGCTGTGTCATCAGCAAACGTTCCTATTCTAGCTTCTTCTATGTCTGGTAGATCATTCGTATACAGGAGGTATAATACGGGGCCTAGAACACTGCCTTGTGGAACCCCTGCCAATATTTTCTTCAGTTTAGAGTATTCTCCGTCCTGTCTCACCCGGAAGTAACGGTCGTTGATGTAAGACTTTAGCAATTCAAAATGTTGTTTTGGCAGATCTCGTTGGAGCTTAAATTCTAGACCGCGGTGCCAAACCTTATCAAATGCTTGGGCTACGTCTAAGAATATTGCTGAACATACTTCCTTTTTTTCCAGCGCCTCCTCAATAGTATCAGTAATCCTATGTACCTGTTCTATCGTTGAGTGCCTTTCTCGAAACCCAAATTGATGTTCTGGTATAAGATTTCTGCTCTCTATAATTGGCTTTAATCTCTTGAGAAACAGTCTCTCGAAAATTTTTGATGTTGTTGTTAACAAAGAAATAGGCCTATACGACGTTTTGTCGTTTAGTGATTTATTGGGCTTTGGAATCATTATGATTTCCGCTACTTTCCACTGTCTCGGAACATAACATAGTCTAAAGATAGCATTGATTATGTGCTGTAGTTTCCTTAGGGCTTTCTCTGGTAAAGCTTTGATTATTCGCCCCGTTATCAAGTCGTATCCAGGGGCTTTTTTATCTTTGAGGTTTTTTACTTCTTGTTTGATTTCTTTCAGAGTAACTGGTAGCACAGATGCTTCGTCTACTTTGCTTATAGGTGTTAGATATTCATTATCCGCTTGTCCAGTTGGTGGTTTGAAGGTATTTTCTAGGTGTTCGGCAAACAGATCAGCTTTTTGCTTTTCGCTGCGAGCCCAGGTTCCATCAACCATTCTAATGGGTGGCACTTGCATTTTAGGCCTTTTTAAACCTTTGGTGGCTTTCCACAGGGAATAGTCTGTGTCAGGTTTACCTGTCAGGTTACTTAGGAAGCTTGCAACTGACTCATTCTTAATCTCCTTTATAAGTAGTTTAAGTTTGTTGCACAAGTTGTTTAGGATTGTTTTGTCTTCAGGGGCTCTGGTTCTCTGCCAAGTCTTACGAGCTCTTCTTTTTTCGTTAACCAACTCTCTCACTTCAACTGGATAGGTTATACTTTTCTGTAATATTTCTTGCTGGTCGGGAGTACTTTTCCAGGCCGCTTTTTGCACACTATCAATGAGGTTTTCTAGTTCTTCTTCTATCGTGTAAGCGTTCGATATCTGCACGTGTAGGTTGATGCTTTCTTCGACTAGCTGTCGAAAGTATTCCCAGTTGGTTTTGTTATTTGTTAATCGTGGAGGGCTTGCTTTCCTTATTACCGTGTCACTTATTGTCATTAGAACTGGAGAATGGTCTGACGATAGCCCTTCTTCATTTTCAACTGCTAAGTAATTTTCGGAGATACCTCTTGATATATAGAAATCCAGAAGATAAGGAATTTTATTTGGGTCCGTAGGCCAGTAGGTTGGCTTTCTACTGGAGTGGAACTCACATTTTAATATCCTGCCTGCTTCAAATAGCTCCCTTCCTTTAGGACTAGTTCTATTTGATCCCCAGAATATGTGTTTCGCGTTAAAGTCGCCTCCAATAATAAAATTACTACCAAGCGATTTAAGAAGTTTGATGTAGTCTTCTTTTTTTGTGTTATATCTGGGTGGACAGTAGATTGCTGATATACTATAGCTCTTGTTATTTTTGGTTTCAATAGATACAGTAGCTACTTGCATAGCTTCCTCCTCTATTTTTAATTCTTCGTGGTGTTTTATATTGTCCTTAACGAAGATTGCTGTCCCGCCTCTAGCTCGTTCTGCTGGGTGTAGAGCTTGATAGCACTGATATCCACGTATTTTGACATACGACGTTCTGGTAAAATGACTTTCTGAAATTAGGCATATATCAATTTTTTTTGTGTTTAAAAATACTTCTAATTCTGAAATGCGTTGCACTAGGCCATTTGCATTCCAGGTAGCAATTCTTAAATATTGTGTCATTATTTTTTCTTGTTAAGTTTGTATGGACTAGAATGAAGGTACTCAATAACTTCTCTAGTTTTACTTGACGCATCCGTTATTCTTTTATCTTGGCTCATCGATGTATTTTCTAGTTTTACTAGTCTCAGTTCTTGGTTTTTCAGTAGCTCGCCCATAGATTCTAGTTTTTGGTCCTGGCCAGCCAGATGTGAATTGATAGCGCTTAGCTTCTGAAGTATTTCTTGCAGAACATGGTTTTCCTGACTCGGAGCGTTCCTGATATTTTCATTCTGCTTAGCCATTTGTGCATATGTTATGCCTTCCTTAACTTTGCCGCTATTTAGGGGGATTCGTTTTGAGTAGGATTGCATCCTAGGTTGAGAACTCTGACTTGTTTGATTTCTCTTGTTGTCTCTCATTCTTTGCAGCTCTTTCGCTACCTCGCAGCCTCTGTAATTTGCTGG
The DNA here is from genome assembly GCA_932526605.1 of Nephrotoma flavescens. NCBI lineage: Eukaryota > Metazoa > Arthropoda > Insecta > Diptera > Tipulidae > Nephrotoma > Nephrotoma flavescens. Next base: position 73,200,389 of record OW052221.1, read on the forward strand.
GTGATGATTACCACAGTGTATGCATTTTACTGGTTCGTTCTTACTTTTGTTGCATTCTTTTGTTAGATGTTTCCCAGCGCACTTTACGCATCTTGGTTCCCTATTGCAGTATTTGCGTGTGTGGTTATATGCCTGGCAGTTGTAGCACTGTGGTATTCTACTAGGGTTCTTTTTTAATGTCTCAATCTTAACTTTCATATTAAGGATTGCTTTGATTCCATATACCCTATCAATGCTCTCAGCGTTGTCAAATGTTAGCATGAAAAGGGGCAGACCAACTTTGGTTGTTTCTCGTTCACCGTTTGCTTTTATAGTGACCTTTCTCTTTAATATGTTCACAGCGTTTAGAATTTTGAATCCTTTCTGGCTAAGTTCCTCAATTATTTCTTCGTTTGGGCATGTATGATGCAGCCCTCTGGCCATGACTTTAATTGGTTGCTCAGCCTTGTTTTCATAGGTGAACCATTCGATGTTTTGAGCGGTGATTGCATTTGATAACATTCTGTAGGTTTCTGGGTCAAGTGCATTCACTTTCCAAACGTTATTATTTAGTGCAGTGACTTTATATTTATCGTTTGGAACTACCTTCACTATTTTTTTAATGGTTTCGTATTCACTAACATTAAGTATGTTAATGGGTGGAGGTGGTATCTCTTTATGTGTTGTTTGTTTTTCCTGCATTTCCCCTTGGACGATTACGTTTGATGTTTTAATTGGCTGCAGTGGTCTCTCTTTCGGTATCAGTGATACGTTCTTATGTACCTTCACTAGGTCCGTAGTTGACTGTTCAGATCGTTGGGGTTGTGGTTTTCTGACACTCTGTATTGATTGTTCCACTTCAGGCGAAGATTCTGCTTTTCTTTTTTTGTTTTGACGTTTAGTTTTAATTTGCTTTCGTATAAAACTCGTTTCATACGCCAATTCGTCTTCATCTGTTTCATAGATAGCTATAGTATTTTCTTTGGCTTGATTATCATTTTTGATTACAGCAATTTCTTCTTTAAGCTGTTGGACTTCTTTGAATAGCTGCTCATTGATTTTCATTAAATTTTCTAACGATTTTTTTAATTCATCGTTTTCTCTCGTGACATCGTGGTTTCCGTTCTGACTGCATTCAGCATTATTGTTCTCCTGCTGAATAGCGGAATGTATTTGTATAGTTGGTGATCTACAAATACTTGTGCTTGGTATAAACGGGTTTAGCAATGGTTGGCTCACCCCAGAATCCGTTGAGCCTGCCTCGTGTGAGGGTGGATTGGCCAACTGTAAAGTTGACGTACCACCTGGGGTATACATTCCGTTTGGTTGTAAACTCATTGCTTTAATGGTTGGTTTATTGTTCGGGGTTCCTTCCCCTATCCAGATTTGGTCCGCGGATGGTATTTTATTTCCCACCTACCCTCCGGCAAGCCGGTTAAAGAGCATTCCCCTATCCGCCACCTGGGGACGCGCCACGATGGGAGTTTGGCATCTCCACACGGGAAACAGGAATAATGATTTTTGATTATAAAGCGTTTCCCAATTAGAATGGTACAATTTAAAATTGTGTTCAGTAGGTTATGCCATTTAATCATGGAGATACACGCTTCAACAACATTTGGAAATTGTTAAATTGTTTTTTTCAAAATCAGTGCTCATTTGTGAATACATACTGAGAAATATTTAAAAAGAATTCATGGACGACTTTATTCAGTTAATCGACTCCAGTACGGCAAAGGAAAGTACGCACACAAGAGAATATTGATTTGATAGCAGCAAGTGTAACAGGAAATCTAAATTTATCGGTGGCCCAACAATTAAATCTTTCTCAAACAACAACATGGAGAATTTTAAGAAAATATTTGGGTTTACATCCTTACAAAATTCAACTGGTTCAAGAACTGAAGCCATTAGATCACCATAAACGTCGTTTATTTTCTGATTTTGCTCTTGAACAACTGGAAAATGATGAACATTTTTATCGAAAAATTTTATTCAGTGATGACTCATTTTTGGTGGTTTTGTAAACAACAAGAATTGCAAAATTTGGAGTGATGAAAATTCATACAAAACTGTACAGATACTGTGGAGATAAAGTCACTGTGGGGTGTGCAATTCATGCTGGTGGAGTGATTAGTCCATATTTCTTTGAAGAAAATGGTCGAAGAGTAACACAGTCAATGGAGAACGATACAGAACAATGTTAAATGATTTTTTTTTCCTGCTGTTGTTGAGAATAATCTGGACGATATGTGGTTTCAACAAGACGGTGCCTTCTGCCACACAGCCACCTTAACAATCGATTTATTGGAAACAAAATTTAGTGATGAAATTATTTCAAGGTTTGGTCCAGTTAATTATCCTCCCAGGACGTGTGTTTTAACACGCAATAAAAATCAACGTTGAACATGCTATTGATGAAATACAGCCAAATTTATGTGAAAAAGTGATGATTAATTGGGCTGACAGAATGCAGTGCGTACGGAGAAGTCCATCACTGCCATTTGAATGATGTTATTTTCCATGATGTTATTTCGAAAAAAAAATTTAATCTCACTGAATAATTTTTGTATTTTTTTTAATTTTTAAAATGTATCATTCGGGTTGGTATCGAAAGGCCAAACATTTTATAAGCGAAAATAAATATCTCAAAATGTCATTCCGAAAATAATAATCTAAACAACAAAAATCTCAAAACACAATACCAAAAATATATGTACCAAGAAAAAAATTGCTCGAACACAAAATCTCAAAAAAATAAAAATATCGAATTAAAAATCCCAAATTTTACCGAAAATAGAACCAAATGAGTCAAAATCTCCGCGCGCAGATTTCGACTCATTTGGTTCTGTTTTCGGAAGATTCGAAAAAATTAAATCATTAGATTAAATTTTTCGCCCAAATAATCAAAAATTTGAAAAAGTTGATTTGGGATATTTTTCAGGGATATTTTTTTTGGCAATTTGAAATTTGAAAAACAGCCTCCTAGTAAGTTTTTGATCTAGTCAAAAACATCATTTTGGTAATAAAATATTCGGGAATACGATGGTATCCCTAATCGAAATAATTAATAAGTCAAACTAAAGAAAAGAAATTCATTAAAATTATTTGAGATTTTAAGATTTGGGATTTTTTATTTTGAGATTTTTATTCTGGGATTTTCAATATGGGATTTTACAATTGAGATTACGTACCCAAACCGGATCCGAGATCTATGTATACATTCGTGGTAGAAGAAAGTCGGGTGTTACACAACATGTTGGCCCTCCATTTTTTTAGTGATAAAATCTTATAAATATATATTACATTTTATTGCGAAACCCGGATTCTAAAATTCTTTCTATTGCGACATTATTTCATGAAATTGTGAAAAATATAATTCAACAAACGCATATGCATATACAACATACCAAAAAGCATTATGTTGTCACATAAACTAAAATTACGCAATACTTAGTTGTTTTGCATAAAATCTTATCTATATTTACTCGCTATGTATAAAGAGGGGGAAACTAGTATTATAGTTTTGATTTATTTAATTCCATAAAACTAGAAATGAAGCAAATTACACGGGGGTTATGCAATCTTGTTTATCGATTTTGCATTTTTAGTTTACTTTTATGTAACATATATAGCATACGAAATGTGGTATATAACATAAATTGTAAAAGGACATAAGTAAATACATAATACATTTTATGTGAATATGTATACTCGTTCATACATATTATTCGTTATCGGGGAAAGTACGTAAATTGCTAAGGGTTTAGTGAATAAAAAGTAAAAATTTAAATTTATCATTTTTCGTTTCAGGACAATGCTGGTATGGCGTAGACATCAATAAAGAACATATTGCCGACAATTTTGAGGCATGCGTATGGGAACCATCAATTATCAAGATCAACGCCTTAACAGCCGCATCAGAGGCTTGTTGTATGATTTTGTCCGTCGACGAAACGATCAAGAGCCCTAAGTCGGGTGATGCGGCAGCGATGCCACAAATGGGTGGTGGCCGAGGAATGGGTCGGCCCATGTAATTTTTGTGTTTGCTTCGTATATCCGCAGGCATCACAAAAAGTATTTCGTATTTTTTACTTATATATCCAAATCACTTTAATAATTAATTAATTAATTTGCATATTAGGAATTATATTTTTAATTCTTTATTATTTAATTTAATAAAACCATTCAGAACAAATATACACGACGGTGCATTTAATTTATAAAATCCATTTAACATTTTTTTATATACAGAAAACCCTCTAATACACATAACTTAAAGAGCTATACGCTCGTGCGATTCAAAATAATAAATTCACTCGTCTTATCTAAAAATAGGTAAAAACAATTTAAGTAAATAATTTATTGTTATTTTGTTTTATGGGTGAATTGGGACTGATATTTCTTTAAGTACCAATTTTAAGTGCGCTACTTGAATTATGAAAGGTAAGTGACCAAAACACAATATCGATCCAGATATATTCTGTTTGATTAAACAATTATTTTGTAAGTATGGTCATATATGCCTTATGACAGTAAATTTGTAAAAAGTTGGCGATGTGCCCAATATCTCCCGCATACCAAAATTAATTAACAATAATTTATTATCTTTATACGATAGTAGCTAGTAATATATAATGCATTTGGGTTTTTTCCAAGTCTTATTATAATCTTATCTTTAAATGTAGGTTTTACCTCTCTTACTATCTATCATCATAATATGCCCGTAAACACGACCGAAATGAAAAACGTCTTTAACGATCATTAATTTTGTTGTTTTACTTGATTATATTTTTTGTACCTTGGTTTGTTGCCGATTACAAGTCGTTCGAATAATTATCATGTTGGTGTGGAGGCGGTGAAATTTTCTGTTTTATTTTTTCGAACGTAAGTTTTAATGATTTTTCGTTTTTAGTAATGTTAACGTTTACATCGTATACAATCCATGACTAGCGTATTGTGTATAAAACATGAAGTGGGTTTGGAAGAGACAACACAAAACTAGTTTTGACGTAGAACTACGTCTAATAGCTCGATGGCGGCAGTGTTGCCAAGTTTTCACTTTGGATACTAAATTGAGCACTTTCAGATTGTTTTAGCATCATAAAAATAAATTTTGCATCCAAATGCAATCTGCGACACTCTTCAAACCTTTTTACACTAACGTTTGTATTTTCAACAATTCGAGATTTTTCGAACATTTAAGCAATTTAAGATTCCTAAGGTAGTAAGAAACGTTTTTGAGTTTCTTAAACTGATACTTCATTCCATTTTATCTTAGTATAAGAATTTAGAATGCGCAAGATTATGGCTTGTGAAATTACCGTTTTAAGAATTAAATCGTTTTTAATTTGAATTATTTCTCTTTCTAGATATAATGTAATGTCAAATGAATAGTTACCAATAAAATAGTCCCTTCAAGTTTTTTAAAATTGATTCTGGGGGCGTATTATGAAATTTATCCGATATCGTAAAATCCGATCCACGGCGGATATTCATATTATGAAATTAAAAAAATCCGATCCGCCGCGGATATTGCTATTAAGAAAATAAAAAATCCGAACGTTAGCGGATTTTACGAAAATACAAATGTCATATCCGATTAGTATTTAGGTGGCGGATATCGTAAATTATGAAAGAAGAAAAATTTGTTTTAATTTATTTTAAAATGTAATTATAAATCATATCTACTATCCATTAAATTTTTATTAAATATGTGGTGTACCTAGAAATACTTAATCAAAATTTTATTGTTATAAGGCCTCAACAAACGGACAACAATTTGAGCGAATCGTTTTAATTCTCCACAGTTCAGATGTAGGCGGGCATTATCTCATCTTCATCCGAGTCATCGTCACTTGTGTTAACAAAATACGCGATCGTATCCATATTAAACTCCCAATGGCAACGTATTAATTTTAATTTTTTTTTTATTTTTACGATAAACAAGTCACGAAATTAGATATAAAACCCGAGTATTTACTTTGACAGCAACAACAAAATTACAGAAAACAAAAAAAAATGACTCAAACTCCTCTCACACTCCTCTATATTTGGTTATTAGAACTAATCTCATTGGTCCACTTTTGACAGTTTAAATACGTGCTTCATAATATGAATATCCGCCGAGGATCGGATTTTACGATTTCGTATTTTACGATATCGGATAAATTTCATAATAGGCCCCCTGGTCTCTCTTAATATTATACTTTCTTTTACGTAGTAAAATAGAGAATGGTAAACGTGAAAAAAGGAAAACGGAAGAGACTGCTTCTAAAAGATTTTTTTCATTGTTTGCGTGGGTCCTCTAGGTTTTTTTTTTTTAAATTCGTTTCTGGAACAACCCACTTTTGGCCACTTTCACAAAAATCCACACTTGTTTCACCAATAAACCGAATAATGTTGGCTTTAAGATAATTGAGTGTTTGTGGTTTACTGGAGTAAACCAATGATTTAAAATAACTTCCAAGAAAAAAACCCAATAACTCCAGTGGGCTCGTCATTAAGCTTTTCTCTCAATAAATTGGTTGTGTCATGATATTGAGATGTATGGCTGTTGCACCATCATGTTGAAACCACATATCGTTCAAGTCGAAATCATCTAATTCATGCCACAAAAATCAGTAATCATGTGTATGAAGCGTCTTCATTGACGGTAACAATGTCATTTTCATTCTCAAAAAAATATGTTCCAAATTCACGTCCAGACCATAAATCCACTCCAATGCGATTGTGCTTATTTACTGAGACATTTAACCAGAAATGAGCTTGTTCGCTGAAGATGATTTTCCATGAAATAATGGATCAGTTTCAAGCTGCTCAGTTGGGCCCAATATGCAGCATTTCTACGCAATAAATTATTATTTGGTTTAAGTTTTTCGCTCAACTGAATCTTCAAGGCGTAATGCAAATCTTTATGAAGAATATTCTATAAATTTCACGTATTACGCGAAACGTAGCCCGAATTGTTTGTAAATTAAATTTCAAACAAAACCCGTTCAGATCTTTTTAAATTTTACTGGAAATGGCGAGTTTGATAAAAAAAAAATATTTTCCCAAAATTTGGCATCTTACAGTAGGATTTTCTATTCGGAATAAAACTTGAACTTTTTCCATTAATTGGGAGAATTAGGTGGAAATCTGTGTATCGGAAGTGGCAACTTCAATGAATGCTTTTCAATTTTTTGTAATGATGTTGAAAAGTTTAGCATTTAAGGGCAAAGAACTAAAAGATTTATATAAATTTAAGGGAACATAGCACCTTCAAAATTGAAAAAAAAAAAAAAGTTTTTCAAATATTTTTTTTTTGGAATAAAAAGAGATACCTTAATGAAACTTTGCATTGGCATTTTATTTAACTGAAAGTATACCAAAAAATTTTTTTAGATTTTTTTTAGCCCACTGTCGTCTGCTACAAGGGTTTTCCAAAAACACTGAAAATTCGCGACGTGCATCATAACTGCTCTCAGAAACGTCTGAAAAAAACGGGGTTTTATTCAGCATTAAACCGCCCTTGGAATGAACTAAAAGGAAAAAAATTGGTTGAAAAATAAAAAAATGGCGGCATTTTTTCGAAAATGCAGCTTTTTTGTCCCCCCCAATTAGTTGTAACTCAAAAAATGGAAAGCAGATTATTCCTTCCGTAGTTCATTCTGAGCAGAAATATATGTAGATCAACGTGTTAAAATTTTGTAACGATTGGATAAGTAGTTTTTTCTCAATCTTGCACGCCAACTTGAAAAACGTCATTTCGAGATAATCGCGTTTAAATTATCGCGCAATAAATAAAATATAAATAAATTTTTTTTTTTGAGATTTACATGTTTATATCATTAAAATCATGTTTTTAAACGTTCATTCTAACATATTTTATCATAAAAAAAAATTCGATTTTTTGAAAATTTGAAGGTGCTATGTCCCCTTAAAGATTAATTTTTCAACCAATAAGTGTTGAACCTTGGTTGGCTTTTTGAAATTTAATCAGCAATAACGTTTTTTTTTATTATAAAGGGTGTTCCATATAACTACCACGGCTCCTGTTATAGGCCTGCATCCGAACCTCAAAATTGTTGATAATTTTCCATAACATTTCATAACCTTACAGTCGAAGTCATAACAATGCCAGCCGGAACCACCACACGATTAGCTGGAACTATACGAACCAGCCGAAACCATGGTAATGGAACCGAACGAACTATAGTACCAGAAGCCCTAGTAGCATTTTTCAGATGGAACCAATCTTAATCCAGCCGCAACCAGAGTATTACCAATCCTAACCAATAGAAGCTAGCACAATGTACCATGATTCTTCAACATCTAAATTTTCAGCCGAAACGATATGAACCAACCTGGAACCAAACCAACTATAACACAATGCAATACTTGTGTTGCAGTTGGCTTGATTCCGGCAGGCTTCGTAAAGCCCCGGCTTAGAATGTCATGGTTGAGGTTTAAACCCTCTAAAGCACATTGGAGCTCAATGTGGAAGCTTGTAATATTTTTAGCTTGTAAAATTGTGGACCCGGCTGACTTTAAATGTTTCGGGCTGGCAAATTATTGATTCTGGTTGTAAAATCAGATCGTGCACAATGATGCACACGGCTGGCTTTCTATCCCTTTTCCAGCCTGCGGTCACAATTGTGCATGTATGAAAAAAGCATTATGTCAAAAATTTATTTTTATATCGATTTTGGGCCAACGTACACATCGTTTTCGTTCGAAAAATAACATAATAATAATAAAAATAATATGTTATCAAAAACAAATAATTGATATATTATAAATTTATATGTTATCAAATTATATTGGTTTTTTCAAAAAAAACTCCGATTTAACTAATATCCGTTAAAATCCGGAAGATATTACCACCTGTCACTTTTTACATACACATGTGTGTACGGTGGACTTAAATATAAGTAAAAAGATTTTTTGTCTGGCCGAAAAGGGAATATGGTATCGACTACTTAGCTTCGTACGGTTCCAGTTGACCTTGTAGTGGTTCCGACTCACACCGTTATGGGTTCCAGCTGAAAGATTATCACCCCTATTCCCCTAGTCGCATCACTTCAAGTGACTACTCATCTTCTTGGTTACTAGATCATTAAATCAAAACTGTTTCAAGGTTGTTTTTTAAATCTTAGTATGCTGCTTTATAAATATTTCCTATCGACTGCTATCACTTCAAATGACAATTTCTATCACATGAAATTTTGACGTGACAAACAAATAAAAAAAATTTCAAACTAATGCAGCCAACTAAGATTTAAAAAAATTTTATTGAGAGTTTTGCACAAAATTATTTAGTAAATTTTGATTTTAAAATCTAGTAACCCGGAAGATCCATAGTCCCGTCGCATGAAGTGATACGTCTAAGGGAATTGAGTATTATATGTTGCATAACCCCTAAAAAGTAAAGTGCTTATTGTACAAGCTTAAGGTGGTTCCGGCTGGCTTTAGATGGTTCCAACTGGCTTAATATTGGCTCCGGATAAAAAATCACCGGAAAAAAAATGTATTGTGCTACTTGTGTCATAGTTGATTTGGTGCCGGCTGGCATGTTCCGCCTAACTTTTTTATAGTTCCGGCTGATAGCTTATTTATTGTACAACCTTCGAAAGCGCAAATTATACTCATTGTGCTTCATTTGCCAAAACGATTAATTCCATAAAACAAGAAGTTGAGAAAAATGAGAAAATACAAACATGATTTTTTTAAATTTCTTGTAAATTGCAACTTTAGTTACTTTTAACTTTGTCATTTAGTGGTGCTAAATATTACAGAAATTTGTTTTGAATATGTATATACAGTTAGAAGCCAATCAAGTGCTATGATATTAAAATTTAAAAAAAAATTAAAAAAATGGAGCTAATCGGTTTGGCCGAAAAAAATAATTAATAAAATTAATATTTTCCGGCATCCTAAATAATAAAATCATTTATTAATTTAATCCTCCTGCATTTCCACACATTACAATATAATTTTCTGAAACAAACTAGACACTGGTTTAGTCATAGTTTTGAAAATTTACTTAGTATTGGTGTGTTGCTCAGGCTAGCAAGAGACGGCCAAAGGACTAAGTGCTTATAATAAATTGATGAAAATTTGTACTTATCAGTGATAGGTGACACAAGAAGTACTGTTCCTGTGGTACTATTCTGTATTTCCCTGGGAATAGGGAATTGGGAAAAATTATTTCATAGCATTTTTGTCGAACTTGTATATTTCTGGCCTACTGTTGGAATTAGTTGAAACAGCTATGTATATTGGGAATTATTTTTCCCCATAAATATTTTGTCGATCAAAAGTTTCCCAATCAACTTTGTTTCGAAAATATTTACACCAAACTAATTGCAACAGTAGGTCAGAAAATTATAATTTAGTGTCTGTGCGAATTGGATAAAAAGTTAAAAATTTTAAGTGTGGTAAAAGTAAAAATAAAATTTTAACTGTTTTGCTGTGCGAATTGCAACTAGTTAAAATATTGACGTTTATGGCTTGACACGATTGTGAAAAAATAAAATTTAAACTTAAATATAGAAAAGTGAATATAATATTAAAAAAAATCATAACATTTATTATTAAATAAATTCTATAAAGTGTAAAATGGATGTATTTTTCTTAATATATTGCTTGCCAATTTTAACTCGATTATTTGTCTTATACCAAAAACATCTGAACCTGATTGCAAAATATTATGATTCAAAGCAAAAAACGGAGGTATTTGGAAATCATTATGTTTATTTATTAATCATTAAATCATTAAAAAAAATTCAGCGTACAAAATATTTGCAAATATCGGTAGTGTCAGCTACAATTGAGGCTATTTTAAATGGTTGCGAAACAGAAACAAAGAGATCCTTACGGATTAACCATAAAACCTTTAAATTGATTTTGGTCATTATGCCAGACAAGCATCACGGTTGGTCCATAGAATACGAATTGTTAATATTTCTGTACTGGATGGCTTCAGGTTGTAGCTACAGAGTTGTCGGAAATTTGAGTCGCTACACTATTAGAGATATAATTTACAAAATGTTAAATTTTTTTGTGAAAAAATGAGACACGTTGTAAATCTACCAAAAGATGATTAATTTAAAGTAATTGGCACGAAATTCTGTTCTCGGACAAGGTGTTCAATATTTAGGCATGCAGTTGACGCAACATTATGGCTGCCACATTAGAATGAAGTGTCCCATACAAAAGCACGATGAATATATAAATTATAAAGGTTTTTATTCTGTTGTGCTTCAAGCTGTCGTTGATAGTAACGGAATGTTCCGCAATTATTTTATTGGCTATCCTGGATCAGTGCATAATACTCGTATTTTGCACAATAGTCTTATATATCGACGACACACATTTCCTCCCAAAAATTATTATTTATTATGAGATGGAGGATACGCCTGTAAATTGGACCCTTGTGCCATAATCACACCTTATAAAAATCCAACTGAAAACCAAAAGAGGTTCAATACAGTTCACAGTAAAGCCAGAAATATAGTGGAATCTGCTTTTGGAATAATGAAGAGTCGTTGGCGTAATATATTATATAAACCCTTCGAACAAAATATTAAAAACTGCGTCAAGATCATTACGGTAGCTTGTATATTACATAACATATGCATTCTCGGGGATGATGTTAATATAAATTTATTAGAAACGCACCAAGATTCGGAAAATATCGAATCAATAAACGAAGCAGTAAATGATAGTAGCGAAGGAATTAGATTTAGGGACTCATTATTAGAATTGCTTTTAAATGGAGAAATAATAAAGTTATTTAATGAAAATATCTTATAAAAATTGTTTTATTTACGAGGAGTCTTCAGATGAGTAGATTTGTAACGTCAATGTCGGTTTTTGAACAATTTGGCCAAATATGGTAAGCGCCGAACTAATTTTATTACCGATTTTCCGACTTTCTTTCAATAGAAGCTTACTATGGTTTTCACGTTTACACATTATCTTATTTTTTTAGAGAATCAGTGTACGTACGATAAAAAATTTTAAATGGTACAGTTAAAAATTTTGTGGTGAATAAAACGTCAAAATTTTAATTTTTTATGCGTTTTTTTTCGTTTTGCACACACACTTGGTTTAATACCGCATAAAAAGTTAAAAAATATTTCGTGGTAAATTTTTCTTAACTTTTTATCTGTTTCAATTGGTTAAAATTTTGAAAATAACATATGGTTGCTTATTTTACGTATAAAGCAAATTTAAATATGAAAATATGTAGAATAAATTCTATTTAAATGTATATTAGTTAGTTATGGTCAGTTTACATCTAAATCATTACGATTTTTCTCAAAATTTGTACATGACAAATTTCTGTTTACAAACAAATATTTTTGTCAGCCAAATGTTTTCCACATAAAGCAGAGTAGTGCCACTGATGTTTAATTCTAAATTTCAAATCACAACTCAAAGGAGTGCTAATCATCACGTTGATATAGAAACGCCCATTAAAACCTAATTAAATATCTTATTCACAAATCGTTGGGCTTCACTGTTACGTGATGAAACTGGCTCGATTTTTGGTTTTTATAACATTGGGTTGTGCATTAGAGAACACTAATAGAATCCTAATGTTTATCAAAAATTCGGAATGGGCTCCGTGTTTTTCAATTACACAACCTGTTAATGCAGGCAAAACTACTTAATATCAAAAAACATAAATTTCGATGGTAGAGTAAACATGTGCCGTCTTTGTTTAGTTAGCAGGCACACACCCATAAGGAAATACACAAAATTTTAAGTTTGACGCAAATTCAATGACGAAAAACTTTTTGTTGAATAGAGGCAAGAAACAACCAAACTAAAAACGTGACAGCAGTACTCTGTGTAATGTGAGTTGAGTCACGTATACATTAAGTAAGAACAATAAACCGTTTGTTGTTCTCGTATTGTGTATCGTGTATGTTCATAAGTAAACACTGTTGTGGTTAAATTTTTTACGAAAATATTGATGTTAGATGTTTTGTTAATTAATGACTTAAATATTGATCGCATAATTTGGTATTTTGGATACTCCTTACAAACACAAGTCAAATATACAGGCATGTCGTCGATAGAATTAAATCGTTTGGCTTCATTATTAACAGAGTGACAAACCAAAATGTCCTTCGAAATATTCAACACGATTACCTCGGAATAAAATATAAAAATTACTTTACTTAAATTTCTTTGTCTCGATTGAGCTCTTCTTGAAAAAAATGCGTACAGGGCAAACCCCTAGCTCTAAATAATAATTTAATAAAGTACCAACACTAAAGCTATTCGGTTTGGGGCTGTATTATTTGATTCTATACTCGAATGTACATTCGATAATGATCAGCCGATCAGTCAACATCATTATTACCATAAAATATTGTTTACCGTTAAAAATTTAACTTGTTTTTCTATATAAACAGTGATAACTCAATAACAACAAAAACAGTTAGTTTACTTTGTGCAGTGCAAACACGTGTTTATTAGTATTTATTATATTATAACCTGTGAAATAGCACCAACAAACAATAATCCTAAAGCGTCCAGCAAGGATTCCCTTGCTGGAACTGGTATAATTAAAAACAGCAGCAATAATGGATCCAAAAATCCAAACAATGTGAACGCTGAAATCCTAAAAGAAGTAGTCAAACTATATCCTTCTATTAGACATTCTGCTAATAGACTCACCACCCAAAAAAATAAAGTTCCAATTATCACTCACAAATATGAAATGGAAACTGAAGACTTATCTTCAGAAGATGATTTTCTTAGATTTCCGGACGAAGTGGTTCCGAATATCCCAACGAGCAACCAATTTAATATCTTGCTGGATAACGCAATCAAAGATCGCAACAAACCACACAGTCAGATCCTATCCACCTGTAACCATAAAACATGTGAACTACAGCAAGATCAAAGAAATACAAACACAAGTATTCCTGACAACAAACCCAGGATCAAATTAACAGGCAATGGAATAAGGGTTCAATGCCAACAAGCTGCACATCGCAAGAAGTTAATTAAGCATTGCAAAAATAATAATATTGAATTCTTCTCTTACCAATTGGCAGAGGATCGAACGACTAATTTCACACTAAGCGGTTTGTTTGAAATGGATATAAATGAACTACAAACCGAATTAATAAATGTCGGTCTGAAATCACTAGTCGCCATAAAATCTCTACTGATTAGAAATAAACGGTACGATGATCATACGGTATATTTAATCAAGGTTCTGCAAACCTTAACCTAAATAAATCGTAGCATAATCTCTCGAGCAGTGTTAGTGATTTTTATTTTGTTATATTTTTTTCAATTGACTTGGTTTTACAATTAAATACACACGGTGCAAAAAACTAATAAGTGATAATGTAAACATAATCGGCCTTTTTCGCAAAAAAAAACTAGTGGAAACGGGATTGAATCGGTGTATCACTGTTCAATCTAATACAAAAAGTAGCCCGAGATCTGCCCAGTTTGCTGGCCGGAGCACAATGACACGGACTAAACGAGGTGTTAACCAAAAACCTCTTCACAACCGATTCTCTAGTTTAGAGGCCGTTGACCTCAATACAGCGCTGAATTTGAAAACTTAGAAATCGCCTCCTATTTATTTAAGGGAAGCACCTAATAATGAACTGGTTAATAAAATCGCAACATTAACAGATTCTAAATTTTATATTGCCCCGCTCAAAAGAGGCAATATAAACGAAACAAAGATTCAAACCTTCGGAATCGATGGCTTCAGAGCCCTGGTTAAACATTTTGAAGAAGTTGTTAAAAAATATTACACATACCATACTGGCACTTGCTGCGGAAGGTTTTCACATCAAATCTATTGGTAATATAGTAAACCGTGAGAAAGTACCCCAACTTATGTTTCGTTTGGAACTAGAGCCAGGGGAAGAAAAGTCAAAAGGAGATCACAAGATTTACAACCTAAAATATTTACTACATCGCAAAATAGTAATTGAAGAACCAAAGAAGAGCTACAGACCAGTTCAATGCATAAAGTGGCAAGAATACGGACACCCAAAAGCATATTGCACCTTAAATGAAGTTTGTGTTATTTGTTGCGAACCGACTCCAAACAGTATATGACAAGTCTCGCAATGACCGATCTGTGAAACGTTGTAGTAACTGCGGTGAAAAACATACTGCAAATTACAGGAGTTGCGCAGTATACTTAAAACGAAAAATAAACGTACAATATGCAATTCAATCAGAGGGTCATGTTACCAAAAAATACAATAGTCACCAAACTAACGAGTGCAAACACACAAAATGATAGCTTGGAGACGTTTGCCAGCAGTTTTGCCCAGCCAGGTGTTTCTTACGCAGATATCCTAAAAGGTAACAAACCAAAACCCAAAGTTCATTTTAATGAGGAGAACCTAAACATTCATACCACGGTAAATAAGCAAATTATAGTCAAAAATCAAAAATGACAGTTCTAAAAATAGCTATTTGGAAAGCGAACGGGTTCTCGTAACATAAAGCTGAGGTACAAACCTTTCTTATCGAACAAAATATAGACAACATGTTAATATCTGAAACACACTTCGCAAAAAAAAACATATTACCGGCTATTCCGTTTACGACACCAAACATCCGGATGAAAAAGCACACGGTGGTGCTGCAGTCTTAATAAAAAAAAGATTAAAGCACTACGAGCTTCAGAAATAGCTACAATCAGAGAAAAACTTGGGTCAAAAGAAACAAAAATCTGCGTCTATTTTGCCAAAATCTTGGTGGTTTTCGATCAACCAAATCTCTTAGTTAAAAAAACGAACAAGAGCTTAGTTGCAAATAAAATTTTAATTTAAAATAAACAAATCGTGGTTATTTAATTTTTAACTTAGTTAATATAACCAAAGCATATAGTTAATTTAATGGATAGAAATGGAAAATAATTGGTAACAGTGACTATTTTGTTAAATTAACCAAGGGAAAAAATTATTTTACTAATGACTTGTTTAGTTCTACCAAATTTTCTTAGTAAATGTAACAAAAATGGTGGTGAATGTTGCAAACGTATTAGGTTGAACATATTACATCAAGGTGGGGTTGAACTAATGAAACATTGAATTCTTTATATTAAAAAATTCTATCGTCTCATCAAACTGAAGCGTGAACCAATCAGAGTTAAGAGCTTAAGTTATACGCCGATTGCACCACTTCGGTTAGTGCTACACCTACAATCACCAAAATTTTATAGGCCTCTTCGTCACAAATAAACAACTGACCTCTAAAATTTTGGTGGTCGTACGCGTACCGCTCTCCTAAGTGGTCCAAAACGCAGCACAACTTAAGCTCTTATGTTTGACTGGTTGAGGTTTGAAGTGATCAAACTACAAAAATACTAAAAATACTTTGAACTTACATTCAAAGTATAATCACAATGCTTTAGCGAATTTTATTGATTCGCTAGAATTGAAGTCTTAGTTTATATGATAAAAGTTATAGGTCAAAATAAATAATTAAAATAAACCAAAATACTTGGTTAGTTATAACAAGAATATTGTTCATATAACAAATTTTTTTTTGTTAAATTAAACAAAACTACGTACCAACATCTTGGTAACTCAAATTTCAGTCACTTTTGTAGTAGCCATAAGTAAGAAAATACCAAGTTTCTAAATTAAACAAGAGATTCGGTTTATCTAGCTCTTTAACAGAATTTTGTGTTAAAACAACCAAATTAATTTACTTTTTACACTATTTGCCGTAGGCACTTGGCGAAACACACTTACACTTAATAAACACATTTTATTAAACACTTGTTTTTTATTTCGAAAAATTAGATTTTTTGAATATGTAGATACTCCTGATGATAACCTATCAAGTCGAAATCGTTCGAGTGATTTTTTAAACCTTTTTTGAACAAATTTTTTTAATTAAAATATTCAAAAAATCTAATTTTGCGAAATAAAAATCAAGTGTTTAATAAAATGTTTTTATTAAGTGTCAAATTAATTTAACTAAGTATTTGGCGGTAATCTTTTTTCTGAGTGTAAAGATCACATCCAACCAAGCTACAACTATCTGTTTGGAAGAATGGTCTGGGAAAGTGTTAATATCGGCTATCTACTGTCCACCGAAACACACAATTATAAAACAGCAATTTATCGATTACTTTAATCAGATGGGAACAAATTTCTAGCAGGGGGTGATTACAACGCTAAACATGTGCAATGGGGTTCGAGGTTGACGTTACCGAAGGGCAATCAACTCTACGAAGCGATAAACCAGGAAAACCTAGATTATTTATCATCTGGACATCCCACATATTGGCCTACAGATAGAAAGAAAATTGCTCATTTAGTACTCGTAGATTTATGTGTAATACGACCAACAGCACGCACCAATGCTCAAGTCGTTGACTGTTATATGATTTATCATCAGATCACTCACCAATAATAATAACACTAAACCCAAGTTTAAGAAACAAACTAACGAAATGGGTTCTCTATAGAAACATGGCAGATGTATGTAAATTGTCATCTGGATGCCCCACTTCGCACACCAGAAGACATTGATGCCGCGATATAAAACTTAAGACAAACAATGGAAATGGCTGCAAAGAAGCTACTCCGGAGAACAAAAATTCAGAAAAAAATAATAAGCTTTCAAGTAATATTCAAAAATTATTGTCAAAGAAGCGAGCAATTCGGCGGCTATGGCAGCCTTACTAGTCTCCTTTGCATAAATAGAAATTAAATAGAGCTATTAAAGCTCTGAGAGAAGCAATACGGTATTACCTAAGTGAGCTCACAGCAACAGAAAAAAACATATTACTCACGGTAGAAGGCAGCAAGAAATTTAAAAAAATATATTTAAAAAAAACTTTTTAAAAAACCACGCTTATATTTAAAGGCTCTAAAAAGTAGATAATATAATTGTAAAAGGCTTTGAAAAGTAGAAAATAAAATTTTTCTTCCTTACTCCTATCAAGGTATATTTATAACAAGTAGAAATTTAAAATTAATATGATTAAAAATATAAGCGTGTGGCGCTCCTTTACGGCATTAGTAATTTAAGTATATTCATAATTTTTTTTTTTTAAATTTATGAATATATGTAGCTACTTTTAGTATATTTATTTAAAAATTTTATGTTTAAAGAAAATTCAAACTAAATATAAATATTATATTGATAATTTTAATCTATTTAATGTTATGTAAGTAAGTTTTCTATACTTAACAATTTACTTTTTTAATACGTCATTTATATCAATCTTGTAAATTTTTTTATTTTTAGTTAACTCTTGATAATGAATGAGCATTTGGCTCGAAATATTGAATATATTAAACAAATTTTAAAATTCAAGAACGAATTTTAATTAATGATAAAGAATATAAGGCTGAAAACACGTTGAATGATCGACAAATATTTAATATATTTAAATCAGTTGTTTTTATAACAAGAATAATTCTTTATTTAAAATTAATATGACTAAAAATATAAGCTTGGGGCGCTCCTTTTGAATGTATATACTATCTCTCAATATATCATTTTTACGTGAATACTGAAATGCTCCAGCAAAAAATCTATTCTTAGGATACATCAGAATAGACTGTTCCATTAGTGTTACTAAAAGACTTTACTAAGACTTTACTTCATGTGTGTAGTACATTAGTACATAGTCTTAAATTACTAATGCCGTAAAGGAGCGCCACACGCTTATATTTTTAGTCATATTAATTTTAAATTTCTACTTGTTATAAATATTCCTTGATAGGAGTAAGGAAGAAAATTTTATTTTCTACTTTTCAAAGCCTTTTATTATATTATCTACTTTTTAGAGCCTTTAAATATAAGGGTGGTTTTTTAAAAAGTTTTTTTTAAATATATTTTATTTTCTACTTTTTAGTCATCAAAATTTGTGGGATCCGTTCATAACTGCATATTTTAAAATTGCATTTCTCAAAACGGCATATTTAAAAACTGCATAAGGTACAAACGGCATTTTTCTAAACGACATATTTCAAAACGACATTTTTCAGAATGACATTTTTTAAAGCTGCATGTTTCAAAACGGCATTTTTCAAAACGGCGTAGGTACAAAACTGCATTTTTCAAAACGACATTTTTAAAACTGCTGTCCTGTGATTGAAAAATTTTAATCGATTATGAGAATTATCTTTTCATTAATTTCTGGAATATGACCATCAGGTGCGGTTATTTATTACACGATGAAATTTGAGTAGAATGAAATTTTTGAATATTTGTGAACGATAAAGCCTTTATCCGTTTTGCACCTAGGTCCTTTCGTACCTTATGCCATTTTGAAATATGCAGTTTTGAGAAATGTCATTTTAAAATATGCAGTTTCGACCGGGACCCAAATTTTTTATGTCCAAAAATGTTAGAATCTTGTATTGTCATAATAATAATAATTCCCAACGACCAATCACCCCTCCCTAACCGTACGCGGGGAGTCACCAACAACATTATTATTATTTTTTGAATATAATTCCAGGGAATTATTAACAAGGATATCATACTACTAATTTAAAAGTTAAAAAGAAGAAAATGGCAAAAATTAAATTAATGTTGATCGAACAAAAAATGTATTAATAGAACTATGATTAAATGAAGAGGCTGAAGCTATATGTAACTAAATTAGGAGAATGATACCCCACCGCAAGAAGGAGAGAACGCCCGTTGGTCTACTTAAAGCAAGCAGATTTGAATGAAAGAAAAATAAAACAAAAAAAATAAATAAAAAATAAAAAGAAAGATAAAATAAATAATAAAAACTAAAGATAAGTTAAGAAAAATTAAAATTAAATGAAAAAAAATTGTAAAAATTATAAATACTCGATTGAGTATTTAAGTCAAATCGATAAGAAAAAAGTTAATATAAAAAATAAAATAAAAATTAAGTTTATTATGGTTTGTCAACTGGTAGCGAATAATAACTTCTTGATGGCGAATTTGCTAATGTGGTAGTCGAATTGCTTGAAATATTTATTAGTCTCGCGCAGCATTCTTGTAACAGGCTCGTTCTGGCCGTAGGTCGTTCTGTGAGGAGCAATTCTGTAAGCTGGTATCGTTCTCAATCCACGAGCATTTACGTTAAGATTTACCTTTTCGAGTAAAGCTGCAGAATCAACACTGCCATTTAAAAGTTGATGAATGAAAACGATGTCTGCAACAGATCGTCGCTTGCTTAGTGGCTTTAAGTTAACAAGCTCCAAGCGGTCTAGATAAAGAGGCAAATTGTATACGTCCACCCATGGCAATCCACGCAGAGCAAAGCGCAAGAATCTACGTTGTACCGCTTCAATTCTTCGTATGTGCACTTCATGGTATGGGGACCAAACCTGATTAGCATACTCGAGCAGGGGTCGCACAAATGTCATATAGAGAGCCCTGGTAACATAAGGGTTCAAAAATTCTTTAGACCAGCGTTTCACAAATCCAAGCGAAGAGTTTGCTCTGTTGACAATAGAATCAATGTGATCTCTAAAGTTAAGTTCACGATCACAAATTACCCCTAGGTCCCGTATGGTTAAAACTTTTACGACAATAGCGCTATTGATGGTATACTCACGACTAATGGAGTTTGTGCGTTTTCGTCAGTATGTTATGCATTGGCATTTATTCACGTTCAGATCGAGATTATTTTTAGTGCACCAAGTCATAAAGTTATTGAGGTCATTCTGCAATAGGTTGACATCGGTGGGACATGAGATTTGTCTATAAATTTTCATATCGTCTGCATAAATAGAAATTGACGAGTTTTTAATCATGAAATCGACATCATTGATGGACAAGATGAAAAAAATAGGCCCTGGATGACTGCCTTGTGGTACCCCGGAAGTAGCTGTAAAAGGAGCAGATATGGATGACCTGAAGATCACCTGATACCTACGTTCTCTAAGCTAAGAGTCCACCCATAGTAAGAATTGAGGTCCAAAACCAAGAGACCGGAGTTTAAACAAAATTATCTTATGGGAAACTCTGTCAAACGCCTTGCTGAAATCCGTGGTAATAACGTCAACTTCCTTTCTACATTCCATAATGTTCAAAGTATTAGAAACAAATTCGGTTAGATTGGTTGTAGTAGATCGTCCTCTGAGGAAGCCATGCTGATTCATTGAAAACAATGTTTTACATTGAAAGTAAAGGGAATCGTACACAATACTCTCGAATAACTTGGGGATACAGGATAATTTTGCAATTGGCCTATAGTTAGAGACGTCAGATTTACATCCCTTCTTATGGGTTGGAGTTATAAAAGTCTTTCCAAATTGATGGAAATATTCCGTAGGAGATCGACTTTTGGAACAGCATTGTAAGTGGCTGCGCTAAGTTACCAACACAATTTTTTAAAATAATAGAAGGCAATCCATCGGGGCCAGCGGAAAAATTATCTTTTAGCTTGTTAATGCTCCTTACCACAGTTTCAAGATCAATTAGAATGGAGACTGGAGAGGCTAGAGCGCAGTTATTCATGTAAGTGAAGTAGGCCGCATCAGGCTCAATATCATTATTATTGGAGTGGGCGCTATTAAAAAAATTTGCGAAAAAGCCAGCAATGGTCTTGGGGTCACCAGAACAATGATCGCCGAACTTTATCGTGGAAGGATATCCATCTGATTTCTTCTTATAATTAATGAATTGCCAAAAGCACTTTGGCTCAGCAATTATTTCTGACTGCATACTAGTGATGTAATCATCATAGAGTACCTGAGACATATTCGAAAATGCATTGTAAACGTTCACATAATTTGAATAATCCGAGTCCAATCCAGTCTTTATGAATTTTTTCCAGTTTTTGTTTCGTTGATTGCGCAGTGATCGCAATTCTCTGTTGTACCAGGGTGGAACTACTAGTTTGTGTCTTCGTACAGTATAGGGAATGGACTGTTGAAAGCATTCAACCATCGCGGCATAAAAATTGAGAGTTTGGGCTTCCAGGTTGTAATTATTATCGAGAATGAAGTTAAAATCGACGTTAGCTAATAATTCATTAAGCTTCTTAAAATCGGCCTTACGGAAATTAAAACTGGGTAAAATTTCGTAATTAATGTTAGCTCTACATAGTTCACTGGAAAATGAAATTAAAAGAGGCGGATGATACAAGTCAATTGTACTGAGAACCAGATTTGTTTCTAAGACTCTACAATCATTAGTGCTGGAAGAGAATACTAAGTCAAGTTGCCTATTAAGATTATTCTTGACGTTACTGATCTGCATCAAGCCGGAATTAGAAAAATTATCAGTAATCAAAATCTCAATTGCAGATCGTGCATTCTCAGCAACGTAATAGGTGTTGTCCTCGGATTGCGTCCATAAGGTCAGGGAGGTTGAAATCACCAACGACAAATAGGTCATCTGAAATAGCAGTGTTATCAAAAAGGAAATCGACAGCATCAACGAGAAGCTGGTAGATGTCCGCGTGGCTATTAGGGCGTATATATGGCAACACAGGATATAAATGTGTTTATTCGTATAACCCGTGTTGATTTTAACACAAATCAGCTCAATATTGTCAGTATTTGGGATTATAACCACTGAGCAATCAAACTTAACATGCACCGCAATAAGTACGCCTCTTCCATTAAGTACACCATCAGAAACCGAACAATCTTTGCGGAAAACGTTATAATCTGACGTGAAGTATTCGTTACTGTTAAAGTCATTAGTTCAATTAAGTTCTGAATAAAACGTCATTCAAAATAATGGCCTCCACGACTTCTTGTGCAGGAACGAATTGGATGAACCCAATTTTCGAGCACTTTTTCCACTAAATCCAGTCGTATGTCATGAATAGCGAATAGCGAATAATAGAGTTTGGTTTATTGCTAAAGACCAATGACTTCAAATAACCCTCACAAGAAATAGCCTAATGGTCTTAAATCACAACTTCTTGGAGGCCATTCAATATCACAATTTTTTGAAATAATCGCATCTCCAAACTTTTCTCGCAATAATTCAATTGTTGCACTTGCTGTGTGGCACGTAGCCCCGTCTTGTTGGAACCAAATGTTGTCAAGATCAACTTCTTTCAATTTCGGTCATAAAAAGTTGGTTATCATCATCGATCTATACCGATCTCCATTGACAGTAACGGTGTTACCAGCTTCATTTCCGATGGTTCCACCAGACCAAAAACCACACCAAACTGTTAATTTAGGGGAATGTAATGATTTTTCATGAATAATTTGTGGAGTTTCGTCACACAGATCAAAGTGAGCCTCATCGGAGAAGATGATTTTCTTAAAAAAATCGTTATCGTTTTCAAGTTGTTCCAAGGCAAAATCAGCAAATTCACGACGTTTATGGTGGTCCAATGGCTTCAGATTTTGAGTGAGAACAATTTTATATGGATGCAAACCCAAATCCTTTCTCAAAATCCGCCAGGTTGTAGTTTGAGACAGTCCCAATTCTTGAGAACGTCTTGGAATCGACAAATTGCGGTCTTCAGCAACACTTGCCTGAACGGCAGCAATATTTACATTACTTCGAGCGTTTATTTGTCTTATTGGCACTTGAACATTATGTAAAGAAAATGTACGCTCAAAATTTTCAACAATTCGACGAATAGCGAGAACTTTGGACGATTATTACGACTATAAAATGGCAAAAGCGCAAAAAAAGTTGCAATTTTTATTTTGATGATGATTATTGAGAACGATTATTTTGATAATAAAACTGAAAAATTTGTAAACATTTTTCTTGCGCACATCTCACCATGATGAAATTGTAAACATTACTGAATACAATGAAACAAAAAATGACAGATCAGGACATATTATAAATGGCCGAAACGTCACTTAAAAATCATATCATTCCTATTGGAAAACCCTATAATAAGGCTTAAGTTAAAAAAATTATAATTTTTTTAGAATTTTACTGTTCTTGTTAGTTTCGTGTAAAGAAAGATTCAAGAATAAACCCTTTGGCAATAGTAATTTTTTTTGTGCATAATCTCGCTTCTCCAACTATTCACAATTGTAATATTTACACTGGGCGTAATCTGCTGTTGAGCAACGCGATATTAAATCACGTTAAACGAGTGTATACTGTGGGTAATTTCCAATTAAACAAATAAATTACTAACAAACAAATCTCATAACTATTTTTAATGAATTATTGGAAAAGTGTAAATCAATTTTATGTGCTCAGCCGATTGCGAAAATTAAAACTATCGATTAGCGACGATTACCCATATAGGGCACAGTTGATCGACACTTATTATGTATGCAGTTTGCATAGCGAAGCATATATAAAAACACTGACCGATTGCGAAAGCGCGCGTGCGTTTTTGTGTTTGTATATACAAAACTATTAGGCACACAAAACATGTGTTATTCTCTATATTTGAATAATTAATCAACTTGCCCACATATACGGGCATACACACTACACAGTAACTAGTTTTAAGTTCATATACCGTTAATCGCGATTACAGATTTCTACAACTGTGCAGATATCTAGGGCAATATGCATGATAAAAATACAGGTCATCATAATATATATGCGCGCATGAATTCTGATACGTTACATAACTTGAAACGTTTTACGTTTCCAAATAAATTCTTATCAAATTCGAAGAAAACTATAAAAAATTTGCTCGAGTTGTAAATAGTAAAATAATAGTTTTGTGCATGACTAATCGTTAAAGTTAGTGACGTATAGCGTGTATAATACTCAAGGTAATAGGTAATTTCTAGATTTCGATTTTTTTTTTGTGAATACAAAGAAACGGATAAGAAAACGTGCGCTCAATTATGTAGATGTGGGGGCTTCATGAATACCTAAATTGCTTTCCGTATACATAGCTGCGCGGTAATTAATTGTTTTGTTCATTTTCGGTTTTTTTTTTTGGGAATTCACATTTGGATTGAGATGATTAATTTAAGATGGGATGTTTTGCTGTTTTCTAAATACCTGATCTTCAGCCACGTGTTAATTTAGTAAAGTTGAAAAATTGAAAATAGTGGCGTCTATTTACATACGATATTGATGTGTGTTTAAAATGACCTTAGATTCAAACTCGTACTTTTGTACATTTGTTTGAACACGTGTTGTAAAGGTTTTTTAATGTTAATAAACATATAAATGAACAAATTTGTGAGGCGTTTGTCTTACCCTAGTGACTCAAATTATAAGACAAATATGGAAGGAAAACTTTTGAATGCCTTTGAAATAATATCAGGAGCACCCAAAAGTAAGGCAATAGAGACCTACCGCCAAAACATTTTTAAGTGTGGATACGTCATCTGTCAGCTCAAGATTTTATAAGCTCGTGCAAGAAAATCTCCGTGGTATTAGAATAACCATCTCATCAGATAGATCTTCAAACTAACGAAGTGAAATTTAAATTTTATTGACAAAAATTCAAATACACGAAGTTATTTCGGGAGATACATTCCCGAAGGGCCTTACAATGAACTTTTTTTTTAAATGTGAAATTAAACAGACGGTTTGTTAAAAATATATATTGTCATTCTTTATTGAAATTTGGTGTAGACACTTGATCATTTATGGATGAAAATTAATATCTGGGAAATGTCCACCACTATCACGTTTGCAAAACGCGATCGATATTGGTTTTGAGACCTTCGTTCAATTGATTGTGGGTTATTCTCATAAATCGTATTTTGCACATAGCCCCACAAAATAATCTTATGGTGTTAGATCGCAGATTCTTGGTGGCCAACTTACATCCTCCCGTCGCAAAATTAATCGTCTGTCAAATCTGTTTCTCAATAAACTGATGGTTTCATTGGCTGTATATCATGTTAAGCCGTCCTGTTGAAACGACAAGTCTTTAATATTCATATCATCAAATATTAGTCATACAAATTTGTTATCATGTTCGGTATTTTTGCTACTGAACCAGTGGGCTCAAATTTTTACTAAATGGTCAACCTTCTACTATTTGTGAAAAAACTGAATATATTGAAAAAAAAAAATCTTATTGGAAGACTCTGTACAAAGCGGTGAATACAAATCGTGAACCACATCAGAACCGTAGCTAAGCAATGCAACAGGTGCAAGCAAAGCCGTCTTGGAAACGAACTCGGATGCCAAATGGGAGCGAAATTACGAGATCCAAACCTTCATGTCGATGCTCCTCGGGAAGCGCCGGGTCGTCTACCTTGCTAATAACCGACTAGTAAGGCTGGAACCTAGTTTAGCTAAAACTAACTCAGTACCTACGCAAATGTTGTTCCGGAACTATTGCACGAGTCAGCTACAGTACTCCTCGTCTAGATATCGATACCTTGCTTTCATACACACCCGCCGACCGAGCCGGCTAATTTTCGTTGATGTTGCGCCTTCCTTAGGCCTTCGCGCGATTTACGATTCAGCAGTCACAACCGGAAATATATTGATGTTTGACGTTGAACTTATCTAGCTACGGTTCTCTTTCTCTCTCTCTCTAACTCTCTTCCATCTATCTCGATCCATCGTTCTCGCCCCTCCAGTTTCGACATCATCTTATACGTATGTCTTGTTCGAAGTCGTCACGTCATCGTAGTCTGGGTCTTCTCCTACAATGTCGAACAAAGTGGATTTGATGAATCCGATAATATCACATTCTCCAAGGAGGTCTTAATCTCGTGAATCATCCGAGTATGATATCCGTTATTTACAAAATTAATTTGACCATAAATGGATCGGATGACCTTTCTTTCAAATGTAAATTTAATGTAATCTATAGAGTTATTGCTACTCAAGCTGCAACTTTCAACTTGCTTTTTAAAGTGCAAGTTTACTCGACTGCGAAAGATATATAGATCCTAACAGTCTTGACTGTGTTTTGAAGCCTCGTTGATTTTAAAAATAAGTAAGGCGAACACCATCAGGAAAATTTGAGAAAAAACGTTGAACAATTTTTATCACAGAATTTGATGAAATTTGATTCACGATCCTTAGGACATCAAGTTGACGAAGAAAAATGATTATGTATTGAGAGCGCGATTTTCCGTATGGAACAGACAAACAACACTATGCCATTCCTTACAATTCTTAGTACTTTACAGATAGGGTATCGATATAATAATGGGCAGTGATATAACGTGGTTTTGATGTAAAGCAGTTCGAAGAGAAATACAAATAATAAAAAGTAGCGACGGTGTGATTTACTGGAAAATAATACAAAGAAAACAAATATGACACAAGAACAAATCATCTGTATCTGAAGCTCATCACATTTATCAAGGGTGGAAACAGCAGGACAGATCAGAATAATAATAATATCATTCTGATCGCCTGAAACCATCGGTTTTACAGTAAATTGCTGGTAAATTGGGTTTCTTTAGAAATTCTGATAATAACCCAATCAGAACATTACTGAACACAAAACCGAGAAAAGGAATAAATTCCACTTAGCAGTACTAACGTCCTTATCGTTACAAAGGAACTGATACAAATTGAAAACCGTAAGCATCCCTCTCTTAAAAGTAAAAATCTCTTAAAAGTATCTACAAGTCAGATCATTTCTAATCTTCCCCGTGAGGTGAAATTAGAATGTTTAGATGGTAGTTTGAACTCAGTTGTAGCGAGATGATGAGGAATCCTGTAAAAACGCGATTAAAAGCTTTTGTAATCATCGCGTCAAACAATTTTGAAACTTATTTCTATAAGTTGCCGCAGCTTGGAACCAAGGTTAATTGACTATACCAATAACATTCGTCACTATAAACCTTTGCTGAACACCAACGTTTCTTGTTCAGTTTTAGTAGTAGGGAAATGCAGAATACTTCAATTAATTTTACATTACCATCATAAATAGGCTTTTACAGTGCGATCCATATCAGTTGTTTGACGTACATGTGAGACCAAAACGCAGACAAAGGGAAACTTAAACTCAAGTACGTAGCTAGATATTCGAATGGAGCTGTCAGGGAAATTCATCGTGTTGGATTTAGCACGAATTAATAATAACAACACTCAAAAAAAATTTCTGTAAATATACAGCACACAAAACAATTTGTAAATTATAAAAATAAATTGTAAAAATAACAATTTTATTTTAATAAATTCAATAAAATTTTCATAAAATTGAAAATATTAAAAAAATACAATAAAATTTGTAAATTTAACAAAAATTTCGTCAAATATACAAAATATTTACAATAAAATTGAAAGAGACGTTGTTAAATTTACAAATTATTTTGTGTGCTGTATATTTACAAAAATTTTGTAATTTTTTTTTTGACTGTAGGTATACAACAAAAGGCAAGAAATAATCACCTCAGTACTATAGTTTGCAAAATTACCGACTTTTGGAATTACCGCTAATTCGGTAAACGTTTCTGAAAAATCCGATTAACCGGGTTTTTACCGGTAATATAAATTAAATTTAATTTTTAATAAAACGAATAAAAAAAACTAGGAGAAATAACGCAATCAATAATATTGCATTTCAAAATATATGTAAATACACATATTTTTCAATTTTAACAATTCAGAAAAAAATTAATTAAAATAATTATCAATAATTAAAAAAATATTCATTTGTTTTAAATAAATTGTAAGCACTACTATGCCAATTCCCTTAACCATTTGAGTCACAAGCAGCGTGATCGCGCGCTGTTGAGATTTTATGTCGAGAAAACCCAGCACATTTGGAACATTGTCGACAACTGACGGTGGGTTACCGATTGTCGAAGTGGCGCGCTCAGATTTACTGATGTAAGTACATTACACAGCTCGTATAAATAGTATATTTTACAAAAGGTTTGTCTCAATAGATTGTCTTTTCGTACTCATTTAGAGAAAGCGCGGTTGTCCTGTTTGGGATTCCTCGACAGTGTTTTTTCAATACCCCCTGGGACTCAAACGGCTAATTCTCTAAAAGTTCTTTTGCGTATTGAAATAGGCTCGTAAAAAACGCATCGTATCCATTCTGTCATCATTTTAATTTGATCTAAATTATATCGTACATATCAGATCAGCCGCTGAAAAAACATGCTTCGATTCGATTGTCGGACAAATGGTTAGAATTAGAGTTTAAATAAGAACCAGAACCAATTTTAAATATTTAAGTCTAATGTTCTGTTCTTGAAAGAAATCCATCTCTCTTTTTATCACATTTACTAACCCTCTAGGATCATTTGGAGCATGTGTTTCTAAAAGAGATTTATTAATTTTATCATCAATTGGTCGCTACAGCTTTTCCTTCATTGACATCATAAGAACAGGGGATAAAGAAGTTGAAGTAGATTGATTGATGATCATTTGAAAAAAAGTAGCGGCTTCTATAAATTCAACTTCTTTATACGAATTTTGTTCGAAAACCGCGACTTGAGAGTTTGGAGTTTTTTTTGTTATTTCATCAGCACGCTAGATGTAAATATGAAATTTGATTATTATTTATAACAATCAACAGTCATATTAATTTTGTGCGTCTAGTAGGTTAGTGAAACAGCAGCAAAACTCCCAACTCACAAGTCTAAGTTTTTGAACAAAATCTGTACTCTGGTTCTGTTGGAGTGGAGAATGTTTGAATTATTTCAAAATTTTTTGTTGGTAATAACAGTTTTGCTCGTTCTGGTGAATATTTGATATTCATCGTCTTTCTCGCTTGATGGATCATGGAGATATTGTAATATATCAGAATAAATATTCCGTCTTTCCTTAATGCGAACAATTAGAGCTTATTTAAACTCTTGCATCCTAATATTGATTTTTGTGCACTAATCTCATCTAGCATAAACTTTAAGGTTAGATCCGTCACATACAAATTTACATCTTTACGGCAAAGTACAGCAACTTTTACTGGCTGCAATGTTGCGATTGTAGATGCAAGTAAAACTACTTCTATACTATTCTTATCTTCTGTGAAACTGAAACTAGATTTAATAGATATCTATGTTAAAAATTTGAACATTGGCGTATACATATTTTACATTTGTAGCAGAGGCGTAGCATTTTTTAAGAATTAAAATTAATTAAAAAAACTTTATGTTTTGGTTAATTTATAAAAAAAATTGAAATAACTACTAAAAATAAAACATACCGAATTTTTTTTACTCTTACAGAAATACCGGTAAAATATGAATTTACTGGTGAGTCGGTAATGCTTTTTTGGTAAATTTGCCGGTAAATCGATAAACCGATTTACCGATAATGCAAACACTACTCAGTACAG
Source organism: Nephrotoma flavescens (assembly GCA_932526605.1). Lineage (NCBI taxonomy): Eukaryota > Metazoa > Arthropoda > Insecta > Diptera > Tipulidae > Nephrotoma > Nephrotoma flavescens. The sequence goes on from OW052221.1 coordinate 73,230,477, forward strand.
TGAAGACACTCGTAGACCCGATAATATTTTGAATCTAATAGCGAGGATACGGGTGGGTACTAAAGACCGAAAATTTTACTGCTAATCATCACCATCATACAATTTGCGATAAATAAGCTAACCAAATGAATGTTATGACAAAACTACAGTTAAGCAAATAAAAACAGCTTAGCAACATCTAACATCAACAATATTTTGTAATGCGCTTATTAAGAGCTTTATTAATTTCTTTAGTATTTGAAGATTGAAGGTCAAATTTTTATGCGAAACTTTGATCGTGACGTTTTACATTCATATTTCATTAGGATTTGTGAAGAGTTGCTAAATCGAGAATTCCAATCTCTAAATTTCGCAGGTAAAGCGCATTTTATTGTACGGTTGGATTAGATTACAGTGCCTTAAACTTTGTAATATTGCATGAAAATTTAAATGACGAAATTTAAAATACATTTAAGTAACAATTTCAAATTTCGAGAATCCAAGAATGTCTATAATAGAAATGTTTGTACAATTATCAACAGGTATCTAATTATAGTATAAACGTGCTAAATTTATTAATTACATAATTTCGAGTTTCCTGAGTAAATAATATTAGCGAATTTAGAAAAGAATTGGCTAACCCAAATGGTTATTAATTTGTGTAAAAGCAGCTCTCAATAGTCGAGATTGAGCAACTGTACGATGGAGAGAGGTTTTTAGTCGTATCCGCGTAGGTAGCGGAAAGCAAAGAAATACTGAGGCTCAAGCATTCACCTGCACTCTATATGGTTCGGCTATTAGTAAGATGAATGTATCGAGAAAAACGAGTGCCAAACTACCCCGATTAACTTAGTTGCACTGATTAGAGCAACATAGGACATCTATTTTAAGGACATATTGTGCAAGGTTGAACTGGACCTTGGTCATAGGTGTCTTTGGGAAAATATAAACCCATCTGCAGAACATGAAAGGGAGATCTTCTACTAAAGTTGCAAATAATCGGCAACCAAAAAATGACCCTGGAGCAACAAGCGAAGCGAAGATCTCTACAGCATTAAGCTCTCTAAGAACACGTTGCGAGGAAATGGCGCAATAACATAGACATTTACAAACTTAGCTATAAGTGAGTCAGCAATGAAAATGATGCGAGGACTATCAAAAAATGTTGTCAACATTGGAAGTATCAAACATTTCACATGTTTTTTAAATGTCTGCAATATCGAAAGCACTATGAACCGGCACAAAGCCTAATTGACTACACTACGATTGGTGAAAGACATCGAAATTCTGTGCCTATTGCAAGGGAGACTGGGTTTCTGAATGGGGCCAGTAGAGTATCAAATGACCTCGATCCATTTATTTTAATACACGCACATTCTTCAGAGATAATGTCACGTGAATAATTAATTTTATCCGTTGATTAGTAACGGCATTTTAATGAGAAAGATGGAAGGCTGTTATTTCAATCGGTTGAAAAAGTTCCAAGTTAAATATTATCAAAGACTACTTCTTCCGTAATAGAATTCCATGGTATACGCGTAAAATAGACGATGGCACAGTGGATCACGCTATTACGAGTAGATATTATGCTGTTGCCTATTTGCGATTGAAATGATGACTGCACACAAGTAACAGATAATTCGGATCTGTAATGATTATAGATTCATAAGCCTCAACATCAGATCTGTAATAATCGTGCCTTTTAACGCTTACCGATTTTGTTCCAGATTTTCTCAATATCAAAAAAGATTTATGGATATAGAGTTTTGCAAATAATGTCGGTTTTCAACCTCAATTAAATCAAGGATATCATGAGTTTTGTCGAATTATTCCATCGAAATTTAATAGATTTGTAAATTTTCTTTTAGAAGTAACTGTCATCTTGCTTTTTATTAAAAATGGATATAACAAGTTTTGCAAATCACGGCCTCAAATGTAATAATTATATAACCTAAAAAATTGATCAATCAGCTAATGCAACGTTGAAGGCGATATTTCTCAAGAATTCTATATTCTCATTATTTTTTACGATCCTGCACAACAGCTATTTTTTTTTCTTTTGGAACATACACACACGCTTACGACTTTGAAAACAATATTATGACGTCCTTTAAAGTTATCAAACCACCCAACTACTTGCGCTGAAGTCCGAAACGTTAATTTTTTTGGCGAATTTAAGAGCCTTTTGTCTGATTAACGGTCCATTTATGGGTAAATTTTGACCCCTCAGTTGATGTATCCAAGTAAAATGGTATTATCCACTTTATCTAACACAGACATAATGTTAATGTAAAAATGGACACCATTCACTTCGAATCGAAAAAAGTTGAATTCGAAAAAAGTCGAATCGAAAAAGTGAAACTTGTATCTTTTTTGCTTTTCGAAAATGATACAACATACCGCCATTCGATTTTTTCGAATTTCGATTGGAAGTGATGGTACAACATACCGTCCCAGTAGTCGAAGCAAATAATCGCAAAACATAAAAAATAAAAATCCAAAACAAACGTAATAAAAATTTAAAAAATTCGAATAAGAGAAATAAAAAATCCAATTAGTAGAAAAATTCGAAATAGGAAAATTCGAACTACGGATAACAAATTACACAGAAAATTAGATAAAAATGCTCCTGCCATAAATTGAAATTAGATTTAAGGAATAATTCGACTACTAGAAGTTCGATTTATAGAAGTTTTACTGTAGTCATAATTTTATAATATGTATAATTTAAAAAGATGAAAACACAAACACATTTTAATTGACAAAATAAAATAAGTTGTATGGCAACTTAAAAAAAACTAGTCTTACTGTATTTTATGCCTTTCCGTTTTTATTGGAAGTTTTTGTAATGCAAGATTAAGTAACTAACCCCTGCGAAATATATTAACATGAAATGAAATCTTTACTAATATTTGTAAAATGAAACAAGTCTTTTACACCCCTATTCCTCTAGTCGCATCACTTCAAGTGATGTGACTACTCATCTTCTCGGTTACTAGATCATTAAATCAAAACTTGCAAAATAATTGTTCATAATAGTCGTTCTGGCTGTTTTTTAAATCTTAGTATGCTGCTTTATAAATATTTCCTATCGACTGCTATCACTTCAAATGATAATTTCTATCACTTGGAATTTTGACGTGACAAATAAACCAAAAATAATCCAAACTAATGCAGCCAACTAAGATCTAAAAAATTTTCATTGAGAGTTTTGCACAAAACTATTTAGTAAATTTTGATTTTAAAATCTAGTAACCCGGAAGATCCATAGTCACGTCGCATGAAGTGATACGTCTAACGGAATTGAGTATTTAATCCCTTTTATAAGAACATAAAAATTAACTTACTTTTAGTCAGCAAACCCGCAAATTCTTGGAAAACACCTGCACGAAAAGGACCTCCTGTAATATACGAAATAAAAAAATTCAAAACGCAAGCGCGATATGTGTGAAATACACACATCACAAATTTCTTTATTTAAAAATTTGCTCGTCCTTATGTCATCTTGGCAGGCAGCTAGCTGTAAACAAAACTATTTTGTTCGTTCTGAGAAGAACGGTTTTCGACAAGGCACAATATTACAAGTGCAAAATTTTATAAAAAAATAATCTTCTTTTAAATATATCAATTTGGGGTTTTGGAAGAGAGTAGAAAGGTGGGATAGGGAACTTGAATTGGAGAAATAAAGGATTTAAAAGGTTTTGGATGCTATTATCAAATGGAATTAGGAAGAGGTATATGAGGTAAGAAAAGGAAAAGGAATAAGGATAAGTTTTATATTTTTTCGAAAAGGTTGTGTTGTTTGTATTATTTATTATTATTTTTTTTTTTAAATTTTCGTATTTTTTAAGATAGACAGATAAAGGAAAAATATAGTACTTTTCGCTTCTTTTTCTTCTCTAAGCATTTTTTAAGGTTTAATTATTTTATTTTGTTTTTGTTTAAAGTTATATATTCTTATTTTTTACTGATCACATTTAATAAGTCTTATATCTGTATTAATATATAATATATTGTTTGCACACTACTTTATTTGTTTTACATTTTTTTTTTTTAATTCTTTTAAACTAAAAAAAATTTTTGTGAACTTTTTAATTTATATGGAGGATATTTTTTAATTATTTGACGAACAAGAGGATCACAGAAAAAAATATTAATCTAAAAATTTCTTATTTTTATGTATTGGTATGTAAGTTATTTTGCCAGAGTAACACCATTGGTTGATTCCACTTAGAATTTAATTAAAGCATATATCTTATTATTTTCTTTTACTAAATTATTTATAATTTTTTTTGTTTCAATTGGATGATGAATGTTAAAATTCGATCGATTGTCGCATAATTCATTATATGTATACATATTTCATATTTAATTCGTGATCTCTCCATTTTATATGTATTTTAATTAGTTTTAAAAATAATCATAAGTAATCTCCCTCTTTGTATTTTTGTTTTTGTAATATGATATTATGGAGAGCATTTAAAATAATCGATATTTTAACATTCATTTTCGTATATAAAAAACGAATACATTTTGTGCACATACAAAATATGAATATTTTTCATTTAAACTATAACCGTTTTTAGTTTTTTTACCAAAGTAACACGGACACGGGGAAAATGATGAAAATTATTCAAATTTTGATGTTCGCGAGGTGTATCGTGTTATTACAAAAAAAAAATTACATGATATTTCGATTTTAATTTAAAGTTTCAATCATGGAAAAATTTATATTTTTGTTTGTTGTTTTCTATCTAATAATGGAAAATTCGATATTTTTCAATGATTAAAATCTTTATATACAAAATGTTTATCTTTTTCAATTTTAATTTTATTTATCCAAGGTACGTTATAGTTTTATCACAAAAAGAGAAGTCACGTGAATTATTATCTGGCTTTGATCAAATTTAGTTTTGGATCTATATTTTATTTAAAGTTCACATTCGATTTTTTTTTTAAATTAATTAATGCTTCAATTTTACAATTAATACAAATTATGATTCGGCTATTAAGAACATTTAAATTTTGTATTTGTAATTAATTTGATTATTATTTTTTCCCAATTTAGTTATTTGTTTTAATACCTTGTTTATTTAATGGTTTAATATTCTAAATTTGTTTTTTATTCTTAAAATAGGATTTAAATTTATTAATTTTGACAAAATAAAAACAAATACATTGTTTAGAATTGGAGATACTGGGGAGGTGAGGAAGATTAAATAAAAAGTGGCATTTTGATTTAAATAATAGATAATAATAAAATAAACAAAATCTTGTTAAAAATAAATAAATTTTCATTTTTTTATAGTTTTTGGCTTTGATTGTTATTTATGATGAATCAAACAGTTTATTTTAATTTAGAAATTTGTGATAAAGTAGATTAAAGTTTTATAAAAACTAAAAAAAAAAGTTTGTGTAAAGTTTGTTGGTCTAAATTTTAAGTGCCAATTTTACATTTTTGGCGGTCATACATATTACTAATTTTCGGTTACGAATCCTTTACACGCGGAGAAGTATAATACCGCACAGTATTATATCATACTCGAAAAATATCTCGTGTGTGATACAATACGATGCGACACGATAGTGTTTCGAGTACAAAACATTAGTAAAAATCATAAATGTAGATTCCAATTTACAAACTTTACACAGAACATTCGATTACATATTTTTTATCACAAACAGATCAAAATTTACAATTAAAATACTAGTTTTAAATCTTTTATCACAATTAAAACTTAATATATATATATATTTTTTTTTTTTTTGTAAAAATTTATTTATTTTTAATAAATGTTCCACATTTAAGCTCAACTGAATATTTACAAATACTTGCGTCTTGGTTACCAGTTGAAGTTACTTGAGGAAGCCTGCTTCAAATTAAATAAAATCTCGAAATAATAATATAATAATGAACCAAATTTCAAGAATAAAAAAGGACATTCATTCGCTATCAAAAAAATATTCATTCTTACAAAAAATGATAATAATCTTTCATTCAAATATATAAATTTACAGTTTACAATATTTAGTCATTTTACATATTATAGTCTGCCATTTAAACTAAATTAACTGACTATACCACAATAAAAAAAACAAATTAAATAAAATTTAATGTTTATCAATTTTTCTTTATAAGACATCTTCAACATTCTGATTTTCTAATTAAATTTTTATTTTTTTATTTTTTTTAATATTTAAATTGAGAAATTTATTATTTTTAATGTTTGTACTGTATTTGTGTATGCATTACAATTATTTATTATTTTAATTAATAATAATAATTATCTTAATTGTCAATTTTTTTTAATTTTTTTGATTTTGATGTACGAAATTTTTTTTAAAATGGTAATTCTAATATTTATTATTTATATATGTTAAAAAACAAAACAAAAAATAATAAAAAAATAATCCGCCATCTTATGGACAAACATAAAATGGAGGGAGGGTGGGTAAAAATATGGATTGTTAAATAAAAAAAAAATTGACGTTCAGACAATATTAAGAATAAAATCTGTTGACAAAACATATATAAGTCAATGATTTTCGATGTTCTTTGATACAAATTAAAATAATAGTTCATCAAAATGGCCCTAAAAACGAATACTTTTCTTTTCATTGTATGTAGGGAGGTCTCGATTCGTCCCGAATTCTGAACATAATCGTTATGTTACTTCTTTTAATAGTATGACATTGAACAAATTATTTTTTCAATGGAATGTTAATAAAAAAAATTATTTTAAAAAATATTCATCGACCAACCCTTAATTACATACAAATTAAAAAAAAATATTATTTTTTAAAATTATTTTGAAAAACTACAATTTTAAATTTTTCTTGTGTATTCTATTAAAAACTAAAATTTAAGGATTTTAAAAAATATAGAGAAAAACAGGGTAAGCAAATAAGACATAATTTACTAAAAAATTTTTACAATTTAGATTGCATTCCGGAATTTATGAGATTGTTTGTGATAAAATAAAGACTTACAAATTTAGTTTTTTAAGCTATACCCAATCGAATGTGTCCTATTTACTTACCCCATTTTGATAAAAAGTTTTGTTAAAAAAAAATATATATAATATATAGACAAATAAACACTACTACACTATTTTATATGATTTGTTTTTAAGATGGCGGTGTTGTTTTTACAGTTGTATATAATAATAATATCCAGGAACTTAAAAATTTATTTACGATTTTGTTATGCTTTAACATTTAACATAATTTTTAAATTATGTGAGAAATCGTTTTGTTTATTATTATATTGTGCTGCTGATTGGGCACAGCTTAATGTCCAATGGGTTGGAGGTCGTGGTAATGCGGTGGGAGCTGGAGCATCATAACACTTACTACCAGCATAATATGAAAAATTTGGTGGTGAATGTGATACCGTAACACCTCCATTATTATTATAATAGTTATTTGATGGTGATGATGAATGACAAAAGCCACCAGGGCTCGAACGACTATTTGTTTGACTTTGACGATATTTTGGAGGTGTTATGGGTAATGGCTGTGTCGCTGACATGCTAATAGGTGATTTCTGCCCCCTTTTCTTATGACTACTAGTATTACCATTACTGCCATTTCCTCCACTATGTTGAGGGCTGGCATTTGTATAATATCGTTCGACGCTCCTAACCCCAGATTGTTGTCTATTGTGCGAGTTCGTCATTTTTGATTTTTACACTAATTATGTCTATTAATTATTACTTTTAAGTCCCAAGTTCTATTTTATTGTATTATTTTATATATAAAATGCAGTGTGTTTATGTTTATTAAAAATTGTTTTTGTTATTTATTTTGTTCGAGTTCGGACGATATTTGTTTTATTTTATCACAGAACACAAAAAAAATTAAAAAATAAAACAAAAGAAATACACTTAAAAAAAATTGATGAAGAACTTTACCACTATGAATTTCGATCTCTCTCACTTTGACCTAATATTTTTATTATACTGACTCGTTCTAATTTTTTCAATAATAATTGTTTTACAACCACATTCATGGATTTTATGTTGTTTTCCATTAATCGAATATGTAGCTTGTGTTACAGAAAAAAAAACGATGAAAATTCACAATTTTATTTTTTTAAACAAAAAAAAAAAAATTTAAACCAAAAATTAAACGAAAACAAAATTTTCCAACTTTCTTTCTTTTACTTCTTATTTATTATTAAATTAGATGCTCTTTTTGTATATTTTCAAAACGCTTCAGCACTAAAATAAGAAAATAAATAGAAAAACAAAATGGCGATGTTAGAAATACACGTCTTCTTTATGTTCGAACTTGTTTTATTTTACCAACAATATGTTGAACACTGAATTTATTTTTATTATTATGTGATTATCACAAATTTTATGTATCATATAATAAAAGCACTTTCCTAATATTATTATTTTACTTTAAAAACTTTTTGTTTTCTTATACACTACACAAATTAATTAAATTTCTTTTAAAAATTAAAAATAATAAAATTTTTTTTATTTAATTTTTTATTTTTTGGTCTTCGTCTAAAACTGAAGACGTCCTATCTGCCCAGCACTAACTTTCCGTTTGAGCTGTTCTTGTTTTTGTTGCGAGAAGCAAAGCAAAAAAAAAATATTTACTGGAAGTACCGAATAAAACCGACCAATCAGAACGCGCGTAATTGTAAATAGCGAACTATTACAATTTTTTGTTTCTAGTTTGAGCAAAAATATTATGTTTTTTATATTTTTAATAGCAATGAAATTGCATATTTAAAAATAGTCACGTAATCTAAATATATATATGGTGATTATTTTAATCAAAAAATAGTTTCATTATAGACGAATGTTTAGTTAGTAAATATTTTTTTGATGGTATAATTTTTAATGCGTAGTAGTTTTGTTTTGTATGTATATTGTGAATGTTTTTTATCATTATTTGAAATCGTTTTTGGATATTATTTCGTTTACGTGTTAAATCAAGCGTGGGCAACGTTAATTAAAATGTGATCCAAATTGAAATCCAACAATTTACATACTTATTTGGTTCGATGGATGTGATGATTCAATTTGCATTGCGTTTTATATTTTCATTTTACTACTTAAAATGCTTCTTGTTTTATGGTTCACTACTTTTTAACTTTACTTGCGGGTGTTATCAATCACTTCAAAAAGCGATATTCTTTATTTCCTGGACATTTTTCCATAGAAAAATGATGTTATACCGCTTTATATATTATATTGTTACCGTTTTAAAATCTAACCTACACCTTTTAACGCGAGCGGAGTTTGTTCGAACGGACCCGACACCATATATTTACACATATGATGACTTACAACTTCTACAGTCCATATAATAAGCGATTATTATAGACGATGTTTTTGTAGATAAGTTTCTTGTAGTGTAATTAAATTGTGATGCATACCGAAAAGTTTATGGGGATTGCGAGTGCGGTTAAGCAGAATACTTGCCATGTTACAAATTTTAAGGTTGACCTTATTTCGTCGTGTCAGAGATCTTTGTTAAGGATGAGTTAACTAGAGTTAAGATGCTTAGGCTGAAGTTTCGTCACAATTGTTGATGTGTAAACATCTTTACGCGCGTATGCCAAAAATTTTTGTATGGTAGTAAACTTTCAAATGAAACGAACGGAAATGACGTACTACGTTTAAATATCTTCATTTAAAAAAAGAAACAAAATATAAAATAATAAAAAAAGAACAAAAACAACAAAATACATGTATAAATTTTTTACTATACACATAGTCTGAGTGTATATGTATATATAAATAGTATGGAAAGAAAACAAAGAAACATTTATAAAATTAAATAGAAACGACGAATCGACGAATCGACATTTTCAGCGAACAGAAAAAATAAAAAAATTTAAAATAGCGTGTTCCACCACAATTTATGCACTATAGAGAGTGGTACCTATAACGAGATAGTATACTCTTACGATAAAAAAACAGTCAACAACTTGTGTATGTGGCCTTATCACGATCTCGTAGAGCAGTTCATCACGTCGGCTAACAATGATTATGTCTTCTACCATGAACGTAAAAATGCAACCTCAATTGGTCCTCTTCAAAATGAGTTAACGCGCCTCACCACAAAACTGCTAAGTATAGCTGAGGATGTAATGGCGAATTTTGTACGAGATAATAATGACGTCTGGTTTTTAACATTGAACTGCCAGAATCTCAGGTCGCTTCACCTCGACCTAACTGATACAGTCAAGCAGGGATGCTCAATTCTTTTGCTCTCCTAGAACCTGCATGTGCAATTTTCCTAATTTTCAATGCTGCGTTCAGTCAAAGAGAAACAGTCAGCGGGCGGTTGGAGTAGCAGTATATAAAAATTCAAGTAGAACTCATACAGTCACCTCGCATAAGGAAATCATCGTTGGACAAACAACTGGTATGAGCGTAACAACACAACCCATTGGCGATATAAGATGCTTTTGGCAGTTATATACACCTCGCCGAATAAAGCTGTCAAAGGCATAATCAAGTACATACATTTCGTCCTTGCTCCATATTCTGAAAGAATTTCAAAAATTCTTCAAGGAGACTAATATCTTTTGCCGATGATTATGAGCAGGGATTTCATTTTGCTGCTCCCTAAGATCAGTGATGAATCACTTATAAACTTCCTGCGATACGAATTCGATTTGCACAAGAACTCAGATCGAAATATATCTTCTACGAGATATGTGAGAAATATAAGATATATGTACTACGAGATATGGGACCACGTCTTTGATGCTTGCAGCTACCATAGGCCAATTGCGTTGATTATACCGAAAGAGTAATAGTCCAATTTGATGGTAATAAACGAATGAAAAAATCTAGTTAGTAAAATTTCATTTCTTCTTCCTTCAAAGTAAACCATACACACGCACTATACATATGCCATGTATGTGTAAACATGTCCTTGAGAGTACTAATGTACTCACTCTTTTTTTTTTTTTTAACGAACCAGATATTTGAACGTTCGATGGAAATTCTATTCAATCGACCAAGGTTGGATTCACTTACCAACCGACACATTTATTTTAATTTTACAGAATCAACTTGCTTTTTTCAGAATCTCTACCTCACCCTATATCCAACCAAATTAGACCAATCATCCGACAAAGTCAGATCGTGTGAAGCGCTCTTAATTCTATGTAATATGCACTAAATAGTTTAAGAAATTCTAATTTTGGGTTTTTATAAAAAATTATTGGCACAATAAATAGTTTTCTTATATCAGATAAGCCTATTGTCAAACACATAAAGAAAAGAGCCAGTCAGATTCAAGATGAGAAAGAAGATAATTTAAAAATATACTACAAATGTAGAGTTTATTCTAAATTTTTTACAAATAAGATCTCACATTTTAGTCCTTATTCGAAGATCATAAATATATGTTGTATTTGATTATAAATATAGAAAATTAGGTTTTGATTTTTTCAAGGGTTTTTAAGATAGGCTATCATCGAACTGGTGGTTTTATTCACGTGTAAGATGAAACAAAAACGTTAAATTGATGTAATATTCCCCAATAATATTATCTGTTAAAGCTGGACAAAAATTGCTTAATCAAAGCTCTGTTTGTGGTTCAATAATTAATGGTGAAATGTACTAATTGGTAACTTTCCAATATTTGAAATACTCAATTCAATTTTGTAATAAACATGTGCGATTCAAATTTTATTCCGCAAGTTCTATTACTTTTTTTTATTTATTTCTCCTGAACATAAACAAAACCATAAATTTTAGAAATTTGCGCAATATTCGCATTTATAATAATATACGATAGAATTCTTAAGATGTAATATGATCGATTTATAATGTAATATACTGTATTTTATAAAGTTTTATGTGAAATACGCGCAACAATACTTCCAGTCTTCCATGTAATCGGTAAACCGATTACACAATTTGTACTAAATGTGTGCTTATATTCAGCACACAATTTTTATTCAAGTGGGGACTGGGGGGGCCGTTCGATTTTTTTTAATTTTTCATTGTGTATTTTACGTTTTTCAAAATTCAAAGCCATATAGTATTTCGCTTTTATAGAGATGACACATTAGCTCGAGGTAAAAAAATATAGAAAATTGAGTTTTTTTGTTGAATTTTTTTTTGTTGGTTTTTATTTATGTCTTCCATATTATAAAAATATATATAAATGAAGTGATGATAATTTTATAATAAGTTTAATCTATATATTATAAAATAAAAGTGTTTTTGTGTGAATTTATTTGTGAGTTTATGAAAAAAAAAATATTTTATCCGCACCTTTCTATAAAATTTATATCGTCAGTCTTATAAAACATACAATGTTACATTTTGGATCAATAGTGAAGGCTAGCGCTTATTGTAGTACAGTGGCGTCGCATACTTATTATTCTTATACACAACAAAAAAGAAATGTTTAAAAGAAAAATTTTCATTTTCAATGGAATTTATTAATTTGTTTTTTTGTTATATATTTTTCAAAAATGAAAAATAATACTTTTTAATAATATATTTTTTTTTTATTCTACATGTATGTATATGTCTTTTATATGTGATTGTGTGAATATATAAATTATAAATTTAAAACAAGAAAACAGCACAGGAAAATTCGTATTATAATAAAAAAAACAGGAAAGCTTGTGATATTTTTTTTTTTTTGAAATGGTATTTATTATTTTCAATATATTTTTATATTTTGTTTGTTGGGGGCTCGCAAAACAAAAACAAACGAAAAACATAAACATTGCGATAATTGTTGTTGTCAAAATAATTAGGCATACACACAGGCTAGATAACGGAACTTAAAATAATTTGTTTTTGTATATCGATTTGTAATCGCCCGTGCTTACATAACGTCGCAAGTTTCCGTTAAATTTTCCAAAATTCATCCGTTGACGTTTGTTTTGGAGATTATCTTAATGGGGTGGCCTTTTTTGAAAGTTATTTCGTGTGATCCAGGGAACAGGGTACCCCCAGACGTACTAGTTTGTACATATATGTGTATCGATATATGTAGCTTTATTAAACATCTGGTTGTGTGATTACAACAAAAATACTAAATATTATGATTTTCTTTTATTGTAAATTTAAAATGGCTGACAACGTTTTTTATGTATCCCTCTCGTTTGAATTTTCCATTTTATATTACATAGCTATTTAATTCAAGTTAAATTAAATGATTTGTTTTTTGATAAATATAATAATTTAACTCAAATTAATTTTAATTAAAATGTCTTTTGGTAGTTGGTACAAAAATTTATACGCCTAGCATGTACACATAGCGTACAACCACACCCGTAGGATTTTATGGTTGTGCTGTTTCGGAAAATATCGGCATAATACTTTAGAAAATGTACAAGACATTTTTTCCCATAAAAAACATTTATCCTAAACTTTTATTTTTATCATAATGAGGAAGGATTTCGTTGCACGAAAAAAAAACTAAAAAGAAAATATTTTTCAAATTAAAGATTTTCTTGAAAATTTTTGTTTTTGGTGAAAATTCTTCAAGATTATTGATTGTGTGTTTGTTTAGAGTAGGTAGAATGGATTATTTTTTGTTTTTCTTTATCTCACGCTGCTGTGTTTGTTTTGTTAGGTTTATTTTATTACCAAAACATAACGAAGTTAGAATGATTTTCATATTTTAGGTTTTAGGGAACCTAGATTTTCCGGGTGTTTCTTTTTTTGATAAATTACTTATATTCTTGTGTTATAATATGACTTCAGTTTTTTGTTAGGATTTTTTGTTTTGTGAGAAAATTATATCTAGATGCAATGGACGATGTTCGAATACGATCCGGATTTTATCGATTCAAACTTTGTACTGAAATTGAATTTGATTAATGTGTTGTTTAGCTGGAATATTCCGTGAAGATAACGTCTTACCCTGCGTTCGCGGTCTGGGGTTTTATACTACATATTTATCACATCCTTTTTACCGGACAATAGATGATTTAAATTGCCATTTATTGCTGTTTTTTTATTTGACGCTACGTCTACATTTCGCTCAACCATTACAAAATGATAAGGAATTTCCAAGTAAGCTTTTAATTGCCCCTGTCCGATACTATTTTATCCTATCATCAGCCATTTGACTCTTGGAGAGCGAATTGTGGTTTTCGCACCTTCCTCTTCTCGCAACTTCTCAAAGAAGGAATACTATCTTCAGATTGGTATTTATTAAATGTTGAGGGGATTACGAGGCTCCATACATTTTGATGTCTATAAAAAAATCAGATTAGGTTCAGGACCAGATTGACATCATGTCGGGTTATGTCCGTTCAAACAAGTTTAAATATGGCGATTATAAAATGTTAATCATTTTCTCCTATCGAGGGGTCTTGCCTTATACGAAAGGTATCGCGGATACTTATACCGCAATGTATTTTGGTGTGACACAGAGAATCGCTTCTTTAAAACTCAAGAGATAAGATCTGGTGCATCTCTAAAATCGAGATAAAGTAATGAATAATATTACTCAAATGTGCTCGTAAGTTAAATAATTTTCTTTGGCTTCATTGGTTTTCAGTCACTAACTAGATCCTCCCAGTTTGCCAAAGTTGCCGAAAGGATGTCCGCAGGGTGATGTTTTATTTCCACCACTGTTGGGTTTCTCTGCATTGTAGAGATGTTGTGTTTAGAAAAGAGTCAAGTCAAGTCCTGTAAATAATCTTAGTTGTCTTTATAAGAAGAAATATTAAACAGGTTCCGTTCTTTCTCTGTTTGAGAGATCACCAGGGGCCCTATTTTTCAATACGATACGAAAACGAATGTACATGATTCATATTTGAAATAAATCAGAATCGTACGATTCTTATTTAAAATTGAATAAGAACCTTGTTCTTTAGTTTTCGTATCATATTCAACAATAGAGCCTCAGGTCAGACTATATTAAGCACCGTGTATTGATTGTGTATTGAGCATCGATATTCAACATTCTGAAAACATTACCTGTAGAGCAACCTTCAGGAATTCTTTGGCATCTTTTGGAAATGCAGAAGAGCTTTTTATAAATCTTGCGGCCTTTCTCCAAGATACCTTTCCTTCATTTTCAAGTTGCTAGAGGCCCAATTAATTGCTTCAGTAAGTAAGGTGGACGCTGTACAGATTACTGCATGTAAATCACTAGGTTTTCGTATTTTAATCTGTCTACGATCTGACCTTACCGGGTACATATTATTCTAGGTGCCTTCTGCACAAAGTTTCAGGCAGAAGGTGATGTAGATACCTCTTCTTATATCATATGAGAAATTTGGTGACTAGATAAATCTGGTTCTTGGCTTGAGTTCGTGGGCCCCAAGCCAGCAATTCTACGATCTTTCGATAAAGGTAAAAAGGTTATCAAGAAATAAGCAAATCATGCAATCATGCCTTAATATTGCTAACTACTGCAAAACTAAATTTTTCATCAGTGACCATAATTAGGCGTCTGCTAGATGTACTTTATTTTTAAGGAAGGACAGGTCACGTATCTTAGTCATGATTCTTACGGGTTATTTAAAGGTAATCTACGGCTATGGGTCTATCTCAAGATGCTCCGTGTGAACATATTTTTAAGGCCATTTAATGTAGAATAACTATCTAATCGAATAGGAAACATTGGTCTCATCCGTTTCAGGTTCAATTTGAGAAAGAAACTTTATGTTCTACTTACAGACATAAATAATATTCGCTCTGATTGGTTAATATTTGTTTGTCTTAGGTAGGCCACACACGTACAGTTTTAACTGTCAGTTTTAGCTGTGTCGTTACAACTGTCTGTTTTAACTGTGAACTGAGATGCACACACACGTTCAGTCTAATCCTTCAGTTATTATCATGGAGTTGAATAGGCGGAACGATTTGGCTGCTCCCGGTGTATGAAATTTTGGCACAAAACTGAGAACTGTGCAGTTAAACCCCCACACACGTTCAGTTCAGTTAATCGTTTCAGTTAAAAATATAAAAATTTTAAAGTTCTCAGTTAAACTGTACAGTTGAATTTTGAATTATAGATGGCTAATGTGTTAGGCCGGCCACACGAACAGTTTTAAATGCCAGTTTTAACTGTGTAGTTATAACTCTGTTTTAACTATGAGCTGAGATGCACACACTGTTCAGTCCAATCCATCAGTTATTATCATGGATTTGAATGAGCGGAACGATTTGGCTGCTCTCGGTGTATGAAATTTCCACACAAAACTGAGAACTGTGCAGTTAAACCACCACACACGTTGAGTTCAGTTAATCGTTTCAGTTAAAAATATAAAAATTTAAAAGTTCTCAGTTAAACTGTACAGTTGAGTTTAACTGAACTGAAATACAGTTAAAACTGCCTGTTAAAACTGTTCGTGTGTGGCCTACCTAAGAATCACAACGTACAGTTGAGTTTAACTGAACTGAAATACCCACACACGTACAGTTTAGTTTTAACTGTACAGTTAAAACTGTACGTGTGTGGGTATTTCAGTTCGGTTAAACTTAACTGACAGTTTAACTGAGAACTTTAAAATTTTTATTTTTTTAACTGAAACGATTAACAAAATTGAACGTGTGTGGGGGTTTAACTGCACAGTTCTCAGTTTTGTGTCGAAATTTTGAGATGAGAGGACGTTTCATATAATAATTAAAACATTGAATTATACAAAACTAGTTCGACTATTTATATAATTTTCATTTTATTTTGAAGTAATTAAAAATTAACATCTTGTCACGTAAACATAACCAAGTTATTGAGGATTATATAGATCCGAACCTTGTTTGTGGCAAGTTAAATGTAGTGATTATCATGACCGTGCCAAAAAAGATGCTGCCTACTTTTTATTTAATTTTTTTAATATTAAAAAAACCACACCGAGAGCAGCCAAATTGTTCCGCTCATTCAAATCCATGATAATTTCTGAAGGATTAAACTGAACGTGTGTGTCCATCTCAGTTCACAGTTAAAACAGAAAGTTAAAACTGTACGTGTGTCGCCGGCCTTATACGATTAACTTGACATGACTAACCTACCATTGTCACAAAACCTTTTCTACATTTTAATGAAAATAAATAAAGTCGTGCTTCCATACTTATGTGATAAAAAATTGTTGAAGAGATTAATAGACTACATAATCTCCGCATATCCGGTACCTAACAATAAGGCTAAGTTGAATTAGGTAAAAAAATCCCATAACCGTGTCCAAAATTGCGAAGGAGTGCAAGGATACTATATGCATTTACTGTGAGCTGAAATAAATAACTTAGATAAATACTCCTAACTGCCGCAAGACTTTCGTTTCATAAGTGAGCCTAATTTGGCGATATGCTTGTATCTTTAAGGTCTTGAGTATTTTATAGGTCGCCTACATCGTATGCCTCTAGTTGAAGATGCTCTGAAAAATAGATTCGCAGACGATGATGGCATTCATTTTATGTGCTACTCAGGTCAGCTTTCAACATAATTAGGTCCGAAGGTTAACATCATGTCCGACCATTTAATGTTAAACAACTTTCTTTCGCGCTGCTGAAATTTGAAAAAGCGATGAGAAAAAGACGAGAATCGTGTTACCTAACACATACAAGAACCGATTGTTATCTGCGTTGGGAGTTTATTTTTGATGTTTGCGTTTGCACCAAAAATGGTTTTACGTTGGACTCAAACGTTAATGCACTCAATAATATAATTGATATTAGATGAGTTTATTAATGGCATTGAAAAAGGCTGAATTTAGAACTTGCCATACCTTAAATGTAGGAGATGAGTAGAAGATCGATCCACTATCAGTCGTGCGTGGTAAAAGTAAAATGTACAAGGGTTCTGGATCTAAAGTTTTGTGTTTTATAAGCGGAATATAATATAAAATCTATATTGGGAGTGGGACTGCTTCCATCTCCATCAATGTAAATCTGGTTAGTCATAGACTTTATTTGGATGTCTAAAATTTTAATGCCATGTTTTAGAGATTAAAGATTCTATCTGGTTTCTGCTGATAGGTTTCTAGAAGGGAGCGCCTGTTCCAACGGTTCTCGATTATCTTTTGACTTTTAAGATTATGCAAATTTATAGGATTAATACGAAGGCTGTCGACTTGATACTGCTTGGATGTTTGCTGTTGACAAATTATACAGTTAAGTCATATAAAAATAAAATAAACCTCCAAATTTTAAACTGATTTGTCATTCCATGTCTAAAATGTTATATGGATGTTAATTGCTTTCTCCCAGCGTTAAGCCTTAGATTTAGGATTTTCCTAAATATTTTAGTACTCTTATCTTTACATTTTCGATGGTGACAAATTGAATATTTCTTGCTACCTGATTAGAAGTTGGTTATAACGTATATAATTTGTTTTCTAAATTTTTTTAAAACTATCCACCCACCCACCTTTTTATAAAGGTATGTACATTTTGTCCTTATATTTATATTATCTGCCACCCAGGCAATCTCATTTGATCTTTTTATATTATGTTGTAATTTGTTTAGAGCAAAGTCAACAACAATATAAATTTATTATAATTGGCCTGTCTCAACCACAAACAATATACGTATTGTAATTAAGCTAGAAGATGGTTTGAAATACCTCTTTTAAATTGTAAGCATATTATTTTTCAGTATAAAATGAGGCTGACAGGATGGTGAAGTCATCTAGCCATATTACGTTGTGCATACAATTAACCACAGAAGGGGTGAAAAGTGGAAATACGTTATATACATTTACTCGTACAAGGGAATCTGGTACGCGTACGCTTTTTTGAAAAATGTACTTGGCTTATTTCAATTTTATATACTTAATTGTGATTGATAAACGAAAATCTAGTATCTGTAATTCTGTACATAATTCGATGAGATCGGTTCGTTGTGGGAGGTTTTGTTTATATAAAAAAAAAATATGTATATTTCTGCTAAGTTATATAAGTGGATGTTAGAGATAACATTAGGAATGTATTAAAATATTCAATAAATACTAAGAATTAGCAGAAATCAAATATTTAATTGTATATTGCGACATTAGCTTCCATTATCACAAAAAGCCATTCGGTTGTGTGTCCCTCTTGGGACTACAAATTAATGTCAAATTGTTTATTGCCGTAATTATATAATCATGCATACCAAACCTAATGGTTGGTCCAACATTTTTTTGTATAACTTTTAGTACCATAATAACGGTTTGTGATAATTTATTGAGATTTTTTTTTTGTATATTCGTACGAACGATAAGTTCATTCCACTTCCAGTTAAAAATCACAAGAAATATAATATACAAAAACTTAATATCAACCAACAAAGGAGATTGATTTTTGTTTGTGAATGTGTGTATATGAGGGTATTTAAATTTTGTGTTGTATAATATGGCTTCTCTATGTAATACGAAATCCAGTTCTCGACACAAAGACTGGTTCGTTATTGTTCCGTGAAATTATCCTTTTTGGGGATATACATCACAAAAAAGGTTTCATACAACAAAAATTTTGTGTGACAGATGGATATTCCAATCATCAATCACACAAAATAAATAATATGTGTGTGTGGTAGGATAGCTAGAAGAAACTCCATACTGTTTGATTTTCCGCATATGCTACAAAAACTATTAAATATATAAATATGAATTATTTATACTATTATTTATATTCCTATATATTGTTGTCACGTTTCTTATTTTATTCTCGGAAGATGTATATACATACTAGCATGTATACAAATATTCACAAATACTAAGTTTTTTTTAGTTGTGTTTGATTTATAAGACGTTTGATTGTAAAATTTCCGGGTGTGTTTGTTTAGCACTTTAAAAACCGAATCGAATTGAAGAAAGCAGGCAAGCACAAAAAAAAACTACAATACATATAAAATTTACAATATACCAGACTGTAAAACGTTGACATCTCCACTGAAGTTTGTCAAGTAGGTGAAATTCTATATTTTAAAACGGTTGATTACGTTTATATTGCCAAATTATATGTATCGCTGTAGATAGTTCAATTTATGCCATGGCCTTTTCACAACACCGCTTTTAATAATCGAATTCGTTCAAGAATTGGTTTATTTTGAAACGGTTTAATAGATTTGAAATTATATTACGCTAAATATGTGTATGTATTTCAATATCAAATTAATCATAGTAATGCACTAAATACGGTTACCAAAGTGTGAATGTTATTTAATATGCCCAACTTTCAAGGTTGATGCGGCCGTGCCTAGGTTTCTAAGCCACAAAGCTCAAAAATTGCCTTACGGTTTAATTTCGAAATCGAAACCTAATAATAAATCGTGGATTAATCAGATTTTGCATAAATTTCGATGCCACAATTGTTTTTCATCTCTGCCATCCATCGTTTCGTCATTTGAGTAGACTGTCGAATAAAATATAAATATATGCAATGGCCAGTAATTTCGCATAATTTAGTCAATTTGAATATGAGGTTAAACGATCGTTAATTATTTATGTGTATTTAAATGTATAATCGAAGAAGTTTATACAATCCGTAAATAACTAGAAAATGTCAAGTCAAGATAGATAACAAAATAACTTTTAAAGACTGCCATTGTTAGCTTGACAAAATGAATAACAAACGTTTTATTCAATTTTTTAGTCATTTCGGTTGGGTCTTATTTGATTATCTGGTTTTGAAGTAATTTTTATCGAATACTATTGACAATCCAGGAGTATGGTGCTCTATTGATAATGAATCTCTTTGTTCCCTATCTACTAAAATAAACAACATGCTTAACTTATTAGGTAAAGAGTGTTGTTTCAGCTGTTCGTATGGTAGGTAGGGTCGAAGAGTTATTCGCTTAAATATCGTATTTAGCATAATTTTGAATTATTAATCAATTTTCCATGAGAATATTATTATAAATTTTGAGATAAATTTTTACGCCTAGAGAAAGAATAGTAAATATACTCGAACAAAAATATTTTTCACATTTTCATTCTGCGTGTGCCAATTTTATGCACATATTAAAGGGAAAGTATTCACCCAAAACACTTTATCAATAAATTGACTAACATTTTTAATATTCGCAATAAGTGAATATGTAAGTGACAAAATTTGGTCATAACATGATAAATAGTAAGAAGTTATAGGCTATGCTTCACTTCAAATTTCTGCAAAAATCCAAATTCCATATTACACTTCTTTTAAAAGAAGCATGGCTAGAATTAAAATCTTCAAATTAGTTTTTCCAGAACTTCCAATAATCAAATGTATTTAGTAATTTTTGTCTTGCTTGATGCGAAGCTCCCCTGCAAATGATATTACGCAGAAATTATTGTAAAACTACTCGAAATTCTGCGAGTGCACCAGGGAATTGATCACATGCCTAACTACACTGCTCGTCAAAAAATTCCAGATTCCTGCATGTTTCCAGTACGAAAGTCGTTAACGACACATAGAGGGCTCGCCAGCGACTGTCCAGCATGACACGTTTATATACGTTTATCAACAAATGGGACTAATTTTTGTTTGTGACATGTCCGAGATGAATCGTATATGACGTGCTTGATCTGATGTCTGCGATGAATCGTATGTGAGAAGCATGTTTTATTATTTATTTATTTGAAATAAGTCTACAAATTTGACTTGACAAATATTAGTGTAAAAATACAAAATAAAATAAATCCGCTCTGGATTTGAAAATTTAAAATATAAAAGTAAAGTAACAAGTAATAATTACAAAATTGTTGCCGTAATCTACTTTTAAATCTATTGTCACTGGTTCATTGTCGCCATAGTTGGTTCTGTGTCTAAGTGGAGAAAGTTATGATCTCTTAGTTGCCTACTAGGAACCTTTATTTTAATTGAATTTAGTACATCCGGTGCATCGATTAGGCCCAGTAGGAGATTTATAAGCTTATTTTCAAGCTTTACCAAGATTTATGTCTTACATCCAGGTTTATGGTCGGTTTATGTTTACGTGGTATGGTAGACCATGGTCATAAACCCATACGTGTTTCCAGGTCAAGTAGTGTATAATCTTCATTTGGATTTTCTCAATACTTTGGATATGTTCTTCGTAGAACGAACACCACACATTTACAGCATATTCCAGCTCGGATCGTATGTGAGCACAATACAGGATCATAATTGTCTCCAAATCAAAAATGTCAGCCGCCCAATGTTTGACAAAACCGAGTATGGATTTCGTTCTAGCGATGTAGAGTAAATCAGAGAATTAAACACGTTCCATATCGCTAGGTTGTCAATATCTTCCTGATGGCTTTTTAGATTTTGAGGTCATCTGCGAAGATCTGAATTTTGGAATGGTTTATCACTTCAGTAATACCATTAGTGATGATTGTTAAAATTCATGGGCTAACGTGAGTATTCTAATCGACCTTTTATCTCCTATTTCATATTGGATGCGATTATTAAAATAAAATTTGAACCAGGCTGGTGGAGTCGAAAGCTTTTCTAAAGCGGTATATATTACATCAACTTGTCTGTGCTTCTCAATTTCTTTAATATAATAGCTGGTAAATTCTATGAGATAGTGATCTTTTGTGCATATGTTGGTATTGCGCCATATACCGCGGAAACACTGCTTTGAATGAGTTGCATATTACTAGTTAAAATAACTTAATTTTAATGACTGATTAAGCAAAATACTTTTTTCAAAATTTTTCAAAAATGGGGAATTTTTCAAAATTTTTCAAAAATGAAACCGGAATACCACAATGCCTGTAAGTTGTAAGTTATTCGAATTTGCTTTTTTGAAGTTGAAATATAGTTTCAGGGTTTAGTAATTTTGGAGCCTGTTATCCAGATTGGTTTCCAATATTATTTCTATTGCTTTGTGGTGAATATCATTATAACGAAAGGTGTTGATGATTCTTCTGTTTTTAACAAAACTGGTTCATTAATAGGAATAAGGTTCAAGATTCGGTCTCGTTCATATTTTATTTCGCAGATTTGACTCAAATTTGATTCAAATATGGTGTCAAAGAATAGGTACTGGTTATCCTAATTCACGCTTACAGGTATCGTTCGTTTCTTCATCACAAGTCAAACTAATATTTGAGGGATTGAAATCCCCAGTTAGTTAAAATTATGTCTGATTGATCGGCTGCATTGGTAATTTCCGTAATTGTGTCGCAGCACTTCGTATACGATGAAGTAAGCGATTCAGTAGAAGATACAAAGAAGTAGGCGAATATGCGCCTCGTAAATTCGTATTGTCTTATTATTGATGGCCATTTTAACACACATTTTAACCCCCACCGGATTTTTTATGCTTGTTTGGGGTGCACTATGCGATGGCAATTCAAAGATGAACAAAATAAAAAAATAATAAAACATAACTGCAAAAAATGTTTACTTTTACCAATTCGGAAAATAAAATGTTTAATGCTCTGAGAGTCATAATTTTGCAAAAATAATAGCGATTGCACTAAAAGTGACCATGAAATGAAAAGCGTAATGTCAAAAAGAACGTGATAGAAAGAAAAATCGACGACTTGTCATACATGTTTTGCTTATAACATGAACATGAAAGAAGAAATTTATATGTTTTGTCTCCCACTCGTCTTCGATTGTGGACTTGTCATAAATTTGTGATTACACGTTTAGAAAAATGATAGTTCTCATGTCGAGTATAAAGCAAATCCACCAGCATCATTCTGTTATTTGTAAAACCTTACTTGGTTAAGAAAATTTTCTAATTTCATTGAATAGTAAATTTCTCGGAAAGTGTAATTTCTCGGAGAATACTTGAGTCTGAAAAAGTAATACAAATTTCTCCTAAATCTGAAATTATAACTTAATTTAAAATGGACACTGAGTACAAAATTTATTTACAACATTCACCCTGAATAATTCCAATATACATTTGTGCCTTTGCAATAGGTGTTTCATGTCTTTCACATTACTAATTATAAGTGACTTCAGGGTTTATTTTTTAATTTCATTCAATATAAGTACATAACTGAAATTATTAATATTAATAATAATGTAACAAACAAACATAATTGCACAGTAAACAATTCGTGGCTAGAAACAACGATAAAATCGTTCCTAGGCACGTAATATTTACTTTTCGTACATAATTGTTATTGTAAGATTAAATTGAAATTTTGTTCCTAGAAACGATTTGTTCGTAGAACAAAGTTCTCAGAGTAACAATATTCAATTATTGTCAATATAAAAACAAAACAACAAAAATTATTTAATTACTAAACAATTCAACCGAATAATTCGACATCGTTCATTGCATCATATACGTAACGCATATAGGCAGAAATTTTAATTGGGAAAACTGTTATACGTATAGGAATTGTTTTTCACCAAACATTTTTTTTTTTATTATTTTAGTGCATGATTTGCTTGTAGAATATATGGGACGGGACGTTGATTATTTTTATATACATATATGTTGTGTGTTGTTAGGGATATCACAAAATATACAATATTCAGCACACATATTTTATTATGTCTAGCTGTTGCTTAGCTTTATTTATCGATCACATGCTATATTGAGATCTTATCGTTTTTCCTCAACCAAATAAAAATATATAAAATTTAAATTTTTTACTTTAATGTAATTAAGGTGGGTGCGATTTGATTTTTTTTTGTGTCTGTGTTTGTGAGTGTATATGGATTACCTAGTTCAATGACGGAAAATGAGGGTGAAAATATATTCGAAAACTAAAAGAAAATATTTAACATTTTTATTTTATATTATATACATAGAATATCCGCCTTTGGCGATTTTCTTGCTATTTATGTGGTGTAACACGAAAATGTGTTACATATTTTTAGTTTCTTGGTTTATTTTTTTTTCTCCAAAAATTTATAGTTTTTCCGACATTAGTTAAAAAATAAAAATATAATTTATATTTTTGGTTTTTGTTGGAATTTTTCACAGAAATGTTTTATTCTCGTAATTTTAATATTTAGGAGTAATGTGTTGTTATTTGCGGTTTGGCATATTATTATATATATATTTACTTATGTATACATTTTTACGCGTGTTTTTATTTAATTACATAATCGCTTTTTATCTATAAAAGTATATATATTTTGATTTACTTAAAATAATTAACTAATATTCCCACCATATAAAAAAAAACCTTTTATAAACCATATACTTTGTTTATTTAATAATTAATATTTTTATTTAACAAAAAAATTTTTATATAAATATTTATTAATATTAATTAATTTGTGTGTTTCATTTATATGCTAAATTAGTATTTTTCTATATTTTTTCTTGGTTTTAGATAAAAAAAAGTACTTTAAATCCAAAATGGCCGTATTGTGACTGTTCTGCACCAAAATTTATATATTCATATAAACAATAAAAAATTAATAAGTTTATATACTATATATAAAATTAATTAAACAATTTTTTTTCCTAAACAAACAAATAGCATTTAAAAATTATTTATTTATTTTTTTTTTAAATGTATAATATGTTAAGGTGATGTGTAATAAAAAAAAAACCAGAAAGCTTTTAATTTTCAATTTTCACTTCATGTTTTACTCTCATTTTTTTATTATTATTAATTTTTGAATGCTTCTTGTTTCATTTGTAAGACGTTGTACTTTTCAAAATGGATTTTTAATTTATAAAAAAATATAAATTTTTGCTACATTATATTCCCTGCATGAATATTTTATATAATTTATCGTTTTATGCGTGTCGAAAATGAGTAGAGATCGCGACTATTGTCACAATATGTGCATCGCGTGATCTTGTGTATGATTATCAAAATTACGCGAAACTATAATAGGAAATTAAATTTCACTTCACGTTTAATTTTTGTGTGTTTCAGAATGCTGCAGACAATATTGAGGTTTTACGCTTTAAAAATTAAACAAGTTTAATTTCACTCTCAGTCGCAACGTTTACTATTCCGAAATTATACATGTTTATTTAATCACTTTAAATTGGTTATGATTACATTTTCGTCATAAATCATATTTTGTAAAATGTAATAGATTTTAAATAAAATATTATAAATCACAAACTTCATGATTTAATGCATGACAATTTGGTTATCAATTGCTGTCATTGGTGCAGTCAGCTGTTTATTTTTTGAAGTTAATCAATTTCCTGTTCTACTTCGAAAAACTATTAATTATTCGTGGAGCAATTTTTGTTTACAAATAAAAATTGCTTGTAAATTGTTCAAATATATTTCGAAAATCGTAGTTCAGTTTGCAAAACTTACCGTGCGCTACGCCCATTTTGCGGTGAACATAATCGCAATCGGAGTAAGTAATTCGAAAAATCGTGGCTTCTAATTGATAATATGCATCCGCAGAGACGTACGCACGTACACACCGAAGAAACTTTGGCTGCTGAGGAATGTAGTATTGAGATGGACTCAAATCGATGCGATGGGCTATCGTGGGTTGCAGTTGAAAATGTGACCATATCCACATTATGGAAGATTTTGCGGATAGATCTTGATTATCGAGCTTAAAAAATTCTGCCCATGCAAGAAATGCATGCTGATGTAATTATTGGTTCACATTTCTTTCATAAATTATGCCGACCAAAAAACGTTAAAGTCAACGGAGACAGCTATAGAGCCCTAAGTACTGACTTTTACGTTCTCCAGGCCATTTGTAAACCATTTGCCTGTCTAAAGTAACCTTGTATAGAGTTTTAAAATTAAACGAATTTAGCTAAACACGAAAATTCTTAAAATGCTCAAATTTCAGAATTTTATTTCTTTGCAAATTCCAAAAACTCGATAAATCGCTATACATTTCACAACTAGAATTTGAATTTTGAAAACTCTTAATTTCGTAAAAATATTTTAATTAAAAAAATTATTTATTGAAATTAATATTGATTAATACTGAATTTAGTTTCTAATTTTTCTATTACAAATTTTTTCAATATTTGGGCTTTAAATAAAATTGGGCGAAGAAAATTTCGAAAAACTATTTTATTGATCTCTGATTTGAAGCAAAAGTTTTAAATGCTAAATTTTGGAACCGTACTATGCAATTCGACCACAATTTCAATGAAAGTAAATAGGATTGAGAAATTCATTAATTCCAGCAAGTGCAAATTATCCAAGTTCCAAGTTTGGAGCCCCATAATATTTACGAGAGGCCAAATTCAAAGTTTCAGAAATTTCATATTAAAAAATGCAAATTACGGAATTGTATAAAATCCCAATTATTAAATCAAAGAAAAAAAAATCACTCCAAAGATCAATCAATCAGCTTAAATAAAAACAAAATTATTGAATTTTGGTTTCAATGAATGGATCTTTGATCTGATGAATTGGTTAAGCACTCAGCTTCTCACTTTAAAATTTCTTTTAAAATTTGGATCTTTTTCAAATTATTTTTTCGTTCTATACTTTGCTCGGGAGCTTAAATACAAATAGTAGAAATGTGTCCTAATCCCACCAACGACCGAAAATGAAACGAATTTTTAAATTTTGATTTTGTAACACTTTAATTTTTACTGATTCTTTTTTGTATTCCGGAAGCATATGGGCATTCTTACTCCATTGTAGGCTTCTTGGTTAACTTGGTTACCACAGTCGTTTCCTAATCGGCTTACAATTTGAATTTGATAGACTGGTGGCGGTCTGAGCGTTTAAATATGATGATGAGTGAAATGCAAACTTTATAAATTTTTAAAATAAAACCGCTTTAGTTTATTTTCAGAACTAAATCCTACAAAAAAACGGTAGGTTCTGAAATTTATGCTAACTTGAAACACCTTGTACTTGTATCTACTTGCTAGTGTGATAATGATAATGATGGTTGGTGATGGTGTTAATATTAAATAAAACCCAAATATAAGGCACAATGTTGCTTCTGAAATTAGAGTAGTACTTTTATAATATATAGTTGCATGTATGCGCACGTTAAATAATTTTTCAACGTTTTTGTACAATATCTATAATGCGACTCGATAATTTTAAGTTTTAATTAGTTGATCAAATAGAAAATTGTTTTCTAATCTCTAACGCAATTTTGAACACAAAATTCCATTTTGATGAGTACAAATCAAATAAACTTATTTATTTATTTATTTTTTAATTAAATTTATAAATTTTTTATTTGTGAGGTGAAAGGTGGTTTCATTATTTATTATTATTTATATATAAATTAAACATTATATACAAAAAAAAATGTTTTTATTTATTTTTTTATACTGTAGATAGAAATTTTCATGATTGTATTTTTTTTTACTTACTTAAAAATAAAAAAAGACAACAAACAGAAATTAAACACAAAAAATTACCAAAAATAAGAAGAAATATTTAAATTTGTATTTTGAAAAAAAAAAAAAAAAATCTCAAAAATGCCAAACTTCTTAACGTTTATAAATCTCTGTACTTACTTTTTATTTGTTTTTCTTAATTCTTTCGTATGTTTTTTATAAACTACTTTCACTTTTGAGTGTTATGCTACTTTGTGGTATTTTTTATTTTAAAGAAATTGAATGCAATGAAAAAAAAAACATTTAAATTTCTGTTTTTTGTATACAGTGGCGAGCGGAAATTTAGTAATTGCATGAGCAATAAATTAACAATGAATTAAATTAATTTCTGATCATGACCTTGTTCAAACTAATCGATCGAAGCAAGAATGTAATATTAAGAATAACTGATATTTTTATCACGTATGCTAAAAAATATAATTAAACAGGCAACACCGATTCCCATTTCGACATGTGTTATTACGATATTTTTACTTGGGTACACAATGGACATTGGAATTGTATTTCATCATGTTGCCCATAAAATTTGAAAAAATAGCAAAAATATCTTTAAATTGTTATCATAATTTTTTATAGATTTAATGTTTATAGCAATTTCGTATGAAAGTTGTATAATGATTTCATAATATTTGGATTCTTTCAATCAAAGCCACTTGCTGTATGTATAAAAATTGATTACTCGGGTTCAAACTCTTGATTTGCTCGTAAATGTATGACGTCCATGCTTATTTTCCACATGGAAATTAGAAAAGAATTTAATAATTAATTTAATTGTAACAATTTTTCATATATCATAATTATTAGAACGGAAATAATTTATTTTCTCAAAATCATATTTTCTTCATTTTCAAATACACTCGCGTTTCTCGCGAATTTTGATGAAATTAAAACGACTATTTTATTTTTATCTTGTTTCCTTTCACTTCATTAATGAGGTTACATAATCATATTAATTTGGGAGTAATGTGGGATTGTTTAATTCAATCCTAGCCAGGTTCCCAGGGCTGCTGGAAGAGGCACACTGCTGCTGAATGAGGGATACTGACATACCTGAGGAATAATCTCGTTTCCTTCCATTTTTACTATTGCTTTTATGCTATTCCCATGCGGTTAATTATCCAGTGGATTTAATGTCCTTGTAAGGTCAATTAATACTCCCCTTTTCATTCTGGCACACACTGTTCATTTACCTACTCACACAATTACAGTATACCACCTGCTCATTGCAAGCTCCATGTCAACCTATACACTGACATGGTGGGTCGGTTGTGTTTATTAACATCACCGATCGTAATCGATGACGAAAATTCGCTTTGCAGCCAGTCTCTGGTGGGATTCGAACCCAGTACCTTGCTTTCCAAGTTGTGCCGAATCTTCAATTACTGCACCACTTGACCGAATTTAGAATCAAAATTCGAACAAACCGAATTTTAATAGAATAACTTAAGAAAATGCCTAGGTAAATTTACATATTTCATTTAACATGACGTATATTGGCCAAGTTCTATATTTTACAACAAATCAAATTATAATTTCACTGTGAACATTAAAGCAGAATTTTAAGAGAAACGGTTGGGAAGTAGTAATTAGTAAAAATTGGTTCTTTTCAAAATTTTTGAAAAACGTATTATCTCGAACCGAGTAACATTGGATAGATATAACTAAAATTGTGTAAATACTACTTCACAAAAATAAATTAAAAATTTCAATATATCTAAATAGAATTTTATCAAATCGTTTACGGAACAGCAAAATTTCATATATATTCCAAAATGGGCCATATCCCAAACCTTCATAAATAAATCAATTGGGAACCCTAATAGCAACAGAAAAGTTAGTTTTACTAAAATTGGTTATGAAAAAAATAGGCGTGATTCTCTAATTTTCCAAAAAATTACCACATTCCAAAACTTGTTTGAAGAGTGGCAAAGTTTCATTAAGCATGAAATTTGTTAACCTTGTTGAAGAAATTTCCATAAAAACACATTCTATATCATCATTTAGGAAAGTCCAAATTGTCCATATACTAAAATTGGAAAAAATTAATATTCAAAATCGTTTAACAAATGTTCGAGTTGCATTTACCATGGAAATTGTTGTCTATATTCCAGAACTTTATACTTAGGACTTAAGAATGGCCAAGTTTCAGATAGAATGACCCATATTTGGCGTATCTCAGAAGGTCTTTGTTGCTCATATTCCAAATGAAAACATTTAAGATATACCAACCCTGAATTTAAATAAAATTGCTAAAGAGTTGGTAAAGTTCCGAATAAGCAATTAACAAGAAAAGGTCCAAAGAAATTATAAACTAAAGTATTTGTCATTATCATTACTATGAAAAGGAACAATTATGATTTTGAGAAAATTAAGTAAAATATTTCCGTTATGCCTAAAATATTGTTTTAAATTTTATATTGACCTACAATTAATGCTAAAATAATGGAATTTTACACAATTTTACAGAAAGGCATATAAAAATCAAAGTTTCAGCTGTTTATTGTATTCCTTATCTGAACAAAATTTTCTGTAGTAAAATTAAGGCATATTTTCGTGATACTTATTTGAATTTGTCTCTGGTTTTTAAAGCGCGCCCTAAATATTGTAAATTTATCTCGATGATCGAGATACCGTAAAAATATTTCAATGTGTTACTACAATCATGGGTGTACACCACCTTGTACATACCACGATTAAGTAGTTTACGCAAAACAAATAAAGTTAAGAGAACAAATCATTACAGTTATTGTTCTCAAAACTCAAGTAAATACAATTCCCACGCCATACACTTATTGAAAAAAATATTTATTACAAATAAATAAACCAACACTTTCGCTCGCCACTGTATAGCGTACACATATTCAATCTTTGTGAAAGTATTTTTTCTTTTCATTTTTATTGTAAATAACCGGGTTAAAAGATTGCCTTATAAAATTTTTTATTTTGTTTTTGCAAAAAAATTTATAATTTATTTGTATAAATAATAATTTGTGATTTATTTAAATAAATGTAAGTAAATTGTGTGCGCGCCGCAACCGCTAAACTTTTTTATTCAAAATACAAAATATAAAAAATTTCTCATTATTTTTTTTTATCGTAATTATGTTTCGTAATAATTAATTACCAAAAATGCTTATCTTTTTTGTGTTTGTTGTACAAAAAAAAAAAAAAAAACTTAGAAGTACTTATATATTGTGATTTTCATTATTACAAAAACACGAAAAATAATTATTTCCTCTTGTGAAAATTGCATGTGCTAATGTGAACAAAAAAAAAAAAATTATAAGTATATTAGATAAAAGGAAAATTACATAAAAAAAATTATATTAATAAATAGTTTTTGTATTTTATTTTACTATTCAAATCACATTTTCAAATTAACACATATTATATACTATATAACATAAATTATATAATAAAATAATACGAGTATGTTAAAATTTATAATTTATCAAATTTATATAAAAATGAATTTATTTTTTTTTCTTTTTGGAGATGTGGATTATTTTTCTTGATTTTTCATGACCTATTTGTTTTACTTATTTGATTTTGTGTTTTTCATTTACTATTTTTTTTTTGTTTGGTTGGTTTCTTTTTGGTGTCTTTTATATCAATACATATAATATACATTATACATAAAATAATAATTATCCAACCTTATACAAATATGTTTTATTTATTTTTTTTTTTTTTTGGGTAATTTGATTGTGGATATAATACAAATTAATTTAATATTTAATTAAAATAGTTTTCTAGAAAATAATCATAATAATAATAATATAAACAATATTGTAAAAAAATAAAAATTAAACCTAAATAAAAATCATTTTTAAATTAGTTAATTAACAATTGTGTGTATATAATATACAGAGGCAAAAGGTGTGATCGCATATAATGCAACTTTTAAGGTTCTAACTATTTTCCCATGAATAATAAAGATAGTTAATGTACATTATTATATACTTTGCACTTATTTCACTATTTTTTACACAATCATTTTTATCTTTAATTTTGTAATGATAATGATGAGCAATACCGCATAAGAACTGAATGATGTACGTAGTTGATTCAAGCACATAATTGTCTTTTCAGTGTATTCGATACATAACCAGACCTAAACTGCATTTTAAATTCACCACACATTTATTCACCATTCAAGCCCCAAGCTCGTTGGTATGGTACCGATAAAGCCACTACTTCTTGCCAATAATTGGTATGACGTATTTAATTATCATTGCTTTACTATCCAAATTTAAATCCGTACTCGATTTGGGAACTTAATGCTACATTATATTCAATTGAATCATCATTTTGCCCTCTTGCCTATATACGCAAAATAAACTTAGTCACCATTATGTAATAAAAAATACCTGCAATATTTAATTTATTGTTTTTTCTCATTTTCATATGCAATAATAATTTAATTATAATCCATGTGTTGTAAATTATAAACAAAGCGAAAAATCATTATTTCTTATGGGATTGTTGTAAGCTTTTTCATATGTATACATTTTTGTTTAATTTATTGATTGAAATATGGGGGTATCTCTAAAAAAATTCTTTTTTGAATAAATATTAAGATTGCACGATTATGTTCTTTTTGTATTTGTTTTTTTTTTGATTTATTTACTACTTCTATATATAAATATTAGAAAAGATGTACTCTCGCCGCGCGTGAGTATGGAAATTGTGTTAATTATATTTTTTTTTTGGAAATCGCGGTTAAACCTACAACTTTATATATATACTTGTGTCTTTTTATATAATAGTGGTGTGTAAAGCTGACGAATGTGTAATATATAATGTTTATAAGGTAATATATAGTGAGCGATTTACGCGCTGGTTATTTAGCACGAAGCATGTTGTATAATTTTTATAAAACTATGTCTAGAAAACACATTTGCTTTGGTGTTCAATAAAAAAAGCTTTATTTATTTACTTATAAATTGTTTATAACATTTTCTACGAAATTTTCATTCGACCATTATTGTAGGTTTCGTTTTTGTTAGGTTAGTGGTGGTGGTGTGCCTTACCGTTTTGTTTGTAGTAGGTAATTAACTTTTTTTGTATTACATTTGCACTGTAATCTATGACCTTTTCCCAATAATCCTTTTTCTATAAATAATACATACTCGGATTTAGATCTGCCTTACTATCAAGATAGACTATTTAGCTGTCATAAAATATTTAATCTACTGCGTGACATAAATACAATAAATTTGAAACTCAAAGCCACATTGAAAATATTTTTTCAAACAAGAAATATCTCACTAAAATGCCCTTTCATAAAAAATCAGTTTAATTGAGGTACTTTCTAATTTTTAATTAAAACTTGTTCGCAAAAAAATTAAAATACGTCCCAATATAAAGTGGATCTAACCACTTGGAAAAAGATGATTGTTTTACAAATCTTGTTCAAGGGAAAATAATATTATAAATATAAAATTTTCCGTACCAAAGTAGCTAAAGTATTATTGGTTCCTAAGGAGTTAGTAAGTAAACAATACTTACAAAAGGTTTTAGGGTATTTTTATTCACTAAGCCTCTATTTATTCGGAAAATTATTTTATCAGAATTTTGTTTTAGCTAAATAACTCGAATTGATCGGGTTCTATTACAAAATGCTCGGAAATATTGGAAAGACTGTACAAACCTTCGAATATCTTGATCGTATTAATCGTGTTTTAAGGCTAGTTCACGAGTGCCGAGCGTGCGCCGCGCATTAATTACCCTATCACAAACTATCAAAGCAAATTAAAAAAAAACGGGTCACGATATTTCTTTAAATTTTTAATTGAAACGGTTAGATCCCAAAGAAAGTGCGCAGTTGATGCCGCAAAGAGAGAATATCCAAAATCCGCAGCGTTTCTATGAAAATGCTCTATTGATTCTTGGTAAAACCAGAACCTGAGTCGCTGCGCTATGCGTGTATAAGGAGCTGAACAAGCTGTGCCTAATACAAAAAGTGAGAGAAAGGAAAAATATGGCTTATATGGCCAAGGGGTAGAGTGGACGATAAAGTATGCCCTATAAGTTAGCATAGCCAGAACTAGTGATTTGTAAATGGTGATCATTAGGAGCTTAAAAGCGTAAGAGTAAAGCCTTCTTAATTTCTGTGTATGATGAGCACCATCAATGGCACTATTCTGGCTTTCGGAATTGGAAGCTTTTGATGGATTTTTTTTATTGGGAAACACTGTTTCCCATTTAACTTTGTTTCGCAAATATTTACATCAAACTAATTCCACCAGTAGGCCAAAAAATACAATTGAGGCACAAATGCTATGAAAATATCTTTCTCAATTCCCTATTCCGAGGGAAAGCCAGAAATAGTGCCACAAATCAGTTTTAGATGGTTTAAGTGAAGACTTTTTGATGCACTAAGATTTCACTAAGGTGAAGAATAGACAAAAAATGGTTCCTTATGACAAGTGCATCTACGATTTTTTGCATAGATTTTAAAAGATCAAAAACTTTTTACGGTGTAAAAAGTTTTAGGCTTATATACACAACCCTATTGCTTCTTGGAAGAGTACATAAGTAGTCTGTGTGCGAGAATTTAATCAACCATCGTAGGAAAAATATTAGATTGTTCAGGATCAAAACCAATGATATTGCAATCAGGAAAAATGATCGCTGAGAAGCAGTTCAACTACCTCCTAGTTAGTAATTAGCGGCAAATAAAAAGATTGATGAGGAACATGGAGCGCAAGGTATTGTCTTATGGTATATTTCCTGGTGAACAGAATTATCAGAGCAGAATAGTAGTGGTTCTTTTTACAACTTGCAAGGAATTTTCTACTTGAAGTATTATGTTTAGCATATGATTATGAAATTTTGTTCAATAATTAAGAAACGTTAGCAGACAAAATTGATACAGTGAAACTGTAGAAATTAATACACTTGCGTGAGCTCTTGAAACTACTACAAAAATTGGGTGATCAAATGAAAATTAAAGAGTCCTCGATTTCTTAGTGCAAACATCTAAGCAACAACCAAGAACTCAAGGTTGCACTTTATTTGGTGGCCAACCCTTTGTGCATTAAACGCAATTTAGGGTACACCTTTAATATAAGTTTGCAATTCGAGTGGTTAGTATTTGACTTGAGGTTCTAAAAAACGTTAAATTACCTGCGAATTCGAGAGCTAAGAATTATCCTAATGGGTTTCACAGGAGTCTAGGTTTAAAATCTAATGATTCCAGCAGAAATCACCTCGAGGAGGAGAGGAGACTGTAGTTAATTTTCACGTTCTTGTGCAGTATTAGCACACAGAAGGCTCGAAAAATTGGGAGATATTTTACCCTACAAATGTGGCTATGAATGGCTTAGGTACGAAATGAGTAAGATCTTGTGGTATCACAAAGACCGTCACCGACACAGCCACTATATACCGTAGCCTAACCTATTACCCTTTATTTTTCTCTGCGGTTGTTCAAAATTCTGTTTAGGCGCTTGCTTAGATTTATACTTTTGTAACGAAGTTGTTAAAAGCAATAATAATTGATTTTTCAATGGTTTCTAGAACCTATTCAGATTTCCTGTAGGGTTACTTTATAATACGATGGCAGTTAAATAAGTTTGACTTTTTGAATAAAAGATATTTTTTTCGCCAAAAAAGGGTTTTATTTCTCAACATGGTCTCCTTTAAGCTCGATACATTTAGTACAGTGTTTTTCGAATTTTTTGTATTCTTCAATAGACCCAAATCTCCAGTAGCCCAGTTTATGGATTTTTGTCACGGTGATTGCATACGTTTGCACCCGTGCATTGTCTTATGGACCAGCACTATTTTCTTTGCTAAATGCTCCTCCAAATGCGTTGAGATGCCTACAGCCTCAGCCACCTAACTCACTTCCATTCTCCGATCGTCCAATATTTATCGACTATTTCTGGCGTGTCAACCTCTTTTGGGCGACCTGGACGTTTGGCATCACATGTGCAGGTACGACCACAACATAACTCAGTAAACCACTTATTTACCATTGAAATTGATGGTGCAGAGTCCCCATAGTATTCATCAATCCTTTCCTTGGTTTCGGTGATGGCTTTTTTACGCAAAAATAATGCTTAATTAGCACACGAAATTCATTTTTCTCCATTTTCGTTAAAATTTTAAAATTCACGATGCACGCTTTCAATGGTTGTCGGAGGCAGTGTTGCATTTAGAGTTACGGTGCGGGAAATTTAAAAAGTCACTGATTTATCAAACTACCCTCGTACTGTTAAGGAACATTTATGAATTTTAAAATTTTGTTGTAAAATATATTCTTTAGACCGTCTAGTAAAGTTACTTTCCCTGCACATTAAATTTATGAATTATTTGCCTTCAAAATTTCTCATATTCTTAGATGTTTTCAACTTTATGTTTTGGTCGCTCAATAACACAAAACATCATGTTTTTTATAGAAAAATATGAGATTTGACAACTTTATCTGTCAATGTATCTGTATCCGCTCTATCTTCACTTTACCAACCCGATTATCCCAAAAGTAACACGATTGACATATTCATACTTCATTATATTTTTTTGTTAGTCAAACAAGACTTCCTTAAGCTTTCTCGGAAGGAATAAATGTTTGAATGTCCGTGAGGAGATCTACACTCCACCAGAGGGTTGTAATAGTGTTGATTCTCCCCGGTCAAGTGATGAAGCTTTAATCATTGTCCACTTGATCCACTTGTAACCCTAGAATAGTACGAGAAAATAAAGAATTTATAAACTCTACGGCGTGGAGTGAGTTACAAAATGGGATCAGGGGCTTTAAACATATTAAACAAAGATTAACATTAACGGAAGGATTTCGATTTTCTTTTTATTTTTCAAACACAATTAGCTTTATTAGTGTTAGTGCTATTCGTTATTCATTATCGTTAGGTGCAATATTTCCCTATTGTTGTTATTACGTAATATAAACGATAATATCCGGGTTTATGGAACCTTGAAACATTGATAGATAGCAAAGCATTAGGTCCACCAAGTGGTAGTCGCCAAGATAAAATAAATCGAAAGAAGAAGTGTTTCAAAATGCTTCCGAACCTGCAGCGAAGATCGTCAATATTACACAAACAGCTTTACACCCCTGCATCCGCGCATAATAAATGAATAATTCTCATGTTGCTTAGATCATCCATGAGTATATAAGCATCTCAAAACCGAATTAGACTTAAATTTTTATACCCATAAGACTATCGTATTATTTATTGCTTAGTGGGGTCAATTAAATGTTGATCACGTCAGCGCATTCTCTCCCCCTTCATCGCTCGTTCAAATATTATAAATTATTATGAGATCCCCCCATTCCATCATTAAAAACGAAACACTAACGATTTATTTAAAATATTATATTATTGCAAATGAACTTGAACAATAAACAAATACGCGAACGAACAACTATATATATTGTAATAATTATGAACTTTGATAATAATTTAATGTATGTAAATTTTATTTTTTTATTTTATATAGTATGGAGTATATAAATACTATACATAAATATGTAACCACCATTATTTCCTGTTTATAGTAATATATGTGACTCAAAATTCACATATCAGCTTAAATAAAATTAAAAACTACTAATTTATATTCATCGTTTTGTACATAAAGTAAAAACTATAAATTATGGGAGTCTACTGTATTCCTTCTATACTTTAATCAGCTTCAGCTTATTGAGACACACCAACACATATATAAACACGAATTTCATTAATACATATTTATTTATCGTATACAGGGTTCTTTCGATAAAAGTTTGCGCATGTCACATTTAGTTTTTTTTTTAAAGCCGAGAGTGGCGGTTTAAATAATTTTTTTTTGTGTTGTTTGCCTTATCGAAAGGATTCGCCAGAGGAATGTTTAGAGAGCTAAAAATATTTAAAAGATTTATTTATAAAAAATTAGATCTAATAACCAATGTATGTTTACGTACGTGCCTATATGAAGTAATTTCGCATGATTACCGTATGCAGCGAAATTGTTTCATGGGAGAAGTTTTTTAACAAAGCAAATTATGCTTAATAAAAATATTTTTAATTTAATTTAATAAAAACATAAAAATTTCCAAAGCACCCTGAATTAATTTTATCTACTACTACTGCTATTATATATATATATGTAGTTCGAGGGGTCGTACGGTGTGAAATTCTAACGAAAAGGTACACGTTTAGGTTATAAAATTCAAAATATACATTTTAGCTTGATTCAGAATTGCCACGTTATGAAACTGTTGTAAATCAACTTTAGCCTTAATCGTCAAAATAGTCTAGCGAACGGATAAACAGCCAAACTTTGTTTTGTGTAAAATTAAACGCAAACAAATAAATATAAAAATTTAGTCGAGAAATGTAACGAAAAGTACTGATCCGTCCTTAAGACTGAGTCTTACAAGATATGTAGTGGTTTTGAAAGAATTTAAGAAAATATTTTTCCTGATTTCGGCATAATCAGTTTATCTTTTGAGATGCAAATTTCTCTCCCGATTCTCTATTCCCAGAAAACTCCCAGAATAGAGGGCCACATAGGAACAAAGTAGGATTAGGTTAAATTCCTTAAGTTATGCACGATAATCTCAAAATGTGTAATAATTTATGTTTAATATTATTATTTTTATTTACGTATCATAAAAATTAATTTGTGGTAACAAATCATTAAATAAAAATATGTTTACACACCAATAAAAAATAATCGTTCAAATAGCCATTTGCCATAAATCCATAAATTTTAATTAATCCTCTGTGTAATGTGTTTACTGATTTAGATCAACGACTAAGAAGTATCAGATAAATTTAATACCCTGTGCACGGTATTACCACTGATTATGATCTAAATTAGACTGATCGTTCATCTTAATTAGTTATCTACCGCACTGACATTGATTACCTGATTTTGTGGATCGGGGCAGATATTGTATCCATAAATATGAATACTTATGGCTAAACATTTTTCTTGTTTATAATCGTTTATTTATGTAAATTGATTTCTGATGTAGAGAAATAAAAATATCTATATATGTACGTATAATGGGTGATTTTTTAAGCGTTTGGTTTATAATTTTCAAAAAAATTAAATTAGTCGTAAAATTTCAAAAATGTATGAAATTTTTATTTGAATCGATAAATCAATGTTTGCCATTTACTTTTTAGAGATTATTTCATGTAAATCTTGGCTACGGCTACGTTTTAAGTGGTCCATGAAAGATGTTCAATTTTTCACGTCAACGAGATGTCAAATCTCATGATTTAGGCGGCCAATTCACCGGGCCGAAACGTGGGATAAATTGCTCATCGCACCAATTTCTCAATAAGTCCATGGTTTCACGTGCTGTGTACCATGTGGCGCCGTCTTGATGCAACCACATCGATCAGATTCAGTTGATGCATTTTGGGCAAAAAACGTCCGAAATCATTGATCCCGTAATAGCTGTGCCCTTCTACGGATGGACATTTTGTCGTCTTCATCAACACTAGCTGCTACAGCTGCAATATTTTTCTCTGTATACACTATACGCATACGATTTTTTGGATCGATGTAGAATAACGCGAAATTTGTGCGAGATTTAATCACAATGGCTTGAAATGCTAGCTCAGTAGGTCAATTATGACGTCCATAAAATGGACGAAGTGCACGAAACATGTTTTTCACTTAGCACGAATTTTGATAATAACGTTCAATAATTTGTAAACGTTGTTCGGGTGTGAGTCTTTCCATGATAAAATGACAATGCTAACTGAGAATAATTGACTTTGATAGATGTCGTCACGTAAAACCAAAAAGCAAAAAAGATCACCCATTATTATGAAAAATTGATAATAAATTCCGTCAATTTTTATTTAGTAAAGTTTTTTTTCAAGCCAAAAAATAATGATTTCTAAAACTCTATCTTTGAGTATAAAAAACGAGGGAAACGCAAAAGCTGCTTTTGGGGTGTCCCGAAATGTACGCAAGATTTGATTTGGATGTGGGGTGGTTGACATTGATTTTTCTCTTCAAATAACCCCATCGAGAGAAATCCAATGCTGTTAAATCACTGTTAAATTACCAATTTTGATTACACAAACGAGAAAGTACACGACCAGGAAATTTCTCATGCAGTAATTGGATTGTTTCACGGGTTGTATTGTATGTCGCAACAGTAACTGCCTGACCAGTCTAATTTTCAAAAAAAGTATGGTCCAATGACGCCTCCTGCCCAAAATTTGCACCAAACAGTGACACGTTATGAATGCATTTGTTTTTTGACAGTCACATGTCGGTTCTCTGAATCCCTTAAGATGATTTTACTTCAAAAATCATCCCTTAAGATGATTTTACTTCAAAAATCAGCATTCAAGCTTTCATTTTTGTTGAAATGTTGTTCAATAATGAAAACGTGTTGCTCTTTCGTGTAGTGCTGCATGTTTACTAACCCTAAACTGTCAGCTGTCAAACTTTTTTTTTTGATGCAAAAAACACTAAATTAATTAATTTTTTATTTAGTTCAAATCTCGCATAAATTTTGGGGCACTATTTATACCTAAAATAAGTCATTATCGCCTCTTTGGCAGCATTGAAATCATTCCAAGGAGCTAATTGATCAGATAACTCACAAATTTGTATCTTCATTTGTTTGCTTATGCTTACTATTGAATGTCCTTGATATAAAGAAATTATAATACGCAACAAAAGTTGACATCAAGATTGTTGCATACGCAACAAAAAGTGACATCAAGACCAGCAGCCCTATTCCTGAATACGATACGAAAACGAAAGTATAAGA
The DNA here is from genome assembly GCA_932526605.1 of Nephrotoma flavescens. Lineage (NCBI taxonomy): Eukaryota > Metazoa > Arthropoda > Insecta > Diptera > Tipulidae > Nephrotoma > Nephrotoma flavescens. Next base: position 73,271,350 of record OW052221.1, read on the forward strand.
TTCCTATTCGATTTTAAATAAGAATCGTACGAATCTGATTCAATTCAAATATGATTTTTGCATTTTCGTTTTCGTATCGTATTCAGAAATAAGGGGGCAGGGTTTACTTTTTTGTTAACTTAGAATTTCTATATGACACTTTAGAGCTGTGGAATAATTATACCAACGCTTGCGGATGGTGACTTAGACATTGGCGCAAATGGAAAGCGCATATCATAAAGAGAAAAGTGAGTTTAACATCGGGAGAAAATCTGAGCTAGAGTACAAAAAAAATTGCACATGCGATTTAAAACTATATATCCATTAGTTTTGTGGTTTTTTTTTAATATCCGAAATGGAAAATACACAAAATTTTTGTGCCAAAAATGAAATAAAGATAAGTCACATGATACGTAACGATAAAAACCGATGTGATTCAATTATTTTTAGAAGAAAACAGATTTTTTCAAATTTGTCAACATATTACTGTCACTTTTGAGTTTTCTTGCCAAAGGTTTATAAATCTACCTTTAGTTTTGATCAGTTTGTTGCCAAGTGTTTCTCTCAAAACCGACCGATTAAAATTGAAAATTAATGCCGTTCTAGCCCGCCATTATTCGATTTTCGTAATATTTTGTAGAGATCCAGCTCTATGAGAAAGAGAAAACAAGAGGACTCGTAAAACCAATGAGCGTTGAGTGTTCGAAATTTGATATTCTGTTAATGTTTTGTGTCTAAGAGAAAAGTTGGGATTTAAAAGGTGTTATATACCTGAAAGATAGTAAAATAAAGCCAGTATCTAAATTATTTTTGACGCCCACATCCACGGATCATCAATTTTTAGGGCAAAACATAGCACGCGTGTGGTTATCAAGTAATTGAAATGTTGTTTTTCATTTATTTGTGACCACTCGAGTACTATGTTTGCCATAACAAATTTACTACGCTTGGCTTTGTGCGGTAGGAATAATTTTGGTTGTTGGTGCCTTTTTGGTAAACTCAGGTGTCAAACAACTAAGTTTCGACTGATCCGTGCTCTGGCCAAAATTTACTGAATATCTCTTCTCGAGGATTCATGTTAATGGTGCAATTACTGACGGCTTAAGTTTCTTTCACGAGTCAAATGTTTTTTTGGGTCCATTGCTTTTATCGTTCGTAGGTAGTTGACCTCTAAAAAAATTACGACAATCGCATGATAGCGGCCTAGATTTTTAAAGCTGATTTGCCGATAGAAGACTCTTCGCCTAATTACAATTTTCATTTTTATTAAAGTGTAATTTTGAAAAATCTGTTTTCTCCATAATAATCAGGTAACTGTTTTTCACGCCTTTTTTTAATTTCGAGCCTCAAATGTTCTTGAATTTTTTTAAACGGTTACTTAAAAAATCAAAACTAGTGGTTTAGTTATGAATCGCAGTGTATTCGGTACGCTCTAACCCTGTCTTATCTTTCTTACAATTTTAGCGAAGAACTTTGAGCAATTCACTGAGAAATTATTTAGTTTTTTGAGGTACTGAGAAATTTTACTCGTTAATGGTTAACAAGTTTGTTGTTGCCTTTTAAACGAAAATTGCGTGCTTCGGCAATTCAAATAAAAAGAGTTAGTGAAATTTTGGTAAAATTTATTGTTACAATTCTGAAAAAGGCTAAATTTTCACTTTGATACCGCATAATCTAACCGCATGTACCTTATATCGTTAGGATTGCTTATTCCACGGCACTTGATCTAATATAAATTAATAATTTAGTTGTCAATCCACAATGAATTTTCTTTTTTTGTTTAATGGCTTTTTGGCATAAAGGTATTTTTTAAGTATGTATTACTACTTTTTGAAAATTGAAAATTATTACATTATATTCTATTTTTTATCTCTAGAGTAATTTGTATGATTGGTGTATTTGTTTAATAATTTATTGTTTTTTATTTATTTATATATTTTTGTATCAAATAATATTATTATGTAAAAATAAAAACTGAATATTTAATTAACAAATAAAATGTTTTTGAAAATTAAAAATATTTTTGTAATTTAAATTGATAAACAAAAAAAAAACTGTTGCTTTTGTTGGTTAAAATGGAGCTTTTCAGCGCGGTGTTTACCTAAATATTTATATTATTCATATTTTGAGCTCGTATTTATTTTATTTACTATTGTTTGGTCACCCATTTTAATCAATGAATGATCCTCTATTTTTCACTCATTATTTTATTTATTTATTTATTATTTGTTTTAATTATTTTTTTTTTTGTAATATACTAACTTCATTTGTTAACCACCATTTTGTATAATTTTATTATTACTTTAATTTAATTTTCACTTAAATGTAATAAACCAGCTAATTTATTTATTTAATTAAAGTATTTTTGCGAATTTACAATTCTGTTTTATTATTATATATTATTATTTTTTTGGGAATTTGAATTGTTTTGGTAAGTTATATATGTGTTATGTATTTAAAAAAAATAAACAAAAAAACTTATAACCGATCACACTTGCTGTATAAATTTTTATATAAATAATCATCACCCCCAATCTATATTCATTCAAGCCTACCACCTACCTATATCTATACCATTATACCACCTGCCTACTACACCTTTATGACAATCATTTATATAAATTTATAAATAAAATAGAATTCTATTACTACTAATTAGAAATTTGCATGTTCATAAGCTATATACTGGAACTCTCTTAATAAAAATATTAAACCACCCAGACCTAACCGGGTTTTTAATTTTATACATATTTCCCCTTCCCTATTAAATATATAAACACAGCGCATTTTGTAAAACAGCATGGAAATGGTAATAGTTACAAATATATATATATATATATATACAATAACAATAAACAACTACATATTGTAAAATTTATGTGTTTTAGATAATGAAAAAACCTATTAAGCATGTATTGTAGATTATAAGTTTTTTTTTGTTCCAAAAAATATTTCATCGCCGAATTTGATAAAAATGAGTATTTTTTATTGTATAAACCACTCAATTTTTATAGTAGTGTAAAAAGTGAAGTTACAGTGCATTTCTGATTGTGATATGCTTTGTATTTATTTTATTCGCATAAATTAAAACGATTTTTTGTGTATGTATATTCACGTTTAGCTGTATTATGGGTTATGGGAACTAGCATAAAATCATTTTGTACAACATAATTTTATTAGCATAACAAACCAAAAAGCAAGTTATATAATTTTGTTGCCAAAATATGCCGCCCTTCTATATTAATGTGAGGGTATAAGTGTTTTTCTTAAAATTTCGATTTCAAAATTTTTCACAGAGAGATTAATTTTAATCAATTATAGACCATAATTTTAGAATACTAAAAAGTATACAATGCGGTTCACTTGATTAGATGCAATTGCAATTTTACTTTTAAATGTAGATTTTACTGTCAATTTCTCGGGGAACCAAGAAAATATTTTTGAAAAGAAAGAATTCCCTACTGTAATGAAAACACATTTATATTTTTGCTATTTTTAGTAATGTGTACTGCCCCCATGTATACTACCCATAATCTCTGACCAGGCAGCTTCAATTTCTGCAATCAGCTCTTCGTTGGTTTCGTATTGTTTATCCTCTTCATAAACTTTGCAAGTGATCCAGCCCCAAACGTTTTCGATGATATTTAAATCGGGGGAATAAGGTGGTCATGGTAATAACGTTTTGACTCGCTACCCACAACTTTACAGCAGGCCCAAAGAGCTTCTGAATTTCTGGAAAAACTGATTCCAGCATATCCTTATATGAATTTCCAGTTTTTTTTTATTGAAAATAAAATTGAATGTAATAGCGCTTCAATATGAAATTGCACCTCATACCATTACTCCCTCTTTTCTGGAATGATGGATTATTTTTAAAATTGTTCTTTGAACATAATTATAGCCACCTGATCCATCTAAGTTAAAGTTTTTTTTTCTGGAAAAACGATTTTTTCCAATTATTATTCATTGTTTGTGGACACACGAAGTCATGTGTTGCTTGGCGAATTCTAATCATTGTTTCTTGCGTAGGTACAGGGTTTAGTGTTAGTGGTGTTTTCTTTTTAATTTTAAAAATTTAACACTTTGTGAACTGTTGATTTGCTAGCATTAAGCCCAGCTGCCGTTCTAATTTGGTTGGTGGAAACGGCTGAATCTTGCGGCGCCAGCGCTGTCACCGACCTTCCTTCGTAGTAGCTTCTATATGATACACTGTATTTTAAATGATTTCGTACAGCATGCTACGCCCGATTTTACGATCTATAGCGCGATTGGAAAATCCCTCCAAGTGATATGCATCGATTTTTGCGCTTGCTGCCGTATTTAAAAATATTTTTTATACCCATTTTAACTCTTGATCAGCTAATGCTACTTATTTTGAAAATCTTGAAAGATTTTTTAGCAACAATAACAGAGAATTGTTCAGTATTTTTCAACAAATTTCAGGTAAATTTTAATAATTCGCATTTTTGGGTACAAAATTTTCAAATTATTAGCAATTTCGAACGTTGAAACTTTCGTCTTTCATTTACATATATTTTATTTGGATTCCGTTCGATATGCCGTTTCAAATATTTTTACTGTTACATTACTCTTTTCATAGTTTCAAAATGGATTAAATAAAAAGGTGGGAAAATATTATTTTGGCTTTGTTTGTACAAAACACTTTATCATACGGTGGGTGGATGATATTGGCTAGAAATGAGAAATTTTGAATTTTTAAGGAATAAAGTACTGAATATATCTTAAAAGTATTTTGTATAATTGCCGACCACAAATATTTCCAGTATCCTAAACAAGCAAAATACAAATGAGATTCAGTCTAATTGAAGTCACATCAAAATAGCATTTTGCAGGAGCCAAGTAACAGTTTTATTTAAAGCACACTTGTACTACAGAGTTTAGGCAATTGTTAAATCAATATCCAAAATTGTATATTAAGAAGCTCTTGCAACGCTGGTGATCGTTCAGACCGAGGTACTGGACTTCTCTTACAATTCAGGAGATAAAAAATTGACTGTAAATATATCCTCTTAATGAATAGTTAATATTGAGGATTTTTTTAACCTTTTTGTATTTACGCTGTTCATGTGTGCTGCCCTATTTCCAAAAATAAACATTTCTGTTTTTATCGGATAGCCATTGTACCATTTTGGGATGAAAGGTCAGGCGGCAAGACCTTTTAGCGAATTACGATTAACCTAATCTAGACCACAGTTAAGAAATTCATAAAAATGAGTTGTTTCCCCACGGCGCCTTTAAAGATTTTACACTTACCTCAAAATATAAGGATTAAATGGTTGGAGGAAAAATAAATACATTATTTTTACATTTATTTCGGGACTTTATTTAACGTGGCTACAATCATTCGGTTTTGTTCAAATATGCGCTTTTTTTCGATAACTCGTTACCATTTAGAAGGCATTTTTATTATCCCGTTTTTAAAACGTCTTGTCCCTATTAGCGTTTGCAATGGACAAAAAGAGATTGGAACACGACGGCTCCTATTGGCTAATTCTGACCACACGGTAGAATTCTGCCTTCACCCGATCCGATGGTCACCGTTTGGGCTGCTTCATCGGCCTTCGACCATGATCGTTTCCGCTTGATATTGTCTATGTGGCCCATTTCTCGACGCCAGTCATGATCCTCTTCAGAAATGGTTCTCGTTCGTCCATCAAGTTTTTTGTGTTAAATCGTGCGGCACCCAAGCACCGAGGCCCTTATGCCAATGGTTTGTTTTGTGGTCGATCTTCAGCTCCTGTGCGATGCTACGTTTGGCATCGAGATTACCGGAACGGAATCGACGAAACCAAATTTCGCGCGAAACCAAATTTACCCCTATCATTGACACCCACATCAGTCAAAACAATGACAGAGGAATTTTTTTAGTTCATGAATCCCCCTTTCCAACGAATATATGTATGGCCGCCTACTGTGACAAATACATCACGAGATATGTCACTAAAGCCATGTAGCGAATAATATTGGACTTTTTTCGCCAAACCATTATTAAGTTACGTTAGTAGCAACCGTAACACAGATTAAATATCTTGGTCTTTGAATTAAAGTCGTTGAACATTCCAATTTCCAGACAAAATGGTCCGACTTTTACCGATTATGAAATCGTTAATTTCCGAGCGCCTGTCCCCAGAAAGTGAGTTTGCGGATTAAGAGGATATGCATACTGAATTAAAATCTTTGACCGTTGAATTGCCTCTGGCCCTGAGGGTAGTTTTAGTATGTCGATGAAATCGTTTTACTAAGTCAGTCGCTTGCGGGTGTTAAAATTTTGACGGTAACCGAGGTGGGCCCCAAAAGTTTCGTTAATTCGGCGAATGGTTTCAACCCTAATTACTTTCCTTGGTCTGTTGTGATCTTGAGTGGAACGCCGAATCGTGGTATGTAATTATTTGCAAACGTTGTAGATTTAAATGTGCAAAACAGGTTCGCTATCAACTTAATTTATTTTTTATTGCCTCTTATGAAAACTTCATTAATTTTTATTTCTGAATTTTGCTGGTGTTTTGTGGTCGTTAATTTCAATATCTTCAGTGTACCAGAATTCATGATTAATGTTAAACTGATACCACATTTTGATTTCCTTCTCAGTGGTTTACCAGTCGAGGTCTATGACCATTCCAAGACTTTATTAAACGGGTGTTTAAGTTTCTAATATTTTTGCCGATGGCACTTAACACGTTTACCGACTTATGGCAAACTAGGTAATCTACACGATGTTCCTGGTTGAGTTGATTGCTCCCATACTGTGTGATTGAGGGTTCTACCCGTTTACCTGTTTGCTCCTTGCAGAAACGTTGGACCGCTTCTAATCTGGTTAAGGCCCGATTACGACATTTTATTCGTCGCCTGTGTTCTAACAATATACTCAAGACCACTTAATATCGTGCAGCTCGGGGATGTGATAGAAGATTTTTTAGCCAAACTGGGTTCAGGCCTGGATTGCATTGGACCCGAATTTCAAAAACTAAGCATAAATGGCTTGCTTGCCCTACAGACGCCGGAAGAAAGACCAGCTAATAGTTACTCATTATTAAGGGTATCGGCTGTTTGAAACTTAATTAACAGTGAATGGGGCTTGCACGATATTTGTCTCAATGTTGAACAGTGTCAATAGATGCAATTTTAACAAAATTTAACGAACATTTTTATTTTACTATCCTTTAACTTAACGTGTTTCCATGTGCCTTGCAATAGTTGCAAAAATAATAAATTTTCTGAAAAACGTACTTAAAATAGACTTTTACCCGACAATTGGTACGCAGCCAATGGAAGTATCTAGCACTCTGATGTCTAACTAAAAACAAAGAATAGTTTCATATATACAATTGGATGAGGCCTCTCTAAAATTAGTAACAATCTGAGTCCGCAAAATGAATTACATTTGAAACATATTCTTCGATCTCCTACGATATGCCAAGCCCTTGCACGACAATACTGAAATTTGGTTGGGAAAACAAATACAATTTCCCGGTATTATTTCTTTGGTTTACAATAAAATACAAATAGCAAGTCATAAAAATTCAAATTCGCTCGTTAGCTTTAAGACTAAAACAGTCAGTTCCTAAGGGATTAAATTGCATTCTGTTTGGAGCACTTCCGTTAGGTCATTAACTATGATGCGACTCTCCGCTCTCGGGGGACCGTTCCACCTCATGTGTTGCTAAATCAGTTTGGGGAAGTTTGTGTTCTATGTCTATTATCGATTTTATTCTCAATTGGAGGATAACCAATGATATTCTGACCTCTATTCATTGGTTTTACTCTTAATTTGAAAAGAGCACCGTTTATGCAGTGCCGCGATAAACTCTTATTACCAATCAAAATATACGGAACAAACGTTTTTGGTGCTCTATTATGACAAGATTAAGCAAAACTGCTAGGAAATTAAAAAAGATTGCAAAGAGAACGAACCTGTGAGCTCCTCTTAATGCTACCATGACTTCTACAAGTTATACGTCTGCAGACCCTAGAAGAGTCAAATTTTCCCTGATTTCTATCCTATATTAAAGAATCATTTGTTTCATTTGTTGCAAGCCTGTGTGGTGTAAGAGCAGAGTCGTATTCATGCCCAAAGCCGCTGAGTCTGACTACGTTTTTGGAATTGTTAGAAATAATAGTTCACAGATTTGGGCGCAGGTCTTGTGAAATGGTGCTCTTGGGAAAATAAATAATTAATAATAATTCTAATAATTCGCATAGTTGAGTTTGAATTGGATGGTTGCTCTATTTCTGTTAAAGTTGTCAAGGGTTGTTCACATAGGTGTACTCTCATCATTGGTGTAGGTCTTGGTTATTAGCGATCTTCTGGTGAAACTTCAGCGATCCAGATTTATCGCTCATGGTTATGCCTATGATCTAGTCCCGGTGGTTTCAGGAAAGTAGTTAAAGTGTGGTGGATTTGTATGTCGAAAAAGTCTTCTAGTAAATTCGTCTAAAACAGATTTAGTTGTTTACAATTCGTAGAAATTTAAGTGGCCTTTTCAGTCCCACTCCCTTGCGGTAGTACAATCTCTAGAAGAACAATGGGACTGTGAATATGGCATCTGGGACGTCATAGAGCTACGCCATTTTTTGGCAGTCGCAGAGCCATTGGTAAATCGTGGGAATTATCCACCTAAATGTTACATTTCATTTACAAATTCCTTGTTCTGCCATTGCTAACATATACGCATCTGTCGTCTGGAGGCCGGTAGTTGTCCTTAAATGTACAAATGCGAATCTCAATCGCTTGTAAAATTTTCCCAGGGCAATTTTTGGTGCCTTTTCCTCTACGACACTTATTGGAACGGAGTTAGTATAGTGCTCTTGTGGTGCATCGTCAAATTCTTCACATAATTTAACATATCTAATTTGTTTTCCACGGTCTTTCCGTCTAGAAATTGGTGGATGTCTCAGAATTTCAGGAATAACCTTTATAAATTGCTATAGTTTCCTATTCTGATAGCGCTCGATTAAATCGTGGTGCCAGTTTTTGAATCTACTGAACCACGTTTTCTTGTTCTGTATGGTGTTCTAACTTGACATCACGGCTTAAACTCTTTGTGTACTTGAGGCTTTGAAACCTGACAACACAGAATATGACATCATTTTATGCATCGACTGTAGTAAGGTCACGCTCAATCCGGTTGATTCCAAACTCGACAGTGTTACGCGTATGTGGATGCCAACTCACTGTAACACTGTAGGACACGCAATCGCTGGTTTTGGTTCTGGAGAATTCTCATTGCGATTTTATCGGTTCATGGTCGCTTTAAAAAATTTCTTATTCGTATGGGGTTGCCTCCGACCACTTTATGCGATGAGTACTTGAAGAATAATGATGACAGTATTCATTACGTTTGTAGCTGTCTTACTATTGCCAGGATACGGCCCCTTGTATTCAGTTCTCGCGACATTGCTGAGGTTCAACTGCAGTCTATTTCTTGGTCCCGAGCTCCTTCAGTTTGCCAAAAAAGGCAACGCGCACTTGTGCTCTTTGAAAGAATCCTCGGCTTGCGTCATGGGCTCTTTGTTAAGTGATATAAAGTGGCCCAAACTGATCTGACAAGAATCTTTGCATTTTTGTTATCAATTTGGAATTAAATTGGATTATTTTCCAAACTGCTAGTGCAGGGGATCATCCTTTAAATTGTTGTCTGAAATTTTTAAGCACAACGGTTGCTTACAACTATTATATAATTTAGGAATCTGGTTTCATTTCAAAAACATTTCGGTTTTGCGATGAGGCCGAGATGCTTTGATGTCAGGGATGCTTTGATGCTGGGTATCCGTGGCGACCAGAAGCTCTTCTGTCAAAGTTAATAAAAAGCGCATAGCTTTATATTGGGCTGTACGATTCTATTTCTCTGTTGTTTTCTTAAGTAGTTACATATAACGCAAATCAATTTAATGTTGGTGTCAAGAGAAGTTAAAGTCTCAAAACAAGGAAAACATTAAACTTTTAGTATCGTTATACAACACATTAATTATCCACATATATTACAATACAATTAATATAATCCATTAATCTTAGTTTTTGATTCCGCAAAATCTATTGCGGTAACCTGAGCTTTTGCTACAAAGCTTGTGATTAATTAAGTTCACAGCTCATCCGATGAGTTTTTATTTTATAGCATGCTTTCGAATGTAATTAAAGATTACACAATAAATTATTATGTCACTGTTGCCAAAAATATTTTATCATATCAAAATCAAACTATTCGTAGTTTCTGGACCGTATAGCAATAAAACGATGTTAATTCCAGCGTTCTTTGTTCATTTTTATGGTTCATATCATTGCGAAATTTTCTTTTCTTTTGAGGTGCGGCGGCCTCGTCTCACCTTTTGTTAGATTTGTTTATGCCGTTTATAAATATCGAGTTTTAAATTTGTATCCAAGTTTGAATCTAGGCTATATGCGTATACCTATATCTGTAGAAATATGTACGTACACTAAATTGTTAAACATCCATATCGTTTTCAGTTCACTCGTGAATATCGAATTAAATATTCAGATATATATATGATGCGAGAAACTTTTCAATTTCAAATTATAAATAGATACAAAAAATTATAACGTATAAAACGAAAATTATTTAGCATGTTCGAGAAATGTGTACTATACTCACCTTGGTTGAATCGGGGACACAAGATATAGTTGAACAATCAAATTACACGTTTACATTGAAAAACGCGAATGTACGCGAATCATCGATTTCCATCTGAAATGAAAACCCGAAATTATGTGATAGAACATCACCCCTATAAACAAGTTTTAGTTCATCGAACCCTTTATTCACCATATAATATTAAATTTTAAACAAAGACTCGGTTCCCATTATTCACTTTCATTACACACATATGTATGCACAATAATGTACTAAAATAGTGGAACGATTCTATATGATGTCATCTCGCGAATAGACTCATAAATCTATTGTCGCATGCCGCTGTGAAACGCCAACGACCGATCATATGACAATTGTGTGAAAATTGTTTTGAAAAAAAAAAAAAAAGTTCACTTTCAGTTTGAATTGTTGTCAAATTAAAATTTCACAATAACTTTAACAATAATGCAAACATAACGTATGCGTTTTAGACGTACAAAAACGAAAATTTAGTTTTTTCACTTTCACTATATTGTGTGTGACTGTCGTGGGTTCACCGATTTTTTCATAACGCATTGAAATCATATACATTTTATACATCTGGTTAATGATATGCGAGAGATACGAGACGACTTTGTTATGTGCATTAATTTATTATTATATACAAAGTCGACGGCGATGCGGCGCTTATAAACCGCGAAAGTTTAGTTTCTTAAATAAATTCATTGTGTCTCGCGTGCGCATATCGAAATAAACGTGCCGATATTAATAAAATGCGTATACATTAAATGATAGTGAAACTCTGAAAAAAGTTTTCGTGTCGTGATATAGTTGGAATAGGTCAAACTACTATTTTATTCGCGGTATGTACAAAGCGTTTACGAAATGATAAATTTTTGTTAGCTTAAAGTGATTTTTGATTTGAAATCAATAAAAATATCTTATCCGATTTGAAACCGATATCACATTCCTTATATGGTTATTATGTATGTTCAAATCTTGTGGTGACGATTTTGTCATCCTGTGCACACATATGATTTTCTTTTATGAATGTGTTTCTTTGTTTATTACTTTATGGTCGAAGATTAAAATGTAAATGTTACATACTCTCATGATTTATATTTAATGGTGATATGCGAAATTTTTGCAAAACTATTTGTTCGGTAATTTAAAATATTAATTTTTACTAATACGCCTGTTATTTTGTAACCTTCTTTCTAAATTAATAAAAGGCGTGTCTTAATCGTGGGTAGGTTGTGTTGGCCGTCAGATATATTCAAGGTGATTTACTGCTAAGCTTTCATTGTGTTCTGCACCTTCTATAATTAGCATTTAGTTTCCTTTGTGAGAAACTAAGTTTTGGTCGCTTTATAGTAGAGCTTACGTTAAACCGATCAGATTGTACCCTCCCGCCTTCAATTTGTTGGAAACGGAACGAAAATTGATATTATTAATTCGATCAGATCGACGATTTAGCCTTCAATCTTTTTACAAAAGAAGCTAAATTTGCAAATCTAATAAAGAAAAATAGTAAAATCTAATAGGATTATTATTAAGCTGTGAACTCTGATTGCTTTTCTCCATAGTAGAGGATTTCATAACACTTCTCATTATTCTTTTAAGAGTTGAATTCGTAACACTACCCCCACATTAAATCTGTTCGTTACGAACAGACACATCCAATGGTATCGCTTTAGTTTATCGTTCTGGACGACTTGCCGATCTCTCCTTCCTGGAATTCAGTCACACTAAGTGACCTCGTCGAAAATCGGAAAATCTCCCACTCTGGTCGTGTTACTGCGAATCAAACTTTGTCCATTCGGTGTCGTTTCCTGGTTACGTTATTTATGCGACCTCTTACTGCTAGACGAATCGGTCGTTTCTCGGCTTCCTGGACGTTTCCCGATATTGACTCCATGTCCCTTGATCCATTCTCGGCCTCCTCATATTCCAGCACACCTCCTTCTCAAGTTCAATGCGTGCCACCTTTGTACGACTATCCGTCGCGACCTTCTGGATTGCTCTCTCTTTAGCAATCAACTTCATTGCCGGTCTTATCCTCGATAATCGTACTGGAAACTTCCGCTGGGCCTCTCCGAAGGATCTTTCCTCTATTTGATAAGTAAAACCGTCACTATTTTCCTCTGGACGTAAACTCTTTTTAAGCCGATCTGCACTATTCGAACTAGAATCAAGGATTGCCTCTTGTTCTGATTGTTTCTTGAACCCTCTGGGGTTTTCTCTATTCCCGGTGACAGTCCTTCTCGCCAGTTTTCACGTCGCTTATCTCAGACTGCCCCGCAAAACAATCATTCCATCGTTGCGTTCATTCTCGTATGTATAGAGACCTAATTTCCGCATCTGAAGCATTTTCTTTGACTTGTGATGTCGTCTGTCTCATCATTTCAGTGTTGTATTTTTTGACCCTAATAGTTTAGTGTTAGTTGCCTTAACTCCTCTCTAATAGCCTTTATCTCCGCTAAATCCTCGTAATTCAGTTTGTGCAATTTTATTGTGCCAGTGGCTAAAATAGCTCTAGTTGCTTGGTATTCTAACGCCAATACTTCATTCATATGGTTTTACCTCTAGCATTCGTTCTTAAATGAAGATTCAGGTGGTCGCCCTTGAAGTCGTATTTATACACATTTACATATCAAACGTCAAATTAGTAACTTATTTGATTTTTGCTCTACATTTGGTCGCAAAACTTAAATTAGTTACTAACTTCCCGCTTTAGATGGGAAAAATTCCGGATTTCCATCCATCGTTTGAATACGACTTGACACCACTGGTAAATGTGTTGAAAGGACTTACCATTATAAGTCCGTTCAACACATCTGCAGCTGCCTGCCCATTTGCTTGGTGCGCCAATTTCATTATTTCTCTCTCGTATGTGTTCCAGGCATGCTCCACGTAGTGCCACGAAGAGCCAAAATGAGTGCGTCAAAAATTGTGCTGGGCACTGCCGCATGAAACTGCACTTTAAAATTCTCAAATTGGATTTCGTCAACGAATGTCGGAGGTTTCAAAATTCCCCTTGAGGTTCCAGCAACTCGGCGGACTTTCACTTGTTTTAAAGTTCCTATGCCTAATTTGTTCCTCAAAATCCTTGAACTGGCTGTCGACTTTTGCCTCTAGAGGTTTCATGTCCCCTCTTATCTCTTTAACTTGGAATCGGAAACCTGTCCATTTTGTTTGCCCACCTTGCTGGTCTATTTTGCACCTTGTTTGTCTAATTTGGAACTTGATTTAGCGTCTATTTCCTTTAATTTAAGCAAAAGAGCTATCATCATATCTCCCATGTCCAAGACGGGTTTGTTGCTCGGGAGTACGCGACTGTACTAATATGGTTGCTCTTTTTTGCTCCATCGCTCCGGTTGGTTCATTTTTAATTTCTTCTTCGCAATGCTAGTCTTTCTGGTCATTGTTTAGGGTAACTGCCAGAAGATCGTTGATGGGAAGAATAATAATCGCCTCTATAAAATTATGGACTCTGACCAGGTTCGAGGGAAGGAGCATTTGTAGTAATACTGAAGTATTTTGGTGGTACTTTTTGCAAGAGTTTTATTCTTGACGCGGCCGTGATACTCAATGACTGATTGACATATGCCCTTACGGGCTTGATTTTAACATTATAAGCTAGCGTGTTAACAACGTTATTAAAACACTTAGGTGGTATAGAAATTTTCGAATTATATTTGACAGTCATTACAAACTTTTTTTTATGATGATCTTCTCTTTGCTCGGAGCTAGGTAAAGTTCTCATTTTAGAATACTACGTTTACATAGTAAGTTGAATTACGAACAGCTATCCAACATCTTCCTTCTTATTCGCAGACGTAGCCTGCTAAGTGAGTTAGTTGGTCGTCATTGTCGTTGTGGTCGAGTTTCCACAGAATTGTCTATAGTTGTGGGTAACATTATCACTAATGTGATGATGGTTGTGATTGACCTAGTAGAGAATCCTGAACTGTCCTCTGCGTATTGAATGATGTCTGTACATCAATTGCGACCCGTGTCAATAAGACATACTGAATATATAACATGGCCGCATCCCCAAAATTGTTCGTTATGGCAATACGCTTTTCCGTATACATTGTCGTCTGGAGAGAAACTACAATTTTGGGCTCTGTGGTGTCGGTTGAATTGTTGTTGCTCTTATTGAATATCGCGAGCCGCACCATGTTCTGGAATAGGTGTCAACAAATCGGATTCCATTCGAATTGGAGGACCCGCGCGGATAGTTCTGTTGGTGACATAGTTTGTTGTGCGTTTCGGCTTTATTTTGTTCAATATTCATGGAGGAATTTGGTATATTTTTCCTTGTTGGTTCACTCCTTCTTCGTCTTTTTAGTGTGTTAACAAATTGTTCAGCTCACCGACCAAATTGCACCGGGTTAAAAGATACCGGGTTAGAATCCCGATAGGGGCAGGATGTTTGCATGGAAATTTTCATCTACAGATTACGATCTGTAATGAAATGGTACACTTCTATGGCCCCCCTGTCGGAGTGCAAAACTCATGGAGCTATGCAATGTGTATGGTGATAAAAAATCGGACCTATAGCTGTACGCCGTCCCCGAATTGGCTGGCAACGGCGTAAAAGTAACGACGGAAAAATCAAACCGCATAAGGATTGGAAAAGCCTTAGCCCCAGAACAGATTGGAGTGATAAAAAAAAGAAAAAAAAATTGTTTAACTCGCTCGGGTGATAGGGCCGCGTTAAGATGTGATTAATTCCTCGAGCACGACAGAAACCATTGAAATGTTTGCTGACGAATTACCAATCATT
Source organism: Nephrotoma flavescens (assembly GCA_932526605.1). Lineage (NCBI taxonomy): Eukaryota > Metazoa > Arthropoda > Insecta > Diptera > Tipulidae > Nephrotoma > Nephrotoma flavescens. The sequence goes on from OW052221.1 coordinate 73,286,728, forward strand.
CCGAATTGTCATAACGTGTGAAGTATTCATATCTTTTCGTTCCATAGGACGAACTGCGCGTGGTCACGATTGCAGAAGTGTCTAGATAGACTGCAAGAGTGCGCGAGATCTGTGATGTCGATAACGATTTCATGCCAGTGCAACTGCTCGAGCAAGTATTTACATTACGTCGTTGTCCAAATGTGCCTTATGCAGTTGTCAGCTTTTAGTATCGTCGCGGAATAACGATTCTGTCGCCAAACATGGCAGAGCAGTTGACAGTGATCTAGTCGGATTTCCAATAATTTACGATTACTCTAAGAGTTCGATTGCGTTTCGTTTCAGTTTCGATTAAGACATCGATGGTTTCCTCGATCAACTCGAATGGATGCGAGTCGTGGTAAAATATCGGCTGTTCTAAAATCATTTGTCAATTTGTATAAAATGCCGAAATCATATGTCGTTAATATTAATACCCATCATTGAAGGCGATTTGCGGTTCACTCGGGGTTTGTGGTTACCAGTGTAAATACCATAATTTTTCTCAGCTATATTGTTCACGACGTATGCGACCTCATTTTCTTCGTTCCATCTGAATAGGTGTGGGAAATCGACGTTTCGATTCTCGTGTTGCTAGCATCAGCGTAAGCTTTGAAAGTCATTCGTTGACATTCGTGTGACCATTCTCATTTGACATTGATTTGATTGTATTTAATAGACGGTCCAATGGAGGGCGTCAAGATGTGTAACGAAATTCCGCTTTGTCAAAATCTCGGCTTTCAAAATCCCGGTTTTCATATTCCCGGTTTTCATATCCCCGATGCACGAATTCAGCTCGGTTGAATAATCGGCCGTTGGGAGGTTTGACCGCGACAATGAGGTGCCTACCTTAAGTACTAAATCGGGGACATAATGTCGAGTTTTTTAAGACGATCCAGTTCACATTCAACTCCGTCTAAAGCAGCGAAAGATATCGGGCGCTTCGGCCGGTGTATAGGACGGACGATCCAGGTGCGGATGGTCGTTTTAGCATTTTAACTTTTTCCGGGTATGTCGCTGAAGATGGATTAAAATTTGTTTTTCACTTCCGTAATGAAGGCATTAAGGTCCTGATTTTATCGTACGTATGACATTGGAAATTCTTTTGATTGGATGATCCCAAATGCCAAAACGTTCGATCCAATCTAAATAATTACAAGAAATTACTTACTCGATGTTGTTGATCCTCACTTCACTGTTAAATAATGCAATAATGGGGGTGCTGTCGTTTGGAGCCGATTTTATTCCAGTGGGACTGTATGTGGTTCCAGGTGACCCGAGAGTTTGGCATGGTTGCTCTGAGATTAGGGTCGGATGCCGTTTGGTTCTATAATTTTATACTGATTCCGTTTGTCTCAAAGTTGACGTATTTGCGATGACACGTAGAACGTTTGATCGTGACAAAACTGATTATGGTTGCGTATGTTTCATGGCGTTAATGACGGTTGAGAATTAGATATTCCACCAATAATCGTTGTGTAGTGCTTGAAACTTATGATGTGTTGAGTTTCGGTGATTAAACTTTCCAGAGCTTGTTCGTTTGCATTCGAATTTAAGCATGCAATAAGAGGAGATCGTAAACCACGTACAAATGAATTTCTCACATTGGCGGTTTACTAGTGCTGCGTCTGTCACAAAATATGTGCTCGCATCCTTTGTAGTTTGAACTCACTTGTACTTCAATATATGGTACATCGATTATTGTCGTCCAAAAGCATCTTTCAATTTCTTCACCACCACAGTGAATGAGCAATCTTTCGGAGATTTCAGGAATAGCATGTCTTTGAATTTTTCATGACAGATTGTGTCCATTTTGCGTAAACTCGGTTTTTTATAAAAGTTTGTAAACATGTTTGTTTTTTATAACCAAATTCGTTATTGATTTTGTGGCATGAAGACTAAAAGTGCTGGCCCAATAGCTTAAAATGGCACATGCCTTGCGAGACAGTGTTAATTTGTAAAATATAAAGGCCGAAATGCTCAAGTATAACAAATGTTAATTGTTTTTTACGTATGGTCTTATTAACTCGATTACCAAAATTCTTCCGCAGGCTTCCGATTTTGACTTCATATAATCTTATGGTGGAATTCACCTTACACTCATCCGAGACTCGTTAGCTAGAAACATGAAATGTTCACACGATTATAATCATGAACCACACCATCAAGCACAACATTTTGAATGTAACTTTTAATTCATACGCATAAAGGCCAAGATGGCTTGAATTAACATATTTCTTTTTGAAGTTTGATAAAGAACATAATAAGAGTTCAAATGATTACAAAAGGTGATACATGTTCTCTGTTACCTCGTTTAGTCGCAGCGGATAATTCTTTGTTCCGTTTTCAACTGTAATTTATGTAAATTGGTTATGTATTTATGTATTCGCATGTTTTCATATAAAATGAGTTCACATTTTCATTGGCATGCTTTGGGTGTTCGACTCATTTTTTAAGCAACAGCTGCACATAATTTAAACCGCTGTATTGAGACGCGTAAAGTATTGTTAAACTTCATGAATTTTAAATTCTATTTTTACGTTGTAAATTTATTTAGAAATAAAAATCCAAAAGTTAAAAACATTTCTCTTGAATTTATAATCCTAATATATGTTTCTTAGGCCTGACTATAATTCGAGTACTTTTGCAAACCTCACATGAGGACAATTTAACATTTAAATTATTGCGTGAAAAGGCCAATCAATCCATGTTTATGACGAACACCATAACTTACTACAAATAGTCTTAATTACAACTAATACAGCGTTCATAGGAGCGAGTTTTAACGCTTAGGGTTAATTTGTCCAATTCAGGTTCTGCGATATAAAGAACCAATAAACCCAACACAACATCGTGACCGTCTTTTGCGAAATGCCGTGGTAGCTTTCTGTGGAAGGTTTCCGGTCGCAGTCCAATTCCGGCAATTTACTTAGTGGATATTTTAACAAGAAAATGATTCAGCTGCAAGCCCTATTACCTTGGCACCTTACCATAAGTAACTCTAAGCCACCTCTTTATACTCGAAGTTAGGGTGCCGTTTTCATGCTGTGTTTGATACAATTTATATTTTTAAAACCTTGTTACAAGTACAAAATTCACTATTTATTTTATTTTATTTTTATTTTTAATTTTCCCTTTTTATTACAACATGACAACTAGGTCATTTTATGTAACTACATTGTAATTACATTGAATAAATAGCAACAAGTTATCTTAAGCTACATTAGTTTGTACAAAATTCAAAAATATATGAATCAATATATGAAAAAATAAACTAAAATTAAAACTAAAACTAAGTCTTCAATTTTCAATTTTATAACTAATTATAAGCAGCTAGAAAGCAAGATTACCTACAACTATTGATCATTAAGATAATTCACACAATCCACCCTGAACCTGCGTTAAACATTTAATATTTGCTGGAATAGTGTTCCATAGCCTAGCACCTCTCCGTATAAAAGACCCCTTCATATAATTAGTACGAGTGTTTGGCAATATTAAGTTTTGTGTTCGCAGTGATTGAGCAAAAATCAATTTGTCATACAGATATTTTGGCTGACGAGTAGTAATAATTTTATACATTAAAATCAGTATTCTAAGATCAAAATAATTATTCAGAGAGCATCCAAAAATCTTATTATAGTAAGGTGTCAATCTATCCCTACGTTTTAACACAAAAATGTATCTCAAACATGAATTATATACTCTTTTAGTTTTCGTGAATAAGCTAGAACTAAGTTCCGAAAACACCACATCACAATAAAAAATTCTACTTAGTATTAAAGATCTAGCAAGTAGCATTCTCACCTTAATTGGAGTAAAAGCAGAGTTTCGCCAGAGCATTCGCAGCCCATTGAACATTTTTTGTATAATAGAATTCACATGCACATTCCACTCCAAGTGTACATCCAAGATCACACCCAGATTCCTTACTGAATCGCTGTAAGGCATACTGTCACTACCAACTCTAATACTAGTTAAGGTCCCGTCAAAAATGAAAGGATTACTCTTCTGAGAAAACATTATCACCTGAGACTTTTTCGAGTTTAGTAACAATTGGTTCTCCGCCGACCACGCAATAATGTTATTAATGTCACTGTTCATATTTGCAATTACTTCATTTAAGGCTAATATTCTGTCACATTTATTAATTTCAATTTCACAAAAAATTTGGAGATCATCCGCAAACAGATGATAGTGAGAGTGTCGGATCGAGCTTCCAATATCATTTATATACATCGCAAATATTAAGGGCCCCATTATAGATCCCTGAGGAACACCTGTTGGCAGAGGCAAGTAACTAGATTTAACTCCATTAACTTCAACAAATTGAAAGCGGTCAGTTAAATAAGACAACATTAATTTAGACGCATTAGATGAAAAATTGAAGCAGTTCCTCAGTTTATCTAAAAATTTGACAAATGATATACTGTTAAAAGCTTTACTGAAATCAAGTAAGCATAGTAAAACATAATTGCCCTTATCCAGGCAGTTCCTAATAAATTCCGTCAAATCCACTAGCACCGTTGCAGTACTATGTTTCTCTCTAAAGCCTGACTGAAGTGAAGATAGTAAATTACTTGTATTAAGGTATTGTTTGATCTGATCAGAAATAATTCTTTCAAATACTTTTGAAAGGTTTGAGAGTTGAGCAATAGGTCTTACATCAGACACTGATGTAGGCTCTTTAACTTTAGGTAGCCCGATAACTTTACTAACTTTCCACACCTTAGGATAACATTTATGCTCTACGATACTATTAAACAAATACGTTAAATGGGATACAAGCACAGGGGCTATGATTTTTAAGAACTTTAACGGCAAATTGTCAGCACCCATTGCATTAGACGTTAGAGAGCCTATTGCCTTAAGCACATCATTATCAGATATAATATTAAAACTAAAACAATTATAACCATTAAAAGAGGTTTCGGCTTCAGTTTCAATATCGTGCACCACATTCATTATTGGCACTTTCACAAATTCCTCATTCAGTTCATTAGGAGAAAATTTAGAAACAATCTCAGCAGAATCAATGGTTTTAAAACCGTATTTCTCCAAATTCTTCCATAATATTTTAGTGCCAAGTTTTGAGTCTAATTTACTACGCAAAAAATGTCTCTTCGCCGATCTCACCATCTTATTAAGTTGCTTTTCATAATTCTTATAGGTTCGTTTATCCTCCTCACTACGAGATCTCTTCCACACATTTTTAGCCATATCAACAAGTTGCTTTTTATTTTTAATAGCATAACTAAACCATGGGATAGGCTTATATTTTTGCTTAATCATTTTAAAAGGAGCATACTGGTGCAACCATATCGAGATTTTATCATATAAAAACTCAAATTTACCATCAATCGTGTCTATTCTATCTAACTCAGTCCAATCAACATTAAGTATATCACAATGAAGGCTTGGGATATCAACATTATCATAATTGCGCACAAATCTGATCTCATCATGAAATTGAACCGGTATATTAAAGTCAATTGATATTAGATCATGGTCCGTGAAGGGTGACTGACAAAAATTAGACGTGTCTAATGGTGTATTAGAAACAATATAATCAAGGAGTCTTTCGGTTGTATCACAAACTCTGGTTGGTTGAGTTTGCGTTGTATGCAAATTAAGCGAATCAAAGATGCTTCTTAACTCACGGCTTTCAATCCTATCTAAAAAATCAATATTAAGGTCACCTACCAAAATAACCATATCATAATCCTCAATCAGATTAGATAGGAGCTCACTCAATTCATTAAGAGGAAGATTTCGAACATGCATATAAGCCACACAAACAACTATTTTTAAAGAATTTATAATAAATTCAATGGTAAGATATTCTAAGCTCTCTGACGAGCCCTTAGAAAGTACCTTCACATGATAATATTTAAAAAAGTCACAACGTACGTAGAACGCAACTCCACCACCTCGTCTTCCCACTCTGTCATTCCTTAGCAACTTGTAACCGTCAATTTCAACACTTTTAAAAGTATAGGATGATTTTAGATTCGATTCACACACTCCAATAATATGATGCGACATATCCTTAAATTCCATTCTCAGTTTATCAATATTAGCCAGAACACTGCGCGCATTAATATGACATATTTTCAAGCGGTTCATCGTTACCGGGGAAATGCTAGGAAAAACACTATTACAGCTCACAGGCATAACACAAATGACAAGCCAGGGTTACCTGTGTGAGATACAAAATAAGCAAAATAATATGCATATAAGACAAGCTATAAAATCTGAAGACTATAGAACTAATCATTAACTTAATAACTAAATTCAAAAGTTTGAAATACATAATTATTTACTACTAAACTGCATAAGGATAAAGAAACAAGATATAAGACAATCATGCACTAATTGTATTCAAAGATAGGAACTTTGCTATAGGAACAAAAAATATAATCATGCACTAAATAACTTAACTAATCAAGAAGCAAATAAGAAATTCATAACCAAAAAATTTTAAGCATATATATCACACTGTCATAATACTCATCTCAATCAACCATCTTACTATTATGTTTTAAACTGGTCCAATTCCTCTACAGATCGTACAATTATTGGGCTATCGTTTGCTGCAGCAATAACAGCTACCATACCTCTTCGTATAACTACCTTTGATATAGTTCCCACTGCCTTTAAAGCCTTGGCTTTAATTAGAATGTCTTTCACCTCCTTAGAGAGATATTCATTGATGTATAACCTCGAATTTGGGAGACCGTTGTCAATGCACGTAATCCATAATGGTTTATCCTTAATGTACTTCAGATAGGCAGACATAAATTGGTTCCTCTTTAATTGCTTGAAGAAACTAACCTTTATTACGGATGGGCCAAATCCGCCATTCTTCTTGTGGAACCTAAAAACATCCTTAATATCGTCAACTTTAAAGTCCCGTATACCTACCTCATGAGCAATATTTGACAGAAATATGTGATCGTAAATGTTCACTATATCCGGAATACCGTAAAGCATCAATACACTTTTTAGGTCCTCTCGCCTTTTATAAAGCTCGAACTGCTTCTCAAGGAAAACAATTCTTTCCATCAATTTAGATGTTTCAGATGACAGACCGGCCTTCACATCAGCTATGGCATTATCGCAATAGCTGGTAATTTTCGGCCACATTGCATCCATTTGTTTAGATACCCAATCCTCAATATCGTCACCAACCCCCGGGTTATCTTTCTTGGCATCCGCCTGTTTAGCTTTCATCAAGCCAGCTAAAACTCTTGTGAGGTTACTGTCCGTAATACAACGTGGACAAAACCATTTAGCCTTCGTTTTAAGATGTTCGAATTCCACATCCGTTCTGACCTCCACGCATTCTGCATGAAACCAACTGGAACAGCCATTACAATTCAGCCAATTTTGCTTCTTTGATATGGACTTAACACCAAAATCTTTTTTGTTGCACACCGCACATTTATCACAATTATCAGCCATGTTAAGGTTATTGAGGTTATGTTATATTATTTAGAATAATAAATTAATATAAGTTAAATGAGCCTTTATTTTTAGATTAATTAGTAATTTAAGCTTATTAAGATTTTAAGCAGCCTTATAACAGTTTATAATAAAAACGAATATACTAGAACATTAACTAATTTAATTAAATACGGACCAAAAAATTTTTACTCTTGTACAACTAATGTCAAACGCAACTATTTCTTTGTGGAGTGTATGGACAACCTGATCCAAATATTGTTTTAGAGCCCAAATTGATTGATTTGATTTTAAATGAACCGGATCAGATGAAGTATCAAGAAACATAGCTTATATTGCATTCGAATACTTTAAGATCAAATTTGATCAACTATTGAATTTTCACGTTTCAGGAATTTTGGTGTTCAGTCACCAACAACTACATAATCATTAATCACAAGGACCAAAGCTGGGAAAAATATGATATTATGAGAATGAATTTTAAGAAAGTTATGCTTAGGATTTCACTTGAGGTGTGTTACTTTTATACAAAAAGTGGCAAAATCTAGAATTTTCCTTAATCCTTAATTTCCTTGTCTTATATACCTTACCTGCAAGAGGTAGACTCTTTGAAAGCAAAACCGATTTATTTCTGATTTATACCTGCGACTCATGACTTGTTATTTCGCTTCTGCTAGCATTTTTCGTTTTCATGTTACAATCGCCGATTTCACATACGAATCGTGGTTAGTTTGGTATTGCGGGATGGAACAGAACTGTTCCAAACTTGGTTTAACATTGTGAATGCTGTCCTGGGTTTGTTGATTCGTTTATTTATGTCTTCATCTTTCCACTGTTTTCGCTAGAGCACGCAACCAAGGTATTCAAATTCATTCATTTGTGGGTGAGGATGTTGAGGTGTTTAGCCTTACTTTTTCTGATAGCTTCTGTACTTTTTGTTTGCATGGGTTTTGTTGATGATGCTCCTTTCAAAATATTCCTTCTATCTCTTCCATTGTGCTTCATCCTGTTGTTAAGATTTAAACAGTATCCATTATCGGTGTTATATTGGTGAATTTTCCAGCTGCCTAATTGTACGCATTGATGTGTAGCGCATGTATTTCCTATAATCAGTCCTTTTCGTTTTCTTGATTCCCCGTGCCGTATGTTTCTATGAACGACGTTTCAGCTTCTTTTGTTGGAGCATACCATTGAATTATAGTTGTGTTTCTTATTTTATAATGGAATCTCGTGTTTGCTGGTTCGTATTACTTCTTCTAGTATTCGTTTCTTTAACCTTTTTTTATTTCAGATTAATGGATAACAGTCAAATTTCATTAAAGTTCTCGTTCGAAAAGTAAATTTTAATTTGTCGGTATCTTGAATCGCAAGCGGCTAACACAGAAAAACTTAGCCCAAAAGAAACAGTGCACATGTACGGAATGCCCTGAATAGTTGGAACACAAGAAATTGGAATGAATATCAAAAATACTCTGTTTAATAAATTGGCTTGAATCTTCTTGGCATTCATTGGTATTATACTCTGGTTAGGAGTATGCATGTGCTCCTTTGTGTTAAGAGCTTTTCTTTGACTTTCAAACGTCTTCTTCTCGGCTCATCCCAGAATCCTCGGCCGACCTTTAAAAACGTTGATTTTTCCTTAGTTTGGGGCTGCCACCTGGAGTATATTCTTCCGTATTCGTCTTTTTCATTGTTAGAGTGAATTGCACGCCCCTCTAGTAGTTAGCAGTTTTTCGTTATCATTGTCCGAGTATTACCACCTGAAGGTATATTAGACATATTTGGTAGTTTCTACATAATTGCAACGTTGGACTATTGATTTCATTAAAGCGCGCGGTCGTTATGGCGTAATATGTCAAACCATATAAGAGGCCAATAAAATCAGTAAGTATTCGACCCCATAACAATGTTAGATTCAAAGAATTTCTGTTTTACCTAACACGAAACAATGTTATACATTTTTGTCGCTATCATACAGTCGCACGGATCATTTTAAAAAAGTTTGGCACAGATATCAGCCGATTCATCTACAGCGAGTGAAAGTTGCACGGTAGGCGTGCTTTTCTTTATCAGTTTTGAATGTTTCAAATGTAAATTATTTTAATTTAAAAATTACGTTATATAATCTTTAAATTAAGCTTTCGAAATTAATTAAATTAATATCGAATAAAGTTTTATATTTATATACTAGCAAAACGAAGGCGATACCCGACCACTAGCCTGCAGGCGCTGCACTGAACTGTTATGCGACATTTCATAAGAGTCAACTGTTACGAACTTTTTCCAAAAATGATTTAAGAATCACATTTTCATTCATGATACCCAATTTCATCATAATTGGTTAATAAAAAGTTTAGTTTCGCCCCCATCAGCCATCCTCCAGAACTTCTTCTAAAAATTATTTTAGAAGCCCATTTCAATCCAGCACTAAAATTTCATCATAACCTGTTCAGAAATAACTGTAATTCTCTCTCGGTAAGCCGTATTACAGAAATTCTTCCAAAATCATTTGAGTTTTTCCACCCATCATAACACATTTCATCAGGATTGGTTAAGCAAAGTTCCGTTTCCAGTTAGCCATATTTCATAACTTCCTATAAAACGTCATTTTGGAATCCCATTTCCATCCAACATAATAAACTTCTTTCAAAAATGTACCGACTTCCAAAAATGATTTAAGAATCCGATTTCCATTCATAATAGCTAGTTTTATCATGATTGGTTAATAAATGGTTTAGTTCGGTCCCGATTGACCATACTCCAGAACATCTTCTAAAAATCAGTTTAAACCCCAATTCCGTCCACCATACCAAATTTTGTCATGATCAGTTAAAAAATGTTATACAACTTCTTCCAAAAATATCTTTAGAATCCCATTTTCACCCTGAATAACAAAACCATCTTTTCATAAATAACCTAGTTCTGTCCCAGTTGGCCATGTCTTAGACCTTCTTCTAAAAAGATCATTTTAGAATTCTATTTCCATCCAACAAAACCTTTTTCATAATCTGTTAAAAATAACCATCCCAGATGACCATATTCCATATATTAACTTGACCTATCTTGATCGGTTAAGAAATTTTTTGATTCCATTTCAGATTTTCATATTTCCAAATTTCTTCCAGAATTCAGTTTAGAATCCTATTTGCATAAAATAATTAATCGGAATAATCTGATTATTCCAAAATTTTTTGAAAAAATGATTTATGAAACCCATTTTCGTTCATATTACCCAATTTTATCTTGATCGGTTATAAAATGGCTTAGTTCCGTCCCAGTTAGCTATGACGTTTAAAAATAACCTCAGTTCCAGATGGTCATATTCAAGAAATTCTGCCAAAATCATTTTAGTGCCTCATTTCCATCCAAAATCCCCAATTTCATACTGATCGTGTTAGAAATGTCTAAATTTCGTTCCAGATGACTGTATTCCAGAACTTCTTCGATCGATTAAGAAATGGCTATGTTTTATCCCAGTTGGCCATATCCTAGAACCTCTTCTCAAAACTGCAGAATCCAATTTCCATCCACCTTAGTTCCGTGCCAGATGGCATTATTCCAGAACTTTTAACAAAAATTATTTTTACATACCCCATTTCCATCCACCAAAAAAAACATTCTCAAAATCGAAAAGTTCGCCATACCAAATTTCATCATAAAACCTCTGTTATTACCAAATATTTGTTGTTGTCAAAAGACCATATTTTTGTGTGTGTTATGAGCAAAATGGCAAGTCACAGAGCATGCCATTTCAATTTGTATACCTTGGCAATAATATATTTAAATTATAATGACGTCATTGTTTTGTTATTTGAAAACCATATTTATTCAACCCTGCATAAAGTTAGGACCATGCCGCTTTAAAATATGATTCCCCTTAGAATGCAGTGGAATAAGTTGATGACAGCTCTATCTTGTATTTAGCTTCTCCTTTAAAAATCGCCGTCTCGCGGATTAAAAGTTTATAGTTGAATTGGTTTTATCCCTATAGTGGCTTCATTGTCTGATTTGTAGTACTCTGGTAGACCTATGTTCCTTTGTTTGAAATTAGTTCGCAACAGACGTGGGAGAATTTGTGATGTTTTTATCTGCTTGTCAGTGAAGATCCAATCTTTTGTTTCATTTTAATAACGAATCGGGAAGTCCCTGCTAGATATTTGTCTGAACATGTGTTACATAATGAGTTGAGATGCAATTATTTCTTTCTCATTAAATAAGAATTCACATCCTGAATACTTTATGTTGATTTATTAGAATTTCACTATACATGGAGTATGATGGAGTAATGACGAATGTATGAAGATGACGTATATGATTATCGTGTTCCTCATTTGCATAGCCGGTTTCGCGTGTTTTATGGCTTCTATCTCATTATAGTAGGGTTTCTATTTCACTCGCTAATAAATTTGAATTAATTATACCTCCCTTATCCAGCTGTGCTGCTCTCTTACTATTTCCTTTACTTCACCTTTTAGTAACTGAAGAAGTTTTGCTATTTGAGGATTTGTTGAATCTTTTGGATGCTGGCTGTGTTTATTTTATATTGCTCGCTGTTGTTCTCTATTATCTTATGATTTTTCTATTCTGACCGTTGAGTATGGTATCCCAGTCAGTTGCATCTAGTGAACCAACAATTCACGCTGCGCCAATCCAATTGATTGAGATTGAATACTTGGTTTTCAATTTGTGGTTCTTAAGTTATCTTAGTATTGATTTCGTTAATCTGATATGCTAACCAAAGTTTAAAGATGCTAGCAGGGCTATGGTGTCTTGTATTTCTGAGTTTTTTTAATTTTTACCTGTCGGCGAACATTGCAGGCCAGTTCCTTAATCGTAAAATCTTTGGATTCAGATTCGATCTCAGTATTTCAAAGATGGTTGAATGGACTCTTTCGATTGTGCCGTTTACTTTGCTTTTATTTGTTGGCGTTAAGTACACCTTTATCCCGAATGTTTTTATACAGTTTGTGATAATGTGACGTATGAAACTTGGTTCGTTATCCATCACTAAAATTTTTGTTGCTGTGAAGTAAAGTAATATTTTAATTATTTTGTTTCGCAAGTGTAGAATCGATTGCTTCTAAATTTGGAAAAATTATCCGCGCATGTGATAAATTGTTCGTCTTTTATGTCCATAATATCGATGTGTAGTATTTCCGATTGTTTGGTTCTGATTGTATTTATTTATTCTCGTTGCAAGTTTCGCAATCTTTTGTGTATTTTTTTTATTTTAATTTCTTTTCAATTGCGATGGGCTCTGCTGTGTTCCTCGTCGATAATTCTGAATCTGTTTTCTCGTTATTTATGCCTTCGTATCAATCGTATCTTGTAGTTAACGAAGTCTTGTTGGTGACTTCCTGAAGCATTTGCATTTATTCTTCTGTGATTTTTATACCATTTAGCAGTGTCGGGTGTAATTTTTAACAAAATTTTCCTTAATATATCCTTGTATTCGGGTACTGCGTAGGATACTGCGACGTAGTGCCGGTGACAGTTACTGTGAGGTTCTTCGTAGATGTACATATTGTCGCCTGTGGTGAATATTATTTAAGTTTTAAAAACGTTTAAACACGGCAAGTAATGAAAGATTGTTCAAGGCCAATTTTAACCTTGGTAAAGCATGTGCTACTTTGTTAGTGATGCCCGGTTTATACATTAGTTCGTTTTCCCATCTTTTCAGTTTACTGTTATTATTTCGGTTACTTAAGGCAAATTCAGTGGTTGATTGTCGGTGACTATCTGAATTTTTTTTACTCCGTAAAGATAGGTTCGCAGACAGTCCAAGGCCAAGGCGATTGCCAACATTTCCTTCTTATTCGTTGCGTAATTTTCTTAGACCACTAGAATTTGGCACATCCGTTCTAATATGAAAGGTCTGTTGAAATTTGGAAATATGAATAAATACGATGATGACCATAGTTCTTCAACTGTTCGAAAGCTTTCAGTTCTTCGTTGCCTACCTCGATTTTGAATTTTTGGATTTTTCTTGAGCATTATCTTCTCCCCTTGTGCAATTTTCTTCAATTCATTGATCCATTCTGTCCAAATTGGTTATGACATATCCTAGAAATTATGTCTCTTCTCTTAGGCATTTCTATTTTATCTAGGTAAACTCGAAGATTAAATCGTAAAATATAGAACATTTTCTTGACATATCAAGATGTTCCTCCTTTATATTTCCACCAAAGACGATTATATCGACAATGTAGATGTAGCAGACCTTTCAAATAAATCCTTTGAATACATCGTCTATCATGCATTGGAAGATATGAGTGAGATATCGTTCTTCAGTTCAAATGTGAATCTCAGAAATTCGCATTTTCCGTTCATTGCAGAGCTATGCTTCCCCTCAATTTTAAGTAATGAAGCCGGATGTTTAATCAATTGTTGTGTAGAACTTAGAGTTTTCTAGACCGGTGATTGTGTTGACTGCGTCTGGTATCGGCTTGTCCAATATAGTTAATGCATTTTGTTTCTTAAAGTCGATTACCATTCGGTATTTTTTTATTTCTGACACGTCAAGTTTCTTCTCCACAATCCATATCGGTGATTTGTATGGACAGAAGTTCAGAACGTTTCGATATTTACTGGTCTACATCGGTCTTCTTTTTTATTGGATATGGGTATGTTTTTGTGTACACAGGTTCTATTGTTGTTATTTTAATCTTCTCTCTCGCTCATCGTAGATTTATCCGAAAAGTGGTAAAAGTTCGTTGGTTATGGTGTTTAATTTGTAGCTTTGTTTCCAATTGGTTGTCTGTGACTTTAGAATTGTTGCAAGAAGTTAGAAAAAAAAAAATTGCAGAAAAAGCTGCACTGTAGATCTTTTTTATATACATTGGTAGAAAAACTCAGCAGACATTTTTTGCTGTTTTTGTCCATTTTCTGTAGAAAAACAGTATTATCGATGTTGTAATAATTAGCCCGTAATGTTTAAAACTGGCAGCTTGAAAAATTCTGTATGAATCCACTCAGTAGTTTTTGAGTTATGAGGTATTAGTTTTCACTATGCTTGCATAAGTTAAGAACTAAAATGTAAAGCGGACAAAAAATATTTTTTATAGAATTTTAGTCAAATTAATTTAAGAAAATTAAACTTAATTTTCTATAATGGAAATACGGCCAAATTAATTAAAATCAGGTCGCTTGTAAAATATGAATTGCTTATATATGGAAGTTAGACAAATTGTCGTATTAGCGGGCAAGGAGTTTCAGTTGTGCATTTAGCAGTGACCCCTGTGTCAAAAAACAAGGCATACTTTATGTGGCATTTTATGCGGAAGTTTTGTTTGTTGACATTCATCGGTGAAGATGATTTGCTTAAAAAAAATTTCATTTTTGTTAACTGTATTTTGTAACCCTTTACATGAAAGTCTTTGTGTAAAATATTGAACAAAGTTATTGGTTTGAGGTTTAATTGCTGTGAACGATGGCGAATTGATGTCCTTGGCTCTTCAGCAACACTTGTGCTAACAGCTGCAATATTGAACGACCACTCCGATGATAAATTCTACTTCGCTGATCTTGAACTGAACCAGTTTCTTCAAATTTATCAATGATAAGCTTAACAGCACAGTTTTCGGAGGACCGGAATGTTTGTAGTTGTCATCTGTCAAATGACATGATAGTCTAGTATAAAAAATATAAATGGCGGAATATTTAAAAAGATACCTCAAATTTGAACACCCGTTAGTAAACAATTGAATTTTGCACGAATTTCGACCGAAAACATGCTTACATAAAGAAAATTGAGTTAATTATTCTACTATCGATAATACTGTTTTTCTACAGATAATAAAAAAAAGTCTACTGACTTTTTCTATTAATGGGCGCTTTCAGGACACCCAACAGCAGAACATGTTGAGCAAAAAAGCAGCCAACGTTATGAAAATGTTTAGCACGTTGAAATGTTCAAATCAAATTTGCGATGATTTCACTAATCATGATAGGGTACCTGAATGCGCGCCCATGTATATAAAGGAGGACGATAGAGCAGCTTTTTTGTGCTGAATTTTTCTGCTAACTTCAGTAGCATGTTGTTCACTTGTTTTGAAATTTTCTTTTTCAATGGGATGTCGATGCCTGAAGAGATGGTTAAGATATTTTGTCTCCTATCATCGCCCCTATACTCTTTTTAAAATATCGTCCTCAATTATAAAATTTTTTGAATATAGGTGCGGTTATTTTCTGTTTATATTTATATTTGTATATCCCCCCCGGTTGATTTAACGGTGAATGGTTTGTATACTTTGCATTGATACCTGAGTTTTGTTTCCCTCTTAAAGCTTGGGTTTGATAATTATTTAGTCGGTTCATGTAATTGACCTTTTTGGTTTTTATTGATTCATCCACCTCCATCGATATTGTGTATTCTAATGTCTTGTTGTTGGTGATTTATACCGTATCCCGATTGCTTTTGCTATGCAGGAATAATCTTTGATTGGGTGAATACGCTTCAGGTAGAATTGCCGGCCTTGGAATCGTGACCATTCTGGATACTTCGGCGGAGAACCCTGTTTTCTGTTTTCACCTTGTTTATTGTAAATGATAATTGGTGTTTGCAAAGAATTCGTCTATGCTTCTATTTCCTTTCGTTAATTTGTTAAGCTCTTGTCCCAAGACACGTTGGTCTCGCTTGTCTTGAGAACAGCGCGATATGATGTAGATGTGTCTTCATCTCTGAAATATTGGAATTACGATGTTCGATAATTTGTTAAATTTTAGCATTCGCCCAGAAATATTCTACAGTTCGACAATTTTCAGTTGCAATCCACACACTTAAAAATTTTGCAGCGGTTTTCGATGTAACGCTTGCATCGAGGCGTATACGAAGGAATCATGTAACACATTTAGAAGCAAAGCTTGCATTGAAAATATTTACGATGTAGTTGCGTCTAAAACTAATGTAACACGTGTGTCTGAAGGAAATTTCTATATAACCTGGGGGAGGGGGTTAACAAAAGTTTAGCGAATTTATAATAATTCGCTAAGACATTGTGTGTATCCTTTCAATATAAGCTTAAAATATTTTTCATATATTTGTAGTTTGGTGTCTGGTGAGCTCAGTATGCTGAGTGCTGACTTGACGCGACATCTGAATTTTTGATATAGAGATTTTAAAATCACATGAAGCATAAAATATAATTCAACGGGTTTTTTTTATAACAAAATTCGTAAATTTCTTTTAGTAAATATCTGTAAAATCTTTTTTACAGTAGAAGCAGACAAAATGTAATTCAAAAAACATGTGCTTCACATTTCTCCCATTACGATACAACTGTATCGATACAGTTTCAATGAACCCCAGCTTCACAATTAGACATAAGTTGCATCAGTTCGTTTTAAAAGTAATTTATTTCATATTTTAATGCAAACTATAACGCTTCTGTTAAGATGCAAAGCTTACTTCTAAAAACGATATACTTTTGCGCTGGATTCATATACGGAATTATTTGCATCGCATATCAAACTTTTTTTCGAGTGTGCACCTTGTAAATTGGATTGAAAATTTATAAGACTTGTCCATTTTTCATATTTTAAAAATATGTTTAAAAAAATATTTTTGTTGCTTTACCATCCTCAAGTCTGACGTTCGAGTCAACCGCCCGAAGCACATTAAACAAGTTATTAACACGGTGACGAGCCAATCTTCTTTTACCCCACTCAATTCTCACGGTTACGTTACGTTCACGTTTACACAATTTATAAATGTCAAGTGTGTCTTGTGTCTTTACACAAAAATTTCTCTATACTGCACTTGTCGACTAAAAGCGAAATGAATCCGCGCTTACCATTAAATTTATAAATACTCCGCCTACCCTAAGTCGACATATTTGGTAAAGCAAACGATTTAAAAATAAACAACAATAACAACGAAGTGAATCATTTCGTATAAACGATATGAATAATACACTAGCAATATTTTATTTATGCATATACTGACAATTAACCATCTATCGTTTTAAATTTGCACTAAACCGCGTTTAAGCGAAATAATTTGTTAGCCAGGAAGTGATTTAGCTTTGAAATTTATAAGCGGCCATTGCGTATAAAATGCGAGTTTCTATTTTAAAACAAAAAAAAAAAATCTATACCTTGGGCTCGTCCGGGAATTGAACCCGGGACCTCTCGCACCCGAAGCGAGAATCATACCCCTAGACCAACGAGCCAGTGCGAAATTATTAAAATCGATTTAATTTAAGTAAACTCATGATCAAGTAAAACCTTGCTTTGTTTGTTGTAGTTGTTGTAAGCCGTAATTATTTATTGCTATAATTTAATTACAAAGTAGATTTGTATTGTGATGCGGTCGGAATTATGAATATATTTTTGCGCGTAGTCGACGTCATCATGACATATAATTATTACTTACTATATGGCATTGCTTTGAAATTGATGATTAATTTTATACTGGTCGCTCGAGACTTGGCCTGACCTTCGCGTTTTTTTTATACTTTTATACTACATAGTGGTAGAGTGGAAGTACACGCAATTTCAAGGATAATCGAATTTTTTATGCCGTATGTATATGCAACCATGGAACCAAACTGATTAATACCTACGTATAGACAAAGTAAGCACATATCTCATAAAAACTATGTACTCGTCGTACTACACGATATCGTTCGTTGCTTGAACTTTGCTGAAATGGAAATGGAATACATAAATATAAAAATGAAACAACACAAAATGTAAATAACGAAATATTAAGATAAGATTACAATTTGAAGTAATACGTCGTCATCATACATGTATATGACTTATAGCTCATTAAACATATAATTTTATATGTGTAATATATCGTCGGCTTTGTATATATGTATATATATTTTTATTTAATCGGATTATCAAAATGCAATTTCAAAATTGTGTATATGTATGTAAATTCAGGACAAAGACGGTAAATAATGCACGCGAATCGAAAAATCAATATTGATTGGGAAAATTATAGGCGCGATGTGACATCACGATCTAATTTTTTTGTTTATAAAATGCAACTCTATGTGGGCGTCGTATAAAAATAGAATTTATTAGATATGTTCTTAATATCAAATCCAGATATAGTCGCGGTTAGTATTGTAGATATACATATATAGATGTCGCCGCTCGCCGGTTACTTTCATTTCTTGCTATTTATGGGGAAAAGAAAGCGATATTCAAGTGATAGTTTTGCGGTTTATTTTAATAAAGTATAAAACCAGATAGAATTTTTCGGTTGTTGTTGTTGTTGCTTATTTTTTTTTTTTGATAAACTCACCTACAATACTAAAGTCTGTATACAGAAATGAATGTTGTTTTGTGTACAAGACATAATACATGATGCATACGTATATAGGAAAGGAAACCGACAAATTTTTTTTTGGGTTATCGAATTTATGACGTGTATTTTTATATCTTTACCGAGTATGTATAGTTTATCTTTATGTATGCACAGTACTCTTAATCTGTTGACACTCTGATTAAATATTGAACTAACATTTATGTTTCTAACCCTTGTGAGTTGTCTGTATACAAAATAATATTTTTATCGGGATTATTACTCGATACTTAAGAAGGTTACTCGTTGAATGGCGTCGAATAACGTAAATGTCTCATTTATAATTTTTCAAAATGTGCTTCCGTAAATGTAATAATAATTGACGGCTCAGTATAGCCTAATAAAAACTTGTATTCGACTAGTAAAAGGTGTTAATCTTCCGTGATTTGATTTCATGTACGTGATGTTAGTAGAAGCCAACTTTCGTTCTCATAATTGGTTCTAGGAGTTACCGGATAAAACCCCAGTTGTTTCAAGTTGACACGCTTGTCACATGGATTTTGTAAAATCCGTAACATCGTCTTTAAAATGAGATATTTTTGGACTGAGGTTGTTTAATTTGGAATCTTTTACCACTGCATACTGTTCTTGCGAATGCACACACATCAAAAGTGTAAATGGAATACATGGTTTTAACGGCGCCATTGCTACATCGATAAAACATTCGTTGAAGTTGATCCCATGCGTGTTCAATCAGATTTAAATCCGGGGATTATACTGCCATAGTAACACATGAATTTTCTGTGCTCCCAGCCAGTCTGTTGTAATTATCGCTGGGTGTAGCGAGGAATTTTCATGGATCAAGATGAATTCTGATCCGATTTGTGTTGATAATGGAAGCACGACAGGTTCCAGTATCTCATCGATGTAACTGGCTGCCGATAAGTTAGCTTCTGAAAAAATGTGATCAGTTCATTTACCACTCATAGTTCCTTGACTGATCAGTGAACAAAACTTTGGACCATTGCCGTTCTGCCAAATGTCTATGATTTTCACACCAATCATTTCTAAGCTCTCGATTTTCATGTCATATCGGTGAACGTCTCAACGGGCGGCGAGCGTGGGGCGGGGGTAGTCTATTCCTGATGGTTTGGTCACACACATAAATGTTTTCAGAATTCCACAATCGTGACTGTAATTATCGTTTAGTTAAAGTTTTAGCGGACTTACAGTTGAATATAACGGTCCTGCGCTGAAGTTGTTAATCTTACTCGACCTGGATACTCCGACACATAATTACGATGTGTATTGCTGTATTCCATACTTCTACACTAAATTTTAAATTTCACAATTTCAAAATCACTCTGTTAGGAGGTAAACGTGAATAAAGTCTGAGACAACAAAACAACTCAATTTTTTACGTTTTTACCGTTATCCCTGAAATTTTTTTGAGATTGTAATTGCAGAAAGAGAACAACAAACAATACAAAAATCAAACCAAATTCAAGCAAATGGCAACCTAAAAACCATGTGCTCCATTTACACTTCTGATGAGTGTACTTCAGTATTCCCATGCATTTACCAGCACAATCTCCCGATAAAAATCTTGTGCTGCGTTTATTCACTCTTCTACAGCCTCTTCTTGTATAACTGAGTTGACAGTAAGCTATAGAGTTACTCTCTATAGCTTACTGCCATCGTAGTGGTAGGGTCGTACTCTCTTTGTGGTATTTGTAATTTCTCCAAAGTAGGCCATACATTTACTCTTAGTGGATCGAGTAATTGTTCCCTCTTTCTCTCTCTCTCTCTCACTCTCTTTGTCTCTTACTCATCGGTTTGTGGCGAAAACCACATTGATAGTCATCGATGATGTTTTCGGCGAGGAGAATGATTTTGCCAAATACAACATTTGTGAGCACTGTAGGCGGTGTTTAAAACAGCTATGCCACGGTAATTTTCATATTTGAGACGGTCGCTTTTTTGATACAGCGGACAAATGAGTACGGTCTTTTATTCCTCAAGTAGCTTCCCCTGGACCCAGATCATCACGATGAAATCTCTAAAAATAAGATGCAAGAGTCCGTGTTTCAATAATTTTGCGGGGATTCCGTTGCGCCTGGGTGCTTTTCCATTTTTTAACTAATAGTTGCGTCTACTTCCTCTAGCGGTCACTTCGCCAGTCCGATTCAGTACATTTTGAAAGTAGGTTTGCCGTACTGAGATATATATCAGCTACGTTTGTTCTCAGTTCTCCATTTGTGTTTTTGATGACTGTGGATCTTGGATGGGAGCCTTTAGTAAAATTTCTGGCGTTGGTAAAACGTACTATGTAAAGATTTTCAAAGAGTTGACAGCACTGATCGTCGAACCAATCCGACCGATAAATCTTTCACATTATCTAATTTGTCATCAGTTGGCACATGTGCATTGACAACCTTGATATTGAACTGTTTAGTGCCGAATCTAACCGTGCATATATTCATGTTGGCAGTGCGAAGAAAGGACGTCTAGTGTGTAAATTTCCGTTTGGTTTGAAATGTTCTGGATATCCCCAGGTATTACAAGGCCTAGCACGTTCTATGTTTCAATTTTTATAGCGTTGTCCGTGTACATTTCCCTAGGTCATTTTTATGATGAATCCGATAAATTATTCTGGGGCCTTTGTAAAAGGTTTTCAGTAAAGGGGCCCGCTGTTTGACCCACATTTCGCGTATGTAATACGTACTGGTGGTAGATCTTGAAGCACCCAGTCCTAGCTCGAATAGACTTATATAGCCAACCGCTTGCTACAAGACAGATGCCCGCTTCAACCACCCCTAAGCTGGAGAACCGACGCTGATGTGGTATTGGTAGTGCGCTCTCAATAACTCGCAATGTAGTGTCCTTTAGGCTTTCCTAAGACTTTGTCTTCTTGACCGTGTCTTTTGTTTATTGGACACCTCGAACATCTGTAAGTTTTAGATGTTCCATATTACTTACCATTTTTAACGAGTGCAATAATTTGGACTCAAGAGTTAAATTGTTTGACGTTATAAACGACAAAGTTGTATCTATTGCGCCTACAACTGCTAACCGAACTCTCTGTGCATTCTTTAAGTAATATCACAAACGACAAAGACCATTCCAAGCAAGTCATTAAGTCTTCATCTCAAATTTCTTCAGCATTCGTAACGCCAGATCAGAGCTCTTTGACGGAACGAGTTGAAAGTTAAGTTGGAATTCTCAAGAACTATCTCATAAGAGTTCAAACATAAATTTTTAAGGGACTGGGCGAAAACCGCACTGGTAGTCGCGCAAAAAGCGTCCGCTCTAAATTGGTAGATTGTCACCGGTACGTATGAAAGTAGTACAATTCAACCATTTTCCCTTTTCATTTAGTAGACAGATTATGGCTATTTTTCACTCGTCTGGAATTTTCTCTGAGAACAAATGGATGAAATAGCATAAACATGTTCTTGAGTATTTTCTTACCGATCATCCTCACCAGGTGATTTATAATTCATCATAAGATGGAGCGGTTGGAAACGAAAAAAAATCGCCACACTGTTAAGAATGTTTTTATGTCCATTTTGTAACTTTCCAAATTCGTTGCGGACAGCGCTACGTGTAGGTGGAAGTCGGTAGGGGCTTCTTTCATTGAACGGTATGTCTCATAAATTAAACAGTTTCGATTTTAAGCGCTTGTTGTTTGTGTCATTCATGTTTTGTCCTTCTACCAGTCGGTTGAGATGCTTCCTAGCGGCCTTATTTGGGGCTTTGTTTTGTCGTTGTGTGACTGTTTTGTTGCTTAAGAGAAATGTCTTTTTTAGACAATACTCATCCATCTATGTGTTTCAGAATGGAATAGTGGTTTCGGCTATTCAGGGTTTCCGTTATGCTATAGTTTCAAACTTGGCTCGAGTAACTTGATTGTTCAATGCTTCAGTATATTTCAACGTGAGATTCGTTGGACTCGATTATTATACGTGGAGGATAAACGGACCGCATATTTCGCAACTACCAGAAAGTGGTTAGAAAGAATGTTGGCGCCATGTATGGTATTAATATCTCTATGCTAGTAAAATAAATTGAGTACCAGAGTGTTGTCAATTTGACGATTCGCCGTAGCTCTAATATTTAATTTCTACGTGCCCTTATGGATTCGCTTGTGTGGGAAGTAAGGCTGGTAGTAGCATGATGATAATTATCTGCTTCGCCTATCTGTGTGCTAAAATCATCCAAACAATCTTTTTGAGGCATATGTAGAGTGGACCAGTGACGACAACGATCGACGTTGTTGCTGCCGATGAATCAAAATTTCTTGCAGAGGAATTATATCGAGTGTGTACTGCGATGTCTGATCGAAGAGTTGGTGGAGGAGCTTCGTGCGGTTTAAGCTGAATACGTTCTAATTTTGAAATTTTAAATCGTTGCCGTTAATTGGTGCCTAACAGTGAGTTCATACGACGGATAAAAATCTCGGATTTTACTATCCCATCGTTTTAACCAATTACATCACGTAAATTATACAACGGGCACGCCTCTTTTCATATAAAAAAGTTGAAAATATTGAAAAAAAAAACTGGGATAGAAAAATCCGAGATTTTTATCCGTCGTATGAACTCGCAGTGAAGATCCTAGGCTTTTATTAAAGGCCGATACAAGAAGGCGGTGGAAGCACTTGTTGATGTTGCGTACAAAGGCGGCATATAGGAGCTGCGTAATCCCTCTTCAATCGGACCACCAGACATACCTAGTTAATAAAATATAATTCAGTTCAATCGAATATGCCTGTTAATTTAGGGTGTAATCTGAAGTAAATTAGAATGTATATTAAGATCAGTTATAAAATTTAAAAAGGAACCAATTTTTCAAAAATTCGGAGGTCCAAATAACGAATGTTGAGCATTGTGTAATGATCTTTGACAGTATCTCAGTTGGCCCTAAGAGTTCCCAGTCATTTGGATTATAATATTAAATTATATATAATTAGTCTTCTTCTCTGAATGGGAAATAAATAGTATTTATAGTCACAACAATTACATTCAACACAGGTTTAAACTCATTTCATGTTCCGCCTTACACAGAAAACTTTAGTAACACAAACCTCCAAAAAAATATTACCAAAAGTTTAGCAATATTTTCACATTCGTCCAAGTCATAACAAAATTGGTATGTGTGATTCGAATAAATAGGGTTGGGCTCTTCTGACAAATTTTTAAGTATCCCATAACCTTGCGTTTGATCAATCATCCAATTTGGATATGCTTTACTGTCTATCTATATCAACGATTCTTAAACTATTGTCGGCGCTCCCGGGTGAAATCGCCTAACTTCTGTTTAGAAACGCCCAATAATTCAAACCCAATTTTAAAATTAAATATAAAATTGGCGTATTATAAAACTGGTCATATGCTTGGCTTATTTATCTTCTATGTGTATACTTTGCTTATGGTGAACTGAAGTATGCTATAATTTCATTATGGCCGTCCTACTGGCGATTTCCAACCAAAGTAGCTGACATGTGGTGAACCAAAACGCGAATCGCAGTTTGCTATCCCCTCTGAACCTTCGACAACAGCCTAACCTTTCAAGGTAATTCTCGACGATTTGTTTGTTAGCGCTGATACGGCTCTTCGCAACCTTAATATAAATATATTCAACGACCGTAAATTTCATGATTTTGGCAGCCAGATGACATCACCAAAATGCGACTTGACATCTTTTTACGCTAAACATGCCACGTTGAACTCTATGTGCGGTTTGTTACACGGTCTGACGCTGCCTGACAACAGTTAAGCGATCATTTTCGTCAATGTAATTTTGCAAATAAATATTTAATACTTTGAAAACACGTGATTAATAAGCGTATCCAGCACGTTTTTCACTGTTTTTAGCAAGATCACTTTAAATTTTAGATCAAATGTTTTTTTTTTGTGAGATCTAACTCAGTGTGCCGGGTATGCCCATTTACTCGGTTCAGACATTGCATTTTCAAACAAAACTCAAGCAGCATCTTTGATTTGAAATTGGATGCTTGAGCGAAACGGATAGGAAAAACAAAAAATACAATTTAAAAATCGACCTAGTAGGTATTGAAGCAGAATATAAAATTCCACACACTTGCTAAAGCGTTTATTTTGTGTCAAAATTCCATTTCATTATTAATCACGTAAAAACAAAAAAAAAATTCTAACCCTAAATTTTATTTTGTTTTTTCGTTTGCGTAGTCATCCCATCCACACTTGGGTTCCCAAAACCGATTTTATAGGTATGTATAGGGGAAAAAACGAAGAATGAGACCGAACTGATGAGTCCTAGTGTGGATGGAGAGAGTATACAACACGAGCTGTACATAAAATTATTGCTGCCTAAACGGGCCGCAAAGTCCCCGCTTTTAAATTTTGTTTGATGGTGAAGAGCGATGGGACGAAGCAATACGCATCGTGTTGTAAAACACGACAGAAAATTACATCATCCTTTACTTTGATGGGACTCAGTACCACTATAAAAGTACCACTCTCTCAGTACCACTTCGAATCAGCGATATGCCTACGTAGCTTTTGCACTCAGCGCATGATCATTTAAGTAAAGAATGAATTACTCATTTCGTGGTGGATTAGTAGTTCTACTTGCTCCTCGCTTTGGGGTAATTTTCTGTGAAGTGTTCTGCGTCTTGCCGAGCTAAAACATGCAAAGTTTTGCAACTACTCGGCGTTGTTGTAGACTTAATATTGGTTCTGGGCCCTACTTCTGAGAGTTAACTTCAATCCTCCCTATGTATGGTAGATGGATCTTCAAAATTTGAAGTACAGGAAACCCTCCAAGAACACGATTAATTCGTTCTGTGTTCTCTGAAATCTTGTTGTTCGAGACTACAATATACAAAATAATAGAAAATCAATGAAAATCGTGTTGTTCGAAACCGTGTAATTCGAGGGTGTTTTTCGAATACCGTGTTCTTGGAGGGTTACCTATATTTGACTCAGGGTCTATTTTTTAATTAAACCCGAGCAAGCAGGCTTGCCCTGGGTATTGTACACCGAGCACAGGTTGTGCAGTGCCAAATGAACCAGTGTGCTTAGAGTAATAACTTGTTTTTTACTTTGCAAGCTCTTCGTACACTGGTATTCATTTCAGAGTAAAATTTGAAGAACCGAGTATGCCCGGTGTAAGTACATTTCACAAATAAAAACACAGTGTGCAGGGTAAAATTACTCAGGTTGAATAAAAAAACACTATTTTTTGATAGCGTACGTATTTTTTGACAGCGCACTGCTTGCTCGGGTTTAATTAAAAAATAGGCCCTCAGTTTAAAAAAAATCAAGTTTAGCAAGCAGCCCGAATAATGTTTTGAGGATTATAAATACCCTCTAAAGAAAACAGCAAGGTGCTTAAAACGGCATGAAAACTGAACGTTTACGTGACGCGGTTTTGAGTAACAATATGGAAAAACGTCATCGTATGCATACATAAAAATTATAAAGCGTCCGCCATTTGTAATTATACCTTTTGTCATTCTTTTCAATCGTATTTTTGCTTTTCGATCGTCACAATCATTACGAATATCATTCAACCATTTGAGGTAATAAATTTAGTTTAAATATATGTACATACATACAAGCTGGTTAATTTTTTGTTTTTTTAAAATATGTATATATAATTTTATTTGGTGAATATATAATATTAATTATGTATATATTATATAAATAGTATATTGTATTGAAGTAGTATTAAATCCTAAATGAGGTTGTGATATACATATAGTAAATTATTGTGATAATAAATTGCCAATGATATTAAAATTAAATAATCAATTTGTTATATTTTACACATAAAAATAATATTATTTTATTTCAACAAACAATATTTCTCTAAATTTACCGCCAAATGGAATCGAAAATAATACGTTTTGGCGTTATAAAAAAAGTTCTGTTTTGCGACACAAAGGCATTCCTGTTTTGCACAACGCAAACATATCGTCTTGGCGTTATAAAAAACCTTCATTTTTTCGATATAAAATCATTTCGTTTTTACGGTACGCCAATATGCCGCTTTAGCGTACCGAAAATGTGATACAGCAGTGGTACGATTTTTATTTTAAAATTCATAGTTCAAAATTTATGGAAACGGTTCGCTTTCTTAACGCCAAAACGTTACGTTTGCGAAGTCTTATATATGAAGTTAACTCATTTTTTGTTTTGCTTATGTTACGCTTTACTTAGAGGGTACCGTTTATTTTGTGTCAAAAAACAAAAAAAAATCTAACTAAATTTTTTTTTGTTTTTTCATTTGTGTTGTCAATCAAATCATTTAATCCACACTTGGGTTTCTGAAAACCGGTTTTATATTCAAAAAGGAAAAACGAAGATAGAAACCGGACTCATGAGTTGTAGTGTGGATTGGCGGAGTGAGTATACAACACGAGCCGTACATAAAATTATTACTGCAAACGGGCTGCAACAATTCTCCACTTTAAAATTTTGTTTGATGGTGAAGAGATGGTGAAATCATCCTTTACTTTGATGGGACTCAGCATCACTATAACGAATCAGCGATGTGACACAAACTTTTATTAAATACAAATGGTCGATGAAAACGTTGTCCGTTGATGTATGTTCTTGTTAAGACGCTATGACGCATGGACTTGCCTACTTAGCTCGTGTAGTCAGCGCATGATCATTTAAGTAAAGATTGAATTACTCATTTCGTGGTGGATTAGTGATTCTCCTTGTTACCCCGAGCTAAAACATGCAAAGTTTTGCAATTATTCAGCGGTGTTTTAGACTATTAATATTGGCTCTGGGTGCTACTCCTGAGAATTAACTTCACTCCTCCCTACGCATGGTGGATGGAAATCTTCTAAATTTGAAGTACAGGAAACCCTCCAAGAACACGATTGATTCGTTCCGTGTTCTCTGAAACCTCGTTGTTCGAAACTACAAAAAAGAAAATGAAAAAAAAAACGTTACGTTTTAATTTTTTCTTGTTATGGTATACAAAAAGCGAAATAAAAGAGTATCAACAAAAATTGTGTTGTTTCAAACTGTGTTTTTCGAGGGACGGGGCATCCGTGTTCTTGGGGGTTACCTGTGTTTGACTCAACTTAAAAAAATCAAGTTTAGTAAGCAGCTCGAATAGTGTCTTGAGGATTTTAAATGTCGCGATATTAAGTAAGGCCTAGTTTAAATTTTAATTGGAGAATTTTCGCTGAACAGAAACTATAATAAACGTGGAGAAAAATGGTACTATCAATTCTATGAAGCTATTAGAATTGACATCAGAATGTATTTTGATTTTGAAAATAGTCAAAGTGTCTATATATCTCTTTACCGTTATAATTATCCGATAATAGTTAAATCATAAAAGCCCATCCATTCGATTGACATTTCTTTACATTTCGTTTGTACGGCAATTGATAAAGTTGTAGGTCTAAAAATATGTGTGGATTTTACTTCTCGGTAGACTTACTTAGGTCATCGTCTGACAACCTGATTTATTTCACAAACATATAACCGTACAAATTTATTGAACATAAAATGATGTCGAAATTATTTATCAAGACTGTGCGGTAGTCTGCTTCACTTTTCTATAATTTCACCCAAATTCCCATAAGCATACGAGTACACACTAATCTTGTAGTCGATTTTGCCACAAAATTATATATATGTAGCTACCCAATCTATAATCGACTGACCGCATAGACCTAAATTTATTATCTCTATGTGTGTGACACAAAACTACTAACAATTGAAATGGAATTCAATGAGCACATAATATACAAACTATAATGGAGTACCAATAGAGCTCTATAGAGATAAATACGATTTACCCACAACAACACAACGGCACACAGAAAAATTATCTAAAAAGCGTTAAGTTCAATAGAAATAAATAATACACAAGGGAAATTAGATATAAGAACGTTTGTATATTCTGTGTGGTTGTTGTTGTTGTTGATTGCTGCTTGCTGTACGATATTTTGCTGGCTTGGTTAGATTGCTGTTCCAAATTTCAATTTCAATGGAAATGAGCGAACGCATTTTACGTAAACTGTAATCTTGGGGGTTATTATGTATGCATTACGAGTACGACTTACGAGTTTCGACTCAAACTAATTTTGACAAATTATCAATGAAAACAAGAAAAAAATAGATAGTACGACTTTTGTCTCGTATTTATAAATGTGTACGACTAAAACAACAACAAAAAGTCGTAATTACGACAACTCAAAATGCTTTAAATAAAAAGGCATTTTGACGTCATTTGTCGTAATTCGTAACTCGTAATGCTTACATAATTCGCACCCTTATACATTTCCTTTCACATTAAAATGGAGTACAAGACAAGTAAGGCGTGAGGCAACCATAAGATGGTGCGTTGATGAACGAAGGCATATTTCATTGTCTTCTCGGTAAATCAAATTAGACATTGTGAGATATCTATGTTCGTATTTAAATGTCTATATGTGCGTTCTTGTAATAATTTAGGTTGTTTGATTTACTTTCTTCTTGGCGGTTCTTGAATTTTAGTTTTACGGAAGTTTTTTTTATTTTTATTAAATGTACGTTGGATATACATGCAACGTGAATTGAATATTGAACATATGGCTTTATCTTAAAATATGTAAATATTTTTATTTTAGTTTTTCGTTTCTTATCTTTCGTCGTTTACTTTATGATGATGTGTTGATATATTCTTACTTATCGAAATATGGCAGTTAAATTTTCATTTCATTTTCAATCATTTATCCACTTTCAATTTGTACAGCCGCTCGACTATAGACAATTAAATTTGCAGCGAAGTGCATGTGGCGGCGTCACATATCAATGGCAGATGAGCGTTAAAACATTTGTCTATATAACATGTTGGGAACGCATGTTCAAAATTAATTAGTTTTACTATCGATATGCGGGTTAGAATACACCGAGCTACGCACAATACAATGGAATATGCAGTGAGGGCAATGATTTGTTGTTTGCAAATAATTTATTAACGTTGCTGAGGTCATTACCTTCGTGCGACATTAATTTTGCTGTTGAATAATTATTTTTTGGTTTTGTATAGTTTACGTTATGCCGAGGTTATATAGATAGCGAGGGATGTTGTTGTGTGCGTCCCGCCCGCACATTACATTGATGATCTTATGTAATAAATTTTAAAATGTCAAGTGTATTTTACTCGAATTTAGGTTGAATTGATAGGGCTTCGCAGTATTTTTTGTGAAATTGCTCTTGAATATGGGGAAAAAATATAAATAGGTATGTACGTACACTAAGAGAAAAACTTGGATCAAAAGGAACAAAAACCTGAATCTATCTTGGCAAAATCTTGTTGATTTTCGGTCAACCAAGTCTCTTAGTTAAAAACACGAACTAGATCCTAGTGGAATAAAATTTAAATAATTTAAATAACCAAATCGTGATTATTTATTTTTTAAGTAGTTAATAAAACCAAAAACATATGTTTATTTTAATGGATTGAAGAGGAAAATATTGTTAACAGTGACGAACTTTTTTGTTAAATCAACCAAGGGAAAATATTATATTATTTTTAATGACTTGTTAATTCTACCAAATTTTCTTAGAAAATCTAAGCAAATTGGCGGTTTATGTTGCAAACGTTTTAGGTTGAACACATTATATCTAGATGAGATTACCAAACCAAGACGTTGGAAGTTTAATTTATTTTTCATATTAAAAAATTCGGTTGTCTCATAAGACTGCAGTACCCAACTGCAAAAATATTGAAAATACCTACATTCTTAAAAAAATTAATATCACGGGCGATTATGAAATACTTCTAAATTAAATGTGTTGGCTGTAGTACATACATAGTGAGAATTTCTGGAAGTTTCTGATTTGGTAATATAATTCGCTAAATCGATAAGTTCTTGTTTTGTACTATCGGTACAAAGCAAGAGTTGGATTTTTGCAGTTTGGTCGTTGCGACCTGATGAGTAGACCAATTTTTTATCAGTACGAAACCAAGCTGCCAAGAAGCTGCCAAAGGGACTTCTCTTTTTTGTAAGGGTTTTGTGTATATTTTTGTATACACAAGTGTCCTGGGGTGGGGCTTGAAATGGGTGGAGTGCGTTTTGCTACATTTGTGGAAGAAATATTTTGTGAGGAAATTGTCTCTTTATTTTCTGCGACTAAAAAGTCGTAAACGTGCGATTAATTAATTAAAAAAATTAATATCACGGACGATTATGAAACACTTCTATATAATCACAATGTCTTAGCGAATTTTAATGATTCGCTAAGCAATTGTCAATCCAATTGTAATTTTTAACAAGTCTTAATTTATATGACTAAACTTATAAGTCAAAATAAGTAATTAAGATAAACCAAACTACTTTTCTTAGTTATAACAATAATATTGGTTAAATTAAACAAAATTACGTACCAACATCCTGGTAACTCAAACTTCACTCACTTTAGGTTTATCTAGTTCAGAATTTTGTGTTAAAACTAAGTATTTGGTAATGAGCTATGTGTTTGACGGAATCTGTAATGCTTTCTGATATAAACAATATTTTTTGTTTGGTTTTCTAACACGCGAGCATCCAACGTAGAGTTGTCCAGGTGCAAAACATGGCATTTCCAGATTTAAACCACATACCTGGAGATTTGTTAATCGACATAGCAAATACCAGGCGTGCAGAAAATTGGATGCGTTTAAACTCAAATGGCATATAAGATCGTATATTTGGTATACGTGGAATTAATACGTTTTCACCTTTGTACACTCAGAGAAAAAACGAAATTTAAAATTAAATATAAAATTTTTAGTTCAAAAACACTGCTTCATCAGTAAGAACGGACAAAACATTTTATAACTAAAACCACCTCTATTTAAATTGAAACGAAACCTTTTAAATATGAATCTATTCCATCAAAAAAATAAATGTATTAGAAACGATTTAGTTTCAAATTATATCGCATTCAAACTAAAATGTAGAATTTTAAAATTATATACAATTCGTTTTGGTATTTTTTTTTTCAACATATTTGTCAACATTGATAGAAACAGCTGTTTCCTCAAAAATGTGCAAAACAACATTACACAAATTTCAAACTTCTTAAGCCGGTGATATAATTCGCTAAATCGATATGTTCTTGTGTTATACTATAGGTATAAACAAGATGTGAGTTTTTACAATTTAGTCGTTGCAACCTGATGAGTAGACCAACTTTTTATCAGTACGAAACCAAACTGTCAAGAAAGAAGGAGGCCAGGAGAGAGGTTCTCATTTTTGTAAGGGTTGTGTGCAGCGATGCCACCTTTTGGCATGAAAGTTGTAGGTAATCTGCTACATTTTCTTTTAAGTATGTATAGCAGATCACTACATTATTGTTACCAATAGTAGCAGCATGGTAAAAAATAAAAATAAGACCACATTTCAAAATTAGGAGGGTATCGTTTTCAGGTACTGAAACTAAAAATTAAATCTTAAAACTAAATATTACAAAAAATATTATATGTAATTTTTAAATTCATAAATTCAATCACATCTCGTAAGTTATCACAAAATTACAAATCATAAATATAAATTCCTTTATAAAGGATACTAAAACTAATAATAGCCAAATTTTATTTTAAATCAGTTCAAAACTTCCTTGCACAAATTTGTATTTTGAAGCAAATTTACATAAATTATTTTCAGGAACATAAATTTCCGTATGACAAACATCGTTAAGTAACGTTCTCGAAAACATAATGTTTTGAACAGTCTCATTTCCAAGTCTATTCGTAATTCTATTTTTAATTCGATTTAAATAGGAGAAAGCTCTTTCTGCGGAGGCACTACTATGAGGCAACGAAAGCAGTAGTAGCATATAATCTGCTAAGTCGGTATAAATGGGTTCATCTAAATTATTTTTAAGGTTTCTTATTCTTATCCAGTTTTGAGCGGCATCAGCTGATAAATCAATTTTCGAAAAAATTTCTTTATTTCCGATTAATGCACGCCATTGATCGTTTAAAACTTCAATTTTTACCTTTTCTGTGAGGAAAGGAAAATTATTCACTAATGGACGAATAGAAGGCATACGGCCGGATACAATTTGATCGACATTGCAGAATTTTAACATATCTAATTTTGTATCGTTAAGTTGAAATCTTTTCTTTATTTGACTGCACAATTCAATGTAAAATAATACTAAAGTTTTTTTAACGGCGAGAATTTTAAAATTTTCTTCCTCAATAAAAGTTTCCTCAAGCTCTTGGAAATTTAATGAAAAATACATCGACGTTAAAGGAAGGTCATCATCATTAATATCAATATCCACTATTTCATCAATTTTATCTGGAATAATAAAATTTTTCAAAATTTCTGTATAAACGTTTTTGATTGCAGTACTTAAATTGTGAATTTGTGCGCTTTCTGATTGGAAACTTTTATTAAGATTGTTAACCAGCTTTAGAATATAATTTAAAAATAATAAATATAATTTAAATATCTTATTACCTAAGAAATCATAAATATCATGGGCATTACAATCCTTTCCTTTGTCCTTCACCTCAAAACAATATAAAATAAAATAATGTTTAAGAGCTTCCCATTGTTCTAAAATTCTGGTAACCACTGCTTCGAAGCACAACCACCGTGTCTTACAAAATCGTAAAATTTTATGATTATGCAAATTAAAATCATTTAGAAATTTCGAAAAGTCGTTCAATCGTTTCGGACTGTGCGAAAAGTGGTTGTATATATGTTTAATATTCGTCTCAATCGATTCCGGTAAACATTTCAAAGCACTGTTAACGCACAATGCTAATGAATGGCAAGTACAGCCCAAAAAGAATAAGTCACGATTTAGTTCATTAAGTTTAGCTTTCACACCACCCGTGTTTCCTGCGCCATGACCGATGCATTATCAGTAGCTAGCCCAATAATGTTTTTCATATTAATGTTTGAGCTATCAAAATGATTTTTTAACGCTGCGACCATTTCCGAAGCTGTGGAATCCTCCAGTTCCAATAAGCCAAAAAAATTATCGACAATTTTAGCGGACGTTTCATCAAAATACCGCACGATTACAACTAATTGTTTGTTGGTTGATACATCGGTCGTTTCATCGATCATAATAGAAAAATGACGATTACGTAAAGTTTTACATATCTTTTCGGCAGCGTATGGGCCAATGATAGTATTGACATAAGCTGTTGCTTTAGTACGGCAGCATTTCATTTGTTGTGCCGGTGCGGAAGTGGGCGATATGGTTTGTATTAATTTAGGCAATGAATTCATTATGGTGAACGGTAATTCATGCTGTATGACGTAAATAACGCTCATCATTTCGACTTGATACTTTTGCAACACTTTTTGATCCATAAATGCAACATCCAATTTTTGGACATCATTTGAAAGATTTAGTTTTTCTTTATGAAGCCTGGAGAACTTACCATGTCTGGTGATGTGCGCTATATTATTTACCATTGTTTTATTGCATAACTTGCAGTATGCCTCGCCATTCAAATTTTTTATCCAAGGATACTTAATTTGCCATTCATCCTTAAACTTCTGCGCATATTTTTTTCTTTTTTGGCTGTTCTACGCTTGAATCATTAGTTGCATCATTTGCATCTTGTTCGCAATTCGTTGAAATAGTAATCGCAGAGGCAGAGGCTGATGGTTCCGTATTTCTATATAAAATTGAACAGGACAATATACACAAATAGGTTAGATACAAATTTCAATAAAATCTTAGAGCACAATAAATTGTGTGCTCGCTCACTCACCGATTTCTATCTATTGGTTGAAAATACCGTTTCATTATCACAATCGCATTTAAACAGGTGTAAAAATTATTTTGTTTATAAAATATTTATATAAAATACAAATTAATTTATATAATCGCAGTGCTAATTCTAAAGCATACAGCAATGAGCGCAAATCACATTAGAGCTTAATTTGACAGGTTGACATTACACAGAGAAAAAATCACCCGACAAGCAAAGTATGTGTAATGTGAGATAGAAATGGAAAGCCCAATTAGCAATGCGTTACGACTTTTTTACGTTTACTGCGAGAAATTCCGGATTATTAAAATAAACGAAAATCGTATAAAAATGGAGTAGAAAATGAAATTTTGGTATTCTAAAATGTAGCAGATCTACTACAATTGTACTAAGGTGACATCACTGGTTGTGTGTATTTTACATAATGACCCTGGGGTTCAAAGTGGACGGGGAGTTAATTTTCTACTTTTTTGGTAGATATTTATTATAAGTTCATGAAGAAACATTACTTCTTTGGTTTTTGTTGACATGAATAGGAGAGGAAATACATGATTTTCTACTTTTTTCAAACCGCATGTGGAAACGTAGTTTATTGTATTGAACATATGTGAATTGAAATTTTCTTCATTTAGATTCATATGTGATCAACGTATTCATATCATTAATGTTGCATTTTAAATTCAAAAGAAAAGAAAACACTATTAAAATTAAACTTTTAAATTAAAAACCTCCGCAATAAATTTCTATATGTTAACCGATTTAAAATAATGATTAATATCTTTAATTTAAAGTTGATTTGTTTTTAAATCTATATTTCAATTTAAAAAAAAAAAATACGATTTTAAAATGATCATTTTCAAATCAAAATATTTCGTTGTTGCTTGGAAACTGGTGGTTGCTTTTTTTTATTTTTAAGTTGTTTTTTCTCTGAGTGTATTTGCCAATTAATGATATTGTTGAGTAATTTTTTTACAACCAATCTTGTTCCATTACAAAGGCGTGGTTGGCTTTAATTGCGTAATAGAATTATTAGCGCACCAATTTTTAATAGTAAAATGTGAGGTGGTGTTCCAGGCAAGTTGAGTGAATTCAAACATTCAATTGGGCACTTCTTCTGGATCCATAACGCTATATCAATCGATTTGTATGTTTTTAATTGGCCTGTAATTGTGTTTTGAATGACAATGTTAATTTTGGTGACATCTTTATTTTTGACGGCTAATATTGCGCGATCGCTTGCTTAACCATTGATGATTTATAAAATTGTTTGCAATATCGAATTTTGTCTTTGGACTCAACGATTGTACAAAAATCTGAGGAAAATGTTATTAATCCTGTTGTATTATCTGAATCAATTTTCCCATTTCCAATATTCAATAATTGTTTCGAAAATAAAAGGGCTGATGAATCGTTTTGTAATCGCAAATTTGCCATAAATCCGATGCTTTCTACTGAGCATTTAATTCATCTACTGGTTGAAGATTGGTAATGTTTGTCTAAAGTCACCTGCCAATAATATAAGAGCAGCCCCAAATGGTTATTGGTTGCTGCATAAATCTTTCAATGTTCGATCCTAAGTTTTCCTGCTGAAGTACCTTTGCCATTCCAAGGCACCTTTGCCATGGAAGGCAAAATTAACGAAACTAAAAAGGTTTTGCCCGTACCTCCTGGAGCACCCTGAGCTTGACATAATATGTCTTATGTAATCGCATCTTTATACTTTGTCCACAATGCTTCGGGATTTGAACGAAAGCAGGTTGAAAGTATTATTCCAATGTTCATCGTTCTCAAGTAAATCTAAACGTTAGTAAATCCAAACGCAAATAATAGCATACTACATTATTTGGATGCACTGCGTATATTGTGCCTAATACATCGCTTGAAAAAACAACATTTGGATGTCCAAGTACTACATGCCCTATATGTTTCGATATTCAAATTGTTTTCAGGAGGTGTTCCAACTGTAGTAACGTGGAACTTCGGAATACAGTAATATTTTAGAAAATTAATTTTTTCGACATAAAGCAAAAAAAAAGCAGTTAATGTTGTCTCTGGTGGCTGTGCTGCTCGTTCGGCAACATTTGCTGTTGTAAAATATACTCGTTGTCCATTTTCCAAATGAACGGCCATATGTAGTACTGCGGGATATCTATCATGAATTGAAAAAGTGAATATGCGCCATACTGCTTCATTGCTGCTGATGTTTCTTCCCATTAGATAGCTTAATTTCATCTAAATTATTTGCAGGTGCTACTCCGAAAACGGCCGTATCGTTTCCAAAATTCAATATTTATTTGAGCTTTGTATATTTTTGATAATAAAGGTGAATTGTCTTCAAAGGATCGTCGGCGATACAATGGATATTCATCATTGCCTGTTTCAGGAATTACTTCTCTGTTTAATGCTCCTCCATGGGCCATGCACCATATTTTGAGTAACAATTTGGAAAAGTTCAGGATCATTTGTTGAGTACTCGACTTCTGCAGATATATAATGTTGTCAATTTCATTTGACTGAATTTTATCCATGCACCATATATGAATATGAGTATGTGGCAGTCCTCACTTTTGCCATTCAATTGAGTACTTCCAGCATCGAACAGAGCTGAAATCGTATATATATCAATCAAAGATTTTAATTTCTCTTTAAACACTCGTGCAGTAATGCCGATTTAGGAGATTCTCCTGGCAATAAGCAATTTTTAATTTCCGTGAGCAATTTTTAATTTGCGGAGGTATGACATCGCATCCTGCGCATATGCTAAGTTGCTGGTAAAATTGTAATTCGTCGTTATTAATTGCATATCGGAGATGAATATATTATTCTGATTGATAGAACAAAACATAAATTCTTTGTAATTTTGCTAAGTTTTAAATGCAAGTGTTTATTTGGGAAATAACTACATATGTATTTACCCGTTGTAGGATTAATCATCATCCTCTCCTTGCCAGAACAATATTGGTTATTGAAGTGCCTCATAAGATCTGTGAGTTTCAGATACACGTTGCAGTTGACCAATTCGACGTTGTAAAATGATGTCTCTGCAAATGAACAATGACAATGGCGACTTTATTTATTGTTGGAGTATTGAATCGTCTGAAATGCTCATCAACCGATGTTTTAGCAGCTCATATAACTAATTTATGACTGTCGGAGCGCATTTGGACAATTGCAGTTTTAAATAATTTTACTATTTCATTGTGCTGATGAAATAAATTTTGGAACAACTGAACAATATCGCCGTGTATTCCCGAAGTAATTGCCCGTCGACTTCGCGATCATTATTTCCCAGAAAATATATTTAGAGCCCGTCTGGAATTGGTTCTCATGACCTATAAAACATCCGTGTAAACTTTTATCAAAATCGGTACAGTAGTTCTTGAGTTTATTGATCTAAAATCTCTTGTGGAAGCTTTTACTTCCGATGGACCGATTTCGATCAAACGTTACAAAAACACTGCTTATGACCCATAGATGATCATATGTATACATTTTTATTAAAAACAGTGCAAAAGTTCTTAAAGGGAACGTTTTCTATGGAAGCTGTAACTTCCAGTGGACCGATTTCGACCAAGACTTACAGAAACACTCTTTACGACCCATAGAACGAGAGATTGCAAAATCGGCCCTAAATTTTGAAAACCGGTTTTTCGATTTTGATCTTTTCAAAAATCGGTGGTTTATTTCATAATATATAATAAATATGTGAAATATTCTTGCAACTTACGAAAATTTTTATTTTTAGTTTTTAGTTCACAATTTTTGGTGCAGATTTTTCCTGAAGAAGAAAATGCTCTTTCAGCGTCTACGCTTGTCTTGAATTATAAATAAATTCAAAACTTTCTCCTCTAGTACCGGTATCTTCGAACTGTGTTTGTTCTCTTGTTAAACCGGTCTAGAAATTTAAAGAATCTTTTTAATTAAGAGAAACGTCGGAGCTTATCCCTTTTTCAATTGCATTTTGCATCATCTGTTTCATGGTTAGTTGAATTTGTTGTTGGTTATCGTCCGACGGTACTTGTAAGATATCTTCCTCAGAATGGTTGTGTGTTTTTTCCTGAATCTGTTAATCTTGTCAATAATTTGCAAATTACAGATATAAGGGTTTTTTATTTAATTTGGAACTTGTGTTATTGATATCGCGGGAACCAGTATGTAAATATTGAAGAAGAGCTGATGGCTCCGTTTGCCTTTCATTTATTCGTAATTCTGTTTCGATTTCATTTTATTTGAAAGAATACTATTTCTGCAGTCTTGATAACATGAAGGTAATAGCAGCGTTCACAGTAAAAAGATTTGCATGCCTTCGGCACAAAGGTTCTGCCGTTAGCTTTATTGGCTCAAGCACATTAACAATCTCCAATAATAATATCCTATCATTTTCTCAAAATGAATATTCGGTGAGTTCTACACTCGCCATCTGTAGACTATAGACTTTACTTTGTAAACCGGTTCGAGCATTATCACCAGGCTACTCCATCACGTTTTAGAATCTAAAGTTAATTCCAATATGTACTTTCCCATGGTTCAGTTTTACATATTTTTGCAACGTGGTATTTCTTGTTGGAGAAGCTCTAAAATTTTTTACTACTTTACGAATTTTTGTTATCAGCGGATGTATAATAGGATTATGTTCTCAAAGTTGTCTGCACCGGGATTTACACCATCCTCGCATTCGTTTTCGGAATCTACAGTTTCTGGGCAATTTACTTCGTCAACAATATCAGCAGTTTCGGGTAATTCGTCAACGCCAATGACACCCAATTCAGAATTTCTATTCATATAAAGCACGTCAAGCACTGCTAGCTGAATGCCATGAGCAAGGCAAAGCTGATGTTTTGGTTTTCAAGCGATAAAGAGAAATCGTTTAATTTATTTTTAATTAGCTCAATACACTTTTCGGCGGAAACACTACCGTGAATACCGAGCCTAAATTCCATTTCTCATTGGAATGTACATTAACATTTAAGTTAAACTAAATTTAATTTTATTCATTTTCTTGTTAATCAATTCGGATCTTGTTTCCTGTTGAATTTTTGCAACATAAACCATTACAATTTTTTTTATGGTGTTGGGTGATTTTGGTATTTTATTGCACGTGAATCCTTTGGCCATAAGCAATACCCTGAGATCATTTGAGGTGCAAAAGAAAATGGTATGCCATCTCTTGCAATTAGCCGAGATATAATGGCAGACAAATTAAAATCTTGTTTATTTTCACCAAAGAATTCTGAAATTTTGTTACATCAACTTGAATCAGAGAAATTTGATGATCTTCCAACATTTAATTTGTTTTCCATATTTCTTGCATTTAGCACAACTTCCAGTTTTTTCTCGTAGAAAATTAGCCGATATCGTGTACTCATCATCATCGTGTCTTTTCTATATTCTTCGAAAATTTTATTTCCCATGTTTTATATTCAGTATTTTGAAATTATTTATATTACGATTAAATTATTTTGATTCAAAAATCATATGAAATGAATGAACAGAAATGTAGAAATCTCAAATAAACCAACAAAAATTTGTACGAATAATGAAATAAAAACTGGGCGAGATCGAAAAATAGGCCGGAAGTACATAATATACAGAGTCATCTCTTATAAATATAGGAAAATATTTCAAAACGGTTTTTTTTCACAAATAAAACCGTGTTTTCGGTGATTAAAAACAGAATGAATAATCGGCTAACCGGTTAATCGAAACCCAGGCTTGCAATCACTACATAGAACGCATGCATACATTTTTATCAAAATCGGTGAACACGTGCATATATTTTTATCTTCTCATGACCCCCACATGAATCATAAGCGTAAATTTAAAAAAAAATCAGATAAGGGGGTCTTAAAATAATAATAATCGTCTATGGATGCTGGAACTTCCGGTGAGCCAATTTTAACTGACCCTTACAGACACACTCCTTACTACCCATTTAAATTTTATCAACATTTCCGGTTGACCGATTTTGACCAAACCTTACAAAAACCATTCTCACGACCCATAGAGCATATACAATTAATATTTTTATCAAAAGCGTTGCAGTAGTTCTTGAGTTTATCGCTTACGAACCAACACCTTTCTTTTTTATATATTTAGAGATTATTTTATTGATTCCTGAACATTTTAAAATAGCTTTTGGGAATAACAAACAATACCTCTGTGTTAACATTTACCACAAATTATTTGTTATTTCTGCACAATAATTTCCCTATAAACAAATTAGCTAAGCATACGATCAGATGGCAAATTTTGGCTTGTTCCAATCGGCAACGATAAACGATTCTAGGCGTTTACCTAAATAGTAAAACAGTAAAAAAAATTTGTCGCTAAGTTGGCACAACTGTCCTGTACCTTGACGTGAAATTTAAGCGTAACCTGTCATTTAGTATTTTTACAGTGGTCAGTCATCTCAAGTGTGTTTTGCGATTTTTATAATGAATAAAAATATCGAAGAAAGAATTTATCTCAAATTTTGTATTGCAAATGGAATTTCGTGCTCGAAACGCGTTGCCTCTCGACTAGGTCCGAAGACCTGAATTTTCTTCGAAAACTCAATCGCGTAATGTCGCTGAAGACATTCTAGAACGAATCAATTCCGGCTTGATCAAAGACAAAGTAATGTTGACTGTTTTCTTTGATTATCGCGGTATTGTGCAGTCGAAATTCTTGCCAAAAGACGGTAAGCGTTATGCGGCGTTTAAGACAGCACATTCGTTGAAATAGGCGAGGTTTGTGGAAAACCAACAAATATCATCGAACATCCACCGTATTCAGCTGATGTTGCTCCGGCTTACTTTTTTCTCTTTCCAAAATTCAAATTACCACTTCGGGGTGGGTACCCGTTTTCAGTCTATAGAAAACATAAAAAAGAATTCGCGGCGAGAACTGAAGTCGATTCCGGAAAATTGTTTGAAAAATCTTTTGATGATTGGATTATTCGTTGTTGTAAGTGAATTATTTCGGAAGGGCTTACTTTGATAATGTCTTCAATAAATTTGAGTGAATAATAAAAATTTTGTTTTAGGGAGACATAGCACCTACAAAATTGAAAAAAAAAGTTTTTTAAAGATTTTTTTTTGGAATAAAAAGAGATATCATAATGAAACTTTCCATTGACATTTTATTTAACTGAAAATACTTTTACAAAAAAATTTTTTTAGATTTTATTTAGCCCACTGTAGTCTGCTACAAGGGTTTTCCAAAAAGACTGAAAATTCGCGGCGTGCATCATAACTGCTCTCAGAAACGTCTAAAAAAATCGCCCTTGGAATGAACTAAAAGGAAAAAAATTGGTTGAAAAATAAAAATATGGCGGCATTTTTTCGAAAATGCAGCTTTTTTGTCCCTCCCCAATTAGTTGTAACTCAAAAAACTGAAAGCCGATTATTCCTTCCGTAGTTCATTCTGAGCAGAAATATATGTAGATCAACGTGTTAAAATTTTAGAACGATTGGATACGTAGTTTTGTTTTCAATCTTGCACGCCAACTTGCAAAACGTCATTTCGAAATAATCGCGTTTAAAATATCGCACTTTAAATTAGGCGCGCTTCGCAATAAATAAAATAAAAATATAAAGTTTTTATTTTGAGATTTTCATGTTTATATCATTAAAATCATATTTTTAAATGGTCATTCTAACATATTCTATCATAAAAAAAATTTCGATTTTTTGAAAATTTGAAGGTGCTATGTCCCCTTAATCTCCACAGAATGTACATGTGGAATGTACACGTGGGTGCGAAAAATTCGCATATTGATGAATTTTCAACAAAAGTACAAAAATATTAAAAAATCCAATGTTTGTTTAATTTTCTTGAATGCGTATTCTATTTCAAAACCTATCCAGTGGTCCTTTTTTGTACTTATACTGTGCCAACAAAGTGTTTTTGGTGTCAACATCTGAAGAAGTACACGGTTTTTCTGAATTTGTCAGCATGAAAATTAGTGGTAGAAATCGAATTAAAACTGGAAATCAGGAAAAAAAACGTTTTTATTAATAAGGAGCTTTCGCTCCCCAGCCCGAATGACAGCTTCCATTTGATCATTGATTTCACCAAATCTTGAGATATCGCCTCCCATTAGTTGTTTGGCTTTTCAGAAAGAAATTCAATAAATCAAAATTCAAGCTCGCAGTTCCATAATTAAACACTACTTTAATTGAAACGATATTAACATTATTTATAAGTGAGGTTATACTACCAACCCAATTGACGGTTACCCATCGAACCATAACTTTGGTGGTGAAAATAACTCTATGATCACGATAATTGATACGAAAGTTGATTGAATTATGATTGATTGGATGAGTAATTGTCGGTGCGATGGGTTTTCGTTCTTTTAAAACTTAAGATAGTGTTTAGATATGTTGAAAGGAAATGTTTACAATTAAAAGGTAATGTATATCGTCGACCTTCAGATCTGCGGTATTTTATACAAGAATAAATAAGTCAATAAAAAACCTGAAACAAAAGAACTATGCTCCGGAAATATTCGTCATTATTGTTGTATGTACGCGGCGCACAACCGGAAATACTGAGGGCCGTGATATGTTTTCTTAACATAATACATATTTGGAATACGTTATTCACACGATCGTATAAAGTGCTATATATATACAAGGTATTCTTCTTACATACATATAAAAATAACGTCATAATTTTTTATTACG
Source organism: Nephrotoma flavescens (assembly GCA_932526605.1). NCBI lineage: Eukaryota > Metazoa > Arthropoda > Insecta > Diptera > Tipulidae > Nephrotoma > Nephrotoma flavescens. The sequence goes on from OW052221.1 coordinate 73,329,862, forward strand.
TGCGACCGCAGTACCGTACACTCACTCCAATAAATTCACACACCGTTATATGGTATAAAGGAGGCTATGTAGTAAGGATATCCTTCTGACACCATAAAATTAGAAAACAAATTTATTTTTTTAGTATTAATCGAGCGACCGAACGAATCTAAAACGTGTCTGCTTTGAAAAACTATAACACATTTTTCTCTCTTACTTTATTTTCAGAGGGGAATTTGCGGTGTGTACCAAAAACCATACAAAACTCCACAATATTCTAAACCTAAATACTTATCGTTGTTTGTTATTCTTATTATTAATATTTTTTTTGATTAATTATTTCCAAAATGTCAAACGTGTTGTTATGATAAGTAAACAAAAGAAAAATCGTAAACCCAAGTTATCGAGAATTTATTTGTAAACTACCAGCAGCATCACCACCGTCAATATTCTACACTAATCGACTACTACATCATCCTGTGGTCATCTCTATTCGTGTGTGTGTTTGTTTGCGTGTGTGTTTGTAAATAGTTTAAAAAATTTAAATCACAATTTAATTGGTCCGTTTGTGATTTCCAATTTAGAGTTTTACCTAATAAAATATATCGTAGTGAATTTAAAATATTGAAAGTGTTTAAAAATAAATTTAACAAAAATAAAGTGTATTGTGTGCGGCGCGCACATAAAAAATGAACCCGAATCATTCGGGATCATCGCGGAGACCATTTGCACGTGGTGCTATACCAAAAAGTCGTTCGAGAATATCATTCCCACCGCATCAGCATCATGCCCAACGTAATCATGGCCAATGGTATAAGGAGATGGAAAATTGCTATTCACATGGGTAAGAATATTTATAATTATTATGTAAAATATTTTGATTATGATTTTGTTGTTGTATATCATGTTTGGCATGATATCAAAACTTTATAATATTATGGTTATGTGTGTGTGTGTGTGTGTATTTAGTGATTCGGTTGTGACACTTTAACTGATTCAAAACGTATTTATGAGCCGTTAGGGATTTGTCAATGGAAATGAAGCAAACAAATAAGCGTACGATGATGTAGGTTATCTACCTATGTGACACAAAACTATTCGTAAAATAAAATTTAACGCCTACACATATCACATACCAATAATAGAAGATTAAAAAAAAATTATGGTGTCAACGAAACGTACGCAACAGCTGGTTTTGTCACTATGCTGCGTGTATTATCCCGGATACAAGATTACCTTTTATAAGTTTTTTGTTTTTTTTTTCTATGGACTAATTTTAGAATACCAAAAGTTGTCATATAATTTATTTTGTTTAGTTTAAAAAAAAAATTTGTACAAAGCATAATACATAATTTGACCTGCGGTTCAGTCCTGATAAAGGATGATAACGTTCTTAAAAAAAAAAAAATGTCAAATTCACAGAAGGACTAAATCACAACTCGTTAGGGATAAATTTGATAAAATATTTGTTTTGTAAAATTCGTTTAACAGTAACTTTATCTGTTTTACACGTTTATGTCATATCCTTTACGGATCTAATTTTTTTAATTTCGGACGGTTTGCAATATCAAACAATTTTTTTATTGTTGTATAATGATGTATGAATTTCTGTTTTAATTTTAATCAGTACCAAGGAATTGTCTTTTGGAAATTACTTATTTCAGGCAAATTACGTTAATTTTTAAAAATTGCGCGTGTTGTTAAAAAAATAACGAGGTTCGAATTACGTTTTACTGAGGATGTTGGAGGAACTAGTTTTGAGTTACAAAGAGAATGTAGGTTAATCTACTCAACACAATGTAACTGCCCATTATTTGTTAGTATTGTCGTACCTCTTTTTTCACAAAAGAATACATTCTAGCAGAATTTATTCTTAGGTTTTCCTTAAATTATCCCAATTAAATTTTCGCATGAAATAACTCTGCAATTTACTCACCAGTTATTTTGAAATTTTGTTCATCGGGTTGGATTGGCACATTGTGCATTTTAACAAAGCGCAGAAAACTGTCCATAATGAATGGAACTCGTCGTATTGGGTTGAATGTTTAAACCCAATAATATTAGAACAGGTCTAATTTCAGAATTCCGTCGAATTTTATTGTAGTGGCTAACTTCCAGAACTTGTCTGAGTAGATGTAACCCTTCGAACCGAATTTCATGATAAATGGCAGAGAAATGGCACGGTTTTGGCCAACATTATGCCAACTTCCAGAATTTCTTTGCTCAAAATCCGTTTCAATCTTATATGAAGCCACTTCAGAAAATGGCTGGACTAACAGGATGTTGTGCATACTACACAATCTTTGATGTTACTCACCTTTACTATTTGCCGCACCGTATTAGTTGCATCAGAAAACCATCAAAAATAGATAAAGTTCTGTTAGGAGTCCATGTTAGATGTTGCTTGACCTTTCAACGTAAAAAATTAATTTGGTATTTTGAGCGAAGTTTTTGGGAAGGGCCATACTGAATGATCAGTTTGAGGAATTTATATTAGATGCTCAATATACAACCCTATGAACCAAATTTCGGATCCCAGAACTTCATCTAAAATCTATGTTAAATTCCTAATCTAACCATATGAATGGTTGGTTAGAAAATGGTCAGACTTACAAGGTGTAATGGTAATTCAAGCCACCTGTACTATTTGATTGTATTCTCACTAGCATTACCAAAAGATAATTTCTGGTAGTATTTTATGCTAAGTATTCCGTACCGTATTACTTGCCTTTGTCTCAGAAAACCTTCCAGCAGATTTCCCGAACTGGGAAAAAACTAGAATCTTAAAATGCTATAGTTTCTATAGTTTTTCATTTATTAACTAAGAATTCCAAAATCGGTTTATGGATGGATATCCTGAATGCACGAAAGTAGAATTCACTATATAAATTTTTGGGCCATAACGGTGATTTAAATTATTTTGGGGTACCCTTGAAATCCCCGATTTCAAAATCCCGGAAATCACTACACCGGAATTCTAAATTCCGTAAATACAAATAGGCAAATTCTATGCAATAGAAAACTTGGCCATATCTAAATCGATTTCTTGTCAAATTTTGATTCTATAGAATGTGACAGAAATACTAATACTGATTTTGACTATAGTTCTAGTATTTGGTAATGCTGAATAGGGATTTTACTATTTCCAAACCGGATATGGTGAAATCCAGCATTTAGGGCCACATTGAAAATGACCTTAGGCCAAGCTTCTTAATTAGAAAATTTCTTAGCTGTTTCTGGTCGAATATTGATTGTAAGATGTGATTGAGAATCTTACATGAATTTTGGATCAAGTGTTGGAATTTATCCTTTCGAAACAAAATTTGTCCGTTAAAAATAAATAAAGTATGTTCGTATCGCAGTTATTGCAACAAAAACCGTCCACCATAGATTTAATGCCAACAGTTTTTCTTAGATTCGAAATTTTAAATTTTTGTGTTGGTCCAATCATCGTGAATCTTTTTATACAACTGAATTGGAATTATGAATGAAATTCTTTAAGTTAAGTTTGCAAACCGGCCCTTCTTTAGCAATTATTAAGAAATTTTGGGTAGGGTGGGATTAGAATTTTAATAGGAATTTTGGATCAACCACTGCAAAATGGCCATACTAAATAAAACATCCAATTCTTAACTATAAATGATCAAAATAGGTTTATTTATGAATAAATATACGACTTCCCAGTTCCGGAATAGAAAATCCTGAAAATTTAAATTCGGGATATCTAAATATTGAAAACCAAAATTTTGAATTTTAAAATCGTTACATCATTCTGCATTTCAAGATATTTAAAAAAAAATCGATTCTGGGTTTCAAATGTTAGAGATAAAGCAAAGCCCTGTTTTTTATATCTTGGTTTTCCAGTTAAAATTCATTACGGTTCATCTGGGCATTGATGGTTTTGAATTTGAACATACCGGCTATGGTCAAATTCGATATTTTAATTTTGAATGAATCTCTGGAATATGACCGGTCGTGCCGAATTTTATTTGACAGTTTCTTTGCCCATTTTGATTAAATTTAAAGTTTATGATGCGATTGGGATGCTTACGTGAATTTTATAGGTGGTGTAAATTCGGCTATTCCTTAATCGAGTTTGGCCATGATGACTATTTCTTAAGCTCGGTCTTCATTCGCAAAATTTTGTCATGACGATATAGTGCCATGGCAAAATTGTATTTTTACACTCAACTATTAACACCAAAATGTATATGTAAAATCATTTTATGTTCTCTGTTTTGTTTAATTGAGAGTCAAATACAAATTTTCTACTCATTTTGTCACAGTGTCATGACAAAAACATCGACAACTTTAATAAATTTTCTCATTGTCAGGGTGTCATGCGCATGATCAAATTCTCCCGACATTCTACTGTCATGACAAAATTTTGCGAGTGAAGACCGAGCATTAACCAACTATGGCAAAATTCGGTGTGGTGTGTAGACCAAGTTAGGGATTATAACTCGAATTTTAGATGAAGTCCTAAAATAAGAACATTGAGAGTACAAATGTATATCAGGTTATTTTATAAATTGACCATTCTTCGGAATGGGAGTTTCACCTCAAACAGCTAGTTATCGATCATAAATCTAACTGACAATAAGGTCAGTTTTATCTACCGAAAATTATGTGTTAAACTGAACGTAGTTTGTATATGACCGCAAGATTTTCAAAATTTAGATCGGATTTTAAACAACATAATTTTTGCAAATTTCCTAACTGAATTTGAAAAATTTTTAGTTTGGTTTGGGAAATTTTCATAAATGTTTTCATAAAAACGGAATCTCGAAATCGAAATCCTGAAAACAAAATCCCGAAAAATGATATCTTGAAAATAAAATCCCGAAAAACAGATTCCTGAAACACGAAATCCCGCGCAATACCGCGGTGGTTAAAAATACCTGGTTTAAATATTTCCGGTATATTTTCGGATTAACGTTTTATTAACGTTCGGATTAACTTTAATTTTCATATACTTGGTATTGTTGAACAATTGAAAACACTGGAATGGAAAACTTCCGATTTTAAAGTTTTATTATGAAGCCTAGAAATAGCTGTCGATAGGGTCTGGATAAATAACCGTGTGCAGAACATTGAAACAAAAATACTGAATGACCAGCTGTCGAAAAAAAAATATCGATAAAAAATGATTGGAAAACTAGAACATCGATTTTCTTTCGTCGAATTGATGATCGAATTTCATCTGTGGGCCACTTTCAGAATCCTAGAGGAAATAACGTGTAACAGTTATTGATGATCCATATCGTGACATGTTCGTGCACCCCGAATTTGATCAATTGATTTGACCCACCAACGTATATTAAATTTTAATCAATTAGGTCGAAGTTTCAATCTGCAAGCTTCTAATACCTAAAAAAATCTACTTAGATCTATCAATAAAAAAAAAATAATGTTGTGATTCTAAATTTGATTTCAACCTAACGATATGATTAACAAATTTTGTCGGAAGTTCTTCTTGATGTAAAAATTTAAACTTTTCTGTTCTTGAACACATCAATCAAATTTAATTATTTTTTTAAACTCAATTCTCAATGTTAATCATGAATTACGAGTACAACAACTAAATTAAATTATATTTGTTTGATTCTTTAAAATTTCGTTTGCAGATTTTTTTGGGATGGCCTCATTTTATTTCTTGAATTTTCGAACAAATCAATTTTAGTAGATCGCACAAGTACACCACTGCCGGTTTCACTTAATAAATTTAATGCATCAAATTTTATTTGACATGGACAACATCTCTGATACCGTATATTGAAAAATGACAAACAAATTCCTCAAATGGAACTATGTACGTTTAGTTTGCCGGGTACTTAACCCGCTGCGTTACGTTTAATCTTATCTTTACGATTATTGTACGATTACACGTGTGATCAATTATTTATATGTCGTATCGTGTTGTTCTTTCAAACAGACTGGATATAACGGCATACGAATAATAGTTCTTATGATTGTGTACCCTTGTATTACTGTAGTACAAACAAATCCGATTGTAAATTTTAAGTCCATAAACTCAACAAGCAACAATACACAGTGGCGTGACTGACCGCAATTTGATTATTCGAAAATATTTTACTTCCTATTGTTTTGGTTTTTTAGTTGTACCTAATTCATATATACAACATACTAAGTAGTATGATGTCCACTACATCGCACGAACCACACGCTGATGTAATCGCGCCATGCATTAAATCCATAAATTTACTGTTACTTCAACCGTAATCCCTTCTTAAGTTGAATTTCGTATTATTTTCTTAAAACTCAAAATTTCGTTTTCTTTTGCGTTCATATAAGCGTTCTGTTTATTGGTGCTTCCATCGTCATCATCATCATCATCATCATAGAGAATAAGCGCAAAAATGATTCACGCGATTTACTTAAAAATCATTAATGAATTTCGATTTTCTTTGTGTGTCGTGTGTATGTTGTGTATGTATATATATTTTGATTACCACTTTCGTCGGCGGGGTGTGAACGGAAATCGTTTGCAAAATGAAAATTTATTTGGGTGGATTTTGGAGTAGGTCGATTTTTTTACCTAACATAGATTTTTTAGTAACAGAATGACTCGATATAGGTGCGCTCCTCATAGACATTAGACACGACCGTTAAATTGTTTTATTTTTTATCACATCAGATACACACACACACATAAATGTTTTGTAGTAAGCAAAATGTAAAATTGATTTGTTTTGCTTTTCGCGTACTACCTTTCGCGAAAACAGTTTGAAAAATTACAAATTTTAAAATTTTGTGTTTTTTCATTATTTAGAGCGGGCTCAAGTCAATCAGAACGGCGAATGGATATGACGGATAGGAGGAATGGTGGAATGGGAGGACATTCTATGGATCGCCATATACCGGTAAGTGTGCTTTGTGTGCGGTCAACATATTTGGAAATGAATCATTTAACATTTTTTTTTGTATTTTTTTATGATTCAACAGAATCATTATGATTCAGGTGAACAATCACAAAGGGGGTCGGATTACAACATGGATACGCGGACCTCGTTAGATATATCGCGCGGTATAAATTCGATGCGGGATCGAATTAGCCCGTTCTACAATAGTAATCATATGAACAGTAATAGTAATAATATCAATATGAATAGTAATAGCAACAATAATTCTCATTCGCATCATTCACACTCAAATTCGTCCCATAATTCGCATCATAATCATCAAACGCCTAGCCCACCATATTTTACCGAAAATGGGAATGGAATTAAATCTGATAGTCCGTCGAGGAAACGTCGACGTGTCTCAAGCCGAATGCCTAGTCAATCACCGCCCGCTGTATGGGAGCATAGGCGATCGCCGCGATCGCATCCCCCCAACAATATGGTACAAATGCAACAAGGGAGTCCGCCAATTCGTCGTCCTCGATTGCGAGAACAGCATCAGCACCAGCAACAGCAGCAGCCCCAACAACAGCAACAGCCACAACGCTCGTGGGAACCGTTACCAGCAATATTTCAACAAACAACACCACCGCATCAACCGCCACCGTTGGTGGTTGATATAAATCAAGTTCCTGTAAGTTTACCATTGCGCCATGAGCCAATTTGGACATATTCAACGGCGCCACATATATCATTGTGTTCAGGGCATCCGCCGCCGCCACCACCACATATTCCACCACCTTGTCAGGTAGTATATCAATTTAAGAAAAACATAAATATTTCATTTTAGTCCCTTAATTTGTATGTATTCTTTCGAATACCCCAGATGCACCACAGTATGTATTCACAACCGTTTGCTCAAACGTGCGGCATTGGAAACCACTTCGGAGGTTTTACATCGTCCGCACCACCAATTCCAGTACCTCAAGCGCATCAAACACATTATCAACATGCTCAAATTCAGCAACAGGTAATTTATAATATAAAATCAATTCTCAATTTTGCTCGATGTATATATATATATATATATATATATTTATGGTGGTCTGGATCTATATAGGTTTAAACTATGTTTGCTAATTAAATTTATTTATACAGCGTCCAGATAATTTGGGAATGGATGGGTTAGACCAGCAACATCCGGGCACCCCACCAATTCACCATCATCACGTATCAGCAATATCAAGCCATATGCATTCATCACCCCAAATGGCACAAGTGTCACCGCCCCAGCCAATATTTATTTCAACGGAGGCTCGTACAAATCAAATGGGTTTATTGCATCGAACCGCACGCCGTGCAATTGGCGCACCGCGACGTAATTACGCCCGATTTCATTGGCCACCACAGCCACAACCACAAACAGCATCCGCACCAAATCCACATCCGCATCCACATCCACATCGTGTCTCGCATCAATCGTTGGGGCCACATCATCAGCCAACCGTTTCATTCCAGGCAGCATCACCGTATCCGGGACTATTATATCATTTGCTGTTAGTTTCACATTCAATACTACGTTCTTCGAGTGATGTTAATTATATTTCATATCTCAGAGCTATGTTACCACCAATGTTCCCGTTAGCAACGACTGCCTATGATCAAGCGGAAATTAGTTCACCCGATTCACCAGAAACGGAAAATTACGAGGCATTATTGAGTTTAGCGGAACGTCTTGGTGAAGCAAAACCGCGTGGTTTAGCTAGACCGGAAATTGATCAGCTGCCTAGTTATAAATTTAATGCTGATACACATACAGGTAAGTGGGGCATGTTTGTACATAGTAAATATTATTCAACATTATATATGTAACGAAGCTATTTTATATAAACGAATTTTTATTCTTGTTGTATATAAAAATAAAATATAAACTGAAATCTCCTCGGAGGTTTGTACCCAGCGCCACTGCATCTCCGATTTTTCGCTTTGAATAAATTCTAATTAATTTCTTTTTTTTTTGTTTCTTTTGTTTTTTTTTTATCTACATTTTAGGTGATCAAACGTCGTGTGTTGTGTGCATGTGTGATTTTGAGGCCCGCCAAACGTTACGTGTGCTGCCATGTTCACACGAGTTTCATGCCAAATGTATTGATAAATGGTTACGGGTATGTATTAAAATATTTTTTAAAATCGATAAATTTGATCAAGTTCAGTCAAAAATTCATTTATAATATTTGACGAAGCTGTTTGAATGAGAGCTTTTGCAATAAAACTCTCATTTGTATTCTAGTGTCCGCGTTTAAATTGTTTAAAGGTGGAGTCACTGAGGAAAGGCTCCATTATATTCAAAACCATAGAACAGAAAGCTTTTAATGTTAGTTATTGACTTCCTTAAAATTACACACTTTGTGATGGCTCGTAAATTCGTAAATAAAAAATATTTTTTGTAACTTTTAAGTAAATTCTGAAAATTGTTGTTGATGAAGCTTGTACAGAATCGACATTTCCTGGAAGTAGTCTGTTAAGCTTTTTAATAAGAACACATTTAAGGGATCTGTTTATTATAAACTCAGCTTGTATAGAATATTGAATTACCGTAATATTCCTAAGACCAAACATTAAAAAGCTATTTCATAATAAAACGCTGATGGGGGATGCACCTCGATGAGAGCTTTTTCATAAAATTTTACAGTTTCCTTTTAATAAGTTTTATTTAAGCGTATATTATATACAGGGTCTTAAATTTTATGGAATTGCTGTAAAAAGCTTTTTTGCTATTTTTAATTAAATGCCTTAGAAAACTGAAGATTTCAAGTTTAATAGTTTTATGAACATGTATGTACAATTTCTGTTCATTTTTCCACCAATAAGAACTACAATCATAGAATTTTACGACGGTATGCATCTATATTTTGCAGCGACATTTGCTTTTAAAGCTTTTATGTTTTCAATGAAAATCGCTAATTTTGAAGCTGCTGTAAGCTTTATATTATACGCTAAAAATTGTCATTTATTAAATAATGTGACGTTAAATGAAAAATTATATTAAAAAAATTGAAAAATTAAGTTAACGTAATCAATTTCACTCATCTATTAAAAATTATAAAACCATAAATGAGTAATTTATTTTGGTTAATGGAAAACCCGAAATATTTTTGTGTGGGAAAGGTATTTCACTTAAGCTTTGGAGAACAGGCAGAAGAAACATAAGATTGTTGAAATTTTGTCTATATCCACGTAATTTGACTACGTTATTGTTTAAGGCAATAAAGATGTGTGAAGTTCGAGACTTCCAAATCTGAAAAGATTTGTTTTAAAGATGTGTTGTTTTGATCAGGGGGTTTTCATCATCTGTGTGATTTAGCTTGAAGCTAAATAAAAGTAAAGCTCCTGAACAAAGACCCATAGCGTTCTTCCTCAATTTTACTAGCAATGGCCGAATTTAGCGTGTCGAAAGGAAACTGAAACGACGATACCTGTAAAATTAAATTATGTTTCACGAGGTGTCTGTACTAATAGACGTTAGATTGACGAGAACATCTTCTCAATAAGTGCAGGTTGCTTATGCTCTCGAAATTTCTTCTAATTTCAGAATTCTACTAAAGCAACTTTCGTTTCGGAGTACAGTTCCCAGTTCAATTCAAGTTTTGTGAACCAACACAAAGGCGCTCTCGAACTCGAATCAAAATTTATCATACAAAATAAAATTTTGATCAAGTTTTGCATTTCCAGCAAATATAATTAACTGTAGCTTTACACATCAGTTTGTTTCGGCTTTACAGGTTGGCCAAATATATTTTAACACGGCGAATTTTATTCAGCTATCGATATTACAGAGCAAAATACGGCGCGATCACTACTATACGATGATCGGAATTTAAAACGGACCACGTTGCAGGTTTTCTCACCTGTACATTTTGTTCAGGCTTACTTGGACATTGTGGATTTCATTAAGCTGCATTTAAACTCTTTTGTTAGAACATTAGAAGTGAACCGTCCTCAAAAATCTCTTAACGTAATGAACCGGCCCTGAATTCGTGTAATGGGGTTTGCTCTTCTTTGTTCAGGAACACAGCGAAATATTTTTATGTGAGCTACGCCCAGTGTCAGGCCTATGTGACAAAAAGTCATTGCTTTTGGAAAGAACTCTTTACTAAAGAATAATTACATAACCGGGGATTTAACACCGTTGGTTTTCATAACTGGCTGCTTATTTAATGCTGAATGTCCAGAAAAGACAGTCCTACAGCTGGGTTTTTCGTCAAAAATTAGCAGCAGTGTAAGAAGGTAGACGTTAAATTGAAAAATACCCGGGACGTCAAAACACATAAATTAGGTGCGTTAACTAACGGTACATTTGAAAATTTATGACTTAATTTTCTTACAAATTTAATTCAGATTTTCTTTATTTTTCTTAATCGATTTTTTCGTACATAGTTGACTTTTTAAAATATTTGTGAAAAACGAGAAAGTTCCTATGGAACTGTTCCAGTACACCGATTTCCGTCAAATTTAATTCCTTAATTTTTAGAAAAAGCTTTAGGTTTGAAATTAACCTAGACCAATTTTGTTGTAAAAATAATTAAAATTTGTTTTGTTCTTAATCGATTTTATCCTAAATGCAGTACTTCTAGATGTTAATAGCGTTGATACTGCTATTAACTCTTCTCTCCTTTAAGATCCACGTCCCACCCACGTAGATCTTAGGTTGAAATTGCATGCTTGGTTGACGGCTGGGGATTTTGTTTGGTTGATGAACATCATGATGATTAAACCGCAAATGACAAAAATAATACCAGAATCGATAATCGCTACTTCCTTGTTCACATCAAATATTTTTTCTAGCTATTCAATGTTTTCCAGATATAGACTGTGCAGATATTCCGGATCAGTTTTGATGCCGTTCTCTTTAATGTTTGTCCGTATTACCGATGACACGATTTGGAATGTTTTTTCTTTTTTGTTGATAAATGTTGAATTATTAATTTTAATTGTTTCTTTGTTGTATTGCACCAGAAAACTTCCTTCCAAGTATTTACTGGTGTTGTAAGAAATATTTAAGTTGAAGTTCCTTAAATATATCGTGTTTCCATCCAACCTTTCGATAATTTGGTTTTTAGTGTTCATGATTTTTGTGCCTTTGCCAATTATGCTTCTCTCACTATTCCTTTTAATTCCTCTTTGATAATGAGAAGTCGATTGTATAAAATTTATCATCTGAATCGCCCTTAAAATGGTCAGTGAGCTTGTTGTATTGTTTGTTGAATTTATATTGTTGACCATATGGTTTTACCTTTTGGCAGTGATCATGCGATTCACTTCCATGCGCTTCCGATTTAGTTGATTAATCGTTTGGTTCAGGTGTTGTGTTTTTATGTTCCGAAATTAATTGCCTTATTTGGTTTAATTGACGATACAATTGTTTCAATGCTACTAATGGACTCTTGTATTCGGAGATGGGCTTTATCAATCCATCTTCCGGATATAGTTGTAACTGTGACATTAATGTATTTAGCCACGTTTCCTTTTGGAACTTTGGTTTATTTTTTGATGGCGGTGTAGATTGTATCACCGAGATCGATAACTTCTGGTTTGCTTCTATTTGAGTTTTCCCTTAATAATTTTCCTGTGACCTTTTCAGTTTTTCAGATCCTCATAGATTTTTTATTTGAAGTCTGCTAGATTTTGATAGTTGATTCGTTGGATTCTGCCCAAAAATACGTCGCTAGGTTTTTGTTGAGTGACCAGGTGTATGGAATTATTGTAGCGATCTTCTGCTATGTTGATCAACTCCTTCATCGTTAAATCTTTGTATTCATCTTATAAGCATCATTCCAAGGTTTTCATTAGGCTTGGTGTAATGTAACGCTTTGATGATTGTTGTTCCTTATATGCAGAATTGATTACAAGCAAATCGGAACGGAAAAAGTTTGGGGATATTGAGAACTTATCCACACACGATATAAATTTTTCGTTTTTGGCAGTTTGGAATCGGCGTTGTCTGAAGTTGAACATGACTTGGATGTCTGTCGTACTTGTTGAAATTACAATTATCACAACAAGTTTGTGTGAACTTCTTGATCAAACTTGCCATGTGAGGAAAATAGTAACGTTCCAAAATACGTTTCTTGTTCTCGAGATGGTTTCGATGTGCTTTTCTGTGTTTCTCCTTTATGATTGCGAATTTGTTCTCTTCGTTACAGATATCGTCAACTAACCTTTGAGTTAGTCGTAATTTGTATGCGGGAATTTCGGGAATTTTTATTCTGTTAATTATGGTTGGATTTAATTTTTCCCATAGTATTTTGATTAGGCTCCTTCTGGTAGACTGACTTCCAATTCCAATCTATATTTTCTTTTCATTGGCCGCACAATTTTCCTCAGTTTTATTTAATGATCTGGAAATATAGGTTACCGGCCTATCTTTGCCGATTGCACCTTGTGATAACACTGCGCCGATTGAAAAGGACGATGCATCGGTGGTTATTATAAATATAAACGGGTTTTGGAAGTCCGAAAAAATAAGTATCTCTGAGGATGTCAGTAGCTCTTTTTAATGTGTCGAAATGCTTCAAACTTTCTCGTTCATGTTAATTTTGATTTTTTTTTACTGGTTTCTGTTTTCACAAAGTCTCGAATGAAAAGTGTATAATACGATACCCGCGAAACGATTTTAAATCCTTCAAGTTATCGGTTTTCTTGATGTTTCGAAAAGTAATGATTTTTTTGGCTCCGGCTTGATACCCTTGGTCGTAATTAGGAATCCGTTTGTGTTTTCAAGAATTACGTTTTATCCAGGAAACTCTCCTAATATTCGATAAATGAATGCTCTTCATCAGTTTTCTCTCCGAATATTATATTAACGTTGACATATACGCGACATATCTCGTCGATAAGTTCTTTTAAACCGTCGTCTACCATCATCTGGAATAAAAGGGAGTTTTAAGAACTCGTTCTTCCCGTTCATCGTTGAAAACGAAGTCTCAAGACAAGATGTGTATGCTTCTAGAAGGTTTTATGGTTTTTGGATCATTAGCATTTGTGCCAGATCCTCATTCAATCCTCTCATGAACACCTCCAGTGCTCGATTCCGGTAAGTCTCGACGAGAATTCTTTGGTTTTCATTTTATCAACGATGACTGAAACTGGTGATTTACGTTGGGGTAAAACTCGTCGAAACTCATATTTCGGTGGATTAGCCCTTTCGGCCATGATTTAATTACAGCGGTGAGAAAAAATTGGTTAGTGTTTATTTAATTAAAATATAATATAATATATATAATAATCAATTATAATCCAAAATAATATACATATGTTATAAAATAAAATTTAATTCAACTATTATTAATAGGAACTTAGTTAGGTACGAATTGCATATGGCTTATATTTTTGGTCCATCTTTAGTATGAAAATTAAAAAAGCAGTTGTTGTCCTTTCCAAAACAGAGGTGCACTTTACATTTAGAACACAAAACTCTACCCTTTCCCTTACACTTTTCATATTTACACCGGTTTGCTGCGTCACTGTGGAGTCGAAGATGTCGTATATCGTCGTAACGAATTTCATCTATTGGGCGAGTTTCCGTTTTGGCTTTCTTTACAGGTATCTCATTGTACGAATCGGAGTTTGCTTGAGATAATGGTCTGCCTCTTTTACGTGTAGTATTCTGATTCATGGTGGTGAGACAATGCGCTAAATATAGGCGGAAGTTTAATAAATCCATAACATCGTTTGCCGAAGTTCCAAGTTTTTTATGAATCGCTTTGTATTCAATCCAGCTCGATACAGCCGCAAAATCAATGAAATGTGCTATTACTCGTAGTGTCCACTTTCGAGATTTGTGGAAAAAGCGATAGTAGCTTAACAGTTGATCAAATAAATCCACCCCTCCCATTCCCATATTGTACATTTGTACAATTTGTGGTTGTCTTATTTGAACATATTTTGCGTTAATTTTGTCGTACCGGCGAGCCATTAACTCTTCACCAATTCCAACAAAGTTTGACGCTAAATAAACAACTTTGTTGTCTTGCCACTTGACAACACATATTTGGCCATCCTTACTTGTAACTTCATCCGAAGCACCACGGCCTTGCTTTTTCAACAGTTTATCTACGATATGCGGTGGGTTTCGAAATCGATTTATTCGAATGATGGTTCCAATCGCATTAATTTGGAGTTGGGTCAGGCATTCGAACAACTGATATGAACTAAAATAGTTGTCGAAACATAAAATATGGCCGGTTGTGGTAATACGCTGGCAGAGTTGCAAGACGATTGCTGCTCCAAACCCAAGTTGTTTTGCAGTTAATTTATTTATTTCGGTAGACGAGCCCTGATAAATTACAAAATCATAAGGTAATCCGCCTTTGCCGCATAACAAAAATACCTAAAACAAGATTCTTATAGATTATGAATTACATGAAACTAATAATTTACCTTTATACCCCATGGACAAGGTTTCCCTTTAATGTACTGTTTGATGCTCAATTGACCTTTAAAGGGGATGATTTGTTCATCAATAGATAGGTGTTCTTCAACAGTATGTTCTAAACATCTTTTGCGAATACTATCTATTAAAGGTCGAACTTTGTACAGCTTATCCTGGTTGTCTCTTTGCTTTTCTAAATTATTTACGAAATGTAACGTATTCCGTAATTGAGAAAACCTCTCATGGGACATAGCTTCCGTAACCGTTTGAATCGAGATGTATTTATTAAAATACATTCGAATTCTAGGCATTTTTGGGTCCCCATTAAAATTTGAATGCCAAAAAATTTATACAGTTCACTTGTTGTAGTCGGTCGGTAGTTTGCAGAATTTTGCTGGGCGGCATAAAGATTTGTAAAGAAAACCATACTAGATAATAATTCGAGCGGGACATATCTGGCGAAAATAGAATATGGAGATGTATCCAATTCCTCTTCATGTTGGGCATGCTCAAATATCAAACGGTTCGAATTCATGTGCCGTCTCCTCCATTCAATTTTCGATTTCTCAGTAGTTTTAAATTTTTGGTTTTTATCAATAAATTCAAACTCGACGTTATTCTCAACTACAATCTCATTGTAATCTTCATTTCCTACCGCTAATAGTGTAGCTTTCTCGTCGACCAAATTTTCTGTATCATCTATGGTTTCCTCTACCATTACACCAGGTATCATTATTTCGTCAAATAAGTCAATGGCTTTTGCTTTACTAGCGGTCACAATATCATTTCTTAAATTTTCATCTATGAGGTGTTTAAAATTGTTTGTTTCAACCGAAGGGTCAATTTCATCATCAGATAAATCTAATTCCGAATCATCTGCGTTAATTAATAATGCAGCTTCCTCTAATGTCAATTTGGCTTGTCTATTTTTAGCCAAAATACGTTTAATGGCCTCTTTATCACTCATTTCCTGAAATACAATTAAAATATATTTCCATAATTTGCAACCATACAGTCCACATGTCTACAATCGAGCACACATTTATTTATGTGCCCATTTCAAGACACAACCTTTGGATTGAAATGTGCCCATTTTAGGACACATATTTAAATTACATTTTAATTATAAATAATTTTAAATTTACTTACGATTGAGTTGTTTTATGAAAATTAAACACTTTACACATACAAAAATATTTTTTTTGCCCAATTTTAACAAGTTTTTACTGTTAAAAATGATTATTTATTTGGAGACAAAATGACTTGTACTTCTCATACAACAAACCTTCACCAAAACTGTCATATTACTAATATAATATATAAAAAAAATTATATAAAGGCACTAGAAAACATAACGGATATTATTCCATTTATACACAATTCATATCAGTGCGATGTTGCCAATTTTAAAAACAATACACTGTTTTGTAGTCGATGTATACAAATGAGCACACCATGACCGAAAGGGTTAGATTGCCTAGTTGATGATCTAGGTCCCGCAAGTCTCTTTTGTACGCGTAGTGCAGACATAAACATTTTTTATTGACGTCCAATCATTGTCGAATAGTAGGAAAAGAGTGCTGAGTTTACGTTGCCTCTTATCTTTTGTCTCACGCTTTGCAAAATACTTGGAAATGGGCTTGTCACGCATTATCTCGTTGTCGCTCAGTATGTTGTCCACATTGTGCACCCAGGAGACGTATTGAGTGGGACTACCATCGAAGCGTTGTAATTATTCGAGACTATCGTGTAATTTGCTATCATTCAGGTCCTGCTCCCTTTTAGCTTTTGTTAGCGTTGTTGCTGCTATGTGTAATATTGGGTTTTCTCCATTCGTCCAGTTTGTCGAACCGTCTGGTGGGTACACTTGTAGGTGTCGTTTTTTTGTACTTCGCGTAATAATTGGATAAGCCTTAGGTATCCCTTTTAGTGATTCACTTTTAGGCTCGTGGATCAGCTATTCGATGTACTTACTTCGCTTTATTACACGATTACACAATTAAAGAATAATTTTATTTTCGGCGCTAGTTAAGTGAGTTATTACGCAGCAAAGTTAAAACAAAAATTATTTTTTCATGAAATCTCATCTTTCATGGAAGCTAATGAAAAAATGATTTTACAAGTAAAGGCAAAATATTTGTTAATTCAGCAAGAAAACATGTTTCGGATGGACTTAAAATGTTAGATATGTCCGTTGATACTGTTGTTAACTTATATGTATTTAATATATGGTTCAAACTTCGTTTACGATTGAACACTTCGTGATTAGTTCTAATCTTCAATGCGCTTTATGTTAATTGGCGTCAAATTTTGAATTAAAATATGTTTATTTTTTGTCAAATTTTTAACGCAGGGATGCCAATTCACAAAACAAAAAATGCTATATGATTGTTAGGGTAAATCTCAGCTTACTTCATTTCAAAGTGCGATAAATTTTTCCGGAGAATTTTGACGCTTTATAACATAAATTAGTATTCAAATTCTGAAATTGATCTAGTTTATTTATAAAAGTTAACTGTTAAAAAAATAATTAAGGTATCCATTTTTTTTTTTATTTTTTTTTAGACCAACCGTACGTGCCCTATATGCCGTGGAAACGCTTCCGATTATTTCGAAAGCAGTGAGGAACAATAAAATCTTACAATATATATTTTACGTATATAAATTTAAATAATTTAATATCTTTTGTTTTTTAATTTAATTAATAGTGAAAAAATTGCAATGTGTTTTTTTTTTGTATTAAATTGAAGATGATTGTGTATACGTTTAACCCCTTTTTAATATTTAACAAATTGAAAAACAAAAATAAAATTAAATAATTAAATTTAATAGAGAAAATGCCAGAGTATATATAAATAATATATAAATAAACCTGCTATATATAGTATATGCCTCAATTATAAATATGTAAATAAAATATAAATTACGAAACAAAAAAAAAGCAAAAAAGATGAATTTTAAGATGTTAACAATTTTTTTAGACTTTTGAACTCTATTATAAATATATATTTATATATAAATAATGTCTTATGTACTGACATTTCTTGTAAAATTGTTGTAATACTTTGTTTTAAACATTTACTATTATTAATTTTTATTTTAATATACGTATACATCATAAAAAAAAAAATACCAATATTATAAAACTAATTTTTTATTTTAGTCAATTTATAAGTTTTATTATTTAATTTAGACATCAATATAACTTTATATATATTTTTAATTATTAAGTTTTATGTTTTACTACTATTACTACTATAAATATTAATCAAGTGATTGCGATTTGTTTTAAAATTATTTTTTTTGTTTAATTTTTATCTGCGGTGTGATATGATAAATATAATTTAGAATTTATTTGTTTTTTTTTAAAATAACTATTATAATATAAATATTAGATGTGAAGAGAAATGATGTGCATAGTTATAGATGTCCCATTTAATTCAGTTCATGCATGCATATAATAGTTACGAATGCGATTTGCTATATTTGCACATATTGTAATCTCCCTCCCGAGCTTGTTACATATAATATTATGTATGTGTGTATTACACATATAAATGGGAAAATTTATTCTAATGTAAGCCCAGTGCCCAATTCCGGATCGATGAGAAATGAGAGTGAGAAACGAAATGTATTTACATGTAATATCGGTGTATAATTTAAAGGGCCTCGCTCATATTTGTCATGAAACCGGAATGGACATTTAAAAATGGCGCCCAATCAATACATCACTTCTCTTAAGTAATAAACGTTTTTTTTCTGGGTTTTTTTTATAAATAATATTAATGTATAATTTAAATGTTAATTTTGTTTTTACTCTTTTTCAAAAGCAACACACTACTATTATCTTTATTAATTAATAATTCGTTTTGTCTATATATTTATAATTTAGTTATGAACATTCCAAAAATTAATCAAAAATGCTAAATTAATACCACAATAATAGTAAATATCAGTAATAGTATTTCTTCCGATTGCGTTTTTTTACGTTTCATTTTATTTATTTAGATTTTAAGCAACAAAAAAAACAAAACAATAAAATTAATTAATTAATTAATTAATTAAAAGCTTTTTGCATTGATGTATTTTCTATTATTATGCCAATTTATAGTCTGATTACAAAAAATTTATAATCACAACAAAAAAAAAAAAAAATGAATACATTTTATATTGCGTGAAAAATGTTTTTTGTTAGTTTTTTTCTCTCTCCCATTATTTTAATATACATAATTATTATAAATATTATAAGTTTTAAATTAATAAAAAAAAAACTATTTAGAAAAAATAATTTTTTTAAGAAAAGAAATAAGTTTTTTTGTTCATTTCTCACCTTCACACGTTAAGTACTCGTACTCTGTTTTGCATGACCATCCAACTTTATAATATTATTTGTTTATATTATGTTTTATTGGTGACCTGCTAATAATATTTTATGTTGATATTTATAATATTTAGTGTTCTGTTTCTGTGTGCCAGATCAAACCATATACATATACGAATGATTATAATCTTCCGTTAATTTATTTTTTTACTGTACTCAGATCAACTAATATGTAATTTAATAAATTAGTTTTTATTTCCTGCCCTTTGCCCCCTTTGTGGGCCAAAAGGTCTCATTTTATATATACTTTTATTAAAACACACTAGTTTTCTTAAAATCGTAAAATATCACAAACATAATTTTATTTAGTAAATTAAGAACATAATTACATAAATTAATATTATTTTGAAATAAATGTGACTTTCATTATTTCATTAAATATTTTTATTTTTATGGAATACCGGTTTCGGATATTCATCCTTCTTCAGTTTCAATATTACAACTAATTATAAATTTGATAATTAAATACATTCGTCCAGTTTTTTGTCGGACTCACTGTAAAATTATTAATAATTTGTTAATAAATTATTTGTTAGTATTAATAAATTTATAATTAGTTGAAATATTGGAACTGTAGAAGGATGAATATCCGAAACTGGTATTCCATAAAAATATTATCACTATAATGAACGTCACATTTATTTCAAAATAATATTAATTTATCTTAAATTATGTTCTTAATTTACTAAATAAAATGTTTTGTGATATTTTACGATTTTAAGAAAAGTAGTGCGTGTTTCAATAAAAGTATATAAAAAAGTGATAAAAGCCATAGTGAATAAAATAAAAATGGGTTCCTGCCATCTTTATAATTTCGCATAACGTATAATTATTATTTATAGCGTCATTTTGACTGCTTTTCATAATCTAAAAACAGCTGTATAGTTTCTCACTCTTAGTGTTTCGTAGTATTTTAAAACTACAGTGAAACTCCTCTAAGCCGGAATTCGACGGAACCGAGTTGTTCCTGCTTTGGGGACTTAACATTTAATTTATTTAATGCATAGAACTGTCATATTAATTTTGGGTATTTACAGATTTGTGTTAATCACATACATTTCATATTTCACAAAAAAAGTAATAATAATTATTATTTATTTTAAAACTGTTCGCAATTTTTATTTTTAACACGTCTGAAGTTAGCTGAAGTTCCCGTGTAATGAAGCTTGGCTCTAGTTTTTGTACTACAAATCAAATTTCATCCCCTACCTCAGGTTTTTTGTCACAAGGTCTCAAAATTGGATGTACATTAAAACGAAAAGGATTTAATTTGTTGCATTTTTCCACTGTAAAGAATTATCCGTGATTTTGGATTTCCGTCTTACAAGGAAGGGGCGCGTAGTGTCCCTCTCCGATTTCGCTGAAATTTGAATATGTGAAAGTAGACTGGAAAATAAGGGATACGTATTTTGTTTTATCGGCGGAAAATACTCTGAGGGGGTGAAACACCCCTCGGAAGCTGGGGGTAAAAAACGGACTTTTGATAATTTCGCCTAGAAAAAACAGTGAAATTTCGAAGTAACTTATTTAGGAATGTGTATTTTAATGATCTAAATAATATACTATTTTTTGAAAAAAATTCGGAACAATCCAGGGGGTGAAACACCCCCTAACAGGAGTAAAAAAATCAACTAATTGATGTAAAATTCTTACATTAACGCGGAAAAATCTGAAAAAAATATATGTTACTTAATAAGAGAAATCAAGGTTGACGTGTTCGAGGATTTTTTGAAACTACCCCCGTATGGAGTAAACTACCCCCCCCCCCCCTGAATCTTTGATTATGGAAAGGAGAAAAAAAATTTCTCGCCGCAAGTTTCTTATTACCCTTATAAATGGTTAATACTAACCTATCTCATTAATATTAATAATTTTTAGGGTTCGAAACATCCCCTAATCGGCGTATACATTTGAAAAATTACGAAATATTAAGAAACAAGTTCAAAATCTTCTGGAAAAAATCTAGAAAAATTGTATAATGTTGCGTTTTTAACAATACCCTTGGTTTGTCCCAGAATATATCGTAATGCCCCTACCTCTACTGACAGGAAGTTAACCACCCCTTTAGCGAAACGTTGAATTTTTCGATTGGCAAACATTTGTTCCGGCAAGAAATCTTTTATTCTCCTTGAACATTATTATTACTATCATCCCTTATCAACAACAAAGACCTTCAGAGTTTGAGGCCCCTCCCCCATGGTGGGTGAAAGTAGAAAAAATTCCGAAAATATATTTGAAACGTTCTGAAAAAACGTACGGTTTTTGGTTTATAAGAAGTGACTTTTTATTCTCAAGGAATTTTCGGAACCTCAGTAGTGAGTGTGAGGGAGATTTTTTTCTATCCAGATGTTTTTTTCCCTGCCTCCTTCCATTATTATTTTTAGGGAATCAAAACATCTTCCATCAAGGATCAAATTTTAAAAAATTATCCGAACATTTCGGATATGTTCATATCTTTGACAAGGCTTGGTACATATCGATATATATCTTCAGCTGATTATGAGCATATTTATATTTACATTTAGTATGGTGAATAACAAAATATTATTCATACTAGGTTTCACTTGCCAACGGTTTTTATTACAATAAAATATGAATAATATTATACGTCAACTACAATCGTTTAATATCCAGTAAATGGGATAGTCGGAATTATGAAAACATGTAATAACTCATGAGTACAGTAGAACCTTGATTATCGGAATGTCGGTTATAGAACGACCAACAATAAAGTTTAATTCCACGCAAATATGTATTGAATGCTATCCCAATTATTGCTTTGTGATTTAATAAAATTCGAATATATTAATTGCGATAATCGAGGCTCTACTGTATATACTTATATGACAATGAGACGATATTCCATATACTTTCGCAATTGTTCTAATTCTCACTAATGTTATTTTCACATAGACTAGAGTACTTCAAGGACTCACTAAAGGGGTAATTAACTCGCTACAGAGGAGAGGTTTCGAAAATTCCTTGAGAATAAAAAGTCACTTCTTATAAACCAAACCCGTACGTTTTTTCAGAACGTTTCAAATATATTTTCCGAATTTTTTCTACTTTCACCCACCATGGGGGAGGGGGGGGGGGGTGAGGGGCCTCAAACTCTGAAGGTCTTTGTTGTTGATAAGGGATGATAGTAATAATAATGTTCAAGGAGAATAAAAGATTTCTTGCCGGAACAAATATTTCCCAATCGAAAAATTTCGCTAAAGGGGTGGTTAACTTCCTGTCAGTAGAGGTAGGGGCATTACGATATATTCTGGGACAAACCAAGGGTATTGTTAAAAACGCAACATTTTACAATTTTTCTAGATTTTTTCCAGAAGATTTTGAACTTTTTTCTGAATATTTCGTAATTTTTCAAATTTATACGCCGATTAGGGGATGTTTCGAACCCTAAAAATTATTAATATTAATGAGATAGGTTAGTATTAACCATTTATAAGGGTAATAACTTGCGTCGAGAAAAAATTTTTCTCCTTTCCATAATTCAAAGATTCAGGGTCAGGGTAGTTTACCCCATACGGGGGGTAGTTTCAAAAAATCCTCGAACAAGTCAGCCTTGATTTCTCTTATTAAGTAACATATATTTTTTCAGATTTTTCCGCGTTAATGTAAGAATTTTACATCAATTAGTTGATTTTTTACCCCTGTTAGAAGGTGTTTCACCCCCTGGATTGTTCCGATTTTTTTTCAAAAAATAGTATATTATTTAGCTCATTAAAATACACATTCCTTAATAAGTTACTTCGAAATTTCACTGATTTTTCTAGGCGAAATTATCAAAAGTCCGTTTTTGCCCCCAACTTCCGAGGGGTGTTTCACCCCCTCAGAGTGTTTTCCGCCGATAAAAAAAATACGTATCCCTTATTTTCCAGTCTACTTTCACATATTCAAATTTCAGCGAAATCGGAGAGGGACACTTCGCGCCCCTTCCTTGTTAGAGAGTTTACGGCTTATATGCTAAATCTAGGAGGAAATTAATGTTTCTTTATAACGGACGACTATTTCTTTTATAAGACCTTATTCGTTGATCCAGCCATCGTGTGTCAATGTTTTTCTTCAACAGCGCAGAAAAAATAGGAATTGACTTAGTGCAAGCCTTGATACGAATCTCAACATCTGGTGACAAGGCATGGTATGTTCTTTATCAATTCGCCACCATTCAATTCGGATCACAAAAATTGTTTATGATTGTAAAATAGCATTTCCAGTTGACTAGGGTGGGTCCCTATTTCGTACCTGCTTGATACGTTTGTAAATTTCTCTTATCTGACAAACTCGAACAATATTTATACGTTTGATCGAATTATTGTTCGACTCCATTGAAAAGTCGAAATTAAATTGTTCTGTGAAAGTATAACATTATTTTGATATTGAGGGCTAGATAAAATATTTTATAGAAATTTCTAAAAACCAAAATTCGGCTGTAACAGTATATTTAGTCCAATTTATGTTTATGTATAAAGTAATATACTGTTACAATCGGATTATAATATCTTTTTTACGCATTTTAGAGTTGACGGAACTAAATTATGGAAACCTAAAATATTAAAAATAATTAATAAATATTTACGAACCCAACGAAAACAACAAACGAAAATCAAACGTCTCTTTCCTTACGTCTTTTATTTTGATCAAGATGTAAAGTTTCCCTTTTGTAAACGCAACAAAACTAAAAATTGAGTACGTTCGTATTCAGAAATACCAATTTATTTTCGTATCGAATAAAACTTTCGTGTCGTTTAAATAAACGTAACGTATGCAGGGTCCCAGGACTATACGGCGGATGACTCAATGAATCGATGTCTTGATCGCTCAAATAATCAGTTACACCGTTCCACGTTACACCGATAGTACGGTTGTCCAGTTTTTCCGAAAAACAAGCGACCATTTGCTTCGAAGTACTTCGAGCACGAGCAACTTTTGTTGGATTTAGCTCATATTGGAACATCTATATCGTCGATGCTGTTTGGTTTCGGGCACATACACATAGATTAAACATTCACGCAATATTTAATGACGATCTTGCGGTATCAGTTCTTGTACAGCATCAGGAACAGTATCCGATTTTGGATGGTCTTCATGAAATTTGTCGTTGAGCGGACTGCGGCCACGATCGAATTTTATAAACAGGTGCTTAATCGTGAAAAATCGGATTAAGTTCATCAATGCATTGATTTTGTTGCATTTTTGCACGAAATTTTGAAATCACTATAACAAACAAAAAAATAGCGGCGGTATAAGAAAACGTTTTAAGTAAATATACCGTCTAAAATGTCAAGCTTGACGATAAAGATGACAGTTAATATGTGGCAGCACTAGGGTTGCCCAATCGCTATTTATAAAACGCAACTTTCTTTGTTCACTAATGGCTGATTGTGAGAAAACCGTTTATCAATGATTCAAATGTTTTCCTTTGTCTTCCCATCAGGTGAACAAGCTGCGGGCGGCAATGAAGATCGAGGAACGGTTTTTTTGAAGTTCTATTATTTCCTCGATATTGTAATGGAAATTCCTGTCCATGGTGTATGTGGCTTATGTTGCATAAAATCGGCTCTATATGACTCATATTGACTGTGACCTTGAATGATATATTGATCTTAGTTACGTCTCTCCCAACGGAAGAAATTTGTAATGTTTGATCCTTAACTGGAAATCCCGGGCTGATGCGTTCCAGTGCCTGCAGAAAGTAGGTGAACCTCTCCTTAACGATATATATATGCCTCTTGCATCTTCTAACTCATGCATCTGCAACCTACGGTTGGGTGAATTTTAACAAATACTGTGTTAGTTCAAATTGATAATACGGCGAGCAATGTTAATGCGGTCATAGGAACTCGGCATGATCTACTTCATAAAGTTTACTTGTTTTCTTCCTCATTTCTTTCATCAGGGCAAATTTTCTTGATTCGATTTCTTGCCCACATCAAAGGAGGTAAGTTATCTCTAACAAATCATTTTCCAGGGAAGCCAGTAAAGCATTACCAGTTAAAAAATATCCAGAAGTTAGATAATCCCTCATATTCAAACGTTTGATTTCTAACAACTCGGCATAAACTATGTTTCAGTGATTTAACCGAAGCCTCCCTTGGAGCTATAAAGTGCCATGTAATGTTCTGTATCGAAAAATGTGTTCCGTTTATTTTGAGTTAGAAGTTTGCTTGCCTTATAATGAAGTTCGTACCATTATCGCTGTATATGAGGGCAATATATATTCGGCGCTATGTAAATCAAATATTGTCATGAAGGTGTTTGCTGTTAAATCAGAAATCACTTCGAGATGAACTCCCTTTGTTGAAATGTGTGTAAATGTTCGCAATGGGATGACATGCTGATTAGTGGTCGATGAGCTTGATTATTGTGTTGTCAGATGAAGCGTCCTAATTGAAAACGTCAAACATCTCAATGATTTTATTTATTACGGGTTCTTCATTGATATTGAAATTCCACGGAATGGGGCCCGCTGGATTTTGTGCTGAGGCTATGTGTTTCTATCCCCCGATTTTAGTAGGGTTTTGAATTTTTGGTACCCGATTGGAGATGAACGTTTTCCATTTTGTATGCTGATTTTTGTAGGCAAGCTACAATATTAGAATCTGTCCATGCGTAAATAACCGCCCGTTGCACTTCTAGTGTTTTGATCACTTGGAACACGTGGAGTTGATAGGGTTTCAAGTTGCACAAATTGCTGTAATTTCTTTAGAAATCTTGACGTTCCATTTTAGTTCTGTGGTCCACAATCCTTTTGTAACATAAGTGTGGGTGTGATGGTAAATGGCGGCAACCGTCCCAATAGATCAAATTGCGTTGCAACTTCCGAGGCTATTTCAAGAGATCAATTAATTTGTTTAATCCTTGTATAGAATGCAAAAATTTTGGATGGCTGCTTGACCATTTGCTCAGTTGAAGTTGACCCTTTTGAAGTAATGTGATTAGCTGTTCTTGTAGATGCATCGTGTAGGTTATCATCACCAGTTCGAACGTCCTCCACATGAAAGTTTTCTATTAAGACCTTTCGAGCCTTTGGATTATCTTCACCTTCAAGCCACATCAGCGGCCATATGTAATGGTATAGTAAAGTTGTATTCCTGTAATGGTTGGTTCATGATCCTCCATAGTATTCTTTGATAATCTTGATGTTCTTTTGACACTTAAATTTGTCAATACATTTTGATTATGTCGACTTTGAATACTCTTTAGTGTTTTCTCGACCGTAGTGCCGATGAGGGTGTAACTAACTCTAAATTTTCCATTCTAATGGCCGCTGTAGTGAAGAGCACAATGTGTAAATCTTTTACTATGATGCATACATAAAACGACAATAAAATTCTTAACTCTCAATCTCAATTTTGCCCCAAAATCCGTGTACAGGTCTTAATAGACAACACCTCTTGTATATTCTCTATATATTTTTTCGTTCGACAACGTCGAAAATCGCTATTATGAATTTTTTTTCGACAATTAAATTTAAGTTAATTATTTTTTATTAAATTTAAATTAATTAATTTTTATTAATTAAAATTTTATAAGTTTAAATTATTAATTTATTTTTACTAATAAACTTTGTTTATTTCTCAACACTTTTCTTTTATGTACTCGACACCTCAAGAGCTGTCGTAAAATGGTCGACGTTATCTAAAAAAAACGCGTCGAGTATTTCATAATACAAAAATTCGACAACGTCGAAAAAAAACGCGGTCGAAAATATTTCACAATACCAAATTTTCGACAACGTCAAAAAAAAACGCGGTCGAAAATTTCATAATAGATCCCCAGATTTTAAAAGCTTTGTTCGTGTGCGATTATGGAAGTGGAGTTTGTTTAGTATCCCATATTGTAATTCAGGCACTTGGGTCCCAGTACTTTCAGCTATTCTGTAGCTTATCCTGGCTTTCCCTGAGAATTTTTGTCTTCCCTATAAAAAATCTAGGGAACAAATAATTTCTGTTTAACTTTGTTGTGAAAGTATTATACAAAACTTAACTCATCAATAGGCCAGAAAAACGCAATTTAGACAAAAAAAGCTATGAAAATATTTTTCCCAATTCAATACCCAGGGTATACCAGACTGTGCCACTGTATATAATTTAGTACTGTGGTAAAGTGTAATTTTACATAATCGTTATCGCGTATGCGTAATATATAGAAGACATTATTTTTGAAGCATAAACCCCATCTATGGGTGTTAGTCGCTATTATATAGCCGATACTAATTATATAGCCGCATGACAAACGCCTTTAGCCTGTCTTAATCTGGATAATAAATGCTTATTTGTTATTGGTTATAAAAAACCCGCCTTGACGTGTATTATAATTAAAGTTAATTAGATTGGCCTCTGCATCTCGTCCTAAATCCACTTCGATTAGCCCAAAGAACACCATGAAAAGGTGATAAATCTAGAACTGCAGTTGAAGATTAATCAAGTGCATTTCATGTATGCGATTATCCCATTTTTATGCCGTTTTTAAATCACATGAATTCTACATTGTTAGATAATAGTTGCTTTCCAATCGGCCACCGCAAGTACTTATAAGAACTTATGGTTTTTGTCTGTGCTAAATTAAGCAGTTACGATACATTTGTCCGCTAGGTAATTGCGTGTAGTATTTTTCTGCCAAAAATATAATCGAATGTCGTATGTGAAGCGCTAATAAAATTTCGTTATAAATATTTTTTTATTAAAAAGTTATCACAAATAAACTACACATTTGTAGGTTATGTTTTGCTTTTGTAATTTTTTGTGCTTTCCAATCGACACTTTAGCCAATACACATTTTTTGCACTTACAAGTACTTGCGGTGGTCGATTGGAAAGCGACTAATAAAGAATAAAAAATCCGATGAATGAAATGAATATCTGATAAAACAAAATAACTTTTTATTCTGTTAACACAAAGCGTTACACAAGTTTTTATTGACAACGACGAAGTGAAGTAAACAATTCAAAATCAAGTAACATACCACTGAAAACTCAAACTAGTTATCAGTATAACTTAAATTAACTTTGTCGCCATCTATAATACTAATTGTTAATTATATTGAATTCAATCATAAAGCAAAATATATATAAGAGGACTCATGTAGACTTTCCGAGGTTAATCTATCTTACTTTTGGCAACGATACGTATATATGGATTAAATATAGAAAAAATTTAAATTTGTGTATATAATTATATTAAAACTATAAAATAAGATTAACCTCGGAAAAACCTGCCTATAAAATTTGCACTACTTGATTTCTCTTATATATTTATTGCTCGATGATTCAATCTATGTTATCCAACACTCCTCCTCAAATTTAATTCCGTTAATATTTTGATTTATTTTAGTCCTCACATATTGCGAAAATAAGCCAGTTTGGTTCCAGATAATGGCTTTGTACACATGTTTGCAATCGTTTCTTCTCTTGGACAATATTGACATTCGACGGTCCTCTTTTTGATACAATCTTTGGTGAAATTATATTGTACGTCAATGTGTTTCGACCGGTTGGTGAAACCTTCCCGAAAAATTAGTGCTAGGAGCTTTGGTGGTCTCTCTACGATATCTATTTTAAAATTACGCATAAGGGTACGTAGCCAAACTAGGCAAGCTTCTGTTAACGATATAAACTCGGCTTCGGTTGAAGATAGAGCTACCCAAGTTTGCGTTTTGCAGCTCCAACTTATAACTGACCCAAAAGCCATAAAAATGTAACCTTAGATTTCCCATATATCTGATCGATCTTCGGCCCAATTTGCGTCTGGTCTGCATATCCAATCAGTTTTACATTGTCACTCCCATTTAAAATACGCTTCAATTTTATGTGGTGCCTTTCAAATATTTTACCACCCGCTTCAATTCATCCCAATCTTCTTGAGTTGGATTTATTGTTTTTGAGCTAGTATTGTGACACTTGTTGCTATTTCAGGACGTGTATTAATTGATACAAACAAAAGACATCCCATAAGTCTTTGATATTCAATATTATTTGACAATAATTGAGATGATGGATCCTTTTGATATTCGACCTTCAACGAACATTTCGCATTTTCCAAACCAAATCGTTTGATAATTTGATTGATGTAAGATGTTTGTCTAGATGTTATGTCTAGTGAATAAACATGGATCTTCGTCACTTTGCACGAATACTATAACATTATTGAGCGCCAAATTTCATGCTCTTCCTGATTGTTTTAGTCCGTATACGCTCCTTCTTAAATTACATACTAAATTTTTGTTTTCGGCTTCAAAATCCGGCGTTTGATTCCTATAGATTGTTGGCCATTTTTTTCATTTTGTTTGTTATCCGAATTATGGTTATCGTCGTCTTCGATTCAATTGGATCGTCGTTAAAACGTACGTCACGACGATTAATAATTTTCGTGCAGAACGATCGTAACATGTTTATGATTTAGTTTCCAAATCGTAGCCCATAGAAACTGCTTCCACTGATTTTGAATCCAATTTGCTACTTTTTTCCTTTTGTACATGTACGAAGTATGTCTGTTCGAATATATATAAATTTTGTAAATTCGGTATATTGCCGCTCCACAACTCTTGTGGTGTTTTTGCGATTGACTTAGATGGCAACCGATTTTGAAGAAATGTTACCGTTTGGCCCAAAAAATATTGTCTAAATTTGGATTGGTTAACATACAACCCGCCATTTCAATGAAGCTTTTATTTTTGTGTTCTGCAACGCCGTTTTTCTGTGGCGAATATGTAGCTGTATATTAAATGCTTGTTCCGATACCTTTAAGATAGCCAACGACTCGTTTATCTGTTATACTCTGTACCTCTATCAGATCTAATGATTTTTGGATACTGCGAAAGGTTGTCTTTGATAATACTATACATATTCCTTTAATTTATCAAAACATTCAGGATTATGCTTTAGTAAATAAATCTTCGTATAACGTGAAAAATCATCAATGAATGTAAGGATGTAACGATTACCGTTGTGTGATGCAGTCTGCATCGGACCACATATGTCTGTGTGTACCATGTCTGTGTGTACTCCATCGGTTCCTTGGTTGACCCCATTGAAACTTTCGGAAATGGTGTTCTCCGCTTCCTGATTGTCCAAATGCTTTATGATATTTTTATCTCTACGTCCGAGAATTCCATGCCACTGCACATAGAGTATATACGCTCACTGTTTACTATATCGACCTTATGCATTTGTCTCAGATGGTATTGATTACCAAAAGCCTCTCCATATTTTATTATTCCTCTTGATGATTACTCCGTTTTTGGTAAATTCAACATTTATACCATTTCTTGTCAATTGTTTCACTGGCAAAATGTTAGACAAAATTTCCGGAACATATAAAACATATTTTATTATGGCTGACATTGCTTTATTTTTATGATCGCAGAATTGTACATTTACCGTAGGTACCTTTGTCTATTGGCCAGTATTCTTTATTATCTGCAACACGAATGCTTTCTTTATAATTTGAGATAAAATCAACAAAATCTCCTTTATAATTGCTAATATGGCACGTAGCTCCTGAATCAATAATCCGGTTACTTGATAAACCGTTTCCCTTATGTGGTCACGATTGTTGTTTTCCCTTTATGTAATTTCTTTTTAGACCACTTTTCAAATTTTCTGCATTCGTTTTTAATATGACCTTTCTTTCGGCAAAAGAAACAATTCAAGAAGCCTGAATCGACTTTCAGAACATTCTCACATGCCTCACAATAGATTATCACGATCCAGTTTGCGTTTATACTCTTCAATTTTAACTTGCTGGTTTTTTGTGTTTGTAGCGCTGTAACCACAGTATCATAGCTGCATGGAAGCTGTCCAAAGAATAAAAGAAGATTTGCCATTTTTTTGACAATTTGCGACAGTGAATATGCCTCTCCATGTTGCCTCACCTTCATTGTGTTTACGTGTGCAATTTTTTTTTATTTAATTAATTAACACATTGGATGTTAAATGCTCTTTTATGTCTCTATTTCTGCCTGCCCACACAATTGTGTGAAAGTAAATACTACCTATTCACACAATTGTGTTGGTTCTACTTCAAATCAAGCGAAATTTTTTATCAAAAACGCCATTACATACTATGTTTTTTTACTACCTCATTTGTGTGGTTTGGACTTAAATAGAGCCAATTTTTTAGAACCCCAGTTGAAGACTAATCAAGTTTCATGTATATGTTTGTGATGAATGATGATTCCATTTTTATGTAGTTTCCTTAAATCACATGAATTCTACATAAAAACTACTATAAAAAACATAACAAAAGCCGTAGTTTTTATGAAATTTTATTTTTTTAAAACATAAAACTGTGTGCAAAATACACCAATACCTCAGTTTGCGTCGGTGTTTGGTTCTGAAAATATTCCATACAAAGTGAAACGACGTAAATCGAAACCATATTTTCATATAAATGCATGAAAATGCTACTACCTCTACCTTCCTCTTCATCTTCATTTGAAACCAGAGCTAAATACACATCTGTCCCATCTTCACTACATTTGTTCAGCAAATTTTTCGCTGTTTCTACGAATATTTCTGCTAGACCGTTGGATCGTGGATACCTTGACTAGAAAATTGTTGTTATTATAGACCATTCTTTCGTAAAACTTTGAAATTTTTCTGACGAATATTGCGTTACGTTATCTGATTCCAGAATTTCACGAGGTATATAGGTCCTTGAAACTGAAATAAATCGGTTACAACGATTTGAAACGGATACTCCGGCACTTGTTTATTAATTAGTGGTTCTTTTTGTTTTGAATTTTGGTTTTGTTGAAAAGTTGCCCAATTATTCACATACGCTGTAATCTCTTTAGACATCCCACGCCAGTAGAACATTTGTCTTGCTCTACCAAGACATCTTGTTATACTGAAATGTCCAATATGTAATGCATTTAGCATTTTTTTTTTCTTTGTCACATCGGCACCATTGTAATAAGCAATTTCGTCTCTAAAATTATGATATGGTTTCACAAGATTATCCAACTCTTTTGGATCGTCTGGCCATCCTTCTCTTATAATTATTATTACTTCTTGCAGTTCGTGATCGTTTTTTGTTGACTGAACGAGTTCTTCTGTTTTACATCAAAAAGTATTCTCTGTAATCTGGCTGGAGCTGACGTCAATGATTTCTAAAGGTTTATGATCACTTTGTATGGTGAGTTTTTTTCCGTATACTCATGGAATTTTGTGCACTAATTGCTTCTGCTTCCAACTCGATCGGTGGATATCTTTGCAAACGCTATTGGTTGATCTTCTTGTAACAATGCAGCTCTAAAATTTTTAAAACTGGAATCGACCTGAATAGTTACATCTTGATTGGTACCAAAAAACTTTAACACAGGCGGTATTGAAATGAAAATGCTTCTTTCAAATCTTTGAAGGCTTTATCGTGCTGATCCGTCCATATCCATACTGAATTTTTTACTAGCAGCTGTCTGACGCAACCAGCGTTATACCTGACAAATTTGGGACGAATTTTGACAAATATGTTGCCATTCCAAGCAATCGTTGTAATTCTGTTATACATTGCCCGGTTTATTTAATTGTTGGATCGCTTTTGTTTTTATTGGATCCACTGATAAACCTTCTGCACTAAAAATGTGTCCCAAAAATTTTACTTTTTTTGAACTGAATACACACTTTTATTTGTCCAGCTTAATTCCACATTATAACAACTTTTTGATTAGCTCAAAACACTTACTTCAAGTGCTTCGAGTTGTTCCAACGTTTCGGCATGAATTAATACATCATCCATGGAATTTTCTACGTAACCGTTTATAAGAATATCGTCCCCACGGAGTACCCATATCGTTAAATATTTCTGTGTTCTTGATGACACTTGAATTTGCCAGAACCCTCTTTTGCAATCCAGTATTGTAAAAATCTTGGACTTTTGGATCTTCGATATGATTTCCTTCGATCTTTTTAAAGGATGATATCTTCGAATTATATTTTTGTTATCGGATCAATACAGACACGTAGTTTGTTATTTTTCTTCACTATCACCATAGGCGATACTACTGGTGTGGCTTCGTGTGTTTTCTCCAGAACACCTAATTTTACCATACTGTCTATTTCGTTTTTTACTTGCTGTTTTATAGCCAAAGGTACTTTGTGATCCGGTTGAATTTCGAACTTAGGATTTTTCGCTAAATCGATATCGTAGATGTAATTTTTTATACATCCCAACCCGTCGAAGATTTCCTCGTGAACCTTCAGTTCCTGCACTCTGAGCACTAATCTTAAACTTTTACAAGTTTGTTTATCCAAAATAGGCGACACGTTTGCGTTAACTACTAAAGATTTGATATCCGCATTTACTTTTCGTACTAAATATCTTGCTTTTATTTCACCAAACTCGCTTACTGTTTCATTGTTGAACACTATCAGATGTTTTGCACTGGATAGTTGTATTTGAATGTTTGTTTTGTCCACTATATATTTTGACAGGACGTTACACTGCGCATCCGTATCAAGCTTTGACATTCGTTTTCGTAATCTGGATCTCCTCAAACTAATTTTTTGTTATCGTCAAGATTGTTTTCATGTACCTTCTCACTTCTTTATCATCACACTTTTTTATCACTATTCGTTGAATCTCCAAGTATTTTCGTGTACATTTTTTGCATTTTTGACGATTTGAAGAACAGTTCCTACGCATATGTTTCATTCCACCAAAACAATGCTTACAATCGTAAACTCAGCTTGTTGCTAGTAATCGGTGTTTTCATGTGACTTATTTGTCTCGATACTATTTCACTTGCCCTACATATGGTTACGGTTTTATCCAGAGCAATATCATCTTCGGTCAATAATTTTTCACGAATTACTTCACTTTTAATTCCGATTATTATTTTGTCTCTTTTATCTACTATTTTCCAGTGTACCAAATTCACATTTTTTTCCTTGCTTTACAACTTTAGTCAGGGATTCATCAAACGCTTCCCCTTCGAATTGACTTAATTTATTAAATACATAGCGCTCGAAAGTTATTGCTGACCACTTTGCTACCGGGCCGGGCCGCCCCGGAGGCCTCAAGTTCGATTCCCGGTGGTGACAACGAACAAATTTTACTTACGATTGGTTTAGGAGCAATGAATTAATCACTCATTAGCCGAAATGAAAATGTGGTTATGAAACCTCATTTGAGGCGGCCAAATCCTTTGATGGGATATAGCGCCAGAGAGAGAGAGAGAGAGCTCAAAAATTATTGAACTTTTAGGTGCAAAATATTTTTCGAACCGTTGTTTGATTTTAGCTACATTTTTCTCATCTTCGCTGGACAAGTTAAACGTATTAAATATTTCGACGGCTTCATAACCTATACTCGACATAAACGTGGCAACTTGTATTTCGCTGTCCTTTTTGTTTAACTGAGTGGCAATCGAAAACCATTCAAATTTTTTCCATGAATTCGGCATATCGATACTATTGAACTGTAATGGCGGTAGTGGTCTCATGCACGCTGTTGATGACGATGTTTCCGTCGATATTTTTCGGAGATATTATTTTTTGATTTTCCTCTTTTATTATTATTATTAAAATTATTTTATTTACTATTTATTCGCAATTTTTTCTTTTATTTTTCTTTGTACGTTTTAATATAATAAAATAAAAAAAAATGTATCCAACTTCTGACACCATGTAATAGAAACGACATGTGGTGATGTTGAGGTTAAGCGACTGATGGGTGCGTTCTTTATTACAAT
Organism: Nephrotoma flavescens; assembly: GCA_932526605.1. NCBI lineage: Eukaryota > Metazoa > Arthropoda > Insecta > Diptera > Tipulidae > Nephrotoma > Nephrotoma flavescens. The sequence continues at coordinate 73,365,215 of OW052221.1, forward strand.
TATGTTAGGTTAACCCTACATACACTTCACGTTACAGATGCAGTAGGAGTAGTATGTACCAATGAATAATTTAAAGGGGAATTACGGATTTAATACCGATAAAAACGCAACATGGGTTTTTTCAACGCAAATCGTACAAAAAAGCGCAAAGTGAACATTTTCACTGTCAAAAATTAATGAACGCACACTGAAATATCGTAAATTGAAACAGCACAAACTGAGGTATTGGTGTACATTAATTTAGAGACATCTTTGGTTGCCGGGCTTCCCAAAAAACTGAACATTGTTTTGATATCCGTTAATATCGTCTTGATCTTCTTTGCCCAAAATTATTCCTAGCAAAGTTTTCAAGTTTCCATTTTATTTTTTGTATAACATGACCTGTTACATTGAAGTCATACGTATGCAATTTTGGTCCATTTATGCAATCGGGCCTCATATCATGCGAATTTCTTTTTCATATTAAAATGATCTTACAAAATTGTCCACATTGGAAAGGATGGAGGGTATTTTTTGAATTTTTTTTTAAAAACTAACAACAACGAATTTAATTGTCTTTTAATTTTAATTTTATTTTTTAAAGGCCGACTAATTTTAAAATTAATGAGCAAATACCCTTATGGCATGACACAACTCATACATACTTCATACATGATTTGTTTCCAAGACCTATTCAAATATATGCCACATAATTTCATTTACACCATTTTGAAAAATATAGCTGCTCATTAAGGAACACTACAAACAATTATTTGCTTATTACAACATGCGAGTGTTACTGGGTGATTTTTTAAGCTGAAAGTTTCAAATATCTCGGAAAATAAGCACTCTACAAAAAAAATGTCCATTATCAAAATTTAATCATTCATTTAACAATTTGACATACATTAGTGCTAAAAATAGTACCCTTCCTCCCTTTCTTGTAGGTGGGGCGGGGGGTAACTTTGAAATTAAAATAGGAACCCCCCTATTTTTTGCAGATTAGGATTCTACGGCTTAAAGTATGTACGATTTCTTTGAAACATTTTTTTCGATTCATGATAGATGGCGCTGTAATAACGATATTAAATGAACATATGCGCATACGATTCTATAATACGTTTGAATTAAAATTAACACATTTTCAATGTAAATTCTTGAAATTAGTCTTAAAAAAATTGTATTTCTTAAATTAGGAAAAAAAAATTAAATATTAGACTCCAAATCTACAATAAAAAATAGTCTTTCCTATTTTAATTTCAAAGTTACCCCTCGCCCCACCTACAAGAAGGGGAGGAGGTGTACTAATTTTAGCACTAATGTATGTCCCCCGGAATGATTAAATTTTGATAAAGGACATTTTTTTCGTAGAGTGTTTATTTTTCGAGATGCTTGAAAGTTTCAGCTTAAAAAAATCACCCGGTATAGACCTACAAAATAAAAAAAATATTTTTCTCACAAAAATTATCCTGACCATATAGAGACGCAATATAACACTAACACCTGAAGGTAGGGATTAAACAGTTTTGTGATAAATCTTTGATTTTATTGAAAACGCGGCTTTTTCTTTTTTAATATCGGATATAATTTAGGTAAATTGGAAATAAAATCGTTTAAAATTAAATTTGATAAGGCCCGATTAAATCATGCACCAAAAGGAAAGAGTAAAAAGATTAAATACTCAATTCCCTTAGACGTATCACTTCATGCGATGTGATGGATCTTCCTGGTTACTAGATTTTAAAATGAAAATTTTCTAAATAATTTTGTGCAAACTCTCAATGAAACTTTTTTAAATCATATTCGGCTTCAATAGTTTGAAATTTTTTTTTATTTATTTGTCACGTCAAAATTTCAAGTGATAGAAATTGTCATTTGGAGTGATAGCAGTCGCAAGGAAACATAATGGGTGTTTCTTTTAAACTGAGACGATCAAATATCTCGAAAAATAGCCACTCTACGGTAAAAATGTCCATAATCAAAATTTAATCATACCACGGGGGAAATACATTAGTGCAAAAAAAATAGTCCCCCACCCCCCGCTTTGTAGGTGGGGCGGGGGTAAGTAATTTTTAATTATAAAATTTTGGTGTTGATGATATTGTACCGAAATTAAATTAAACTCGTAAAAGTTTTTAATAGCATCAATGTTACACAAATGCAAAAAATGTTGTAATAATTTTTATTTAAAATTCACCCATTAGAATAACTCAGAAATCAAATCAAAATACATTTTTTTTTTTCGTAAACAATGCATGCTTCCATTATTTTTAATTAAAATTAATATATGAACGAAAACTAAATACAAGTTGTAACAACCGTATGAATTTAAGTTTTAAGCAATAATTAATTATAAATATTTATAAAAAAAAAATAATTAGAATTTCGGTGTATATTTTTTAAATATTATTTTAAACTATACTTACTATAATTATATACGTCCACAAAACTAAATAAATAAATCTGTGCTTTTATACATAAAAAATAATAAAAATTTATTTAAATAAGCTTTTCTGTTTTTTATTTTTTTATTTTTATTTAATTATTAGATGTAAATAAATGTAATATTTTACATATTATAATATATAAATTTGAATATTTTTTTAAAGAAATATGATAAATTTATAATAAAATCTTAAAAAAAAAAATCTAAATAAATAAGTCTATTATTACAAAACTTATTATTATTACTTAGTGATAAGCTTTTTAATTTATTTTATTAGAGTTTAATCGATGGTTCAATTGTTTTAGTATTGTCACACGCGCATCGTAACAATAGTAAAGAACGTTATTGTGGAAAAGGCATATTTTACGTGGCACGGATCCGCTCGAAACGCGATATTTCAAAACGCGATATGGTACAGAATATGCGTTGCGAAACGCGTTGCTAAACTCCCGTTTTATACCATATCGCGTTTTGTACCATATCGCGTTTTGTACCATATCGCGTTTTGTGCCATATCGCGTTTTGAAATATCGCGTTTCAAATGGGACCCGAAAAATTGAACTATTTGTTGAATTTTAATTTATATTTCTTTCTTGTATAATTTTTTAAAGTGGAATGCAGCTCTGGATACATATTATTAAATGCAGTCTCCCTACAATTTTGTTAAACACCTTGTATATACATTTCTTTTATCACGGACGTTTATATTTACAACACATCATTCTGTCTTTATCAATTTATTTCAATTTAATTTAATTAAAATTTTCTATAGAGATTCATCCATTTATCTATGATCTTTATTTGTTATACATCTTTGAAATGCTTTATTATATTATGATTTATATTATCTATTATTGCTAATTAATTATGAAATTAAAAAATATTTAATTGTAAATTTATATTTTAGGCGCACATACACAAACCGCCAACGGTCCCGCCCGATGGGTTTACATATATTATAATATATTGTATATCAATATAAACATTTTAGTTTTTGCATTTGAGAGTTTTTATATATAGTTCGGAATTTGCATGCAATCTGTATATCAGCCATCATCAGGTGTATAAAAGTTTTTAGAAAAGTTTTTTCTGTTTGTTTGAAAGTAAATAAGTTGACGTGCATTGTGCTGGCGCCATAATTAGTGCGGTGTGGTAGTTCATTAATCCATTCATCATGAAACGAGACACAACATTTTATATATATGTTCAAAGTAATTAATACACGGAGTCTGTGGACGTGGTCATCATTATCGAGTAATATTTGGTATCTGGCTGATAATTTATAGTGTATTTTTAATATATTTTTAATAACAAATTATTATAAAATTATTAATATTAAATGTTGCACTTAACTATAATTCCTACAATTTGAAATATATAATTTTTTTTTTAAATTCTGCAATTACTTTTAATTATAGATAAACAAATTTTGTTAAACTGGCTAAAATTTTAGAATTACATATTTTATTATTATTTTCAGATTCAATATCAGTTCGTGGCTGATCTAATTGTTGTTTACCAAATCAACTCCGTAAAATGTTTCTTCTTTATTATTTAATTTTTATATTTAAGACTTTAGTCAGAATTTTATGCAACTACAACCTAACCTTTTGATTTAGAGGTTCATTCATGTTGGTTTCCATTACGGTTCCATATTCCCTTCCAAAAGTTGCAAATGCTGGAGTTTGTCCCATGGAATCTGTTCTAGTGGTGTTCATCGCAAATCTAATGGACGGTATATTTTCTGCCCACCGTGGTATGATCATTTTTAGTTATAATGGCTAGTTGTACTTTCAACTCACGATGTTTCCGTTCCAGTGGGTAAGCTTGTGGATTATATACGGGTATTAAGCTTTGTGTAATATGACAACACTGTGGCTCGTGTTGTATTTATCGCTAATGAATTGCGATCCATTATCGGATATCACTCTCCTCGACAATCCATACCTCATAAAAACTTCACCGATCAAAATCTTGGCACATGCCTTCGCTGTCGCATAACAAAGCGGAAATAATTCAACCCAACGGGTTGTGGTATTCTCTACAACTACAGTAACCATTTATATCCCTCGGGAGTAACAGGAAGTGTTCCAAATAGATCGACCGCCAGAACTTGAAATCGTTGCTGCATAACAGGCGTTTTGAGGGAGATTTAAAACTGGGTTTAAATTTTTGACACTAATTGCAATGTTTTATGGACTCAGCGATGTATTTTCGCCTTCCTTTCCAATGGTAGCGAATTTTATTTCTATTACGATCTACACCATAATGACCTGCGGTTGGGCTATCATGGTAAACCTTTAGAAGATGTTTCCGCCAAACAGCCGTTACAATTAATTGTTCCTCTTCCGTCTTCTGATTAGAGGCGTAATGAAACAAAACACCCCATTCCATTAAATACCTACGTCCTGTCCAATTTCCCAAATCGGGATGATCAAGCTGCTCAAAACATGCTATAATTTTCGCCAGTTCACTGTCTTCCAACTGAATTTTTCGAATATCCTTATTACCATAAGATTGAAAATCATATGTTGGTCTGAAAAGTATCTGCGACCAGATTAGGTCGCCAGGCGTATATTGCAATTTAAAATTAAATCCTTGGATGAGGAATACCCATCAAGCAAGGCGACTGGATTGCGATTTTAAGGACATTATTCATTTGACTGGCTGATGGTCGGTTCCTATTGTTACTTTGAAAGTCTAAATTTGTGCAAGGCCCATACAACCGCTATTGCTTCCCATTCTGTCGTACTATAATTTCTCTCTGAGGACAATAATAAACGGCTTGCATATTGAACCGGGCGTTCCTCCGCATTACTGCAGAACATTTGGCCTAGTTTCATTTGCCTGCTGAAGAATAGGCGCGTCAACTAATAATCGTTTTAATGAATCAAACGCTTGTTGATGGGCATCATTCCATGCCCATATCGAAGTCTTTTTATTTAGGTCGGTTAAAGACATCTCGGAGAATTTTGGAACGAACTTCCTATACCACGAGCATGTCTGCAAAAATGACTTGACTTCTCTCACATTCCGAAGCTCGATGTGCTCAAATTGCGGAAACTTTATCGGAATCAGTACTAACACCCTCTTCATTAATAACGTGACCCAGACATTTTATACTCCCTCGAAAGAAAAAACATTTTTCACAGTTAGCACGCAATTTAAATTGATTCAATCGATTAAAAACTTTCTCAAAATCAGTCAAATGCGCTTGAAATGATTCCGAAAGAATGAGTATATCATCCAGGTATGTCAAAATCGTGACATCTGGGATTCCCGATTTTAATCTATCAACCATCCGCTGAAATATCGCGGGTGCATTTTTCAAACCGAAACTCATTCGGTTGAACCGATACAACCCATACGACATATAAAAGCAGTTTTATCGCGATCCAACATGCGTTCTGGGACTTGCCAATACCCGCATCGTAAATCAGTAGTTGACATAAACAGAGTCTTTTTAGCCAAATGCAAAAGTTCATTAATCCTTGGCATTGGGTACTTGTGTAATATTGTAAATGCATTAAGTCGTCTATAATCAACACAAAACCGATAAGAATCATTAGGTTTCTTCACAAGTAGAACCGGAGACGCATAGGGTGACTCACATTCCTCAATTATATATCCGCTTTCAGCATGTTGTCCAACTCAGAAGCAGAGAACGATTTCAGAATTTTTAAAAAATCAATTCTTTGAATTGTTGACTACCTTCTAGCATAACATCAGTTGTCGTAAATAATATTTGTTGTCGTTTCTTTATTCCATCCACTAAAATAATATTCAAATCCTGCGATTCGAAACAAGCCCCCTTACAAAGTAGAATTTTATAAAGAGACAAAGAAGCAATAATTAATTTTGCAGCGATATCGGTTATACTATATCCATTTGAGCCTAATATAGTAATATCCAAATTGGTCTGGGCTTAGGACTAGAAGCAGTTGAGCAGTGAAGCGAACTCAACAGAGAACGGATTATGGAAATCCACTGTTGAAGCGCTAAAAGTTGCCGGAGATGATTTATTTGCATTAAAATTTAAAGGATTACATTTTGGACATCTACTTCGTTCATATCCCGGCGTACTACAGTCGTAGCTCCTGAATCAAATTTAACGTTTTTTCAAATTTAACGTTATCTGAACCTTTCGAATCTTTCGGTCTCTTTTTACATTCATCAATTACATGACCTCGCATTTTTACAATGACAGAATGACTGCAAACCAAGATTCTGAACCTTATATTTATAGAATTGTACAGCTTCTGTTAATGAATCAGGTGGTAATTGTGAAAATAGTGCAAGTATATTACAAATGTAATATACTTGTACTATTTTCACAATACCCCCTGATTCTGTTTTCATCATTTCCGATTGAACGTTTCAAATTATTTCACGGTAAATCTTACCTGAGGCCTTTTTTCGACCAAACACAGAAAACAGCAAATGTTGTTACCGTGCCTTTCACACCATACCACCATTTAGCAGCGATGCCTTCCAGCAACATCGGTAATCCCTTTAAAGCATTTACCTCCGAAATATGTGTACAGTCCTTATAAACTTTTATTGCATCTATAAATGCTTCCGCACTACTTAACTTATCTCCATTAAATCTTGACGTACACTTTGCAAAGTTACTAGGTAACACTAAAGAGAAAAAAACATGTCCGCTTGGATATTTGCTCAAATTACTCGACAGACGACCTCTCACGATGAAATTCGCTCCAACCTTCAACCGGCATAACCGCAGAATACTTTTATTTTTCTTATTTCCTTGAAAAACTTGATATTTCGTGAATTTAAAGTCTTTAATGCCCTCTTCAACACACAAAATTCACCAAACCATATCTTACTCGCCGAAACCAATGGACATTTCCGCCTGATTAACTAAACTCGACGCTCCACTTGAGCTGTCATTTTGTGACCACCTTTTATCCCGAATAGGTTTGTCTTGGTTTATCTTAGGCGTTTAATGGATTTATTTCCAGATGAATTTAACAGGATGGATATATTCCACGGTAATTACACGTTCCGTAGCTATCTATAATTTTGAAACAAACTGATGCGTATTATTTCTACATTTATTTAATCAAAACAATTCAAAACACTCGTGTTGTCGTCTCGAAAACTAAAAGAAGACTAACAACAACTCGACCTTTTTTGTTTTTCTCAATTCAACATTACCAAAATCAAATACAAAACGTACAAAGGAAAGAGACAACGCATGTTTATAAAACTTACAGTGACACAATAGAAATAAAATACAGCGCCGCCTTGATGAATACTTATTCCGAATTTGGTATTGCTACAATGTTACTAAAATGTGTAGCAACACATTTTAACAAAAAGTGTAGTTCACAACTTATCAAAAAGCACACGAAAAACAAGTTTGGGTTGTTCCAAACACTTGGTTTAATTAAAAATATTAAAATTAAATAATCCAAAGTATCGTAGTACTAAAAATGTGTATCGGATATTCGATAAAACGAAAATAAATTTACCCACCAAGAAATGTTCTAAAGTTTTTTAATTCAAAAATCTTCAAAACAATTTTATTAAATGTATTTTTACCAAAGAATCTTCTAAGTGTAGGGTGTCTTTAAATTGTGCTTCCAAATTTTACACACCATCCCAAGTCGAGAACTCTTAATTCCACACTCGTCACTCATTGATCCGGTATTTTTTCTAATTAACGAACGTCTTGAATTATCTTTGTTCATTCGAGACACAATCACTTGTCGAGAATTTTAAATTACACACTCAGCACTCATTGGTAAAATAATTTTTTTTTAATTAATAAAAAAAGAATTAACCCTTTCAGTGCAAAATTTTAGTTAGCCGTAGCTAAATTTATTTGGTTGCTTTTTATTATGAAATTTCACGTCAGGTCATCCATTTGATTTAAATTCCTTTTTGTATTCGATGAGGCAATGGAAAGGTCCAGGAAGTGAGAAACCATTCTTAGCGTTCATTTTTTTGCTTTTTACGATAATTTTATTATACGCTATTAATTAATCCAAAAGGTTTACTCCTCCCATTCCAAAATTATATTCGGCTGCTATGCCTGGCTGTTTCACATCTAAGTATAATTTTTAACATTTTTACCCATGCAGTTGGATGCTATAAATAAATTGATCTGACCACTTTACAATACAAATCTAAGCTGGCCACTTCATCATAAGAACCTCGCCCTTTCAACTTTTACTGCTTATCATTCACAAGTGGTGGATGCGCAAATCAATTAACTCTTATCGTACCAGTTGCTTTGATTTTTAATTGTTTTAGTTTCTCAAATAATTGGTAACTATTGAAGAGGTCTTAGCTGGCTCTAGCACAGCTAAATCCAAATGTGTTTTTATTTGCTAGGACAATTTCTGTATTTGAAACTTGGTAAATAAAAAAACTATACGGTAACCCACTTTTCTCACAGAGAGCGCTTTATATCCGAAGGATACCGCTTGCCCTTCATGTACTGCTTTTTATCGATACGCCCTTTAAACGTCATAAATTGCTTCTCCACTGCAACTATTTCCTCTAGGAGATGTTACCAACATCTTCTTAAAATAGAGTCGATTAGCTGTCGTTGCTGTGAGGATTTAATTTTTTTTGTCCACAAAATGCAAGCAAAATTTTAATTGGTGAAAGCTTTTGAGACTCATTACATTTTTGACGGCATCAAGAATTACCGGGCGCACAAATAAGTATATTTTCTAATATCAGTGAACATTTCACTCGGAATATATCGAACAAAATATATTGCTGGCGAAAAATCGATAACAACATCATTCGTTGAACAATCGGGAATATTTACATCAAAGAGAATTGCTTCTCCTTCAAACGCACGTCTACGCCATGGAATATCGGCGTTTTTCGTATAAACCAATTCTTCATTTAAATCGTTCAAATATCAATTCACGTTATTTGTCATCCTGTAAAATATTTTCTTTAATATTTTCTTCGGTTTCGTAACTCAATCGATCTTCATTTTTAGATAGTTTTGTTTGGTTCAGACCGACGAGTTCATCACATTCTTCGTCTGAAATGTCCAGCCCTGAATCGTCTGTCATTCAGCAGCTCCAAAATTTCATGTGGTTTCAAATATTTTCCTTTTAGGTGAACGGTTCGTTGCATTTTACACCTTTAAATTATTTAAGAATTATCGTGTTAGTATTGAAATAATTTATACCAATTTATGGAAATAATTTATACCCCCGCCCACTTCTCCCCCTTGAAAGATTTTGTCCTCAAATGAGTCATAACTTTAATTGTCAAAAAACACTTTTTTGAATAAAAAATTCGATAGTAATATTTATTTTACTGAACTTAAATTATTATATTTATTATATTTTATAATCACAAAAATTTAATATACAAACACAGAATTCACAGCATAAATTAAAAAAATATATACTAAGTAGTTATTACCTGTTTCGCCGAGAACCTCACACTATGACACTACAGAACTACAACTAATAAGTTTCTATCATTGAAAATTGAAATTCGTAACAAAACAAAAAAAAATGGGGATTTCCCTTTTTATATATTTGAATTCATTGTGTTAAAGCAAAAAGAGTGTTACCAGCATTATATTTTACTAATAAATCCAAAGAAAAGATGATGTCCACAATTGTGGACAAATCCACTTATGCCCGATTGCATAGAAAAATGACTAACGGCCGGTTAGTTGGGCGCCAGTCGTTAAATATTTCCATGGAATAAAATATATTTAATCAGGTTTGCGTCGACTTTTTTCTGGGCCGACTTGTTGTAACTATCACTATTTTCGCATCGACGAAAAAATATATTTTATTCCATGTTTGATTAAATATATTTTATTCCATGGAAATATTTAACGACTGGCGCACAACTAACCGGCCGTTAGTCATTTTTCTGTGCAACCGGGCATGAAAGTGTTAAGACAACTTGGCCAAAGACGCTTCTACGTGTATGGCCAAATCGCCAATCACAACATTCAAATTGGCTTGATATTTTTCTATTTCAAATTCTAGTCTCCATCCCAAGTCGAGAACACTAAATTCCTCATTCGGCACTTATTGTGTTGATTTTGACCAAAGACGTTTCCGACCTTATAGCCAATCACAACATACACATTTTTTTGATATTTTTTTTTTCAAATGCTAAACAAAATCCCATGCCGAGAATATTAGATTCCACACTCGGCACTCATTGGCCTAATGATTTTTGAATCAAGTCAAATTAGCCAAAACCGCTTCCACGTGTAGAGCGATTTCTATAATGACAACATGCCAACATTTGGATCATCACAATTTTCTTGAAATTTTAAATCAACACTCGGCATTCATTGTTCCGATGATTTTTTGAATCAATAAGTAAATTTGGCCAAAGACGCTTCCATGTGTTGGGCCATTTCGCCAATCATAATATGTTATCAACTGTCTTGATATTTTTTACAGTTTCTAATCACAATCCTTTGTCGATAATTTTAAGATCCACAATCGGCACTCATTGGCCCGATAATTTTTTTAAATTAATTAGTTAAGTCAATTAGATCAAAGGCGTATAATGTCATATCACCAATCACAACATACAAGTTGTTTTGATTTTTTTTTTAAATTTTAGACACCGTCCCAAGTTCAGTTTGTTTGGAGGGCGACGCATTCAATTTGAACGTCGCACAGCATCGCCGAGTTGAATCTACACTTGATGGCCCACTATATCCATATGTAGTGAATCCATTAATGGCATGGTAACCCAATCACCTCTGCACTGATACATTTCCGAACTGGCTGGGTCAATTCTATCTTTGATATCTGCCAATTTTTTTGACTCTCCATTCACATAGACCTCTGTACTACCTTCAACCATAGTTCCTTAAATTTGGTTCATATATATGCTGACATTGAAGTTTCACGATGACTTCAGTTATGTAGTGCAATAAGCCATCCTTCTCCATGATCTTACCGAATTTCTATTTGGACATTTTGTTTTGGTATCAACTAATCTGAACCGTATCACCTATCTCTAGCTCTCAACTAAGTCCATTTTGAGGTTTATTTGAGTACGCAAGTGTTTAGTTGGGCTTTTTCCCGTTGACTGGTTCGGGAACTGTCTGTATTGCTGCAGAAATCATTACAATAATAAATAATAAACAAACGCATATCCCTGAGTCGTTTATTGGGGCTTTCTACCTTGCCATTTGTCGATGGATGTGTTGGGACAGTACGTTTATTTTTGATGCCATTGAACCGTAGCTGATAAAACGAAAGTCCGAGTATTTCGTGTAATGATCGGATGGTATAGAATCTTGTAATACTTTTCATAGGAACAACTTCCAACCATTTTGACTTTAGATCCACCACCACTAGGAAGTTATGTTCCATGAAAGGTTCAGTAAAATCGATATGCAGACATTACCACGGCATATCGGGTAGATTCCACATACTATATACTGGTGATTTTATTGTTGGCTCTTTAACAATACGGGCGCAATCTTGGCAACTTTTCATCATCGTTTCAATATCGTATACTATTCCGACCTAATGACAGTCAGTAACTACGGACAAGAGCTTTCATTTTAACTATACCAATAAGAGATTTCTACGATTTCTACCGGAGGGGCAAACGGTTGCTTAGCAGTTCCGCTTTAATGTCATCAAGCGTTCGTTGACACGCTTAATTCTAAATATATTGTACAACATTTCGTAGAAATTTGTACAGTGGATTTACACGTGTCACCGTGAGTCGTATCAGGAATGAAGTTGTTGTAAAAGTTAACCATTCTTTTCAATTGGCAAACTTCCGACACCATTTCTTTGGTTTTATCTGCATTTTTCTCTACACGAGCTTTGCTGTTGGTGTATCTTAAATATTTCGCTGATTCTCCGAATAATTTGAATTTTTCGTTATTTAGGGATAAATTGTATCTGCGAAGTTTCGTTAATAGCACGTGTACTTAATCTAACATTTTAGATATTGGGGTCGATTCCGAGATCTAAAATTTTATGTTATGTTATGTTATTTTTGTTTTTTCAATACAAATTTCAATAGGAAGCGGGGAAATAAAAAAACAACATAAAATTTTCGATTCGAATGTTCGACCTGCCACGGCGATCTGCGTACCTTCGCCACATATTTATCCATAAACCTCTGCCAGATGTTACGTGCTGGTTTTACAACAAACACTAATTGGATACTTATCATCATACATTATAACTTTATTGAGAGTTACTTCGCAATCAGCACACAATCTGATTTTCTCTTTTGATTAAATTATCGGCACAATTGGTGCTCCCCATTCTGAATCTTCGACCTTTTGCAATATTCCCATTTTCTCAAGTCGGTTGATTTCGTCTTCAACCAAATGGCATATTGTGTACGGAACTGGTCGTGGTTTAATGTAGATTGGGGAGACATCCTCACGCAATTTTAATTTTTCTTCCATGTTCAGAATCGTGCCAATTGTATTATCAAAAAAATCTGAATATTCTTTAAAAATTCTATTTTCAAGCTCAATGGCATCGAATCTCGCAATTGTGATGCTTTTAATATCCGGTGGTGGTAATAATTTTAATGCTTTTATCCATTCAGGGCCGACAATAGAATCTAATTTGTCATCTTCGATATATAAGTTTCTCTTTGATTCTTTCGTCGTGATTCCATCACTTCAAAAAACCAATCGACATCCACATTTGATTTCTTTGCGCATTTCTTTGTTTATGCATGTGTGTAAAATTATGTTTTTTGATTTATTCGTCTAGTAAAAAAAAATTTATTATTTGCTGCGAAAACTTCTTCATTGTTTAAAAAAAAAAAATATTTTTCCTCTCGAAACAAAAAGTTAACCTGAAATTAACCCAAAAACGACAAATAAACAAGATGTCCTTGAAATATTTTATCGTTGTAGTAGTGCGAGAATCAGTGGAATCAAAATAATGAATGTTGAACAAATGATGAAGGGGAAGGAAACGAGGAAAGAATTGAAGTGTGGAACCGTTTTATGTTTTAAATGTTGCCCATATATGCTTTTAACTTCGTGTTAGTTCTCGTTGGTGACATTTTGACGTTCGGTTATTTAGTGTGCAGTAATTTTTCAAAAGAGACATCTTCACGCAATTTTAATTTTTCTTCCATGTTCAGAATCGTGCCAATTGTATTATCAAAAAAATCTGAATATTCTTTAAAAATTCTATTTTCAAGCTCAATGGCGTCGAATCTCGCAATTGTGATGCCTTTAATATTCGGTGGTGGTAATAATTTTAATGCTTTTATCCATTCAGGGCCGACAATAGAATCTAATTTGTCATCTTCGATATATAAGTTTCTCCTCATTGAGCCTTTCCACACTTTGATTCTTTCGTCGTGATTCCATCACTTCAAAAAATCAATCGACATCCACATTTGATGTCTTTGCGCATTTCTTTGTTTATGCATGTGTGTAAAATTATGTTTTTTGATTTATTCGTTTAGTAAAAAAGAAATTATTATTTGCTGCGAAAACTTCTTCATTGTTTAAAAAAAAAATATATTTTTTCTCTTGAAACAAAAAGTTAACCTGAAATTAACCCAAAAACGACAAATAAACAAGATGTCCTTGAAATATTTTATCGTTGTAGTAGTGCGAGAATCAGTGGAATCAAAAAAATGAATGTTGAACAAATGGTGAAGGGGAAGGAAACGAGGAAAGAATCGAAGTGTGGAACCGTTTTATGTTTTAAATGTTGCCCATTTATGCTTTTAACTTCGTGTTAGTTCTGGTTGGTGACATTTTGACGTTCGGCATTAATTTGCTGATGATTATCAATTTCTACCGAATTTGTAGCCTTTGGTTCAGATCATCGACGGTTCCTATTCATGCACACATTTGTAAGGTAGCCCATTGTTTTACTTAACCCTACTTCGACATTCGTTTGCGGTCCTTACTGCCACATCGATAGCATTTGATCTCCGAGTTAAGCTACGTTGCAACGGAGTCAAGTAGATGAGATAGACAACATTAGTTTTGATTAATTTAATGCCAAACAAATTAAATCTAAAATTTTAGTTAGCACCTCTGTTACATACTCCTTGAATGTCTATTTCACACCAAAATTTAATTAGTTTTCTTAATATATAATTATTAATTAGAAAGTGGCGCAAATATCTATTTTTGTATAAATATATATATATATATATAACAATAATTTACAATATTTATATACATATAAATAAATAAATAAAAGCATGTCGTATTTTTTTATAAATATATATTTAATATTATTAATTAAATAGCTTTTAGAATTAATCAATTTAATATTTTATGTTTTAATTCACTATATATACATATTTAAATTATAATTGCTCATAAAATTAATTATATCGTATATCAAGCAATTTAAATAAAAAATTAATTAACATTACAAAATATATAACATATTTTATTGGTGTGCCTTTTTAATTAATTAATTTATTATTATTTTTTTAATTAATATTTACGAATGTAATAAATGTACACCCTTCTCATGTATTATTCTAAATTCAAAATAAATAAAGAAAATGCCACATTTAGTAAATAGCTGTATAGTAAACAAAAAATTAAAATAGAAATTAATATAACGATTTAATTAAGCCATTAATTAAACAAATAAAATTTGGGATCCTAAGTGATTCCTAAAGAATTTAAATTAATTATAACCAAAAGTAAAATTATATATCTCACACACATATACGTATATCAGGGATAACTGTGCAGACAAAAAAAAATAAATTAATTAACGATTATGTATTATTAATTTAAAAAAAAATATATAAAAATTATATTAATAGAACATAAAATTACTAAAAATTAGGCTCATAACATGTTACACTTCTTATTAGGCTTTGTATATTATGATTTTGGTGTTAATTAAAATACAATAATTATGTGTTAAATTAATAAATTAAAATTATTTAAACTTCTATACAATACGATAACATTTTGGCGAATTTTCTGCTTATAAATAGCACGTTACACACTTAATCACGACAACCCCGTATAATATTTTACATGTTGGTAGGAGTGTTTTATATTTAAGTTACTAAAACCAAAATCTCACGTTATAGATATTTAATTTAATATTTCAATAAATTTATTGTTATATAAAATATTATAATTAATTAATTAAAAAAGAATATGAATATATAAATATATTTCAAAAAAAAAATGTATTTATTTATTGTTAAATTTGGTTGTAACCGTTAACCATGGTTTCCACAATGGCGAGGCGAAAAAATTAGCCAAACTAAAAAGAGAAAGGAATAAAAAAAATCACATAAGAGTGAGTGAAAGAGCAACAAGTCGTTACTCCGATTTTTTTTTTTTATTTTTGACGTTTCGAGTTGTCATATCCTATAACTTTGTGTTTTGTTTTGATTGCTTTTAAAATTAAATTTTGATAAAAATGGATAGTGTTGAAGAATTAATGGCAATATATGCCGTTATGTTTTCAAGCAGTAGTGAAAATGATTCTGACGAAGAAAAATGTCGTCCCCCAACTAAAAAAAGAGGAAATATTGGGTTCGCCCTTTCTACAAGGAGAGGGATGAAAGTGGTGCTCATAGCACAATAGTTGAGAGGTTAAAATCTCTGGAGGATGAAAAACTATTCCATAATTATATGAGAATGAGTGCCACCAAGATGGAAGAGTTGATGTTGTTAGTTGGGGCCGATATTAAAAAGATTTCTTGTATACGAGAGCCTCTAGTAATTTCGGCCAAAGATTTTACAACAAATCTTTACCGTAAGAATTTGTAATTATTTTTAATAAGTCTGCGTATTTAATTGTGTATATTTGCTGAATTCCAGAGCCGTGTGATGTCGCAGAAGAATTAAACAATTGTCCATTTGTTTTTGTTGCGGACGATGCTTTCTCATTATCAGAAAATATGATGAAGCCGTACAGCACGAACAACTTGACCCAAGAACAACGAGTTTTCAACTATCGCCTAAGTCGCGCTAGACGAACTATTGAAAACGTTTTTGTGATATTAAGCACCAAGTGGCGAATTTTTAGAACGACAATAAAGGCAAACGTTTCCACAGTTGAAAGCATAATTGAGTCATCAGTATGTCTGCACAATTGGCTTCAACAAGATGAAAATTCAGGATATATTACACCCGGTTTAGTAGATAGTGACATCAATGGACGGACGGTGTTCGGTTCCTGGAGAAGAGAAGAGAGCTTGACTTGCTTAGAACGAACACAAATAAATCCAACATTTGCAGCAAAAAAAATTAGAGAAATATTAACAGCACACTTCGTTGGTAGCGGCGTTGTTGAATGGCAATGGGATACAATTTAAAAATAATTTTAATTTTGCGTTTAATGTATAAAAATATTCAAAATAAATATACGACAACTTTTATTATATAAAAAATTTAATTGTAAAAAAATTATAATTAAATATATACATTGTATTATTCATTACAATACAAATCGAGTTCCATATTTATCAATTGAAGAATTTCAAGTTTTAATCTTCTTATAACATTTTCCGGAAGTCGACTCATATCACTCACTATCATATCTGCAAATAATTGTAGTGAGGATTTAGGTTTGTTTTCCATCTGCGACCAGAAACAAGAATATTAAAAAATTAGATTATATGGGGTAAAATTATGTAAATTATTTAATAAAAGATCCTTACGCTCTAGGTGTTACAGTGTCGTCTAAAAAAGCCAATAACTTGATGTACCTAAACGGTTTTTTAGGCACTAAAGGTGCAGCAGAGCCACTCGGTTCAATATTTTTAGTTTTCATATACGTGCTCCTTAAGTAGTCCCATTTTTTCTTACTGCATCTTTGTTTTTTTATTGTTGTCCAAATCTGTAAGTTTTTTGTTGAATAATATAAAAATATATGTACAACATTACAAATATATGTGGTTTGTTTCAAATACTTACTTAATTCTAATATAACCTCTTCCCACAGCTGTGGACGCATCATACGGTTTTTATAATTTTTATTCTTAAAATCCCAAAGTTGTGGTCGAGATTTTACAGATTCTATTAGACATTCTGAAAATAAAAATTATGTTACAATGTTTCTAAACGATCCGCAATAAAACTAATTACATACCATAATCAATTTGGTCCACACTCGAATTTGGGTCAACAACTACTTGAATATCGGCGTCTGGTTCATCCGATAGAAGATACTCGATCTGCATGGAATTTACTGAAATTTATTTGATATATATAATTATTATATAAAATTGCTCTATAACTATTATCTAATTATTATCTATGTATTACCATCATAATCATCAGTTCCCTCATCAAAATGGGGACGAGTCACCTCATTACGATCGTCCAACACGTCATTGAAATCTGTAAGTATTAGAAACTAGTTAATAAATACATTTGGAAAGACATTTGGATTTAATAATTTAACCTTTTTACCTTTTTTAAGTTTATTAAAATTCATTTTGAAAAATCCACTGCGAAATTCACTTTGTAATTTAATTTGATTGTATAGACACGACACAACAAAATATGACATCTAAATAAAGATTTTTAATTTGACATCGGTTTTATTCCGAAAATTTTCTTCAAAATGGCGTATGAATTCCGAAAATTAGCGGCTAATCCGAAAAAAGACGATCGATCTCGTCTTTTTTTCGGACTAAACGTCCAATTTCGGAGTGCTGAATTAAAATATTAAAAACTGGACGTCCCAATTTGTCTGTCAAAATGGTATTTTGTCTCTATCGCACTATTGGTGAATTTTTGCTTTCTCTTTTTAGTTTGGCTAATTTTTTCGCCTCGTTATTGTGGAAACCATGCTTTACACAATAATTAGTTACACGTTTACAACCTATTATTAAAATCCTGTTTTATTACATTTCCCGAGGGCCCATTGAGTTTTTTACCGTAAATTGTTACAGCAATAATTTATATTACCGATGTATAATTTGTGATTAATTCCAATAACTTTGTGTTGTAGATTCGACAACGTATTCTGACTAGAGTTGTTTATAGGGCAGATGTGACATTTTTATTTTCGGTTTCCAATTCTTATTTCTTTTGTTTTTGTTTTATTATTTGCCGTTAGCCAAGTAAAAGCACATGTGATTGGAATTTTTCTAAAACTTAAATAAAATAAACATAATTAGAATTAAAAAAAGTGTTGTTATAAATAAATTCGTCGTTTGGCCTAATTTCTAAACACATTTGTGGTTAATTAGTCAAATAAATTGATTTTTTAGAGTAATTTTCGAGTGGTACGTTGGATTTCGATACACACACAGCGCACTCAAGCCAAAATAGCATTCTAATGTTCTTCACCGAACAAACTACTACTAGCGATTGCAAGATAAAGACATTGAAGTTTACACAAGAATGCAAGATCTACAGAATCAAAAATAAAGCTTTGTAGCAAGAAAGATAATTAACCAAAAGTTCATCGATTTGCAGGAAGAATTCGCTTTAGAAGACAACTAAAACATACTGCATTGCAGTATTGCACTACTGAATTGAAGATGATCGTATCCGGCAGGAAGTATAAGACGACTAAAGGGCCCGACATTATCTCAAACCATGTGTCTCAAACTTCAATGCAAGTAATAATTGTTTGTTTTTAGTTTTTGAAATCTGTTTCGGTGTTTTTGAAATCTGTTTCACACAATTATTAGTAAAATCAAAACTATTAAATTATTAGGTATTTATATATTTTTAATTTTGTTCTTATACTGAACTTGGAATACCATCTGTTATAAAGTTGTATATAAGTAATATACCCCGACATATATAACATGCCGAAGCATTGTCTGTCGCGGTTTCCTTTCACACCTAACTTTACGCAGTATCCAAATCGAGGACATACGGTTATATTTCCAGTTTATGTAATGGGTATAACAAATAAGTTTCCGCCGTTCGACAAAAGGTGGTGCCACCTGTAAGTTATGGTTAAAATTGCATGATGAAAAACGTCATATACTAAGGATAAACATCTATGTATAACATAACCTTAAAATATTAGCGATTTTGTATCAGGGTCTTATAATTTTTTTCTTGTGAAAATGTCGAGTTTTTAGCGGAATCAGCTTCATTTCGGAAACTTTGGATTTACTTCTTTAATTTGAAGAAATCTGTAGCAAAGGCGCATCGAATACTTGTATCAGCATATGGTGAAGCTGCCTTAAGTGAGCGAGGTTGTCGAAAGTGGTTTCATAAATTTAAGACCTGATTTGTGAGTTTGATGTCTAAGATAAAAAATCATAGCGGAAAGCCGAAAGTGTACGAATTGGAAGCAGTATTGGATGAAGATTCGTGCCAAATATAAGAGGAACTTGCACTTACAATAGGACTAACTCAACAATCAATAACTAGTGCAGTACAAATACTAAGCAACAAATTGTGCTGCCTCATACACCGAGAAACAAAACGCATCAGTAGTTTTAATTAAAAGCAACTTGCACAACGCTTTGTCTGTAATCACAGTGCAGTACTACCTATCAACTATGTATGTGCCAGAATATATATTGAACGCCAACAACCACGATAAATAAATATTATATTTGTAAAGAATCCACGCGATGATATGGTCAGGATCGGGTAATAACGTAACGCCATAGTTTTTTTTTGTTTTTTTTTTTTTTAATTATTGAAGACTATGCGATCTGTTTTGGGGCTCAAGGTTCACCCTGCACTTCCGCGGTTATGCTATTTACGTCCTTACTTAACGCCTCCTGGCCAACTCGAGGACGTACGACTATAGGACCGATTTAAGACCGTCTGCACATTGCAAGCTCCATGCCAGCCTATACTGGCATGGAAGATGGGTCGGCCCATGGGTTTTGCACACCGACATTGGATCATAGATGTGTTACGTTTCACCACAGATCATAATCTGTTGATTGAACTTTGCATCCTGCCCCTATCGGGATTCGAACCCGGTACCTCCCGATCCAAACGCCAAAGCTTTAACCACTGTACCATTTGGTCGGTAACGCAATAGTTAGTTAGTAAATATTCCATCGATCATTTATTTCATTCACGCACTATCATCGCACTATCGCACCATTATTAGTTTTGTTTCTGTGCAATACTCTGTGATCAAGAAATGATATTTGGTATAGCTGCTCTCTAGTCTAATGCTAAGTGAATCGCAACGCAATAACCAACCGACTTTGCGACTCCACACTTTCAATAACCCAAATTTCCGAACTGGTTTTACGAAATGTATGGTTGCAGCGTTTGCCTACAAATATCCAAGAGATATTTTCATGCATGGACGACGTGAGTTAGATAAAATTGCTGCATCAGCGGAAATCATTGAAATTCAAAGGGGCACAAGTATTTATAGAATTGCCATCTACGTCACGAAACTGTTCACTATTATAGTAAGCGTAATTGCGGTGACAAAACGCTTCGACAATTGGAATAACAACGAAAGAAAACCCAGAGCTACTCATCGCAAACAAACCAATGAAACTCAACGTTCGCGCAACAAATCTCGATCCGAATCTCGAATGAGAGCTTTTTTAAACTGCTGGTACCACATTAAGTTCGACACTAGCCCAAAAATTGCATCAAACCTTGAAAGTTCGACGAAAGTTAGACTTCTGCCGCCTAAATAAAACTAAACTGCCGCCTAAACGTGCATTCAGAATGTGCTGCGGAATTTCAAGCCAGTTTTCGAAGAAAGCCTGACGCGTATTAATGATACACAACGTACACAATGTTCGCTACGGATTTCAGCCATCCGTATGAGTTATGCCATATTTTTTCAAGATCGACCTTGTACGGGAGTATCATACAATACCGATCTTTGAATCAGATATTGATAAAACAACTATATGTACTCCATTCGGTTATTTTGAGGTCCTCCGTATCACGTTCCCAAATATCGACGAAATTTTAGTCGCATACTAAAAGTATTTAACGGTTCTTGGCAAAGTTGAATTACTATGGCATATTTTTACTAGACGCGGCTCAAGATCAAGAAAAATTACACAAGAAAATCAACCAATCAGAGTAGTGGTACAGAAATACGCAACAGAAGGTTGTTAACCACTAAGCTTCTTTTCGAGAAAAACAGATGTGGAACAGAAATACAGCACGTACGATAGGAAATTGCTAACAGCAGACGGCACAATAAAACATTTCAATATTCGGTGTTCAAACAATTCCAGTATTTGGAACAAACAAATTTCGATACCTTACGTTAACCTTACGTTACCAATTCGACGTTAAGTACTCGGAGTATTTCACAATATCTTCGGCAAAACATTGTCAAAACACTTCGAAAACTGCAAACTTCCAACACTTCAATACTGGAAATGGTCCTGTGTATGGTTGTTGTAACGCGTAGCGCACTGCATCATTTCTGACAAATACCTTTACCTTTACTGTGGTGTGAAGTGACCGTAGGTTTGATCAATTTCATAAAATTTTTGAATTGGACAACGAATTCCGACTGAATCAACGCGTTACTTGCTTCCTCAAAAAATTGGCTTGGTAATTGTAATGATTGTCCGTAAATCATCTCCGCTTGCTGCTTCGATATCTTGCTTGAACGTTGACCTTAATCCGAGCAGCATAACAGGTAGTAGTTTAGCCCAACTTGTATTTTGATGGCACATAATGGCTGATTTTAGGGTCCTATGCCATCTTTCAATCAATCCGTTGGATTGACGATTATAACTTGTAGTCTTTAAATGGTGAATATTGAATAACTTCGAAAGCTCTTGAAAAAGTGTCGACTCGAATTGGCGGCCTTAGTTTGTTGTAATTATTTTTGGAATCCCAAAACGTGCAAATCAACCCGAAATCAGATGTGAAGCTTCTGGCCACCTTGAGTACCTGTCAATGATGGTTAAGCAGTAATAGTTCTCACCGGACGGAGGTAGGGGCCAATTAAATCAATATTGATGTGTTCGAATCGATGGTTGGAAGGTATGGTGGTTGAAACCTCTGAACGATTATGTTTAACAACTTTTGAACGTTGACATAGTATACAATTCTTGGCGAACTGCTGGCAATCCTTTCTCATACCCTTCCAAACAAATCTTTCTTGAACCAAACGATGGGCACCTTTGACACCTGGATGCGACAAGTTGTGAAGATTCTCGATGATAGGTTTCCTAAATCTGGCTGTGATGTATGGACGTACCCGATTATTAGTGATGTTACAGTACAGCTGCTGACTGGTTCCCGGAATGATTAACTTTTTAAGCACCATTGTTAATTTTCGGCTAGTCAATAATTTACTCAACTCATGAAGAAGAGCTCTCCAATGAATTAATGCGGGATAAAAAATCGGCTGTTACATTTGACGAACCAGAAATGTGACGAATATCGCCGGTACACAATTGCGAAATATAATCCAAATGTCAGATTTGCCTCGGTGACGCTTTGTCTAACTTTTGCTTAAAAACGAACTCCAACGGTTTGTGATCAGTATAAATATAGCATCGTCTGGCTTCTATCATATACCTAAAATGTTTCACCCCTAGATATATCGCCAAGAGTTCACAGTCATAAGTACTATACATTTCTTCCGTATCGTCCAACTTCTTAGAAAAATAGCCAAGAGGTTGCAATTGTTGCTTGACAACCCGATGCAAAACTGCGCCTACTGCATAATCTGAAGCATCGACTGTTAATGTAAGCGGAGCATCTGGCGATGGATGACAAAGTAGAGTAGATGTAGACAGCTCGCTTTTACAGTGGTTGAATGCCTTGGTTGATACATTATCCCAAACAAGTCATTCTTTTTGTTACCCTTAATCAATCTTTGTAATACCATTTGATGTGTAATAGCATTCGGAATAAACTTCCTGTAGAAATTGATCATCGCCAAAAATTTCTTAAGTTCCTTCGCCACTGTTGGAAGCTTATAGTTCTGTATCGCTTCGACTTTCTCTAGCAATTGCTGTACTCCAGTGGACGTAATTTGATGGCCGAGAAAAATGATAGAACTTTTTCCAAATTCGCACTTCGACAAATTTATACATAAACTATAGTTTTGAAGACGACGGAATACTTCGTGCAAATGTTCATAATATTGTTGTTCGTCGGATGATGCAATCAGGATATCGTCTATGTAGTAGAAGACGAAATCCAATCATCGTACAACTTCTGCCATTAATCTTTGAAATGACTGGGCGGCGTTACACAAACCGAAAGTCATGTATAGGAACTCAAATACCCCGAATGGCATTACCCGAATGCCTTCTCCAAACCGATTTTTGAGAAAATGGTTTTATTAAAGAGTATATGCTCACAATCATTATATGGTAATGGGTATCTATCAGGCTTCGTGATCGCATTCAAAGCTCTGTAATCGCCACATGGTCTCCACGACCCGTCCTTTTTGACGACCATGTGAAGAGGTGACGACCAATTACTATTTGATGGCCTACATATTCCTTGTCGCATGAGCTCTACTTGGTTTCGAACTCACTGGATGCCCGACAGTTTCGATTTGATGAGTATAACTTTAACATTCGATGTTGTGTATACCTTTGTTTTTTAACCGGGTAATCTCCGGAAACTCCTTTAAAAGGGATGAGTATTTATGATCCTCGTTGAATGTTTTTATTGATAAACCATCAACGCGCGTCGGAATTCCTCTTGTTTGCAAGGATGTTACATTGTCAATTAATTTCATATTTGCCACGTCCACTAATAAATTATAGTGATACAAAAAATCGGACCCTATAATTGGCTGTCTTACGTCAGCAATGGTAAACGTCCATGGAAACGCACGTCTCAATCCTAAGTATCTTGGTACCGAAAACCGGTATAGTTTACTCATTTGCCGCGTACAGAAGTTTTGATGAAGGCATCGCTGTACCAATTGCATGGCTTTTGGGCAACACCAAAATATCAGCGCCCGTATCTATCAGGAAATTTAAATTACTAACAATATCACAGACGCACAATTGATTTACATAATTGTTATGATTGTGTAAAGTAGACTGGAACTTTTTAACATGTGTATGGTGATTTGATTTTGGACTTGGTAAGATTGACTGATTTAGCATATTTGTTATTATTAGCTATGGTGAGGTAGTGTCCGATTTAGACGGTTTTGCTTGCGCAAAACTACATGGCTGAATACATATAACGCTGATGTACCGAATTGTTGTTGCTGTACGTATCGGTCTCGTGAATTTGATCTTGAATGATTAAAATATTGAGGTGTTCACTGGGCCGCCAATTGTTGTACCTGCAACGTCAACTCATGTATCTGTTGTTGTAAAATGGCAAAATTGTTCAGCGGCTGCGGTTGAGGTTGAATTGAATTTTCGCATGATGCTTGGCTGATAGTGAGATTCAACGAATCCATAACTGCATCTGCTATTTTGGCTAACTCTGATAAATCGTCGCTTGTTGCGCTAACTATAGTTTTAATTTGTACTGGCAGGCGACTAAGCCAAAAAAATTTTAGTAGCTTTTAGTCCGCTGTATCACTTACTCGGCGAAGCTTATTGAATAAATGAGTAGGACGTCGATCACCCAACTGTATGCCCGATACTAATTTCTGGGACCGCTGTTGCGACGACTCTGCATAAGCAGCGATCACAGCTTGTTTCAAATGTTCATATTGCTTTGTTGGAGGTGGGTTCTGTACCGAACTTTAACCTCTCTGTGATATTGTTTATAGCAAACCAATGATCCAGTTGCAAAAACCAAGTTTCTACTTGATCGTCGTGAAGCCTCGGAATAGGAACCTTGTTTGACAATGCATTCACTGTATGTATTTGGTCAACTGGACACCTCACTGACTTATAATTTCAATATTTAACACCGGCAACCGCTGTTACGGAGATATTTTTGA
The DNA here is from genome assembly GCA_932526605.1 of Nephrotoma flavescens. Classification (NCBI taxonomy): domain Eukaryota; kingdom Metazoa; phylum Arthropoda; class Insecta; order Diptera; family Tipulidae; genus Nephrotoma; species Nephrotoma flavescens. The sequence continues at coordinate 73,390,418 of OW052221.1, forward strand.
GTTTATGAAACCACGTGGAATTTTTAGGCTTACTTTCCAAAATACACTCACACCGCCTTCGAATGTTCTCGAAAATGGCGTCTATTCACACAATAAAATTTCGACGCTAATTATGCGTACTACAGCTATTTTATTATTCACTTTAACTATTGCGACTGTTCTAGTCGGTGGTCACCAGTGTGGGGAGTGTATTTTAAAATATAAACGCACAAAATTAAATTCAAATATATTTTTTTATTTATTTTAATTATTTTTGTATTCGCGTGTAGTTTCGTACGAACAAAAAAAATCAAAAGATCATTCTTTTTGTTCTCTTGTGTAAAAGATTGTCGAAACATAATGGAAGAGACTTCATGCCCCATAAACAATAAAAGTAAGCCGCAAAATGGTTCCATGATAGATGGCACCACAAGAGTTTTTTTTATGCTGGTCCAATCAACACCGCCATCACGATGTATTAAACAATCAACAATATTTGTTTTTAAAGATTTCAGAACTTGCTCGCGTGTTGTGGTTCGTACAGAAGCTTTGAGCAGAGCGCCACAACCGAGCGAGTAGTGTGTCAAAGTGAAAAGTATTATACAAGCAATTGGAAAAAGGCATCGAATCAAACGTCTTTATAGATCGATTAAAACCGTGTTAATAGACGGCAAAGACGATAGCATTCCAGCATCCGAAAAGGTTTAGTGATTCAAAATTGCTGCCAATATTCTTCAACCTAGCGAATGAAAATCAACTTGGACTGACACAACGGCGATCCCTTGTCACTCAATAGTGAGCGACCTGACCCTAGATTCTGATCAAAGGACAAAAATGTCATTTTTTTGTGATTTTGTTCTAAAATTTGTAACTGCTTCAAAATGACAATTGTGAGTTCTGAGAAACGATGCTGATCAGAAGCGACTTTTTCAAAATGTAACGAAAATTTTTGTGACAAATAGTGCACAATTTCTTGGCTTTTCTATTTAATATTCGGTGACTTTCAATTTTCTTACAAAATTAATGTGAATTCAAATTTTAAACAATTCTTGTATCGAATTAAATGGAAATTAAGAAATTCAACGCAAAATATGTACATAAAATTGGTTATTAGGCTTTTGTATTATTTAGTTTTACTTTTTATGATATTAAGCCTGATTTATTAAAATGCTTTATTTAAATCTGTGGAATAGAAGTAGAGCTAGCATCGGTCATCTTCTGATGTGAGCTAAATATTTATCGCCACGACAAAAATAAAACATTTCAATATATGGCTCACAGATGGGGTGTGATTAATATCAATAATGTTTCTCTTATTTGAGATTTGGAAAACCCAATCGGGTTGCTGTGAAATGAAAATATAGTTCGTATCAGTCAAAAGATTTAGTTTAAGTATGCAACGGAGCTCATAATTGGCCTTAGTAGTTGTATTAGCGAGACACTACAACAGGATAACTACAACTGTGAACTGCAAGAAACGTGAACAGAGAACTGTGTCGTGGAAGTTAATTTAATCCTAAAGTTTTAGCAGTCGTGCAAAACGTGTTGTCTATAATTACTTATAATCTTTGTATATTATTGTTTATGTAAGTATATTGAGAAAACGTAGACCGTTTGCGTTTTGCACATCTTCATGCCAACCTCGAGTGTACTGACGTGGAAGATGAATCGCACCATGAGTTCTGCAGTTCGATGCAGGCTACCGTTGTATTGCATTAAATTACTTTACCGATCGTAAACATTTTTAATCTTCCGATCTAAGTTTGTTGAGCTAAAATGTCCATGGTATTATATTGTTTAGATCGGAATAAAAACAATAATTTCGAGAGAACGAGCAAATATGTAGCACATGTACATATAAATTTTAGGTGCAAAAACGGGTTATAAATTCGCTACTCACGGTTTGACCAAATTTCAAAAATTTGTTCCAAAAATAAAAAAAATCAAATTACCTAAAACATTTCTCCTCCCACATACATATTTTTAAGATTGGAAAATACTAAATTTACACCCTATTACACCTTGAACTCATCTTATTTTATATGGGAATTTATTTTGATTTTCATTTCTATATTTTGCTGTTTTTTGTTGTTGTCAAATATTTTTTTTTGATTAAAAAACAAAAAAAAATGTGAATTTTGAAGTTCGAAACAGATTCACTGCAAGTTCATGTTTTCCGTTTTTATTTTTTTGTTGGTTATTACAAGCAATTAAAAAAGCTAATTATTAAATCAATTTGTTTTGTAAATATTACATGCATCAAATAGTTATTTATGATAATATCGTAGTGTTTTTATATTATGTGTGATATATATAAGTGGAAATAGTGTTTGTGATTTGTAGTAAATCGTGTAAGTGTTGAGGGAACTCGAGCAACATAACACAAAAAATTACTGTACCAATATTAAGAAGTGCCAGAACATAGGATAAAGTCAAAAAGGTTGAATTAAAATATTCAACTGGACGCACAATAAGTAGAATTTTAAAATGGGACAATCGGCTAGTTATGCAGGTTAGAATTTTTCTTATATGATATTTTTATGCATCCATAGGAATTTTTATTTTACTTTCTACTCATTTCTCTTTGAGTGACATTTCAACTGTTTTTTTTTTTTGTTTTTATAGTGTGAGGTTATGTTTTCGTGTTTTAAGAAAATATTATGAATTAAATGTGCGTAAAATTTATGCAATTACTAGTTAATGCGTTTAATTTAAGTATTTAAAAGTGAATTATTATTTAAATCTTGTTAGTTGGTTATAAATAATTAACCGGTTAAGTAACGAGTGAATTTTTTTATGATTTGTTCGCCCATATGTATGTGACAAGCATTACTTTAAATGAATTTCTTATTGGATTATTGACTTGTGATGAACTTTGTGAATGAATTTCGTACAGCGTTTGTATGGGTTAATAACCAATAGGAATAAATTATGACAAAGCAAACATATAAAGTTTGTATATTTAGGACTTTTACCCCCGTTTATCAAATTTATATTTTAGAATTTTCATTGCTTCTTATTTATGTTTTAAAATATTTTATGTGGATTAAGTCCGTCATCGTTATGTGATGTTTGCTTGGTTTTTCCTGTAAATCGGTTGTAAGTGTGATTTCTTATCTATCTTAGAAACTTCGAAGTTATGCGTTGATGTTAGCCTCTCGTTTGTCTATTTAGCCTTGGACCTTGGAACTATTCATGAAATTTTCAACATTTTTTAATTCGTATCTAAAACAGTTCGTTTGGTACATCGTATTTCATCACAAGATGAACAGCTTCAGAAGCTGTTTAGTTCAATATTTTATAGCACTGTACGCAGAGTATTTTTGTGTCTAACACCTAACACCATTGTATTTATTACATTGGCAGCACGTGGTTTTGGTTTTCCGATCCGCTTTATAGCCTAGGTTTTCCGATCCACTCCAATTTTGGGTTGTGTCAACCCCTCCATTTATTTTATTATAAAACTCATTTATTTCCGGTATTTTGGCCCACTGATAATATTACCATCCCTGTAGAGTGTTGAAAGCAGTAGGTTAGGTTAGAGTGGTTGCTATGGCACGCTTAGGCCAATAGTGGCCCATTGTGATACCACAGTACCCTATCTCCCCTTTACTTCCTCTGAAACCATCCAGAGCCAATTACCTATGTAGCGTAAAATATCTCGCACTCCACAGTCCGCGAGTTTTAAGGCTGTCCATACCGTACACACCTAAGTACTTATGCCTTCTGTTTGATAGTGCTAGTGTTTCCCGTGACGTCCGAGTGACCAAGGACCCAGATTATCTGGATGCTGAAATACTCGCTCATCTCATTAAGAGATGACCGGCAATCCAGCGCCACCCGTGACTTCAGACAAACTGCCTCTAGTTACCTGACCGCCGTCTGACTGTCCACATAGATCGCGATATCCCTCACGGATACTACGTTATGTTTCACCTATGTCACGACTTCCTCTATCGCTATCACTTCAGCCTGGGGGCCTATTATGATTTTTTCGATAGTGTTTTTTATTCGATAATATTGAGGGGTTCGATAACTTCGATAATAGCGATTACGATTTTTTCGATAGTGTTTTTTTTTTCGAAAATTTCGAGTCATATTATTTATGATGTAGTTTTGTTTAGCTGTCTTGCAAATTTTCTGACTGAAATTGTTACATGAAATTGATAATAATGGAATCAATCATCGCAGTTTTTATAAATAAAAGGGACGATGACTCAGAAGAAGTAACCCCAGTTTACATTATAATAAAACGGCTACGTGATAGTTCGAATGTGCTGGATATGTCAAATAAAAGGTAAAATAATAAAGATTCGCGTTGTTTATTTTTTTTAACAAAATTATTATTTTTTAGTTTCATTAATCTGTTTAGAATATCAAAACAATTGTTTATTGATATTCTTAGTGAGGTTGAACCTCACTATCCTCAAGCAAAGAAAATAGATACTATACCTCCTATTATAAAACTTGCGACCACGTTACGGTTTACGGCTGAAGGATCGTATCAACAAAATGAAGTGGAGATGTGCCAAAAATGGCTCGATGACTATTTTGGTTCGAAGCCCCCTCCCAAGTTTCTATCGCGAAAGAGGCATTCATCATCTACCTGATAAATGGTAAAATAACTGAGATAGTAATGGCCAATATTTCGATAGTTAATGCATCAATTTGTAACAGTAATTTTCAATAAAGTTGAAATTGACCAAAAAAAGCAGAGTTTCTACTTGCACACCTAATATTTATATGCATTTTTCAATCGGCACTCGATTCACTCCCGCGGAATCTATAATCGACGTGAATATCGAGAAAAAAACAATATCGAAAAATTTCATAATCGCTCATTTTCGATAATATCGAAGAAAAACCACTATCGAAAAAATCATAATAGACCCCCAGGTACACTCTGCAGTAGTCAGAGTGACGAACAGAAATATTAACATTAAGCTTCTCACAGAAGACCCCGGCTTCTACCTTGCCGTCTATCTTAGAACCGCCTATGAAAAATTGCAGTGCCTCGTTTTCCAGTATTGATCCGTTCCTCCAGGATTCTCTCGAAGGACAGATGGTCCGGAAGCCTGTATCGAAGCACAACGTTGGTTTAATATAATCTAGAAGCTCGTTTAGGTGTCGTCTTATGCGCCCCACTTATAAGCATACAGGTCGTTCTTTACACCTTCTCCATCATCCGTATATATGTTACGCCCACCCCGTACATCAACACAGGTCTTACCACTGCCATATAGAGCCAGTGTACCAGCTCCGGTTTCAAACCCCATTTCTTACCTATGGTGTTCCTACACGAGTAAATGGCTACATTACCCTTATTCACCCTTTTCACAATATTAGGCTTCCAGCTAAGCTTACTGTCCAAGATTATGCCCAAATTTCTCGCTCTGTCAGCAAAAGCCAGTTCACGGTTGGAGCGCTAACTATCAGAATTTTATGTTTCTTAGAAAATAGTACCAGCCCAGTCTTGGAAGGGTTGATCCCGTAATCCAAATTTGCTGGTCCATTTCGTAACGATAAGGAGTGCATTCCGTAGAACATCCTTAATCGTGTCCAGATATTTGCCTGAGACAGCTATCGCTACATCATCTGCTCCAGTTCCAACAGCAATCCATTCATCACTACACTTCAAATAAGGGGGACAATACACCTCTTTGCGGAGTTCCTCTAACCACCCGTTTTCTAATGGTGGTCTCCCCCAGTTCCGAGGTAATAATCCTGCTTACCAGTATCTGATCTATCAACCTATATGGGGTAGTCCACCTTCAAAGATAAAATTCCTTCCATGATCGCCTCCGGTTCTGCATTATTAAAGGCACCCTCAACGTCGAGAAATGTTACCATACAAAACTCTTGCGAGTAAATTGACTTTTCAATCATGGGTACTAGATCGTGCAGAGCTGTGTTCACCGACTTTCCCTTACAGTACGCATGCTGCGACATTGCCCAATTCCTGGGCTCAATTTTTAAAGGCCACTCTGACCTCCGTCCATTTCCTAGGAATATAGACCAGTTTAAGACATCCCCTAAAGATGCCCTCCAGCCAGGGAAGGATGACTGCCGAGTTCCTTTGGATTTCTGCTGGTATAATCCGATTCGGGCCCGCCGATATATAAGGCTTAAACCCGTTCATATCATGGTAATTTTCATCGAATTCACTATCCAAAATGTCCCATGCTCTCTTATAACTATCTCTAGTGGTTTGCCATGGACCCAGTGTCACAGCGGACTTTCCCGTGCAAGCCTGCCGGGTTTCCATTAAACTTCCCAAGTTGTGGGAGCCTGCTAGTTTCCACCTTGATCACTGTCGGCTCATTACTACTCAGCGTATCTAGTTTCTCCTGAATCCTACCCATGACTGACATAAATCTATTCTCAATTTCAATGTATACACCATTCGTGATCAAAATGCTACATTGACGATATAGCATATCTATTTTCTCGAACAACTCGAAATGCCGCCTTAATCTTACTACATAGCCTAAAGTTTCCTTTATCTGATATTTCCATAAAAAAACATTCCAATGACTCAATATGTTGTCCTCGAACGATATACAATCGTTCTTGATTCAATTGCCCATGACCTGAACCTATATCTTCTGCAATCATTTCATAATCCTCCGATTGGATTCGTTCTCGACGTTCATACTGGAGCCTTACCACCGACTCCGCCCGCGTTCGTTGGTTTTCGCTTTTTTATTTTCGCCTCGCCTAGTGAAATCATACCACGAAAAACGCAGCGCTATCGTGCACTGAACTTGTAATTTATCTGTGAAGTATGTAGTGTTTGTGATATTTTACATTTTTAGTGCAAATAAATAATTATATTAGTTTCAGATAGATATTTCGAGTGTCAAAAGAAGCGTTTAAATATTTGTTGAAGGAAATATCTCGAGGAAATACTTACATCTTTACATTAGAAAAATTTTTTAGCTTTTTTGTTCGCCATAAAATACTACGCGTTGAAAACATCGCTTTCGATCGTTCGTTTCTACTAGTAACCAAATTGTTTAAATCTACGCCTGAAGCGATCAAATTTTCGCTTTGCGTTTTTTGTGGTACAAAAAATGTAAAAGCGAACTAGCAACGAACGCCGGCGGAGTCGGTAGTAAGGCTCCTGATTCTCTGAAAAATTACAACTCAGACAAAAAATTAGTGCAATTAATTCCTTAACGTGACGACCGCAACTCTTGCTGTGACCTATCTCAAATAAAATTTAACTCCATTCATCTTCTGTTCATTATTTCATAGCTAAAGGAATACAAATGCCATTTCTAAATGCAATTCTCAAATTTCTTAAGCACACACAATGTTATTTATTTCATTCAAAATTCAACCCATATTACACTCAATCATCACAGTGTGGATCGATCCACCACCAATAAACGGCGTACAACTATATGTACCAAACTCACAATCCATTCATTTGGAATGTACTTTATCCACCATTAAACAATGATTTTCTTAAATTTCTCTGTTCGTTTTTTGCCTCGTGCAACACGTGCTTCTATACACGTCCCTTAAGCTAGCAGAACCCATACAGCCGAACATTACAAAATAGTATGGATAATTATAGGTTAATTATGGGCTAATTAAATGGCCCATTAAAAAATTTTGGGCTCCATCCCTACCAACTAACGCGTGGGTTCTGCTAGCTTTAGAAAAAGTTAGCAGAACCCATATCAAAAAATGATTTAAAAACAATTGGAAAAATAAAGGTTAATTTTAGGCTAATTAAATGCCCTATTTGACCCTTGTCAGGCGGTATAGGTACAATTGTACCTTTTCTATTTTTAAATACTAATAAGTCTTCTTGTAGAAGCCGGAGAGAGTTAAAGCTTTGTGAGATCTCTACATTTTAATAATGTGGAAATTTCAAATATTATCTTTTAACAAAAATTATGACTACAGCGACGATATTCATACAAAATATATGAAAGTACAATTGTACGTTTGCCGGCTTTCAGCGTAGTAAGATTATGCCGCCGGACGAGGGTTAAATTTTTTTATTCGGGTCGATCTAGAAAATGCAAAAGGCTTCATCATTTCAAAGCTAGCAGAACCCAAATCGAAAATCGGACCAAAACCGAAATTAGAACTCAAAACACGATCTATTGACAATCGAATAATTTTAGGCTCGGTATGGGCTAATCAAATGCCCCATTAGAAAATTTTAGGTTTCATCCGTTTTTGATCTAACTTCAGGTCATTTAATCTAAAGCTAGCAGAACCCAAATCGAAAATCGAACCAAAACCGAAATTAGAACTCAAAACAAGATCTATTGACATACAAATAATTTTAGTTTCGGTATGGGCTAATCAAATGCCCCATTAAAAATTTTGGGCTCCATCCGTTTTTGACCTAAATTCAGGTCATTTAATCTAAAGCTAGCAGAACCCAAATCGAAAATCGAACCAAAACCGAAATTAGAACCCAAAACAAGATCTATTGACATACAAATAATTTTAGTTTCGGTATGGGCTAATCAAATGTCCCATTAAAAATTTTTGGGCTCCATCCGTTTTTGGCCAAACTTCAGGTCATTTAATCTAAAGCTAGCAGAACCCAAATCGAAAATCGGACCAAAACCGAAATTAGAACTCAAAACAAGATCTATTGACAATCAAATAATTTTAGGTTCGGTATGGGCTAGTCAAATGCCCCATTAAAAATTTTGGGCCCCATCCGTTTTTGACCAAACTTCAGGTCATTTAATCTAAAGCTAGCAGAATCCAAATCGAAAATCGGACCAAAACCGAAATTAGAACTCAAAACAAGATCTATTGACAATCGAATAATTTTAGGCTCGGTATGGGCTAATCAAATGCCCAATCAACAATTTTTGGGCTCCATCCGTTTTTGACCAAACTTCAGGTCATTTAATCTAAAGCTAGCAGAACCCAAATCGAAAATTGAACCAAAACCGAAATTAGAACTCAAAACAAGATCTATTGACAATCGAATAATTTTAGGCTCGGTATGGGCTAATCAAATGCCCCATTAAAAATTTTTGGGCTCCATCCGTTTTTGGCCAAACTTCAGGTCATTTAATCTAAAGCTAGCAGAACCCAAATCGAAAATTGAACCAAAACCGAAATTAGAACTCAAAACAAGATCTATTGACAATCGAATAATTTTAGGCTCGGTATGGGCTAATCAAATGCCCCATTAAAAATTTTTGGGCTCCATCCGTTTTTGACCTAACTTCAGGTCATTTAATCTAAAGCTAGCAGAACCCAAATCGAAAATCGAACCGAAACCGAAATTAGAACTCAAAACAAGATCTATTGACAATCGAATAATTTTAGGCTCGGTATGGGCTAATCAAATGCCCCATTAAACATTTTTGGGCTCCATCCGTTTTTGACCTAACTTCAGGTCATTTAATCTAAAGCTAGCAGAACCCAAATCGAAAATCGAACCAAAACCGAAATTAGAACTCAAAACAAGATCTATTGACAATCGAATAATTTTAGGCTCGGTATGAGCTAATCAAATGCCCCATTAAAAAATTTTGGGTTTCATCCGTTTTTGACCTAACTTGAGGTCATTTAATCTAAAGCTAGCAGAATCCAAATCGATAATCGGACCAAAACCGAAATTAGAACTCAAAACAAGATCTATTGACAATCGAATAATTTTAGGCTCGGTGTGGGCACACCAAATGTCCCATTAGAAAATTTTGGACTCCATCCGTTTTTGACCTAACTTCAGGCCATTTAATCTAAAGCTAGCAGAACCCAAATCGAAAATCGGACCAAAACCGAAATTAGAACTCAAAACAAGATCTATTGACAATCGAATAATTTTAGGCTCGGTATGGGCTAATCAAATGCCCCATTAAAAAATTTTAGGTTTCATCCGTTTTTGACCTAACTTCAGGTCATTTAATCTAAAGCTAGCAGAATCCAAATCGATAATCGGACCAAAACCGAAATTAGAACTCAAAACAAGATCTAATGACAATAGAATAATTTTAGGCTCGGTATGGGCTAACCAAATGTCCTATTAGAAAATTTTGGACTCCATCCGTTTTTGACCTTCAGGTCATTTAATCTACAGCTAGCAGAACCCAAATCGAAAATCGGACCAAAACCGAAATTAGAACTCAAAACAAGATCTATTGACAATCGAATAATTTTAGGCTCGGTATGGGCTAATCAAATGCCCCATTAGAAAATTTTGGGTTTCATCCGTTTTTGACCTAACTTCAGGTCATTTAATCTAAGGATAGCAGAACCCAAATCGAAAATCGGACCAAAACCGAAATTAGAACTCAAACCATGATCTAATGACAATCGAATAATTTTAGGCTCGGTATGGGCTAATCAAATGTCTCATTAGAAAATTTTGGACTCCATCCGTTTTTGAGCAAACTTCGGGTCATTTAATCTAAAGCTAGCAGAACCCAAATCGAAAATCGGACCAAAACCGAAATTAGAACTCAAACCATGATCTAATGACAATCGAATAATTTTAGGCTCGGTATGGGCTAATCAAATGTCTCATTAGAAAATTTTGGGCTCCATCCGTTTTTGAGTAAACTTCGGGTCATTTAATCTAAAGCTAGCAGAACCCAAATCGAAAATCGGACCAAAACCGAAATTAGAACTCAAAACAAGATCTATTGACAATCGAATAATTTTAGGCTCGGTATGGGCTAATCAAATGTCTCATTAGAAAATTTTGGACTCCATCCGTTTTTGACCAAACTTCGGGTCATTTAATCTAAAGCTAGCAGAACCCAAATCGAAAATTGGACCAAAACCGAAATTAGAACTCAAAACAAGATCTATTGACAATCGAATAATTTTAGGCTCGGTATGGGCTAATCAAATGTTCCATTAAAAAGTTTTGGGTTTCATCCGTTTTTGACCTAACTTCAGGTCATTTAATCTAAAGCTAGCAGAACCCAAATCGAAAATCGAACCAAAACCGAAATTAGAACCCAAAACAAGATCTATTGACATACAAATAATTTTAGTTTCGGTATGGGCTAATCAAATGCTCCATTAAAAATTTTTGGGCTCCATCCGTTTTTGGCCAAACTTCAGGTCATTTAATCTAAAGCTAGCAGAACCCAAATCGAAAATTGAACCAAAACCGAAATTAGAACTCAAAACAAGATCTATTGACAATCGAATAATTTTAGGCTCGGTATGGGCTAATCAAATGCCCCATTAAATATTTTTGGGCTCCATCCGTTTTTGACCTAACTTCAGGTCATTTAATCTAAAGCTAGCAGAACCCAAATCGAAAATCGAACCGAAACCGAAATTAGAACTCAAAACAAGATCTATTGACAATCGAATAATTTTAGGCTCGGTATGGGCTAATCAAATGCCCCATTAAAAATTTTTGGGCTCCATCCGTTTTTGACCTAACTTCAGGTCATTTAATCTAAAGCTAGCAGAACCCAAATCGAAAATCGAACCAAAACCGAAATTAGAATTCAAAACAAGATCTATTGACAATCGAATAATTTTAGGCTCGGTATGAGCTAATCAAATGCCCCATTAAAAAATTTTGGGTTTCATCCGTTTTTGACCTAACTTGAGGTCATTTAATCTAAAGCTAGCAGAATCCAAATCGATAATCGGACCAAAACCGAAATTAGAACTCAAAACAAGATCTAATGACAATCGAATAATTTTAGGCTCGGTGTGGGCTAACCAAATGTCCTATTAGAAAATTTTGGACTCCATCCGTTTTTGACCTTCAGGTCATTTAATCTACAGCTAGCAGAACCCAAATCGAAAATCGGACCAAAACCGAAATTAGAACTCAAAACAAGATCTATTGACAATCGAATAATTTTAAGCTCGGTATGGGCTAATCAAATGCCCCATTAGAAAATTTTGGGTTTCATCCGTTTTTGACCTAACTTCAGGTCATTTAATCTAAGGATAGCAGAACCCAAATCGAAAATCGGACCAAAACCGAAATTAGAACTCAAACCATGATCTAATGACAATCGAATAATTTTAGGCTCGGTATGGGCTAATCAAATGTCTCATTAGAAAATTTTGGACTCCATCCGTTTTTGAGCAAACTTCGGGTCATTTAATCTAAAGCTAGCAGAACCCAAATCGAAAATCGGACCAAAACCGAAATTAGAACTCAAACCATGATCTAATGACAATCGAATAATTTTAGGCTCGGTATGGGCTAATCAAATGTCTCATTAGAAAATTTTGGACTGCATCCGTTTTTGAGTAAACTTCGGGTCATTTAATCTAAAGCTAGCAGAACCCAAATCGAAAATCGGACCAAAACCGAAATTAGAACTCAAAACAAGATCTATTGACAATCGAATAATTTTAGGCTCGGTATGGGCTAATCAAATGTCTCATTAGATAATTTTGGACTCCATCCGTTTTTGACCAAACTTCGGGTCATTTAATCTAAAGCTAGCAGAACCCAAATCGAAAATTGGACCAAAACCGAAATTAGAACTCAAAACAAGATCTATTGACAATCGAATAGTTTTAGGCTCGGTATGGGCTAATCAAATGTTCCATTAAAAAATTTTGGGTTTCATCCGTTTTTGACCTAACTTCAGGTCATTTAATCTAAAGCTAGCAGAGCCCAAATCGAAAATCGGACCAAAACCGAAATTAGAACTCAAAACAAGATCTATTGACAATTGAATAATTTTAGGCTCGGTATGGGCTAATCAAATGCCCCATTAAAAAATTTTGGGCTCCATCCGTTTTTGACCAATTAATTTACAACAAGTTACCAATAATATAAAATTAGGCTCGTTCCGTTGATATTCATTACGGTGGCCGTAACAGTAAGTGTCTCATTTTTTCTGCACTTGAAAAATGGCACCACATCAGCTTAGAACTGAATTTTTTCATCTTCAAATGAAATGTTTCGATCGTCCACGTGGACACAGAATTTTTACATTTTCCAGTTAGCAACAGTGTGAGGGAAAGCATGCGGTCGATTTGTTTTCCCTTCCGGAATGGTGCCTTATACAATGCCTACTCAGGCCTACTAAGAACTTTGACGCGGTCGTTCTTGCTTCATCGTTTGTGTTTGCTGTTATAGAGATAATGACATTCACATGGGAACATTTTATAAAATTAATGGCATATTTCCAGAGCTCTATGAACGCTCTTCATAGTGTTTGACAACATAAATTATATAATTAAATTTATATTTCTTTCCCATAAAAGTAACAAATTCTGACGTGTTTATTTATAGCATTTTAATTGTTTGTATGCTGTCATCGTTGTAACACCGGCGACCTTGTCTGAATTACAAAAATAATTTATAATGAGTAATGAAATTTTTATGTTTGTTTACAAAATAAATTTAATACATAGTTGCAAATTACTATTATGATTTTCATCTTAGCAAAATCCATTTCTATGTAAGACTGTTTCATCGAAATATCAAGACGTATAGACCGCATAATTGTGGCAGATGGTTTGTGTGCTCGCGGTTTATTAAACTGATAACGATAAAATATAAATTAAACCCGCTTTTGTTCAGTTCAATTTCCTCATATAAACAGGTAACCGCACACCGCACTATAAAATTGAAGACTGTGCGCAACACGTCAATAAACTTAAATATACTCGTAGTTCATCCTGCCAAATGTCCGCAACAATGTAATAATTGTTCCAATATAAAATTTTTAATATTAAAATACGCGTGCACCTTGAGATAATTTTCAACTTTTTTTTATTGTGTTATAAGACGAATTAAAAAGTAAAAAGACGCAAATAATATTTAAAAATAATAATAAGAAGAAGAGAATGACGAAGACGAAGATGACAAGAAAACGCAGTATCATTAAAATACCGAACTGGCGTGTGCCATCACCTGCTTTGCTTTTGATCGCTTTATATACTGCACAACGAGATCCAAACAATAAATTTTACTGTACAATTATACACACATATGGGTAATATGTATCAAAACCGTAATCTTCGACTTCTTCGTCATCTTCCTTCATACGAGCATTATAAACGAAGACAAATTATGTATATGTTTTCATCATATGGTTCAGAGTTGAAAATGGATCATATCATATGTTCAAATAAATTCGCTTTTCATTCATGATTTAAATTTTTTTTTTTGCACAAAAAGGAACTTTTGTGTATGTAATTATTTAGATCCGCACTCTCTTAATCATCTTAAACTTTATGTGTCGGGTATCAAACGATTTCATCAAGATGTGTGTTTATGGAACAACAGCAGCCGTAACAGAAGGAGTACCTCCCCTTCGTTTAATTTAAAATAATTTCCTGAATCGAAAAAAAAAGATGAAATAAAAAATTTATTATGAATGACACGTCTAGACGATATTAATGTCAAAAAATATACATTTCCACATACGTGAAACAACAAAAAAAAAAAAAAAATTTGCATTGGCTCGGTCGCTCACATTGAGCAGATGATCAATTTTACCGAAATTCCGTTGCAATAAACATAAGTAATCATAAGAAAAGAGGCGAAATTATGATATCATCTGTCTTTATAAAAACTATTAAATGAAATTTAATGTATACCAAAAAAAAAACGCGGTCCATTCATTAGGTTGAGACGATTGCATTACGGTCGATATGACGACCCTTAACCCTTACCTCCTACCAAATAAAACAGAGAATTAAAATTCCGTCATAAATGAAACCGGTCAGATATTTACACTCTAGACACATGGAATTGATACTTTCTTTAAAAAATTTATTTTAATTAAGATTTATTTAAGAAAATTTAATGAGGTTTATTTTATTGTTGCTGCCGATAATAAAAATCAAAATAGAAATGTGATGTGAGAAAAATTACGGTTACGTAAAAAGTAATGGCCCAGATTTGATTGGGAAATATTAATCGAATACGGTTTGCTATCACAAATATGTGTGATTAACGGTATTTTTGTGATGCTGATCCGCAGCGTGTAAGCATTTTATGTTTCTATATTGTTATCCCATTAAATTAGAGATAGAACCCGGGAGCTGCACCATAATCATAATGGGTTGTAAAATAAACCCTTCTTATTATCACTGCTGATGTCAGCAGATCTGCTCAGCGATGCTTACTTCTAATTTTATTATACTGGAAAAGGTATTTGTGATTGGTTTTGCCATTATTTTATTTCAAAAATGACTTATAATTAATTATTTCGTTTTCGCGCAATTATTCGGTTTGAATCATCCAACATACGACGTATCTCAGCATTTTGGTGTATACTGGTGTTTCTCGCGTGTTTGTTTACTTCTTCACTAACGAAATCCGTCTCTATGGAGGTTGTTATTTCTTATGTTCCACGGTGCATTTACTATTCCACGTTGGACTTTATTTTGGAATGACTGGATCATATTGACAATGGTATTCTTTGTACAGCTGAATACCGTAAGTCCACACAGGTCTTGAGATTTGCCGGTATATTAGCAATTTATTAGGCAGAGTTAGCTCAGAATTTCTTCCTAGCAGCCAAACTATCTATCTGTATTTGATGCTTAACTCTTCTTTTTTCTTTCCATTTTAGTTTCGCTTCTAGAGTCTATCTAGGCATGACTTTGCCTTGTTTTTATAGGAAATTTGCTGAGAGTTCAGTTCTACTGGTATCCAGTTCACCTTTTTGTTGGTAATGTTTACGTGAACAGATTTTGTTTCATTAAGTTTTATCTCTTCGTCCACTGTTTTGGCAGAGTTAATATTTAGTCCGGCGATATTTGCCGAATTTTGCACTCTTCTTCAAACAGTTCTATTAAACGATTTTTTTTCAATAGATATCTTTTGGTAATTTACGGTTCGTTGCTTGTTTTTTGATTGAGGTTCTTAAAAGTGGTTTATGTAATAAAATTATTTTTACATATTATAGTAGATGATATTTATATTACGTATAATGTTAAATTACCTGATGAACTATTGGATTCAGAAGAACCCATTTTAATTTTCTTATCATTCAGGAAGGAAAATTTTATGGGTTATTTATTTGAAAATTGTTTCATTTAATTTAGTAAAAAGTTTCATTCCAATTGTAAAATGTTTCACTTAATCTGAAAAGTTTATATTTCGGCATTTATTTCCACCAATTTTACCAACATACAAAAATTCTCAAAATATTATTTCAAATACATTAAATGTTCCTCTATCATCCGATGTATAACCCACTAGTACGGCCAAGGAATAGTTTCTGAGTTCAATGAACTATATCTCGAATACTAAACATAAAAAATCTCAAAAAAATATTTCAAATACGTTAAATGTTTCTCCATAATCCGATGTAACCCAGTAGTCCGGCCTACGAATATTTGCTGTGTTTTGAGGAATATATCACAACTCTGCTCCATAGAAAAATTCAGAAAAATCTCAAAAATTGCTTTGAATCACCAGACTAAAGCTGATAGTTCGATGATAAAATAGATCATGTAAAATTTCTTGAAAACGTAATCGGGGATGGGTAAATAGTTAATATCATTTATTTGTCTTGGCCCCGAAAATTTTTCTTTTTTTATATTATCATGAAATTGCAACATTTTTGATTTTCATGACAGTAAATATTTTCTGGGCTGAGAGTAAAAAATGTCGAATTTTTCTGACAGTCAAAAATGTCATGATATGTGGAGATTTTTTGGGCTGAGAGTAGAAAATGTCATGATAGTAATAATTAGTGTTGCCATGGCATTTTTCGGGGATGGAATTTGGGCTATCTTCACATACATTAAAAAGTATCAACTACGATCTATTTTCCGTCGGAATTGACATTTGATTTTTGTCGTAAAATCCGCGTTACTCGGATGTTTATTTCATAATAGCAATTTCCGTGGCGAATCGTATTTTTTAGTTTCATAATATGAATATCCGACGCGAGGCGGATTTTACGACGCCGAAAAAGTTTCATAATAGGGGCCCAGAACTCCAAAAACATGCATTAATAAATTCCTTTGCAGATCATTTGTCATGCGCATCATTTGTCATGCGGTATATCCAGAAACAAATCGAAATTCATGCCATAATTCGGATTTTCTTAGAACTCTGCAAAATCCATAATTGTCAACAGAGTATCAACTTCGAAAGATCGAGAATCTTCGTCGGCGTTGCGGAATAATATTTTGGATCTCATCGAAAGTATATCTGCATATACCGGATATGCAACGACACAATTTCACGCCTATATGAAATGCGATGGCATAGTAGTTTCTGTAGTGAGGAATTCGATTGGTTGATCTCATTTTCCATGGTTTAGAACCATCACTTGGAATAATGTCGTACGTGTGACTTTAGCCAACGTTGGCGTTGCAACTAATCTCCCATATATTCGTGGAATAACCGCAACTTCCTTCTCGTCCATGTTGTTCCTTTAACTTTCTGAGCTTCTACCAAACCACTTTCTGGTTGGTGATCTCAACCAGAATTAAAACATCAATACTCAATTTTCTTACGATCAATTTTATTACAGGCCATTTGGGTGCTCGAGCCTATGGATGCCCGTTTTCCGACCGTAAAAATGTGTGCGCGTGTGGACTTCTGCGATGTTGAAACTAAATCGTTCTTAAAATTCCACCCGATTACCTAAAAATGCGGGCAATGCATCGATACAGAAAAGTGTCCCATACAAAACATACTGAGCCAAATTAAATTTTTTGAAATTTAGCTTGGAAACTAAATAATTTGCTGACAAATTACGAAACGGATTGGGCTATGATGTTGTCGTAGTATAATAAACCGGATTTTGTAGTTTTTCCCTTTTTCTTTAAATGAATTGTTTGTGGAATATGAAAAAACGATTGAA
Source organism: Nephrotoma flavescens (assembly GCA_932526605.1). NCBI lineage: Eukaryota > Metazoa > Arthropoda > Insecta > Diptera > Tipulidae > Nephrotoma > Nephrotoma flavescens. Next base: position 73,408,159 of record OW052221.1, read on the forward strand.
ACAGGGATTTTTGAATGCGCTATTCAAATGCTTTTCATTGATTTCATTATGTATGATCAATTTACACAGGGGCGGCGAGGATATGATGGACCTGTATTGCAATAGGTTTTCTTTGATATTTATGGTAGAGTAGTTTGAATTGGTTTCGTTCACAGTGAACATTATGCTTCTCAACTGACGGTTGTATTCATATAATATGCTCTATCGTTACCTATATTTATAAGCTATTTTTGGCTATTTTAAACTGTTTTGTTTGTTTAGGAGTTGATGCAGTCATCAATTTTTACTTTATAAAACCCTTGTCTTAGGCTTAGATTTGTATGTCCAAATTAGTCTCTACTGAATATTATAGATGTGTTTGTTGAGGTTTGCAGTCAATTTCGCGGAAGTGACATCATTTTTGAAATTTTAGGATGATCAGTTATACGATGAAATTTTGAGCTATAGGATTATCACGATACGTTTGTAATCTGTCGTGGAATCATCACGGCTTTGTAAAGCATAAATGTTGTTGATTAGTGATGTTAGCAGGAGATCGCATGGTTTTTATTTTGGAAAAGTGGGTATCGAGCGCTCCTTTATAAACATTACATATTTTCTTGGTACATTTTACTCTGATTATTTATAAAAATGATTCTTTCCACAATTTGATTTTGAGATTAAATAATTTTACTAATCCTTTATTCAATTTTATTCAGTGTTTATTATATTTATTTGTTTTAATTTGGATTGCAATTTAGAGTTATCAAGGTTTATCAAAATGTTTATTATCAACACTATTATTCATTGCAGTTCCTGATTAAGCTTATATAATAGTCCTAATGATCATTTTTGATTACAGAAGATCTTTGTAGCCGTAATACTTTCTAATTAAAAATAAAAATTTAATTTAAAAAGCAGACAAGGTAGGAATCATAATGGCCATCGGGTTGATAATTAATTTGATATTTCTGTCGATATTTGACTTTGAAATTACAGATTGCTTGGAAGCTACAGTGTAAATTTGAAATGCAGTTAAATATTGATGTACATACTTAGATAGTAGAAAGATCATGGCATTTCTTTAATTAAATTAGTTACTAGTTTGTTGTAGGAGACTGTAAATTGGTGAAGGTTTTGATTTTGTTCTAGGTTGGATAAATAATTACCGCTGGTTGTTCTTTTCATGATTTAGGTAATACAGTTGACAACCATACAATATTTTCGAATGTCTTATTTTAATATTTGCTGAATCATTTATTTTATAATTCAAACGTTTAATAATTGATTTGGTTATTTGGTTATCAAGGGTCCAACAGTTGTGCTAGCTACTTATTATTAATTTTGTTATCTTACAGATTCCTGATTGCTTTTAATTTTATTCTAAATTGTAATTTTTAGGTATTGGGGCTCTAAAACCGTGCCAAACATCCATTATTGATATAGTATCTTACATATTTCAGATTAGCTGTTTTTGGAACAAGATTTCATTTGGTCACTTTATTTGTTGTTTTTAAATAAACATTTGTATAAGTTTTTGCCTGAACAGCTAATATATATGATTTTTTGCTATTATTGACATTTTTCCATTTAGGGTAGGACATGTAGCAGGAAAATATTAATTTATTATTAAATTTCAGAGAATGTGCAGATGTGTACGAACAATATTTCTTTGTAATTTAATTGTCGATTATGTAGTAGAATAGTATTGTTACCATGTTACTAATTATAATTTTGGTTATTGGGTTTTCTATACAGCTGTACTTGTTGTTGTTTCTCTCATCTTACAGATTCTTGATTACCTTAATAGTATAATTCTGTTAATTCGTTTCGGCAATGGGATTCTAGAACTGTGTCAAAAATTATGTTTGATGTATTACCTCATCGATTCTAGATTAGCTGCTTTTGAAACTGGATGTTGTTTCACAATATTTTTATTTAAAAAATATCCATAATTATGGCAGGGGTGGCAGTGACTGTTTGTCTTTTACATTATTTTAATTAAAACCATTATTATTCAAATTATTTTATTAGAAATAAATACATTCAGCAGATTTCAAGGCCTTGTGGAAGACTGAAAGATAATTTGCTCTTTCTGATTGCCGAACTTTTATACCATAAAACCAAAAATAATTGTGCTGTCTTGTGCTTATCAATTTACTAACTATTGACTACTTAGGTGTCTGTAACCGGGTCAAGTCTATCATATCTAACAACCTTTCCTATTACTCCATCTTGTTATATGTAAAAGGGGTGTACGGTAGGCCCGGCGTATCCGGGATCCCTGCTTAGTCTTGGCCGTACATTCTAATCAATCAATCAATCAATCAATTAAGTTTTATCTCTTCGTCCAGGTGCTGAAAATTAGTAGGTAGCTCGTTGCAATTTGCTTGTGGATTCTTCTATGCTATCAGCGACTGCTAAGATGGCCGTATCGTCCTCAAACATCGCTATGTATCCTCTATCGTTAGCAGGTCCGAGGTGTATAGAACATATAAAGTTGGTCCCAGAACGCTACCTTGTGGTACTCCTGCTGATATTTTCGTTATTTCTAAGTAATCGCCATCTAATTTAACACGAAATTGTCGGTTAGATACGTAAGTTCCTTTGTAATTTATATTCCAAGTCTTTGTGCCATACTCTGTCAGAGACCTGTGCTACATCCAAAAAGACGCTTGAACATATTTTCTTACTTTCAAGTACATCTTCAATTATGTTTGTATTTCGGTGTACTTGTTCGGTGTAAGATTTCTTTCGTCTGTTGGTTTGAGTCTCTTTAGGAGTAGTTTCTCAAATATTTTTGAAATTATTGGGAGTAAGGAAACCGGCCTATACGAATTTTTGTCATTAAGTGGTTTGTTTAATTATCTGCGGTAGTTTACGTAGTCCTTTTTCAGGAAGAGCTTTTACTATTTGACCTATAATTAAGTCATATACTGAAGATTTCTTTGGATTTAGGTTAAGATTGATTTTCTCTGTGACAGGAAATATATTACAGTTACCCATTTTATTTACTGGTGGTATGTTTTCCTCTGCAGTTTGTCTAGGTAGAGGCTAGAACGTGTTCTCGAGGTGGGTTGCAAACAACGAAGCTTTTTGCTTTGCAAGCCCATATTCCATCTTCATTTTTAACTGGTGGAGTTTGTAGTTTAGGTCGTTTTAAACATTTTGTCGCTTTCCAAAGGGAGTATTCGGTATCTTTTTCCCCAGTAAGGCCACTTATAGGTATTTATTAATCAATTCGTTCTCGATTTCTTTAATTAGCAACTTTAGTTTATTGTACAAAAAATTTAGAGTTGTTTTATATTCTGGCGATCGATTTCTTTGCCAGGCCTTTCTTGCTTTTCGTTTTGCTGCATCAATCTATATAAAGTGTGTGATCTATATAAAGATCTATATAAAGTGCGTGATGTTTTCTTTTATAAACAGTGACGAGCCTCCTCTTGTCCTTCTTGCTGAATAAATGGCGTGGTAACAGCTGTACTGTATTTTAAGATATGAAGTTGATCAAAATAGGTTTCCGATACTAGGCATATATCTATTTTTTCAATATTTAGCAAAATTTCTAATTCTGGAATATGTTGCATTAGCGCATTTGTATTCCAGGTTACTATTCTTAATGTTTTATTTGTTGTTGTTCGCAACATTTTAATAGAGCATGGATTTCATTGCATTTAGAGAGTCTTGCTTATCTAACCTGTTGCTTAGAGCTTGAAGACATTTCTCGTTTAGCTAGACGAATGTTAAGATCTTCCATGCTTCTTAGTATCTTTTGGAGTACTGTTGTATCCTCGGTAGTGCCCTTCGAAATAACTGGTTTTATCATGAACACTTGCGAGTAAGTTTTGGTTCGCCCGTTTTGTTAGAATGAGGTTTTGGTTGCTCTTTGGTGAAAGCTTGATTCATTTTTCCCGGTATTGCTGGATTTTATTTTTGTGTTTTATTTCTTATTCTTGTAGCTCCTTAGCTAGACACATCCTCGGTAGTTTGCGGGATGTGTCTTATTGCAATTAACACATTTTGCAGCAATATTTTTACTAACCAGGCATATTTGAGCATGAAGCTTTCCGGCACATTTCACGCATCTAGTCTCGCGTTGGCAATATTTCTGCGTATGATTAAAACAAACCTTGAAAATTTTGCACTGCGGTATTAAACCGCTATATTTTTCAATGGCTCTATATTAACTCTCATGTTTTGTATTGCCTTGACATTATACACATCTTCTACTTTTTGTTTTTTTTTATTAAAAGTAACCATAAATGGTGGAAGCTCTCTTTTGTTAATTTGAACTCCTTGTTCAGTTTCGATTTTTCTGCCTTAATAAATTAAGCTTTGTAGCCAAAGCTCTATAGGTTTCAGAGTCTGCAACATTAATTTTCCCGACGCCATTATTTAGAGATACGAGTTTGTATTCGGCTATTTTAATCGATTTCATAATGCATAGTGGAGAAATTTGATATCTCTACGCCATTTATTGGTGGAGGTGATTTCTCTTTTGGTTTATACTTTTAACGCTATTTGCCGTAGGCACTTGGCGAAACACACTTATACTTAATAAACACATTTTTATTAATCACTTGTTTTTTGTTCCGCAGAATGTTTTGAATGTCTTTCAAAAAGTTTAAAAAATCACTCGATCGATTTCGACTTGTTAGGTCATCATCAGAGAGTAGATACTCCTGATGATGACCTAACAAGTCGAAATCGATCGAGTGATTTTTTAAACTTTTTGAAAGACATTCAAAACATTCTGCGGAACAAAAAACAAGTGATTAATAAAAATGTGTTTATTAAGTCTTTTGGTTTAGTTGGTTGTTGTTCTAGAGCTAGTTGTTTCTTGGTGATTATCTGGTTTCTAGAAACCTCTTTTGAAATTGATGGTAAAGTTTCTGACATTTCTGGTGAGTGTTGAGGTTTCCTTTTCTTACTTGGTCTTTTACTCCTGTTTAAGATCCAAATTGTTTCTCTTTCTAATTCTTCTTCATCCGTATGGAATGGATTAATGGCATCATTGATTGCAGGGCTAGGTGCCGTCCCAAGTCTTATCTTTGTGTTAGTGCTGGACGGTTTTAGAGATAAATTTTTGTGATTGGTTGTAATTTTAACTAGCGCCGTTGGTAATAGTACACAGTCTTCATCTTTCTCATCTGCTTCGTTTGTCTATAGTCCCTGCTTCATTTGTTGTTCTCGCATTACCATTTTCCTTGAGTAGTAATTGCTGATGCCGTCCCCCACATTGCTTGACATGATTGATTGAGCGTGCAATTCAGTGAGACGAGTTGGTTTTTCTCATAAATACTCATCGTTTTATGTTTTCCACAATCTTGAGTTTGGTGTCCCCTTTTACAAACATTAAATGAGGTTTTTACATCTGATGCCAACAGTAGTGTTACTGGTGGATTGTATTTCGCTTTAAATGTTTAGGTTACGAAAAACAGTTACCAAGGCTATGAAGCGTTTTTCAAGAAATTTCATAAAACTTTCTAAACTTTGAATGTCTCTTGAATTTTCTAATGACATCACGTATAATCTCACTGTCAAGTTTGGTTGCTTGGTCACCAGTGCATGTTAGATAATTCATTTTATGTGTATTTGTTAGTGTTTTGTTGTTATGAACTAACTTGTCGAAGACATCAAAAAACCGCATCCATTTCATAAGCTCTCCATTAAAGTAAGGTATGCTGATTTTTGGAAGTTTAACCTGTAATGAATCCTCCGTATTATGCCTTAAACGGTCCAGTGATGTTTGGACAGCTATCACTGTTTGGTCGTACGATTCTCGTATATTATCGTCAGTTCCCTCAGTGAAATATGGTAGTGTTGTTTCTTCTTCGTCTGAGGTTTCGAGGAATATATTTTCATAATGATCTGTGATTTGGTTCAAGAATCTCTCCATGTGAGTGAGCGCAAATCTTAAGGGGTCGATTTTTTTTTATCATTTAAAACTACTTATCCAATCGTTCTAAAATTTTAACACGTTGATCTACATATATTTCTGCTCAGAATGAACTACGGAAGGAATAATCGGCTTTCAATTTTTTGAGTTACAACTAATTGGGGGGACAAAAAAGCTGCATTTTCGATTTTTTTTTTATATTTTTCAACCATTTTTTTTCCTTTTAGTTCATTCCAAGGGCGATTTAATGCTGAATAAAACCCCATTTTATTTTTTTATTTAAACGTTTCTGAGAGCAGTTATGATGCACGCCACGTATTTTCAGTGTTTTTTAAAAACCCTTGTAGCAGACGACAGTGGGCTAAAAAAAATCTAGAAAATTTTGTTTTTGTATACTTTAAGTTAAATAAAATGTCAATGGAAAGTTTCATTAAAATATCTCTTTTTATTCAAAAAAAAAAAAATTGAAATTTTGAAAAACTTTATGTCCCCTTAAAACGTGTTCAGATTTCTTATCGTTGTTAAGTTTCTGGGTGCCATCCTGTTCTTTCCATAGATTCTGTGATTTCAATGTTTTGTTGACAAGCGTAACGGTCGATTTGTTTGTTACGTGACGTATCATCTCCTCGGTTTTTTGGTGGGAATTTCATCTTATTTCCTTGACCATCATCAGTGGAGGTTTGTTCTGCACCAGTATTGAGGCGCACACGCATGTCTTCCAAAAAAGTGGTATATGTGTCGACCACTTTCTTTCACCGTGGTAATGGTTTGTTCGAAGCTCGAATCTTGTTGTCGTTGATTAAGTAGCCAGCATACAATGATTTTCATGCGGCCTACTCGCGCCTTTGATTTCCATCTTGCAGTTGCTGTTAAGCTAAACCAGAACTCAGCTATTTCTTTTTCTATATTTAAAAAAACTGGGAGATTCATGTACTATAAATTGAAATAATGTAACAAAAACATGTAACGCTAATCGTCTGGTGATGGTTTCTTCTACAGTTTGATGTTTGTATGCATTCTCCGTCGAATGTCCGCTAGGTTGCATTTACGGCCACGTACTATTTGACTATTACATCGTTTTGACTCGTCTTTTTGGTCGCTCTCTACTATTGGTTCATCCTGTTTCTGACCCTTTCTTTGCCTTTCAACAAACAACACGTATCACCTTAGCATATCTATCTCTCACGGCCTTTTGCATCGCTCTAACTTTAGCAACCAACTCCACTGACGGACTCGCCCTTATCAAGCTTACTGGAATCTTCTTTTAGGTTTTGCAGGCTCTCCCCTCACAGTTGCCGTTTGCTGTGGAGTTGAATCTTGCATAATTATCTGGCATATGACTGTCCCTATCTAAGTTTTAACTTAGTCTAGCTCCTTTCTGTTACGCACACAACAATTCAAAATGAGTGCGCTGAGCTGCTCTTCTGCGCCAACAATTTTCGGAGACTTCAAAATTCCTCTTAAGTTTCCGCAACTGGTTCGGTCGAAAACGTTTTATTTAGCTGGTCATCCATACTAGTTTGCGAGGTTTTCGTTTTGGGGCATGCCTCCTGTTGCTTAATATTATTTTCAACCTTCTGCCTGATTTTACCCTCCAAATTCCTTGAGCTGGCCGTTGACTTTCACCTCTAGAGAAATTATTTCTCCTCTTAGCACTTTATTTTGAAAGATCTTGAGTGTGCTGAATTTGGTTAAGTTTCTAGTCTTGCTCTGCTCGTAGTTTTTTAAGTTAAAGAAACAACATAGATCGAACACAATTTATAAATAAGGAACTATGTCATTCGTATATCGTGGACTGACTCAATATCAATTCAAGCCTATGACAATTCATCGAAAACGACGAATCACCTATATGTATATGGTTTTTGTTGGAGGACACAACACATTTACATCCTCGGCAGCGATGTTCTCCTCATAATTGCTAAACTTAATGTTTTTCCAGCATGAGAAAGGTTTGCGTAAATTAGCTCAAATAGTTAATGGAGCCTTCAGACTGAAATATGGTGCACGTTCCTGGAAGGTGGCTAAGGTAATTATGATTTCTAAATGAGGTGAACTAGCAAATGATAAAAAATCCTTTAAACCCGATATAAGTATTTCAATCAATTTGGGCTTAGAGAAAATCATTCTACTTGGACAATGTCACAGAATAACGGATATTATTCAGAATGCACTTGTTAAGTTAAGATCGAAAGAGCATATCAGCGTTCAATCCGAGCGAGCAATTTCGTTCAATCTTTATTCTAGCCCAGAATTGTTTTTTCAAATTTTAAATATTAAAATCAAAATTAAAAATTAAGTAAAAATTATAATTCTGGGATTTTATAAAATAACGAAGAGCTATTTGTTGTGCTATAAAACATAAAGACCATTGACTGAATGCATTCTATGCGACCACGCTACATATAAAATTCATTCCATTACTGGCGTCTGATGCACAAAGACATACCAGGCCGAATCCCTCTGGATATTTTATGATATACTCACCCAAACCATTATAGCTCTATTCACAAAATGCAAATCGGGTTAAAATTAAAACTAGAACTAAGAGCTAACTGTGCAACCTTGTTTAGAATATAATATTTTCCGTTACTAGCCATCGATATATCTATAGACAGATCAAACTATAGCCTTTTTGACTCCCTATACTGAAGCTTATCCATACGATTGAGTGTCGCTTAGAATACATTCAGTCAATGGGTGCTTTCAGGACTCCTATCATGATTACTGAAATTACCGCCAATTTGATTTGAAAATTTCATAGTGCTAAACATTTTTGTAACGTTGGCCGCGATTTTACTCAACATGTTCCCAACTGCTGGTTGTCTTGAAAGCGCCCAATGGCCTTTTATTGACCATGTTTTTATAGCACAACAAATAGCTCTTCGTTATTTTATAAAATCCCAGAATTATAATTTTTACTTAATTTTTAATTTTGATTTTAATATTTAAAATTTGAAAAAAAATTCTGAGCTAGAGTAAAATTTCGAGATTGAATGAAATTACTATATTAAATTCTGGACTGGAATATCACTGCACTTTTAGTGTTACCCGATGAATTTGTTTTAATTTTTCTAGGACAAAATTCTGGGCTAACTTCGCATACATGTGATGAGTAGGAATTCTGATCTCACAATACATAACAAATTAACCGGACAAGTGGTGCAGTGGTTAAAGCTTCGGCACTTGGACCGGGAGGTACTGCGGGTTCGAATCCCATCAGAGGCAGGATGCAAATCGAATTTTCATCATCGATTATAATCGGCGATGTTAATAAACACAACTTAGACCCTCTGATGGAGTGCAGAATTCAACGCCGACCCACCGTCCATGTCAATGTACAGGTTGACATGGAGCTTGCAATGTGCAGGTGGTATACTGTAATTGTGTGAGTAGGTGAATAGGTGAATGGGTTAATGATGTGGCGTGAATGCGTGGTATCACAATGGGCCAAAAATGGCCTAAGTGTCAACCACTGAAACCTAAAAACCTACATAACAAATTGCTTCTGTACCGGTAAATGCTAAAACCAATATGGGCCTATGGTATCCCGTCATTTTGGATTTTGCCAAGAAGACCAATGTCCACATGATACAATGTTTCCAAAATAAAGTGCTGCGTGAGATTATAAATACTCCATGGTACACGAGGAAAGACAACCTCATCGGTACTTAAAGATGGAATTAAAGGATTAAAGAAACAGCCAAGGAAAACACGTACAGCGATTATCTCGGTAGGAAAGTGCTAACATACGTCATTTGTTCGACCCCTTCGAGAAAACCGAGAAAATTATTTAGGATAGATGAATTACTAGATGATCTCTGAATCAGTTGTAAAACTGATATTGGTTCTCAATATTCCAGAAACATATTCGCAATTCACATTTTCATAGATTCCAATCAGTGGATAAGTGGATGAGCTTTTACATAATTTCGTTAATTTCAGAACCATGTACCAATCTCATTCGATCTATGTTTTATTCCTTTCAATAAAACATTCATATTAGAATTCCATTTTTACCATACCGTCCCAATTAGTGGAAACGGTATGTGGCTTACGAATTTGAAAACAAGCAATCTGTTAAAGGTAATATAATGTTCTAAAATTTTGTATTATTAAATATATTTAATTGGACAACTTATTCTTTAATGTCATAGTCGAATTATTTGGGGTTTTATTGATTTAGTTTCCGCGCCAAGGAAGAGTTCGATTGCGAGATGCCATAGTTTATTCGAAACACGAATCTTAGATACATAGTTTAGAAAAATTTTGTGTTCAAAATTTTTATTTAGAGAGAACTGTTGAGGAAAAGTGTACACTAACCCGCCTGAGCTGAAAAATTGGTTCAAATTGTCCTAGTTATAACTCTTATTTCAGTATAGCAATACATCAGTAGCTTAGGTGAGCTATGTAATTGATTCTGCACTCTGTACATGATATATCATTAAATTTCAAAGTATTCGAAAAAACAAATAAAATTAAGATCTAAAATAAATGCAATCAATCATTCCAATATTACAACGAAATTTATAAACAATACCCCTAGTGCAGTAAAAACAAAACCAATTGAATTAAGATATTAAATTTCCGAAACCGTACACATAAAACTAAAATTCCCACCGTACATTTTATATGTACACCAGTAAGAACAAAATCTTATATTATTAATTAGCCGGAATACAAATAAAAGCAACGTTCTGAGTCATCAACATTATCTTATAAGTAAAATCAAAATATTTTGCCTAGCACAACATTTTTCTATGATACTCAATGTATTTTTAAGATTCGTCTATATTCTTCGTATGTTTAACCATAAAATGATATTTTCATCTTGATACTCGCTATCATATTGATTGCAATTCCATAGTTTTCTCCCAGTGATTGTGCCAAAATTTATAACTTATATTTTTTTTTTGTGGTTGGAGGACATAATATTTGCCAAGTCATTCGATTTTAGAATAGATAAACAGCGTTTCATAAACTTTGTTTGAACAGAATATACTTTGTAATTGGACTACATATTATGTTAAAAATCCGATACTAACGGAACTGAAATGTTTCGAGGTACACAGTTTAAAAGCTGCTGTCATAGAAAATTATCTTGAATTTATTATTAAATAATTTATAATTAAAATTAAATATGATGGCGAAGCATTTTTACAGTGTTTTGTCAACAAATTCTCATGTTATAAAATTATCAAGATTAATCTCTGTACTTGAAAGGTTGATTTCAATCAAGGTTAAATTATTTTTCAGGTTTTAAAGTTAAAGTTATGTAAGGTGTACTATATGGTATGCACACCAGTACTCATATACAATGAATGAAATATTGTCCATTTCTAAATAACACATTTAGAACATTTCTTTCTAACCGTAGAAGTTAGATAGCCATTACAAATTATGTTTTTTAACTTTACTTCGAAATATGGGTCAACAAACCTATATATCGTGTCGGTTAAAAGTAGTTTATTAGGAAATTTCGTAAGAAGCATTTTAAAGTATTTGAAATTCTGGAATGATTGTCTAGCTACTAGAAAAGTATTAAAAGGTGATCTGGGCTATTGATATTCAGTCGTCTCTACAGACCTAAGTTACAAATATAAATTTGAATATTTTTATTTATATATATTTACATCATTTTAATCTAGCGAATTATTATAATAATCCGCTAAAAAATTTCTATTCCTTTATTATCTCGCATTTTATATATTTTCCAAATATGTTGGGTTTTTCTGGATTGCTACTATAATCCAGAACAATCCAAAATTTCACAGCTCTTACCGGCTTTTAATAAAGAAAATTAAACTGTACGTTTCCAGTATTTAAATAGAAGTGGCATGGCAAGGAGCGAGACGACATTCTTTTTTTAACAAAATCCGATCACATATTACTTCAGTCAGTCGAGGCTATGTTATTAGATTTTTTTTCTAACCTCTACTGAAGCTATTCAGACCAACTTTAGTAGAGTGTTATATTCAGCTCTTTTATTTTCGAAAGGTCGTCTATCATGCTTTTACCTCATTTCTGCCGTTTGACTAAATCTATCATCTTCTCCAGACCTTTGCAGCTTCTACAGAAGTCATTCGATTAAAGACCCTGCTTTCCACTGGTTTTTCCACAAGTTCCGTGAGTACTGGTATGGCCGTTCGTAACTCTTGTTGTTTACAGTGAAGAGTTAACGCACACGAGCGCGCCTAATCCAGTTTTGGTCATACTTTTCTCGGTATACTAAAGGCGCCCGATAGAACTTGAAATTGTAAAAAATAACACAAAAAATTAAATTGTAATCAAATTTTTTTTTTGTTCGAAAGATCAATACATGGCATTAATATTTGAAAATGATTTCGGACATATGGGCACCACGGCTGTTCCTGGACGAAACGAAATTTTGGGCCACTTTTTCGAGTACTGCTGGCCGTATGTCACGAATAACACGAACAATGCCTCCAAGGTGTCAATTGTTGCTGGTTTATCAGCATTTACCAGTGACTTCGCGTAGCCCCACAGGAAATAATCGAGAGGGGTCAAATCGCACGACCTTGGAGGCCAATTGACTGACAGGTCCATTTCTCGAAATCAACTTCACCGTATGGCACGTAGCGCCATCCTGTTGAAACCACATATCGTCCGGGTCAATGTCATCCATATTTTCAAACAAAAAATCATTGATCATGGTGCGATGTCAATTTCCATTGACCGTAACGCGATTCCCGGCCTCATTTTCGAAGAAATAAGGTCCGATGATGCCACCAGCGTAAACCGCGCCAAATGAAGCATTCTGGATCACAAGAGATTGGTCTCGCGGCAATTTTGTTTATTAACAAACCCGTTAAGCCAAAAATGAGCCTCATCGCTGAACATCACAAAGTCGTCTATATAAGTTGCGCGAATCGACGACTGATTTTCAAGGTAAACTTTAATAATTTCGTAGCGTTGTTCAAGCGTGAGTCTATTCATAATGATTTGCCAAAGTATACTGAGATCTGCCAGAGTATATTTTTCATAAAAATTTAATTTTTTGTTTTATTTTATACAATTTCAAGTTCTATCAGGCTTATAAAAACACCCGTCATATGCGAAGTTCATAGTCCATCTAGCGCAACAATTTTTACCTCTTTCCAAAGCCCTAGCTTAAGTGCCTTGATGGGCACCTCCACGTACCCTTTCCAGTTGCCGGTGGGACTACGCTTCCCGAAACGTTCGAGTGATTAAAGGCCTAAACTGCCTAGATTTTTGGCAGTTCATCCATCTTGTTAAGAGGTGAGTAGCAACAACTCACGCCGCTTGACTAATTGGGCCATCTTCTAAAATCACGAGAAATTTGGAAACAAATTTTCATCAAGAAAATAGGATGCAAAACGACTCAGGAAAATGAGCTGATCCTTACCTAATTCACATTGATATTGTAAAAGTTTGTTTTTCATTATCGCACAATCAGCAGTTTTAACCCTTTTCCATAATACCAAATGAAGCGGAAAATTAAAACTGTTATGATTTGCTTGAAATTTGGTACGCAAATGAAAAAAAAACACTTTATTACCTTTTGCACCCACCCAGAAAATAGAAAATTGTCACTTAAAAAATTCGTCGCAAAACTACTCAATTGACTTGGAAAGTTGTTTTTAGCTTCCGTATTTCCATGAGGTTTTTTCGGGTTGTTATAAACAAATTTCAGGGATACAAATTTCAGAAACACAAACTAGTTTGATGATTTTTTTCTAGCACCACCTAGTGTGAATAGTGGTCTTTGGATTTGAATGGTGAAAGTGCGATAAGTGCTTACGTAATTTTTCAAGACAGTTTCAATGGTATTACACATAAGCATTCCATAACAGTGTAATTTGTGAACTAAAGTACTGATAACAAAATGCTTGGTGTAAGACCTTTCAGACGATATGCTTTTATGGAAACAGAAAAATGGGCGTAATTTTACTTTAAATTTTTTAAATTCCAAAATGCAGGATTGTTTACTATCATTTTTAGGAGGGAAAAGCTAATTTTATCCGGAAAATTTTTAGATTTTCTGGAAAAAATTTCACTTTTTTATTTTTTCAATAGTTTTTTTTTTATTTTTATTAATAATGATTGCTTTGCAAACCTTGCAGACACAGATCAAAGAGTTTCTTTCGCTTTTATCGCTTTTTCTGATAGTGCCACAAATGTTAAAAAAAATCTTCTTTTCAAAAATCAACTTTTGTAAATATAAATTTTTTTTAATGTAATTTTAATTCGTTGTATACCTTAGAGGTATAAGTCCCCAAACCCCCGCTTTGCGAGAATGTATACAATTCTTTAAGTGTCAAATTTTATGTATAATTTTAAACTAATTTAAAAAAAAAATGCACAAATTTCAAAATTTTCCTAGAAAAACTGTTAAGATACAATCCTAATATCAAAATTTTTATAAAAATTACACATTTGTACGTATTTTGAATAAAATAATACGCATTTTTTTTTATGAAAATTTTCCTGGAAAATGGGGTAATTTTCCGGAAAAATTTAGCTTCCTCCTGCTAAAAACTGTTGATAAAGAAAACTGCATTTAAATTTTTTTTAAATTTATACTCCTTACCTGATTTTCTCGATGTATGTAAAGATGAACGGAAAGTAAACTTTATCCAAAAAATAGAACTTCAGCGCAACAACGATAGTTTTGAGAACTAATCGGCTAAACTTGTGGCTAAAGTTTTATATGCATCGGGACATTTTGTACTTATCTTCCAAACCAACACCGATTTCATTAAAGCTTGTATATTTGCAAACTCTGTAAAGCAAATCACATTGCAAACTTGCGTTGTTGTTGCTGCTAATATTGTTGATGTAGAGGCACTGGTTGGGTAGTTTCATTAACCTGCTGCTGATAGCTCTTCAACTTCTTGATCAGTTTACCTTGCAAGTTCGTCATCATCTGTATGGAACTCAGTGTTAATACAAGCATTTGTGCTATTTTCATTATAACTAGTAAGAGGTGTGTTCCCAAAATTTATATCAGGTTTGTTTTCTTTAGCTGCTTTTTTTAACTTAGCAATTTCATTGCTAAGTTGTGATGCATTTTTTCTATTACACTAAGTCTTGTGCGTCGTTCAGCATTTTCGTTTTCCTGCTGAGTTGTGCAGTTGGGGTACCACCTCGGCTAACAATTTTTTTTTGTTGTGAACTCATTGCTTTAAATACTTGTTATTGAAGCGCTATAATAACCTAACCAGTGAAATTGGTCAGTGGAGAAAACATCATTTGCTCGGTTCTCGTTGTACGGTTATTCCACTTTTTCTCGGTGGCCAGAACCTCATTGCTGATTAGCAGGGAGAGCCATGTGCAGGTGAGGTTGACATTTCGCCTGTTATACTGACCTTCTAGACCGACGCCCCTTCCCGGCCAACGTAGTGGCTGGGCTACAAAATTGTCGATATATAATGAGCGCATTTTTTGCGCCCATTATATTTCGATAATTTAAATCTTTGCTATCCCTGTGATTTCCGCTCAAACAGATCATCAATGCAGTTGCCTATATTTTAGTTCAAATCAGCCATTAGCATACGCTGATGACATACGCATTTTAGGCCGAACATCGTTTCCCTAAAAGATGTCCTATACCATTAGAGAAGATAGCTCATCATAATATTACATTAAAATTTTTAAGTCTCACAACTCAAATGAAAGTTAATATAGATCTTTCTTGTCTGCTGATTTTCCGCACCAAACTGTGACTCTTAAGTGGCTGCAACGAACGCTGTTGAAATGGAGATGCGCTTCATCGGCCATTATAATTTTTTTCATAAAATTTTAATCATCCGTTAATAATTCGTTAAATTTTGGACAAAATTTTAAGCGGGTTGCATGTCTTGCGGCAAAATTTCATGTAACATTTGTACGGAAACAGTAATAATTTTTTTTCATTATTGTACGCAGTGAAGTTCTGGTCATTTGAAGCTGAGTGGCACGTTTACGAGTCGATGTTTCAGGTTCTCATTTATGCTCTCCCGAACTAGTTCGATATTATCTTGGCTTCGTGCTTCAAGCGGTCTTCCACTCCGAGATAAGTCACTAATACATCCTGATGACTGAAAACGAGCGACTAGATTGCGTACTTGATTTCGTGATGGTGCATTTATGATGCTAAAAAAATTTCGAAATTTTCTTTTGGTTTGAATTATTGAATTTTGACTAGCAAAATAAAACTCAAGAACTCGTTCCCCAATCGTATACATGGCAACTGAATCTCCCAAACGTTGTTTCTAATACTGAAAAATAAAATGAAGAATAAAAATATACAAAATAATTTTTTTTTATCAAAAATACAATGTTCAGTGACTTATGGCTCACCCTGTATAAGGCACAGATCAGACCAGTGGTTAACTTTGGTTCTGAATCATGGTCTCAAACAGCAATAGATATGCAGTAACTTGTTGTATTCGAACATGAAATAGCTAATATGTTGCGCGGGTCAACAACAGAAAGCGATGACTACAGATTGAATCGAATGAATCATTAGATACGAAATTATCTCAATTCATAAAATTATCTAGATCGAAGTCCCATCCATACACCCTCCTTACACATAACAAAAGAAGGGTAGATCAGGTTTATTACTATAGCATAAAAAACGACCCTGTGTTATAAACACCTGACTGATTAATTAGCCAGTAAAGAATATAGTTAGTCGGTTAGTCCAGGACAATCACAATTAATAATTCTGATTTTGAAAATTAAGAGTTTGCTTTGAGATATTTCATTAAAATGATGATGATGTACTCTAAATAACATAAATGAAACCAAAAATCATAATCAGCATTCAACTGAAATTTAATTGAATAATGTCTCGATACATTTTAGAAAATAAACAATTATAAAATTAAATTAGATTTAATTCGCTAAAGCACATGATAATCTTAGAAATTATTAAATTTAAATAAGATTAATGAAAATCACTTAAGATGCTTTCAAAAGGTGGCCAAGTAAATTTTATTAATTACTACACCGTTACGTAAAGTCAAAAGCATTTTCTGAAATTAGAATTGCATCCTGGAACATTTTTTATTATTTGATTTAATTTCTCAAATAATTCTGCAACCCGGAAATCAAAATCCCGGAAATGAAAATCCCGGAAACCAAAAATCCCGGATATAATAATTCCGGATTTAAAAAACCGGAAATCGAAATCCCGGAAATAAGAATTAAAAATCCCGGAAATAAAATATTCTTAAATCAATATAAACGGTCTCAGTCAATTTTTAACTGAAATTAAAAATAGGTATGTTGCATGGAAATTGTATTCTGTAATGAATTTTGGAAGAAGTTCTGGAATACGGACACCTGGAATGGAACTCAACCATTTCTTAATCGATTACGAAGGGATTGGGTATGTTGGATAGAAATGGGATTAGGAGGAAGTTCTGGAATATGGCTACCTAGGACGGAACACAAACATTTCTTAACAGTTTATGATGAAATTAGGCTTGTTGGATGAACTTGATCAACAAAATTTTATGATCCACAAGAAGCTCACTTGTCAAAATATCGGTTTGTCAATATTCGACAAAATTATTGTACCATTTCTTGCACCAGTAAGTATGTAAATGTTCCACAATTTCTTAAAATTCAGCTGTTATTGTAGAATTTTCTCTGAAATCGTGATTTCCGCTAAAATTTTAGTAATATTAAGTGAATTCATTTTGTTGTAATTTTAATTTGGAAACCATTTCGTTTTAATAGATTTGTATAATTTGAAACCAGGCCATTGTGTAACTGTAAGGAAAATGAGCTGGAGCAATTCTGTTGCAAAGTTAATACGTTTAAGTACTCGTATACGAATAGCGAATCGATTTTATTGTAAATTTTTTTCTCTATCTCTTTCTAGCTTTCACAACCAATGATTTTGCTCCCTGTGCGATGACCATTCAACTATCTTGGTTCATCGCACGCACCCACCAGTAACGACATTTTATTGTTTACAAATTATGTTCAAAGTCGCTGGGTCTCCCATCGTTCAGAAAGCTCCTCCTGATCATAGTTCGTAACGAGAAGATCATTAAGATTAGATATCAAAGCAGCACCAAGTGTGATCGGGTGAAATTTCAGTTATACTCTACTTATAGTGGCGACTACTTCCTCTACTGTGTGATACGGGACAAGTACCTCCTCGCCCGATGGATCAATAGCTCGAATAGGGGTCACTTCGCCGTTACAATTAAGTAGATTTTTGAAGTAAGATGCTTTAACTGAGCCACGTTTTTCCAAACTCTGCATCCATGTCTTTGATGGCTGTGGATTTTGGAAGGAAACCTTAGGAAGATTTCTGGCATTGGCAAAGCAGTATCTTGAGTTTCCGTTTTCCACTTGGAAGCTGATGCTTTTGATACAAGTCCTCATATATTCACTCTTCTTTTTTCAGAGGCATTTGGAAGTATCTTTCTTGGCGCGGAGAAACCCCTGAGTGCTCCTATAGTGTTACAACTACGAGTAACCATTTTTTTTTACTTAGCTTTTAGTTTATTTTCAGGATTTTATGGCATTGCTAATTGAACCAAACACTCCGTTGGTGAAGATACGTGGTTTTCATTATGCCGGCATATATTTTTAGTAGTAACACACATCGCGCGATCCTTCAAATAAAAGGTTGATAGCTGCCTTAAATTTGTGCATTTTATAGCTCAACGGAAATTCAAAACCGTTTAGCGAATACCACTTCTTAGATCTTCGATAAATAAATTCGCTCTTGGTTCCCTCACTTCCAGGTTTCAGCAACTTCTTCGTAAACTTGTGTGCATCGACCGTTTCTCTTGTTGCGCTTCCTGTTACTCGTTGGGACTTCTTTTATAGGCGAGAATATACATATTTGTTGTTTTTCTCGTTAAACTTGGCTTGATTTATTTCTCCCCACTCAAATATTGTACCTACAAAATAGGGTTAACAGTGCTATCGAACAAATCGTTGGTGCATAATAAAAACAAAGTCAATGACAAAACTGGCGCCCTATCATGATTTCCGCGGCGAGTCTTAAAATTTCCAATATGTACTTTTCGATCCGCTTCAATTTTCCTATCATCGAATTCCTTTATCGAAAAGATTATAAACGCACTCGTTTAACGTCATTAACGTACCCATTAAACGTCATAAACTCAATCATTTAATGTCAGCTGATGACATTTGTCAGTGTATATGCCATTAGTTTGCACATCAATTTTATTTTGATTTGAGTGGTAATTGTGATTTGTGTCGAATTAATTTTTTTTTTCGTTTTTTTATTGGGATACTTGAATAACTGTTGCAATAATTTGGACCCTGTGCTCTAGTATGAACTTTACAAATTTTCCACAGCCGGTTTGGTTTTTTCCTTTCATATTATAAGTTAATTTGCAGGTTGGGTAGTATTTGACGTCTTTACAAACTTTTTTCCACCCATCTGGATTTCTCACTAAGGGGCCTTCAGCATTTACTTGAGTTGTCAACTCGTTCCATAAAAAATTCGACTTTTTTTATATTACGTACATACTAATTTGTTAGTTGCCAAATCCCTATGATTCTCCATAAAATCAACAATATCCTCAAATTGTTTAGGGGTTGATTTGGAAACTTTCGCTGTTAAAAAATAATTTATTTTTGATGGTGTTATTTTTCTCGCCATCGAATAGATGGCGAAAAAGTATCGTGTTTGGTGATTCCAAATTCACGATATCGTGTAAACATATTTCGCGGCGGAGATCATGATATTGCCTCTGATTATCGAGGGACTCCAGCATTTACGGAGTATGTTGTTAGTGATCTCCCGTTTAGCACAACGTCGATCTTTCAGTCTTTAAGAAAACTTTATATCGACAAGTTTATAAATGAGACTCTTACGCCAAAAGCCTTCACTAGATATTGGTTAATATATTTCTCAAAAACTTCGGCAATGGGCAACACAATTGATATTGGCGAGTACTTCGAGGGGTAAGTTTAATCACAATCACGTTTTAGAACTAGTTGTACCATCGTGCTCTTGCAGGCGTTCGTGTATTTGCCTTGCTTATAGGAAAGGAGAAAAAGTTTATTGGCTGCCTTACTTTCGTCCATTGCCTTCCGGTGTCTGAAGACAATTTCCTCCGAACCACAATATGGCATTGAGGGATGCGTAATTCCATCGGTGACCGCTAAGGTCGAGTTCGATGTGGTGGCGTTTGCCAGTAAGTCGGCCTACAAATATGGGTCCACCACCAAAGTACCGTCTACGCATTTCAATGCTGAAATGGATGTTTTAGGAATATTTGCAATCGATCGGAGATTTTCAACTTCAGAGATTCTTTCAAAATTATTTTAGAATCCCATTTCCATCCAACATAGCAAGTCCCATCGCAATTTGTTAAGCAATGATCGAGTTCTGTTCTAGGTGGCCATATCCCAGAACTTCTTCCAAAAAATATTTAAAAATTTCATTTCCAACCAACAGGGTTTTCTCAAAACTGTATTCTGACTATCCAAAAATATTAAAACCAAAATTTATTATCTTTTTAAATTGATCTCGAAATCCAGGATTTTCGCATGATCTGGAATTTTGATATCTGGATATCGATTCCCAGGATTTTGGACGGTAATTTTGACGATTTATCAAAAATGTGAACGATAATCAGAAGCCTTTTTAGATTCTTTGTTGGAAAAGCTATAATATTCATCATATTTGGATGTCACTCGCCTAAACCTACTATCACCTGATCCAACAGTTGGGGCCTCCTGAACTTTAGGATCGGTGGTGAAGTATCTGCAAAATCGTCTGAAATAATTAACTTAAAAATTATCTTTTGTTCATCAGAAATCATTAGGAAATTGTTTGTACTTGAAAATAATGCAAATAGGAATCTGCAGACAGTTCTAAGATTAGAGCCATAATTTTAACTTTTTCCACTTTCATGCCTATTCATTTGGGTAGCCACCTCTAAAAAATACGTTCGGTAACGAATGAACTGTTCTTAAACTAAAGGGTGCTCCCATCTCTGTAAAAGAATAACATAAAAAGTTGTCGCGTTTCTTATCTAATTGTGACTTTTACTTAGATCGCATTACAAAAACAACTACATACCAAGAATTTAGTTCAACATAATTCTTTCGCACGGCTAATGGTATCCGGATGTTGGTTGGTTGTTTAATGTCTTTCTCAATATTAACCTAAATTACTTATCTAATTGGAATCGGATCTATTTCCGTTTAGCAATAGATAATTGGTTTGTAAATTGCACGCGTTTATGACGCGATATCGTCGCGTTACTTGCGCATTGCAAAAGTTGATTGGACTCTAAAAAATTAAATGTAAATATTGTTTCTGTTGTTCTCCAGTATGTAAATTATTATAAACAATTTCTTGTGAATGGACACAATAATAACAACAACAACAACAACAAAATATTAACAATTTTTATGAATGAATGAATGCGCGAGCAAAGCGGAAGCATACCGTTGTGTGTTTGATACGAGGATTAATTAATAAACTAATGTAAAATAAAATTGATAATGATGATGTTGTAGTTTTTATAGTTTTGTTTTACCTGAAGAACGTTTGTGTAACACTATATCTGTCTGTGTTTCTCTTCTTTTCCGATTTTTTATTTTGTCTTGTTATTATTTATTAACCACTTGGATTTCCGTTCCTCTTACAAAGCTCTTTTTTTTAAAATATACCCACGGGTATTAAACATGAACACACCCTCCTGAGGCCGCGGTGTTAATTCCTGGACAATTTAAAATTTTATTAAAGTATTGATTGTGCAATGTGTTTGTTGAAATTTGTCATTATCGCGCGCGCGAATTTTAAATGTAATTAATAAATTTGATAAGATGTATTTGGAGGTGGCCGCGCTCACCTACGCGTTTGTGTTTTACTATATGTTTCTTGTTTTTGATTTTTGTGTGTGTATATTATCGCTATCATATGTTGGAAGTGTGTACTGATAGTGGGTTGTGCGTGCGAGTGTGTTATACTAATAATAGATCTACCAGTATATTATATATGATTGAACAACAAAAGATTGTCTCTAATGAATATTAAACATGTAAATTGGTTTTTACGTATGCAACCTACGGTCAATCTAATCGCCACCATATAGTTGAAGTTAGCCTAAACAGCTACTTATATAGTAACAAATAGGCGTCGTTATAGAAAATAGATACTTAATGTTTTACTAGTATGTATCAAGTGCGCTCACGCTCTAATACTTTTGAAATCCCCACCTGGATTTATTATCGTTCAGCCGTATCAGTAATTTTTGCGATATCTAGTGTAAATTCTTAAAATATATTTGATTTGCTCTGTAATTCTTATATGTAGCTCAAATGTAGGTTGAAATGCTGTAGAACCGCAATCGATAGATTATTGAAATGACCTTGCGTGTGAATTTGTTAAGTTTTTTGCGAGGGCGTTAATAAAACCACTTGATCTTAAGTTGGTGTATAATTTGAGTAACACAATGTTACAATACATTCAAATTGCAAATTTATTTCGAAATTTTTAATATTTATCTAATAAAATGGAAAAATTATTACTCAAATTTTGATTTTTCACACATATTGAGCAAATATTATTTATTATCTTTTACGAAGTCATAATTTGAGCAAATTTCTCCCCGAACTTGCTTGTGATCAGTCAAATGCTCATTTTCAATTTCAACTTTTTATAACTTTGGGTAAAACACTACTTATGTAGTTTGAGCAAATTGTTGCTCAATTTTATGAATAATATCTACAAGGTACTTTGGTTGGTAATTTTTGAAATTTCGTTAAATTTGTTTGTTGCCATTATGAACATCATAATCAAATTGAGCAATTCCATATTTAAAATCTTGTCAATTTTTTTAATTTGTTGATTACTATTATTTATTACTGTGTAATTTAAATTATTGCTTGTTTTTTATGTGAATTGCTTGTTTTTTATGTGAATAGAATGAAACCTATTTTGTTTTGAATTTTAATTAAAAACTTAAGGTTTTATAGTTATTTTTTTAGTTTGACTAATCAGCCCAAAAAGTTTAATAGACTAGAATTTATCAAAACCGCGGCGTTTTCTTCGATAATCCATAACTTTTTACTAAAATTTATTTGTTATATTGAGCAAATTTTATTTTTGAAAGGAGTTAATTTACATAGGTTTGTAATTTACTACGTATTAATAAACAAAAGTGCTTGAAAGTAGTTGAAATATCCAATTGCAGAATTTTTCAATTCTAATTAAGTTTGTAAAATGAACGATAATTTATATTTGAGTATTATTGAGCAAATCTAGACTACTTATTCTACAAACTATCAAAATCAATTAAACGGCTTGGTTTTAAAATTTAGTTACTTATATTTAACTATAATCTGTTTATATTGATCGATTTTAACATGAATGAAATTCCTCCCATAACCCGACAGCCTAACTCTGTAGCCGAAACTAAAAATATTCCAATATATGCCAAATTTTTTCAACTATTTGCTCATATTTATCAATATCTAAAATAATTTGAACTTTTTCCCCATTTTTTTAATTCAAATTCTTAAAATACTAAACAAATCTAAATTTGCTTCTATCAATATCAAGTGTAATTATTACGCGTTTAGTATCCATTTTAAATTGATTTAAGGTATTCGTTGCTCAAATTATCTAATGTTAAGATAAAGGACTGATTTGCGCTAATTAATGTTAATGTTCTTATTTAAACTAGTCTCTTAAAATTTGTTGCCCAATATTATATAAGCCGCATCAAAACTCTTCCGTTCATATCAAAGTTAGTTGTTTTTTTATATTGAGCAAATCTATATTTATTTCAGCAAATTAATATAGAATTTAATTAATTAATTAATATAGAAAGAAGGGGAAGCCCTAATTAATATAGAATTTAAATATTAATTAGGGCATGCATATTTACTGAAATAACCAAACAATTAGTTTATATAGTTAAAAGCATTTTAAGTTTTTCTGTGAATGAAAAAGTTCAAAGTAATTTGAACACTTAAGCTCATTCCAAAAGTGAGCAAGGTCAGAAAACCTGAAATATTTGAAAAATTATTAATAGGATTATATAACTTTTCAATGATTAATGTTAATATCGATATTTATATTTAGTGCTGAAATTAGTTGCTAATTATAAAATTATTGCTCAATAAAAAAAATTATTGCTCAATTTGAGTACTCAGATTTAATCGTTTCTTCAAACTGCTCTCGAGTTTCTTTAACGATTTGAATTAGTTTTTCTCAATTTCTAATTCAGGATATTTTGGATATGCAATTCTGGTCAGTAAAAATATTTAATTTTGAAACTCTATACTTCAGTTTCTCAAACTTTATTAACTAAACAGCTTGGATGATTGCCCGTTACTGTTCGACGATCAATCTTTATTTCGGTGTATCATTTAATGTAATGATATTTGTCAGATTACCCTCACTCGTTAATTTCGAACAGCTACCTCCTTTGGCAACTTTGTCTAAACCATTTAAATTATGTTGAAATTCTATAGATTTTAATTTTCATCCAATGGAGTTTTATAGTTTACAAAATTATCTTGTTGAAAATTTTTATTATACCTGCCTGAGTATAGGCATCTTTGGAATGGTTGCTTTTATTCCTGAACAGTTATATTGCTCCACGATTAAGTTTCTTTCAATTCGTGCCGTACAGTCTGTCTTCAACGCTGTAATTTTTCGTATTCCCAGACTCAATTTTTATGGCCAATCCTTGTGTTGTTTTTCTGGGAATTAGGCTATCTGGTAAAATAACAAGCCGGCAATTTCGGATATTGTAACCCGCTGTGACTTTTAACGTCTTCCCACAGCTATACACCTAAATTTCCCCGACATTTTGAATTATATTATTCATGTGTCCTTAATTTTACTATTTCGAATGGCATTCTTGATCGGGCTGCTTCGATTCTAATGTCAATTGTCAGAGTTTTAGATCATCGACCAAATTGTATGTATTGTGCTCCTTAAAGTGGGACCGCTGGCACCTCAGCTCCTAAACGTTCTTAACTCTTTCGTAACTTCCCCCATACATTTTAAAATCTGTTTTGTCATTAAATATGGGGGGTTAGGTTTTCTGTTTTGCTGACGTTCTCCATCGGCGTGTGTGGAACAAATTTGTACACTTATCTTTAAAATTTTATCTTCAAGATGTTTCAACCAACCATCAACTTTTTGCATTTTTTGGTTTATTTTTCGTTTTATTTCTTTTGTTTACCGTTTTTATTTCGGATTCTAATGATCAATTCCTTGGAATACTGCCAGTTTGTTTGTAGAACTCGAACTCGCCCATATTTATCGGGGTAAATTTGCACTATAATTCTAGTTGGCCAGCTGTTCCCAGGATTTTCGAGATCTATCACGATTCAAAATTCGTATATGTCAATCTTTATAGACTATTTTGTTCATTTGCTAGAAATATTGACAAGTGACAAGTAACCGTGGCCCAAAAACTTTCAAACGATACGCCTATAAATTTGCCATCAGCGCCAAGGTGGTGGATTTGTAAACTTAGGTGCTAACACCAGAATTATTGTTTGCTCAAAGACCTCTCAAACGATATGTCACATGATTATTTTTATAGGAATGAAAAAAACACTGCATGCAACAACATAGTGGTAGTTTTCAGTTCTACGAGTAATGTGCTTCAGTTAAATTTTCGGAGTTCTTCAAGATATTTTCAATGATATTCAACGTGTGTATGATATGATCGGAGTTCTTCAAGATATTTTCAATGATATTCAACGTGTGATTTCCTATAGCAAGTACCCGACCTCCTTGGCGTACTATAGTCCATAAAGCTTTCCAATTCTCCGAATTAAAAATAGAGGAAGATAGTCCAAAAAAATTTCAAATCACATAAGCCACTTTCGAGTTGCCACCGATATCCAGAGTTCTTCGGCTCAACGACCTTCAAAATATCGACAAAAGTGATTTTGAGTTTAGATTATTTATTGCCAGAATTTGTATATGTTGATCCTACGGACATAAGTTAAATGATTTTTTATCAAGTTTTCTGACTCGCTGACTCCAATGACATGTTTGTCGTATTCTTAGAATTTACTACTAGTGGATGCTTCGTTTTTGTCCAAATGAAATGGTCTCAGGCACCAGCTACAACGGTCCTGTAGAATTTATACACATTCCACATGTCGTGTGCAATTTATAAATATACAGCATATGTGATTTAATGCATTTAGTACCTGTTTGGTTGATTGAAGTGAACTCAAAGGTAGCTCTTAGATTTTATTATTCTCCAGCACTTTCAAATTTATGAGATATGGCGTTGACCTACTTTATGATGATGTTGATGTTGATTATGTTGATTTATGTTTGAATCTTGATTTTTTTAAGCGCATATCCAAGTTTCCAGTAAAAGCGCATTTCCAAGTTCCCAAGGCCGTACTTATGGTTGTTTGCATATTCGCAGTCTTAATTTTTTAGTTGCTTAGCCCCTGGGACTTAAAGGTGCTTATGTAATTGTGTATTGCTCCATTTCTAAATCCGACTACATTTGTAAATGTTATGCTTGTTATTCGTAAGCTTTGGTCTTTAAAAAAGTGCCGTAACATCTTAAAAACCTATATTTCACGCGAATTTTTTACCGCTGGACATTTGTCCCACAGCTTAGAAAATTAATTCAAAGAAGCGCACATAAACTTTAAAACAAAACAATTGAGTTATCAAATTTGGTCGGAAATACAATATACACATTTTTTTATTATGTTATGTTATCCCAAATATTCAATTAAAATTTTGAATATTTATCAAGTGAATGACACTGTGAAGACAATTTTGGTATATTTTTTGAGTAACTCATACGTTCCACAAATTTTATTTCTATCAGTCCACAATTTTTATTAATTTTATGATTTTTTAGAAATTCAAATACGTTTTTTGAGTAACCCATACGTTTCACAACTACATCAAAAACTAAACATAGGTTCCACAAATTTTTAAATACCAAATTTTAAGTCTCATAACATAAGTATCACACCTGCATCGAAAACTAAACATATTTTTCACAAATTTTATTATTTTCTTGGTTCGAAATTTCCATTACTATTGTGATTTTGAAAATGAAGTTATTAAACACGATACACACGTTTTACATATTATATTGTGATTTTGATATAATTTTTTAAGTGACTCATAAGTACCACAGCTCCTTCAAAATCTGAACTGTATTACTATATATCTTAATTTTATTACTATTACCATTATGATTTTGAGAATAATTTTTTGAGTAACTTATAAGTATAGGAAACCATGGCCATAATATGTTCCACACATTTTATTATTGTTAAACTCTATAAATTTAGTGGCGAAGTTCTGATATAGTTCTTTGAGTGCTTCATAAGTACCGCAGCTTCATCTGAAACTAATTATACATACATTCTACAAATTTACAGGTTCCACAAATTTTATTACTTTTGTGATTTTGAGAAACTCCAATATAGTTTTTTGTACCTTAACTTAATCAAAAACTATACATACGTTCCACAAATCATACTTTTGTCGGGATAGAAAGTTTCATTAATTTTGTGCCTCTGAAAATTTTTAATTTGTTGTTGTTGTTGTTGATACCAAAACTTTAAATAGTTTTATTTAAACTTAGCATACGTCCTACAATTTTTTTATTATCTTATTTCAAAACATTCATTACTTTTGTTATTTGCAGAAATTCTGGTTTAATTTTTGAGTAACTTATAGGTACCACAGCTTCATCGAACGCTAAAACACGTTCCACAAATTTAATTTTTGCTTGAGTGCGCTTTAAAACTACCATAAATTTCAATATTTCAAACTTAATTGTTGTTCAAATTAGTGATATGAACTGTTATTTTGTTACAAGTGTGCTAGCCGAACAAAGAATACATAAAATATTCAACTCTTGATAAATATTTCTTGAAAGCTTATAAGTTTTTGAACATGTCGGGAGATTACATAAAATCAATAAATATTTTACATAAATTTGTATGTTGGTATATTATGCAATGAAATAGAAAATATAAATTTATGACGGGACGTTCATTCTTAGCAAAAAATTTTTGTGTTTGTGTTTTGTAATTTCGCTTGCGGCTATCACAATCGATAAATTTGTATAAATTTGTTAAAACAATAATATTCGGTTGTTTACAATTTTTAATCGTTGTTGTTGGGTAAATATTGTTGTTGTACTGTAATACATAATTATCACACAAGTTGTATATTATGTACCGATAACAAAAAAATTCTCTGTTATCGCCGATTTTTTTTTAATGTTTTTAGACTTATTTTCAAGTTCATATCAATTTTGTTCACTTGGATTCCTATCAATGGTTTTGTTTGGTCGAGTGCAGTAGACACTAAACCTTTTTTGTGTGATCAAAGATAAATAGTTTCTATTGTACAAGGTTTTATCTAGGTTAATTTGTTTATGTTTTCGGGGAATACGTGCGTTGCGTAGTGCGGTCCGAAATGTATTGATATATAGTTAAAGGTGTATCATTGAAATTGTAAAGAGGCATTATTATTTTCTTAAATGATACAAATTACTTGTATAGTGTAGGTACATGTAGGAGAGCTCCTACAATAATTTCCATTTTGCCCAATTGATGCGAAATTATTTGGTGTTTCAATTTCACCTGCTTAGTCAAATTCAACCGCTTTTTCAATCAATATAAGGTTAAAGATTAAAAATGCTTGCTTTAGAAATAACGATTCAAATTCTATGTTTGAACCATAGTATTGTTATGAATTTGTGGTTCAACTAAGGTATGATTATCAATGGATTGTGAATACTACTAGAAATTTGACAGTCTTTCACTTTATTTACCACTAATAATTTCCGATTTACTTTCGTTTTTAACCCATCGCGTACCGTATCTTCAGTACGACTTGTTTTATATATAACGCGATGAACATGCAAGTTACTAGATCGTTCGCAAAGGTTACGTTCCAGACCAAAATTGCTATAAAACTATTCCTTAGCAGCCACTACTAGGGAATCCAAGTCGGTTCTACCCGACTTCGTGTAGTTGGGCAATTACTCACCCCCAGAGACACCCGAAACCATGAGGCATCGCCGCAAACAACCGAAACCGACAACCCTCCTATGCATCTGAACGAAAATAAAAAAAACATAAACGTATGTACTAAGGAATCCAATTACCCGACTAGGGAGTCCAATTACCCGAATTTCGGGTACCCGACTTTCGGTTCCGTGTTTGACCATTACCCCATCGGTTTATACAAACATACGTTTCTATTTTTTTCATTTTCGTTAAGATGCATAGGAAGGTTGTCGGTTTCGGTTGTTTGCAGCATGAATTGAAGGTTTCGGGTGTCTCTGGGTCGTAAGTAATTGCCCAACTACACGAATTCGGGTAGAACCGACTTGAATTCCCTAGCCACTTGACCCACTACTACTTAAACCTAGATTACAATTTTTATTAGATTTTTTTGGCTTTTCGGACAAAATATTATTTTTAATATCACAGAAGTCACATAAAACAAAGAGACCATTTACTCACAATATATAAGTAGACACAAAAAGTAGAAAAAAGCATTCCATCCATTTTTAACCCCAAGGGAACGTGTAAAAATACACAAACCCTTACAAAAATGAGAACTTCCTTAGGTATGTTCTGGCAGCTTGGTTTCGTACTGATAAAAGTTGATCTACTCATCCTCATCAGGTTGCAACGACCAAACTGCAAAAATTCAACTCTTGCTTTGTACCGATAGTACTAAACAAAAACTTATCGATTTAGCGAATTATGTTACCGAATCAGCTCACTATGTATGTGTACTAAGCCAACACAATATAATTAAGAAGTTTTTAAAATCGCCCGTGATATTAATTAAAATTTTTATTAAATTTTTTCGGCTTTTCGGACAAAATTTTATTTTTAATGGCAAGAGTTGAATTTTTGCAGTTTGGTCGTTGCAACCTGATTAGTAGACCAACTATTTATCAGTAAGAATCCAAGCTGCCAAAAGAGACCTAAGGAAGTTCTGTAAGGGTTTGTGTATTTTTACACGTTCCCTTGGGGTTAACATTTGGGATTGAGCATTTTCTACAAAGTAAATGGTCTCTTTTTTTCTGTGACTAAAATAGTCATAAACATTGTAAGATGCCATTAAAAATAATATTTTGTCCGAAAAGCCGAAAAAATACAAAAAAATTATAATTAATATCTCGGACCATTTTAAAAACTTCTTAATTAAACCTAGATGTCACTAATTTCATAACCCATAAATGAATAGGGAAACCGTATTACATACACATATTACTTTTCCTGGACATGAACGAAATTGATCATTGATCGTCTCCATTGTGAATTTGCGGGTTCCCCCTCTGTTAGCTGCCAGTTTTGTATGCACACCGTCCACGCTGACATCCTTCCGGCGAATTAAAGAGGGCAACTTCATATTACTCTTGTCGCTCTATAAATAGATCAACCACAATTTGCATTCGCAGAATCCGGGTTCTCCTCTACATATGTTAATTAATGATCCAAGAACATAATGGGTTTTTCATTTCATTACAGCTACACTAATGAGTTTTTCATTTAATTTTAAACACTAATCAGCACCGTTATCCGTACGTAGAATTTTTGTTTCATTTTGTCAATCCCAGCATTATAAAAATAAAATAAAAATCATCGGGTAACACTCGATCGGGTAACATCATCGGGAATTTGAATAGCAATTTCGTTTAATGTTAATTTATTCAACCCAAGAAATTGAATTCCAATTGTAAATATTAAAATATTCAACCCGAAATTAAAATTATGTAAAAAATAACAAAAGTTTAAATTAAAAGCACTGAATTGATGCACTGTAACAAGATGGGTCAGCTCGTTCATTCTTGTCAAATCTTTAAATTTTTTTTTTTTGGTTTTTTTCCAAATGCTAAACTTTTTAACATCATTGTAAATAATGGAGAAAGCTTCCATGGACTTTGCATTGGAAAAAGGTTTAGTATGAAGTTTGATTCCTAATAGTCAATTGGCCTGAATTATAAGGATGCCGAATTTAAAAAAAATGTTCTGAATAAATTCTGTTTGAAACATAATTTACAACGAAAAAGCTTCTACGGAAGCTACCATTTCCTATGAACCGAAGTCGGCCAAACATCACTGGGGCCACCCAATTTATGACAAAAACTTAAGTAGGAAGTATCACCCCGATCAATTAATCCATCTTAGCTGTATGTCATAAAAGATAAACTTTTATAAATATTTGGAAAAAACGAAAAACCTCCCGTGGAGGCTCGCAGATTTCGGCCATAAATCACATCACAAATTTTTGTTAAAAATTTTGGAAAACTGATCTGGACCTATATTGTTGCAAATTTAATTTTGAAACTTTTAGTTCTTATGCTGTGTGCCTGACGCCGATTTTTTTGTCTAAATTTCCGACTAACATATTTGATCGTTAGTTCACCTGGGTATTGTTAGATGTCTCTAATATTTATAAATCAAAATCTACGCGATATTTACTTCTAAACTGCAAACTTAGTTTCGATTTATCAATTACTGATTATAAAAGTTTTGTAGAATGGTATATAGCAGATTTTAATTAAAGATCGGTTTGTTTTGTGCCATCTTTGAACGGGTTTGTTAGTTGGAAATTTAGACAAAAAAATCGACGTGAAGCACATAGCATTAGTCATTTTTCTCGTAAATGATATACTTTTCGAAATATTTGCAATAAAACGAAAATGCTTAGTCTGGACGACACTTCCCAAACACGCCACGCCACACACACGGATTTTTATAAACCAATTTTTTGATCTGGGCAACATAACGAATCTGAAAAATCTCAAGGTCAAAATTTTTGTGTGCTACTGCACTTTATGTTACTACGTAAAAGAAATTCATATGGCATCTTACCAATTTTTACAAAATCTTTCGAGCCAAGAAACTGATAAAAGTACATCTACTGAGCGGACCAAGTAAACAAGCCGAAAAGATTAAAAAACGAACGACTTTTCCCGATATTAAGACGCCTTCTAATCGTGGCACTAGAAAACATCTCACTAGTTTGCATCAAAAATTTTCGACCCTATAAAGCATAAAAAACAATCATCACAACGGAGGAGCCCTGAAAAAATCATTCCGTAAACAGTATTCATTTTAATCGCTTTCTGGCACGTGACCTCTTTCTCGATCGACACCATATATAATTTTTTCAAAATTAAAACTTCCTGCACTCAAAATTCCCTCCGCTAATGTTTATTAAATTTTTTTGAAAAATGTTTAAAATAGCAACCTCAGCACACGTTGTAATCGCTTTCTGGCATTCCAAAAACTCTACTCTTTTCTTCAAATTCATTAAAGCCGTTTAAAAACCCTCATGAGTCATGACCCTTACGATGAAGAGAAAGATTAAAAGTTTACCCCATACCGCATATATCGAAACTTCAAAAACTTACCGAGAATCGGTTTTTCTTATCTTATAAATAATTTTACCGGTGGACAAATAGTTTAAACATAACTTTAGGAAGTTAATCGGAAAGTTACGTGAGTGACGGTCTCTTTATCGTAAACAATTTATCGTGTTTCAATTTAACGTGAACATTTAATCATAGAACAGTTTATCGTGGACACAATTTACCGTGGACACAATTTATCGTGGGACAATTTATCGTAGAACAGTTTTTCGTGGACAATTTATCGTAGAAAGGTTTTATGCGTGGTATCAAAAAATTAGTGGGATTCTTTAATGATTTTTGGAAGAAGTTCTGGAATATTGCCATGTGGGACGGAACTCGGTAGTTTCTTAACTGATTATGATGGGATTTGGTATGTTGGATGGAAATGGGATTATTGAATGATTTTGGGAAGAAATTCTGGAATATGGCCATGTGGGACGGAACTCGGTAGTTTCTTAACGGATTATGATGGGATTTGGTATGTTGGATGGAAATGGGATTATTGAATGATTTTGGGAAGAAGTTCTGGAATATGGCCATGTGGGACGGAACTCGGTAGTTTCTTAACCGATTATGATGGGATTGGGTATGTTGGATGGAAATGGGATTATTGAATGATTTTTGGAAGAAGTTCTAGAGTATGGCCATGTGGGACGGAACTCGGTAGTTTCTTAACCGATTAAAGATCCCGGGGGGCTACGGGGAAGAGCGTAGGTGTCATTAATAGATTCTATATAATCCGGTCCTACGTGCGGCACGCAGTGCGACATGTTTGAAGATTCCGGCTCCTACGCCCCCCGAAATTAAAATCTAAAGAGCCCCGCAGGGCTACGGGGAGGAGCGTA
Organism: Nephrotoma flavescens; assembly: GCA_932526605.1. Classification (NCBI taxonomy): domain Eukaryota; kingdom Metazoa; phylum Arthropoda; class Insecta; order Diptera; family Tipulidae; genus Nephrotoma; species Nephrotoma flavescens. The sequence goes on from OW052221.1 coordinate 73,441,266, forward strand.
GGTGTCATTAATAGATTCTATATAATCCGCTCCTACGTGCGGCACGCAGTGTGACATGTTTGAAGATCCCGGCTCCTACGCCCCGGGAGGATCGTAGGTGGCATTAATATATTCTATAAAATCTGCTCCTACGTGCAGCACGCAGTGCGACTCCCACTCTCAATTTAATATATTCATTAAAAAATATTAAATTTCATTTATTTTTAAATGAGATTCAATAATTTTTTATTAAATTTTGTTTAGCACGTCTTAACGTATTTTTTTAAAATTTTAGTTCGTTTTTATTCCAATAGATGGCGCTAGGTCCAAAATGCTAAGCAAAGGCACATTTTTAGTTATAAACAATTCCGCTCATGGTCAAAGTGGCGCTACCGTCGTTCAGACTGTCAAAAAATTTGACTACGATACTCAAGCTGTTCCATACTGTTATACGATAAATTGTCCACGATAAACTGTTATACGGTAAATTGCCCACGATAAACTGTTCTACGATAAATTGTTCCACGATAAATTGATTCCACGATAAATTGTTCTACGATAAATTGTTCTACGATAAATTGCTCATGATAAATTGTTCACGATAAACTGACAGTAAATCGTATTGTAAAGAATTTTTTGAAAATTATCTCAAATGTTTTCCTAAAACCAAATCTTGAGAGGTAAAGATATATATGGGTGAGCACAATTATTATCAAGAAGAATTTTATAATCGTCCGTGAATTTAATTTTTTCAAGAATTTTTCGGCTTTTCGGACAAAATATTATTTTCATGGACTGTGATTTCTGATTTAGTGATTATAATTCGCTAAATCGATATGTTCTTGTTTTGTATTATCGGTACAAAGCAAGAGTTGATTTTTGGAGTTTGGTCGTTGCAACCTGATGATTAGACCAACATTTATCAGTACGAAACCAAGCTGCCAAGAAGCTACCTAAGGGAGTTCTCATTTTTGTAAGGGTTTGTGTATCTTTGTGTACACAAGTGCCCTCGGGTTAAAGTTTTGGGGGAGGGGAGTGCATTGCTGCGACTAAAATAGTCGTAAACATTGTATGGGTGTCCATGAAAATAATATTTTGTCCGAAAAGCCGAAAAAATTCTTGAACAAACAATTATTATCGTTAGATTTATTATTATAACCTGATCACATACTTTAAATTTCGATGTTTTATTCATATAAAGATATATTAGATAAAACGGAGGTAAAGCTTTCAGCAAAATTAGAACGATATTTGATATCGAAATTAATATAAAAAATTTACAAATTTAAAATCAAAACTATGAAAAAAAACAACACGATTCAATACAAAAATGAAGGCCTACCAATTGATTTAAGTGATTGATTCTGATCACCTAAATTGGTGATAATACATCCTACATATTTCACAATCTTATTAGTATTACATTCTTCACTTTAAGCAGGAGGATAAAATTAATCGAGGAGTAAGCATTGGGGCAATAATGTACATTACTTACGAAAGATATTACGGAATTCAATTTTTGGACAAAATTATTATTTTCATCGTTGAAATCATTTTTAGTGTAACCCAATAATTGTCTAATAATTGCTCATTTGTTTTGCTCTCTTTGCACTGCGCTTTCGTTACAGCATCCCACATGGAAACGTTCATGGAAAATATAAAGTATACAAATTATAAGTCAATGCTTTTTGCCCATCTTTCTAAAGTTATGTTTCAATTTCTATTAATATTTTTAAGATTTTTGAATTAATAAACATAAATTTATTATGAACTCAAATGGAATTTTAAGTAAATTTAAATAAAACAAACAATTTAGGCCATGTGGTTGTATTTTGTACATTTTGTCCACCCCGTAATTAGTTGTATTCGTATTATATTTAGCGTAATAGTTCACACTTCACTTTAAAGGGCTTCTCAGAACTAAACGAAAAGTAATTTTTAAAATTAACCCATTTTTAATGGACAAAAAATAAATTTATGGTTGAATAATAATTTAATTCTGCATTCGATGGTGCTAGAAATAAACAAATTTTTGAAATCTACTCCAAACGAACGTTTTCAAAATTTTTAAATTTAATGGACGAACTGTAATTTAAATTTACATTTGAGGCTGCTGATGGGAAGAGAAAAATTTATAAATGGTACGCGAAACACTTTAAAATTTGTCCACTTGTTTTACTCGCCAATAAATTTATGGATGACCAAAAAAATAATTTTATCTATGGATAATAGTTTGAACTTTAATTTTGAATAATTAAAATCTTCTGATTGTGCAAATTTCGATTCATTCGGCCACACCATTTGCTAAATATTAAATTTTCTTTGATTTTTTGGAGTTTATCAGAAAAAGGTGCGTGGGGCATCCCCAAAGTGAAGATAATTTAGCGATATGCGATGACCAAGGCACACAAGAAATCCTATATTAAGCAGTAAATTAAACAAGTTTTGAAAAGCAATTCGGTTCATAAATTTGATGTAGTTGTTATATAATTAAACAATAATTACTTATTTCTTTTGACTACCTAATGAATTTTGCTCATCTCTCTCCTGCTCGCATTGAAGACACATCAACATATTGATAAATTTTAACCACCTATTAATGTGTTCTAGCCATCTTCCTAGAGTTATGTTTCAATTTTTGTTAATATGTTCATGGATGCTTTTAAATTAAAAAATTTCAATGTCCTTACAAGATACAATAAAAATATTTTTAGCGTAAAATTTGGCACTGAGTGATGCATAAAATTGTTCTTTAGGTGGACAATATTATGTCTTTCTTATTAATTGAATATCTCGTAGGTATTCAATACAATATGCAATGAATTAGTGAGGCAAAACAAGCTAAAATTTGTCCATTAGTTTTTCTCACAAATAAATGTATAGGTGGACAAAAAATAAATTTCTGGGTGGACAATAATTAAAATTATCATTTGAAAGGAGGAGAACAAAGTTCATTGATTGTTTAAATCACTTTAAAAAGGTCGGACAAATTTGTTAATGAAATTAGAATCTTGCCTAAATTTGTTCAGCATTTTCACGTTTCAGCAACTCACTTCTAGATCTTTTTTCGTAATTCTTTGAATTATTAAAAATGCCAACTGTTTTAGGCCAAAAAACCAATTACAAGGTTTAATATTTATGAAGGCAATTTATCGTGAAAACTAGACGTCACTTTAAAATTGATTGATTTAATGCCTACTAAATATTTTTAATAGTTACGACGATTGATAGACCGCGCGCTATTAATTAAGGTTTGAAACCTACACAATTATTTCGAAAATTTATAGAAAAACACCAACACCAAATACTTGCCGACTGAATTAATTATGAGATACCGAAAGCTTGTAACTTTAAAATAGTTAATATAAGTTAGAATATAAGAATGACTCACGCATACACTCAAATTATCTTTGGTATGCTTATCGCGCGCACTTGTAGGTTCATTTCGTACAATCAAGTCCATTGCAATTACAACTTCTAGCGAAATCAAAAATACCACAATAATAACCGAGTCGTGTGTAGTATACGATGTAAGATTATGAAATGAACGTAAGTTTGATTTTGTTAAAAAAAAAAAAATAAAAAGAAATAAAAAAGTTTTTGAATGTTGTACACAGCGGATGTATTTTCGATTAGGTGGGACGTAAACAGAATACCATTTTTTGTGTTTTATTTTCTTCAATTTAATAACAAACAATTTAATAATGTGTATACTAAATTAGTAATACACAGCTTTGATACAAAAACAGCTGGGATATAAAATTTTATAGAATTTAATTTAACATCAACTCTGTGTACTAGTAAAAGAATTTAACCGCAACTGTTGCACAACACACAATAACAAAAACCAATTTAATTTATTTAAAATTTATTTCTTTACGAAAGATTTTGTTTATTATAATAGTGAGTTGTATAAATAAAAAAAAATATTAATAATAGTGGTAATAATAATAGTAATAAATTAGTTTAAATTTTATCACGCGAATTACAAAATTAAAAAAAAATTTCTATATCTATTTAACGCTTTTATAATTAAAGTTTACGGTTGGGGTGTTCTTGTGTATATTCGTATTGTGGATAATTAACACATTTCAATAAAAACTAAAAAGATAGTTTTACAAAAATTAAAATTATGAAAATTAGTTCTTTTATACTGGTCTGGTTAAGTTGAGCAAGTTGTGAAATATAACAATTAAAATCACAAACAAAAATTTTTATTCAAGATGTGCAGTGTAAGTGTCTCAATCAGCTATAAGCACAGTGGTAGTGATTCTAATAGCGAAAAAGCTTTGGGTGGCAAAGCGAAATCAAAAAAAATTGTAAACAAACGAAAATGTAAGTAAATCTGTGTTTGTGTCAGAATATTGTTAATATACATACAGTGTTATTATTATATCAGCTGTGACCATATTATACGAGTATATGATTCATAGATATGATATCAACTAATTTATTTATTGCACTACTCTGTCTTGTCAATTTGGTTGATGTCATTGTAAACCCATTTTAAGTGGATATTCAAATTAGTATACAGTTTGTGTTAAATATAAAAAATTAATATTTCCCAAAATGAATTTTAACCAATTTGGATGTTGGCGAAACTTGTGCCGCTTTAAATGGGCAGAATATTACGTGTCGTTGTATGTTAATTTATAACAATATAAAGGAGCTATGCTTCGATAATTTTGTGTGGCTTCTTTCATTTTTAACCTTTAGGTTTTATTTGTTTTATTCAATTTTTAAAATCTTAGTGTCAGAATCAATTTCACAATAAATTTCGAAAGTGTTACAAATTTTTAAAACACAAGGTCAAATTAATTAGAGATCCTATATTTGTGTTAATATCAAAAATTTCTCGAACTCCCAGTTAGCCACTTGTTTTATTAGATCCAAACTGAAACGGTTGAAGTAATTATAAAATTATGGAATCTTGCATAGATGTTTTGTAAATTAGTTGTACGTCTCTGCAGCACCACCACGCGTCGTCCGAAGTTGGTTTAAATGGTAATTTTTTGTGGCTCTAAGTACAACCTCTTGTTTACTGGGTATGTTATTTTCTAACGCTAAAAATTGTAGAACGCCAATCATATTTTCACGAACCATCGTTTTCTATGCTTCATACGTATAGTTTAGTGGGTCTAAGCCTCCCCCCTCTCTCTCTCTCTCGATAACCTCACGTACGTGGATTACTAAATCAGTTTTCTTACCTTAATTGGATTAATTCTATTCGAAATGGCCAACTTACAAATCCCGCTTGTTCCAATTAAATTGGATATTTTCATAGTAGCAGCCGAGTTCCATCCGAATCTTTTAAGATAGAGCTTAGTTCCATCCAGTTTATTCATTTTGCAGAATCATATCCAGAACTCAGTTTGCAATTATATTTCTAACATACAAACAGAGTTGTATCTCAACCGGTTAAGAACCTAAGGCCTAGCTAGCTAGGTTCATTCAAAGTGGTAATTTTCCATAGGCATGTCCAGAATTTATATTAGGGTCTCATTTTCATCGTATAATCTGAGGTGGATCCTAATCCATAGAGATTTGGCTTAGGTGTATTGCGTAACAAGACAGAATATGACTAACTGGATATGAATATATGTTTAACTGGACGACAACCCATTCATAATCCTCACACAATTTTTTATCAAATTCTTTCGAGCCAAAGAAATTTTTAAAATAGCGACAGAGGCCCCATTAAATTTCTCGAAATTAAGCCTCATCGAAATCAATTTTTAGATTTTTTTTTCTTGGCATAAACGTGTAATTTATTGGCATTTAAATATTATAGATCGACAAATCAAAATTGCCATTCATAACAATTAACATTTTCGAAAATACGCTATTAAAACGCTATTAGCACGGAAAGTTATCTCACGATTCTATCGTCGAAAAATAAATATTGATCAGGCAATTCTAACCAATAAATAACAATAATCTAACAATTTTTCCTTCGGAAGAATCATTACCCGGATCGAATGACAAAGAATATAAGTTGCAACCTAAAATTAAAAACCGCAACGAAATCTGGGAATATGGACACTGAGAATCCACGCACCACCTATCGTAGCATTACATTTTGTCCACAGTTTCCACCTACGTTAAAAAACAAATCTAGAGCGAAGTTCCGAATATAAAGAACGCCAAACACTCGGCTGAATTTCGACGTAACTTCGAAAACCCTCAAATTTAAAATTGTGCTATTTTTATATGTTTCTAGTAACTTTTAATAAATTTTCTGGGCTGCGCTAACTTCACAATACAGCAATTGTTTTTTTTTTATTATTTTTTGTATTATTTTTTATATGCTAAATGATTTTTAGATATCACAACCGCTTAAAATCGCTTCCTTGCACCGTGCAAGTTTTTTAAACTGTTTCATCCGAAATAAGTTTAAAAATTGAATTCAACCCCAACTGGCCTTTAAACAATTTTTCCCTAAATCAATATCCATTGCAATAACTTCCTGGCAATCGAATGCCCTTCATAAATTTTTCTCAAAATCGTTCTACCAAAAAATTCCTCATCGCAATCAATTCCTTGTACTCTACTCTAACCGCCCCCTCTCACGTACCAACTTTTATAAAAATCCGAAAAAATTAGAACGAGATTCTTAAACGAATTTTCTCGGAATTAGGTCTCATTAGATTACTTAGGTACTCAAAAACCCCGCTTAACAATTTTTACCTAAATCGTGCTAATCTGTTTGTTCAACGGAACTCGGACCTCACCGTTGGCCCCCTCAACAATTTTCACCAATCGTTTAAGCTGAGGAAATTTTTGCGGAGAAAAGAACCTCTGCTTCATCAGACATTTTTCTCTAAATCGGAACCAATCGCAATCGATTCCTGGTACGTTTTATTGGTACTTGCCCTTTGCGCTGTTGTCATCTAAGTCATGTGAGTTAAGAAAAATAAAAAATTAAAAACGAATCCGGACCTCATGTGTGGACTCTGAACGAATTTTCCGGAAAAAGTTAACAAAGAAGGAAATAATGGAAGCAGACTCTCTAAACGTTTTTTTTCAGGACTTATCGCAATAGATTTCTGGTACTAGAAAACTCCTTTGTAGAAATTATAAATACAAAGATTGGCCGTTAATAATCCCTGGTGCACCCAGCTAATCCTTTAATCCCTTAATCTTTAATTCTGAATACAAAACAATTATGACAAACCCAGTATATCGCCAAAAAATTAAACACATTTCTTTTGTTTTCACGGATCATCGTTTTCTATGCTTCGACCTACGGAATCGTCATTACTTTTCGAATTAGAAGCTTCCCTGGGCTAAACCTCTCGATGGCTTCACTCACGTAGGTCAATATTAAATGTTTATTTATTTTTTTTGTTTTATTTTTTTTAGTGTATTCTCAAACATAAATTTTTTTAACTTCACACCACAATTGAGCAAAAAAGCAAACTCGTTTAAAAATTAATATCCAAACTTTTGATGTAACTTCCTTTCGTCTTTGCATTCATGTATGTACATGTATTTCAGGCAGCTCATCCTAAAACATTTCTTCGATCCACACCTCTGCTGAGTTACGGCAACATTATATTAGCGAGCACCTCTTCATTCTGGAAACAACAATACAATCTCCAGTTTCTAATGAATGATGATTTAGTATACAGCTCCCAAATACACCAGTTGAAATTAATTTCGTTTTAAAATATTCGATTTTCATTTTGTGCAAAATAAAAATAATTAGAAAAAGATAAATTGAGGAAAATCAAACCACACCAGAAAATAAGTTTTCTTACCAGCAGTTAACGAAACAATTGCCCCACACTTGGTTAAGCAGTGGCTTAGTCCTTTTCAATTTAAAGAACCAGCAGTTTTGTGTCAATCAAATTAGATATTTTCATAGTACCAACTGAGTTCCATACTATTCGTTTGAGATAATCTGAGTTCCATCCCCTTCAATTGAGATGATATAGTTCGGATAAAATGAGGCACCTTTATACAAATTTCAGAAAATCAAAATCCATTGCAGTCATTTCTTGACATTCGAAAATATCCTCTCTCAAATTTTTTATTTTTGTTTTCTCTTGTTTATTTAATCCCATTTGAGAACTCTCTAAACAAATTTTCCCGAATTTAGAGGTCAACACAAATTATTCTTAGCCCTCAAAAACCTATCTCACCCATTTTTATAAGCATCGTTAGACTCGAGAAACCCTAAATGAATTTTCCCAAAATTAGGACTCATCATAATCCTCCTGGCATTAGAAAACCTTTTTTTAAGGGAAATTTTTACCAAAATCATTCGAGCCAAAAGAAAATTTAAAAATTATCCCGGGCGCCACCTAAAGACCGTTAAACGAATTTGCTCGAAATGATAACCGATCGAAAATAATTTATGGCATTTGATTGTTTTGTCAAATTTTTCTGAGGCGGAAACAAAACTGAAAAATGGACCAAGACCAAAACATTAATTAGATAGCGAATGCTACAAAACAATATTGTCAAACAATATTGACTCATATCAACCAACACTTTCAACAGGACGCCATTAATGTATATAGTGATACCATAACGCATTATAATGTTACCATAACGCCATATAATGTTACCATAACGCAACTATCATAGCATGGCGCAACATTCCACAATATGTTGGAACATAACGCCAGACATCAAATTAACGAAAAAGACAAGACCCAACACGAAGCAACATCACGCAACATGGTACAATACCTAACTACATCCCACAACATGGTGCAACATCTCACAACATGGTGCAACATCACGCAACATGGTGCAATATGGCGTAACAACAACGACATCCCACAACGTAGTGCAAACAACCCACAAAATGGTGCAAACTAACGCAACATGGTGTTACAGGTTCCGCAAGAACATTCAATAGCACCATGCAACAACACGCAACATGGTGTAGTACAACATGTCGGCCTAATCGGGGAATCCTAAAGGAATTATCCAGAAGTTAGAACTTGTAATCGTTTCCCTGCATTCGAAAACCCTGCCCCGTTAAATGTGATCAAAATTGTTCCAGCCAACTAAAATGATGAAAAGTTCCAAGCATTCCGGCCCCTACTTGGTGACTGCTAAATTAATTTTACCGAAATCAAGACCATCACAATCAGTTTTTGGTATTCGAAAAAGCTCCTTCATCAATTATTATAAAAACCATGCAAGCCGAAAAAAATTAGAGAAGGGACCCGGGCCTCACCTGACGTCCTTCTGAAAGGATTTTCACGAAATTAGCACCTATCGAACCCTGCTACTCGAAAACCCCCCCTCCGAAAATTATAAAGGGGCCCGGGGCCCACTGAACGGCCCTCTGAATGAATTTTCCTGAAATTAAGACCAATTACAATCGATTACAATTACAATTGAAAACCTCCTTCACCAATTTTTTCAAAGTAATGCGAGTAAAAATAAATTAAAAATTGAGACCCGGGCTCCACCGAATCACCTCCTAAACGATTTATTCCAAAATCAGGACACATCGCAATCGATTCCTGGTACTTGAAAACCCCCTTCAGCAATTTTTTATCGAAATAATTTGATTTGGGAAGCAAACAACTTAGAAAATGGCAATAGGGATTTTTCTTTTCAGATTACAATCGATGACGTCAAACACAACTATGACCTATTGTTGGTTTATTGCTATTGTTAAGAACCCCCCACCCCCCCCCTCCCCCCCAGCAAATAGAAGATTCTGTAGAGTGCAGAGGATTCTGTAAAGAATAACCTCACCCCTTTTGCCCATTTATCTTACAAAAATGTACGTTAGGTTAGGTTAGGTTAGAGTGGCTGCTTCGCACACTTAGGCCAGTAGTGGCCCATTGTGATACCACAGGATCCTATCTCCCCTTTACTCCCGTTGAAACCATCCAGGGCTACTTATGTAGCGTAAAAGATCTCGCACTCTACAGCCCGCGAGTTCCGAAAGGCTGTCCATGCTGTACACACCTAAGTACTTATGTCTTCTGCCTGATAGTCCCGGACACGAGCATAGGAAGTGATCCAACGTCTTCTCCTCCTCTTCGTCCAAACAGCTTCTACAGAAGTAATTAGTCTGTAGACCCATCCTTCTTGCATGTTCCCCAAAAAGGCAGTGTCCTGTCAGTATCCCTACGACCAATCCTAACTCCCGTTTTCCTAGAGATACTAGTACCTTGGAGCGCCGCAGGTCCAGTTTTGGCCAAACCTGTTTTGCCACCCTGCACGTGAGAGAGTTGGTCCACCTCTCATTTGTCAAGGCAATTGCCTGCTTACCTAGCGCAAATTTGAGTGCTGCTATAGGCCTCCCCAGACCCGCCCTTCCTGGCTGTATCTGAAGAGTCGTGCCGTACCTAGCTAGTTCGTCCGCCCTGCAGTTTCCCGTGACGTCCGAGTGACCAGGGACCCAGATTATCTGGATGCTGAAATACTCGCTCATCTCGTTAAGAGATGATCGGCAATCCAGCGCCACCCGTGACTTCAGACAAACCGCCTCCAGCGACCTGACCGCCGCTTGACTGTCCACATAAATAGCGATATCCCTCACGGATACCACATTATGCTTCAACCATGTCACGACTTCGCCTATCGCCACCACTTCAGCCTGGTACACGCTGCAGTAGTCAGGGAGACGAACAGAAATATTAACATTAAGCTTCTCACAGAAGACTCCGGCTCCTACCTTACCGTCTAGCTTAGAGCCGTCCGTGAAAAATTGCAGTGCCTCGTTTTCCAGTATTGATCCGTTCCTCCAAGATTCTCTCGAAGGACAGATGGTCCGGAAACCCTTATCGAAGCACAACGTTGGCTTAATATAATCTAGATTCGCCAGTTCTTCCCTTAGCGATCTAGTTGTCGTCGAGTGTCCCGCTTGAAGACACTTCCACTGAGAGACAGCCGAGAGTCTCGTAGCCACATTGGCTGCTATCTGTTTACCAAAAAATTCGATTGGAAGAAGGTGGAACATAACCTCCAAGGCGCGTGTAGGTGTTGACCTAAGTGCCCCGCTTATAAGCATGCAGGCTGTTCTTTGCACCTTTTCCATCATTTTTATATATGTTGCCTTCTCCAGAGCTGGCCACCACACTCCCACCTCGTACGTCAGCACTGGTCTTACCACTGCCGTATAGAGCCAGTGCACCAGCTCTGGTTTCAGACCCCATTTCTTACCTTCCTACACGAGTAAATGGCTACATTAGCCTTATTCACCCTTTCCACAATGTTAGGCTTCCAGCTGAGCTTACTATCCAAGATTATGCCCAGAAATCTTGCTCTGTCCGCAAAAGCCAGCCGGCAGTAGGCTGGGACGGTAGGAGGGCTAACTACCGGAATTTTATACTTCTTAGTAAATAGTACCAGCTCAGTCTTGGAAGGGTTGATCCCTAATCCACATTTGCTGGCCCATTTCGTAACGATCAGGAGCGCATTCTGCATAACGTCCCTAATCGTACCCAGATATTTGCCAGAGACAGCCAACGCTACATCATCTGCATATGCTACAACCCCTATCCCTTCTCTCTCTAGTTCCAACAGCAAACCATTCATCACCACACTCCAAAGAAAGGGGGACATTACACCTCCTTGAGGGGTTCCTCTAACCACCCGCCTTCTAATGGTGGCCTCCCCCAGTTCCGAAGTAATAATCCTGCTTACCAGCATCTGATTTATCAGCCTTATTATGGGGTAATCCACGTTCAAAGGTAGCAGTCCTTCGATGATCGCCTCCGTTTTTACATTATTAAAGGCACCCTCAATGTCGAGAAATGCTACCATACAGAACTCTTGCGAGTAGATTGACTTCTCAATCATGCGTACCAGATCGTGCAGAGCTGTATCTACCGACCAACCCTTACAGTACGCATGCTGTGACGTTGCCCAATTCCTGGGCTCAATTTTTGATCGAGTGCCTACATCTACCAACCTTTCCATGGTTTTCAACAGAAAGGATGATAGAGTTATAGGTCTCAGGTCCTTTGGATAGGCATGTGAGCTTTTTCCCGATTTCGGGATAAAGACCACTCTGACCTCCATCCATTTCCTAGGAATATAAGCTAGTCTCAGACACCCTCTGAAGATACCCTCCAGCCAGGGGAGGATGACTGCCGAATTCCTTTGGATCTCTGCTGGTATAATCCGATCCGGGCCCGCCGATTTATACGGCTTAAAGCCGTTCAGCGCCCACCGGATTCGCTCCCTGTCCAAGATGCCCTCCATCTCTAATGAAGGTGTTGCTCGATGAGCTCCAGTCTCCATCGAGTCTTCAAAGCTTCCCGGAAAATGGGTCTCGATAAGGAGCTCCAATGATTCCGCACTTGTTGTTGTCCATGACCCGTCTGGTCTAATTAAATAACTAGGACTGGTTGGGTTAGTAGCTAGAATTTTCCTAAGGCGAGAAGTCTCAGAGACCTCCTCCATCCTACAACAGAAGAGTCTCCAGGACCCCCTTTGTGCCTTCTTCAACTCTTTTTTGTACTTTCTTAGGTCCTCCTTATAGGAATCCCAATCCCTAACCTCCCTTGTGCTCTTAGCTTTGTTAAAAGCTGTCCTACACACTCTCCGATACGTTCCCAACTCTTTGGTCCACCATATCGGTTTCTGCCTGCCCCTAGGCTTTATCAGGGGGCACGCAGCATTAAATGAAAGATTGCACGCTCTTGTGACAATATCCACCATGCAGTCTAATTCTTCTACCGTCGCCGGAGGTCCCGGGACCTCCAGCGGCAATAGTTCCTCCAACACTTCCCTATATTTGTTCCAGTTTGTCCTTCTGGGATTCCTGAAGGCTTTCCGGGCTACAGGTTTAATTTCGAGGTTATATATTACATATCGATGATCAGAAAATGAGTGCTCCTTCGCCACTCTCCACCCTCTGATCATATGAAAAATCGTTTCCGACGCAAAGGTTACATCTAGAACCTCCTGTCGATTTTTAACAATGATTGTCGGTTCTCGTCCAATATTGCAAACTAAAAGGTTGGTATTTAATAAATAATCAAAAAATAACTCACCCCTCTCGTTGATGTCTGTGCTTCCCCATATGGTGTGATGTGCGTTTGCATCACATCCGAGTATAACACCTACCCTTCTGTGATCAGCTTTCCGGATTAATTCCCCCAGGTTATCCGGTGGAATCCCCTTTTCCCGATCCATATAGGCTGAGGCCAGCCATAATTTTTCACAGCCGGCCTCAACACTCACTGCCGTAACATCACCACTACTAAATTGAGGAAGAAGAAAAATATTCAAATTATTTTTCGCTAAAATACAGGATCTGATCTTGTCAGAGTTGCTTGAGTATAGTAATTTATACCCTTTCATTCTGAGGCCACAAATCCTGTTATTGCTAATGCAAAGTTCCTGGATTAACGCCAAGTCGTCATCAGACTTAGCCAGCCTGAGCACGAGAGCTGCCGCGGCAGCCTTCGTGTGATGTAGGTTTATTTGTACAATGCTAAACATTGTATTCAACCTTACTCACCTCTACCTGCACCCCCTGCATCGGGATAGTGCCATCTGGCTCGTTGTTCCGGCCGCTATCCTCCTCTCGTCGAGAGCCCGACAGGATGTCCCCATCAGACTCCAGTGAGAGGAGGCTACCTCCAGTTACGATTTTTCCTGCGTCCGAAGCACTTTTCCGGCCGTCCTCAGCCCGCTTGACCATCTCCTGCTGAGCCCGTTCACCGTCACTCCCAGGCTGGTCTTTCGTAGTCTCCTCGGCCTCATCTTTTTTATATATTTTTAGGGTGATCGACCCGAACCCGAAGTTGATCACCCCTTTTAGTTTTGCGAGGGAAGCCAGGGACTCTTTATTGATCAGCATGATTGCCAATCTAAAGCCTCCCTTAGCCTCCTCTCGCTTTACAATCCTCCAGTCTTCGGTCTGAAGATCGGGATTGCTGGCCCGGATGATCTCGAGGATCTCTTCCGGCTTATCCGGCTCGGTTGGCAGCCATAAACGTGCCCTCAGCCTGCTCGGGATTTCCTCCCTGCAGACTGCCTCAAGCCGCGCACCCTGCCATACCTCGCCTACTTCGGCCACTGCTCTTTTGTACAGGTCAGCCGATCTCTGGTCTGAGCACGCAGTCAACTTCACGCGCCCTTGGTACCATCCCGCATCTCTGTAGGATGGAGGGGATCCCGGATTCTCTCTCAGGATCCTTAGAAAAATGGAGTTTAGTGAATTATGCGCTACCCTCCACTTCTCTGACGTGATGCTCCCATCTTCTTGACTTCTGTCAATGACGGCTAGCACCAGCACGTGCTCCTTTAGGATCTCACTGAATAGCTTCAGTTTCCGATCCCTAGGAGCACCCGACGTCTTGTCCGCTTGCACCTTGGCCCGCTTACTGTCACCCGGTTCTAACTCATCCTGGGACCTCTGTCTTTTAGACACAAGGGCCCTTTCCGAGCTAACACGGCCGACAGTTTCTTTAGCCCATGCTACAGACTTACGCTGTTCTACTGTAAGCTGCCCCTCAGGGGTCGCAGCCAGTCTTTCCAAAATTCTGAACGCCGACCGTCTCTCCCTGTATCGACGCTTCGAAGGAGGGATCTCCTTCACTCCCCCCCTATCTCCTTTGACGGATCCGCTTCCACCTGGCTTCGATGCCAAAGTGTCGCTTACCCTTGCTCCTGATGATGTAGCTCCACCTTCACGGTTAGAGTTACTCTCTTCCTCCGGTTTTTGAAGGGTGTCGGCCCCTTTATTTTGTTTTTGATTTCTATTTTCCATGTTTTTCCCACGAGTGTCGGAGAAATATAAGTCGATCTGCGCAGAGATCCGTGTACGCAGGCAAGGCTAAATACAACTGGAGGTCGCCAGGTATCCAGAGGGCTCCGTTCACGACTGGGCTTTGTTAAATGGGCCCCCAGTCTAGCCGATTATCAGCACGGGTCGCGTAACACCTTAATCCAGCCCATTGGCTCACCGAGCACCCCGTCCCCCGCGCCCCCGTCCTCCTCCCGCATTCACTCCCTCATCCACCATTCATATGGATATCCCAAGCCAATGGGACCCATTTCATTCATGAGATACCCGTTTATAGGGTTCCCCTTTCACTACCTGGAGGCTCGGGACCACAAGGGGACGGACGCCCAGTTCACCGTGGTTGTGGTCGATGGTTTAAGGCGCCATCAGTTCGCCTTTCCCTACTGGGTATCCTAGGCACTCAGAATTTAGTGAACGGAGGTTAACCACTCCCTCGTTCTCTGAGACTCTCCTCCCAGCAGAGCTGCGGTTGGGGACGGCTTATTTAATTCACCGCTAACCTACCTATCGATAGGCCGTTCACTATCCACCACCTGTGACCCCCCCGATAGCTGCAGCTCGCCACGGGAAAAATGTACGTTAAGTTTGAGGACAAATTATAATTTTTGCGGAATTGGTTAGAAAAATACAGCACATTTTTTATTTCTTTTTCATATGGTAACTTTAAAAATGTGGAACATCGGAACAAGGAAAAGTGTTCAAAAATTTCAAAGTTGCTGGCTGCAGTATCCGGGGAATTATTCGGGCAAGACCATAACTTTATAATTAAAACGGAGAGGAAAATTGCATACTGTTATTGAAGGACAATGCATCAGTTCAAAAGGTGAAGATTACAATGACCGCTACATGAGCTTTTTGACCTGTTCAAACCTGTTCCAAAATTTTCAAAAAACTTCGTGGAAATATATCTGTTGCGAGGCTTTTTCTGGGATTTTTTAAACATTTTTCCAATTTCACAAGGAATCCCAGTGCCATTGATAAACATTGGACGTAATCGGTTTTTTGACGTTGTAAAACGGTTTCCGGCTGGCGGAAATTTTTTGAATAAGTCTAGCGTTCACCGACCAAAAGGCACAGTGGTTAAGGCTTTGGCGTTAGGATCGGAAGGTACCTGATTACGATCGGTGGTGGAAATGAATACAACTATGTCCTCCTGTCGGAGTGCACAACTCACGAACCGGCCCATCTTCCATGTCAGTATAGGCAGTCTAGGCTGGTATGGAGCTACACAATGTGCAGATGGTTGTACGTAAATCAGACCTATAGCCGTACGTCCTAGATTTGGCAAGCAATGCGTAAGCTAGGACCTGAAAAAAGAACCGCGAAAGAGTTGAGACTGCTTCGGCCCTAAAACAGATTGCATAGATTTAAACACTAAAAAAAAAGAAAAAGTCTACTTTTGCAAACTGTTTTACTAATATGTTTATGTGCATTTTTGTTATTTCGGCAAATTTCGTGTTCCGCCATGTTTTGTCATTTTTTAATTGTATCGGAGACTTAGTCGTGTAAACTCTGTGCTCCAAGAATCAAGTTGATAAAATTAATTTTATTTCAAAACTACACTGAACGAAAATTGTTATTCCGAGAAATAATGAAAATGAAAAATTTGTTTCATTAGTAATGCAGTAGTTTGAATTATCCGCACGTAGTTTTAAATTGCACCGTGTAAAGTCAAAATTTGTTATGGACAATTCAAACCCACGAGATAGCCAAAAAAATACTGTTCATTTTCATATTTTAACGGAACGCGACTTGACGCCCACTATCCATATTCACTTGCCAATTTGATTAGCAGTGTAACGATTCTCTGGTTATTTCATTCCATGTTTACTTAGCGCAATGCAATCGATCTTAGCAAAATATTTCTGTCTTTAATTTACAACACGATTTTTTAATATTTTTAAACGATTTATTTTCAATTATAAAGTAATTGATAAACTATAATTGTATAAAGAAAAATCAGCTATACTCGTAATAATTGCCTAGAAGGGCTTTAGGTAATAATTCAAGTTTTTGTGTATTTTTTTGTGAAATATGCAGTTAATAAAAACATAACATCAAAACGCACTTCCCTCGAGCATTTCTAAAAAAAAATTAAATATTTAAATGAACAGTTTTCATTAAATATAATGGTCAGGGATGTAATTTATGGGTAAATACGCATGATGAGCCGCCTAAAGGTCGCGATATTTGATGCTTTGATTGTTTAATGATTTTTCCAAAATTCGGTTCAGTTGATGATCGGAGGTCCGCTATTCGTTACTCTCATCCATGAATATTAATAACATAGCTCTGAGAAGCTTAGGAAACGTCCCAAAGAGGCCGCTGTACTATTAATATTTTAAGTCCTCTAGGTACGAGTACATAAAGTAATGTTTATTGGTATCACAGTATTCACAGATTGGTTTTACAGGCAGAATTCTTATTAGAAAACTCTGCCATTGCTGATCGTCTGTCCTATTTTATATATATTTATGGTCTCGAGATAATTAAAGATTACCTTGTTCGAGACATATTAAAGCGAAAGTCTAGAACAGAAATTGATTGATTGATTGATTGATTAGAATGTACGGCCAAGACTAAGCAGGGATCCCGGATACGCCGGGCCTACCGTACACCCCTTTTACATATAACAAGATGGAGGGATAGGAAAGGTTGTTAGATATGATAGACTTGACCCGGTTACAGACACCTAAGTAGTCAATAGTTAGTAAATTGTTAGGCACAAGACAGCACAATTATTTTTGGTTTTATGGTATAAAAGATCAGCAATCAGAATCCTGAAAGAAATTTAATTATTGTTTAAGTACCCATATATGGTAGATTCCCTGCAACAAAAGTATATTATTATGAGTTGAAATTTGATAAACCAAATAGTGCAATTGTGCATAAACAAAATTGAACTGGTTCCCAAAAAACATATTAAATCATGTAAAATTAAGCCAATCCAGAAATCACTTATAGGCATTAAAGAATAAAATATATTAATATTAATTCAGTAAGTTTTATTTAAACAACCACATTTAATCAGAATATATTTATACTTAAATTTCACTCAAGCAATGATATTCACACAAATCAAAATAATATTAACACAAATAAAATTAGATTACAATTATTGCAAGCAGGAAGTGAATCCATCCATTGTTACATTAATATATGTTTTCTAGTTTTAATTTAAATACAAAATGCATTTGTTTGATAGCTAAACTCAAATGGATCAATAGTTCACGGAATATACTGCCAGATTAATAGTTCACGAATATATTGAACATTTACTCATACACTGAAAATTAGAAAAACAGATTATTACATGCACGAAGTGAATATTAATCTTCATTTAATAAATTTTATTAAAATAACCACATGTAATCAGAAAATATATATATTTAAATTTAACTCAAGCAATAATAATAAAATTTACACAAATAAAACTAGATTACAACTATTACATGCAGGAAGTGAATCCATCCATTGTTACAGTCATATATGTTTTCTAGTTTTAAAATAATTCGAATTGAAATGGATATTTAATTAAATTTAAAACCGAGTATACATTTTGTTGTTGTCAAAACTTGTTGTTGTTGTCAAACTAAACATGGCCGATAATTACAAATTATGTGCTAAAGTGGTGCTTGAAATCTACATATAGTGACTGTATTATGATTTAAAATAATTCGAATTGGTAGTGATATTTAATTAAATTTAAATCCGAGTATGCATTTTGTGGTTGTTAAAACTTCTTTTTGTTGTCAAATTAAACATGGCCGATAATTACAAATCAAGTGCTAAGTGGTGCTTGAAGTCTACATATGATGACTGATTTAAAATTTTGAAATAATTCGAATTGGAATTGATATTCAATTAAATTTAAATCCGAGTATTTATTTTGTAGTTGTTAAAACTTGTTGTTGTTATCAGTTCAAACATGGCCGATAAATAGAAATCATGCGCTAAAGAGGTGCTCAAAGTTTACATATAGTGACTGAATTAAGATTTAAAATAATTCGAATTGGGATTGATATTGATTTAATTAAATTTAAATCGGAGTATACGTTTGGTTGTTGTCAAAACTTGTTGTTGTCAAATTAAACATGGCCGATAATTACAAATTATCTGCTTAAGTAGTACTTAAAGTCTACATATAGTGACTGAATTAAGATTTGAAATTGTAATTCGAACTGAGATTGATATTTAATTAAATTTAAATCCAAGTATACATTTTGTTGTTGTCAAAACTTATTGTTGTTGTCAAATTAAACATGGCCGATAAATGTTTCTTATGCCACACAATATGAATAAAATGTATATGGGCAAATTTCAAAAATTCGTAAAAACCCAACGTTTAAAGTGTTATGTCTGGAAGAGATCCTACTTGAATCGGTTTGTCGGTGGTTATCGCTGGAAAAACCTCCAGATCAAGTTTCATGTTGGGAGTCCGGGAAAATGGGAGTGAGTGGAATACACGTGCAAATTTCAAAAATTCGTAAAAACTTAACGTTTAAAGTGTTATGTCTGTAAAAGATCTTATTTGAATCGGTTTGTCGATGGTTATCGCTGGAAAATTTTCCAGATCAAGTTTCATGTTGGGAGTCCGGGAAAATGGGGGTGAGTGAAATACACGTGCAAATTTCAAAAATTCGTAAAAACCTAACGTTTAAAGTGTTATATCTGGAAAAGATCCTACTTGAATCGGGTGGTCAGTGATTATCGGTGGAAATTTTTTCAGATCAAGTTCCATGTTGGGAGTCCGGGAAAATGGAGGTGAGTGAAATACACGTGCAAATTCTGGAAGAGAATTCTGGAAGAGAATTTTTGAAATTTGCAAGTGTATTTCACTCTTCACCAATTACTGTTTATTATGAATCAATTTTAACAAATTCTGGGCTGGGCTAACTTCACACAAGAGCAAATGGGGTTTTAATTGATTAGTGTTGCCGGATGATTTTTATTTTATTTTCTAGGATAGAATCGTGGGATAACTTCACATACGTAAGAAATTACCAAATTCCTTCCCTTTTAGCCATTTTTCTTCAAAAAATCATTTAAGAATCCAATTTTTCCACATGTCAAATTCTTAAAAAATCAAACCAGGATTTCCCAAAAATCGGGACTTTTTTTATACAAAACCGGGATATTGAAAACCGGGATTTATAAAAAAACCGAGATTTCGTTACACACCCGTTTTTTACATCAAGGTGAGGTTTCCAAGACGTTGGAAGTTTGGTTTCGAATTAATGAAACATTGAATTCTTTATATTAAAAAATTCGGCCATCTCATCCGACTGCAGTCCAAACTACCAAAAAATATTGAAAATACTTTGAGCTTTTACATTCAAAGTATAATCACAATGGCTTAGCGAATTTTAATGCCCTTCATTTTCTGGTTTATTTTTATCGCAAACCGATTCATTTCAATCGCATTGAGCACAATTTCTGAAATTATATCGCAAAGCGTTAGATTTTATAACTCATTCCGCCATTCCACACTTTGATTTTTTCGTCGTGATTCTTTCCCCTTTACCCTCAAACTAAAAACATTTTGTTGTTAAAGGGGAAGGAAACGACGAAAGAATCACGACGAAAGAATCAAAGTGTGGAACCGCGGACTGTGAATAGCATTTCGCATCTAAGGTGAATCCCACATATCCGACGATTTTTCGGCGAGAAGTGATC
This sequence comes from Nephrotoma flavescens, assembly GCA_932526605.1. Lineage (NCBI taxonomy): Eukaryota > Metazoa > Arthropoda > Insecta > Diptera > Tipulidae > Nephrotoma > Nephrotoma flavescens. Next base: position 73,461,658 of record OW052221.1, read on the forward strand.
TAATCAAATGACATTAACCCGTTGCCGCACCACTTTTAAATTGACGACCGTGCATACTTTTTTGTTTTTAATTGTTTATGACTGCCATATGAAATTGAGCATTATTTATTTGTTTGGAAGTGAAAATTATCACATTTGTTCACTGTTTTTCCATGAAAACTCTCAACCGTCATTTGCTCATTACAACATTTATTCTCTTCCCAGAACAAATGATGGCTATAGCCGTCATTTGCGCGATCGTTGTAGGACGGCTATAGCCGTAATTTGCCTCAGGCGCAAATATAACGAATTGTTAAATATGAAAAATCAAAACAACAAAACCAAGTGATATATTATATAGAATGTTACATCTTTTTTATCTTCGGTGTATTACTGAACAATTAACAATTAAATGCATTAGTACACTTCATACGAATCATGTTCCTTTTTCTATTAATTAAAATATGCTGGACTGCTATAGCCGTCATTTGCCTATATATTACCAAAAACCCGACGGCTTTAGCCGTCATTTGCGGCAACCGGTTAATTCGAACTGAATTTAAATTAAAACACGATCCTTAACAATAATTTATTAACGCACTCAGGAATCTGGGCGACTTTAAAATTGCAGTTAAATATATTTCCGGTAATTTCCGGTAAAGTTAAATGATGTTTTTACTTAATCATCTACAAACGAATAGTGTATCCAGAGGTCTGTAGATCTTATATTCCGATATTTTTTATTAAACCAGTATCTCAAAACATCTTATTAAAATAATTAGAAACAATAATATATTTTTGCAGCCTACCATTAAGACCAAGGTTTTTTGTTACCTTAATTTGTTGCCCACCGGCCCTTTATTTAATATTCATACAAATACATGTTTATGCAAAAAGGATATAAAAGTAAGCCAGTTGGTTACCAAGAACAATTTATGCACATGTTTTTTAGATCCTCATGCGAGAATCCACACCTGCAAATGTTTCAAAGCGAAAGTCTAGAACAGAAATGTTCTCAAATTATTTCCGGTGCGTTTACACTCGCGCTACTAGCGGACGATCTTTCATATATCAACCGATATATATCTTTAATACCACATTTGGATACCTTAAATCGTTGTTACCTCATTAGAGAACAATTTGTAAGTTTTGTGGTTTGCGTACTTGCAAATGATGACATCGCTGAGAAAACAGCCTAGCAATTGTGGGATGAAATGATGATATTTGGCCTACACCAGGGTTCCGTTGTAATTCCAAGACTCAATTGTAGTTCTCCTTTGGAACTCCCGAGTTTCGCCTCATCCAAGATAATTTATGGATACTTATCACGGCAAACCTGCGGTTTACTCGTTTACAATGACACCATTTCTAATTTCTCCCGAAACAGTACTCAGGGCTAAAGACGCGCAAACCTCCCTTGGTAAACGGCAGCGATTTTATTTCCCTTTACGTTTCATCAGATATATTGCCCCGTTTAATAGACATTTTTGAACCCTATAGAATTTTCGAATATATTAGTTTTACAGAAAAGTTTCGAAACTTTTGGAAAATACTGCCGATTAAAGAAATCGCGATTTAAAGCGCAATTACGAAAAACAAAAATAAATGGCTGGAAACTGCTTCAATAAATTTTTCTATAAAAAATTTGATTTTTTCCGGCTAGTTTAAAATTGTATAGAAATTAAAAGAAGTGTTTCCTAGTTAATTTGTATGTATGTGTATTGTCAGAATTATTGTCAGAAAACCTTAGTGGGTTTAAAAATTAATAATCCATTTATTAATATTAATAAATATTCGTCACTATTATTTTCATCGTCGATCGTAATGATGAAAATGCCTTTTGCATCCATCGTTACCCTTATCGGGATTTCGATAACGATTCCATCGTTACTCCTATCCGTACCTATCCGTAAAAAAGAAAAAAAATATTTACGAATGTGGGTACAGCCCAACAATCCAACCATTTTAGTCGTCTCTTAACATTACATAAAATGTTAAATCCCGGAATCAGTTCATAGCAAAGGAAAAAAGCAAATTTTTTAATAGGAAAATTTGATTGAACTGCAGTTTCCAGACTATTTTTGTTTTTAAATTATTTTCATTTTTCGGGTTAAAAGGTTTTTTAATGCATTTTAATGAAGACACCCACCGTTTATAGAGCCTATTTCGGGATGGTTTTCGGATAATCTTCACATACGTTTGCCCAATAGTACTAAGGTATAGGTATTAAGTATAAAAATAGATGCTGTATAAGATAGCGGAAATTTTACAAGGGAATTAAAGTATTATGCTAATCGTCGCAGGTGGCAGCACTATCACAAAAGATAATTTATTTTGTTATAATAATACCAGCGGGAATAAAAAATTATTTTGGTTCTCTTTTTTCACTAAATAAAACATCCCAGCGAAATAAAATATTAAAAGTGATCCTTAAAATGATAAATTGATTGATCTTCGAAGTAAAGAAACTCGGTAAATGATCTCTTGAAATTTAATAATATTCCGTCTATCCGCCATTTCTTAATGAATTACGATGAAATTTGGATAGTAAGTAGTATTGAGTATTGATTTTAACGTAAGTTTTGTATAAAATTCTAGGATCTGTCATGCTGTGACTAACCTAAGAAATCTTAAAAATTGATTAAGAAATAATTTCTTAAATTAAACCTCGGTTTTCTTTAATTGTTTCTATATTTTTTGTTTTCGATGTACTGATGAAAAAGACACTCGTACACGATTGTTAAACATCGAATTTTTATTTATACGAGATTGCTAGTTTTACTATAAATAAATTGTTCCGGCTCTCTTACATCAAATATTAAATTTATTTTACCATCTATTAAGATGGTTGTCGCAAATGGAAACGTTCTCCTCTTAACAATTTCGTTGGTTGGTGGTATACAGAGGATATTTATAAATTGTAACTTGTCTAGCCGGCTCTGTAAATTATAATCAATGCAGAATACAATTTAATCACGACATAGCCGGAAAATTTAGTACAGTTGAATTCCATATATGTATGTATATAATGATTTCAATAAGCGTATGGATAAATTAAAATTGTATTAGTGTAGTTGATTTTCTTATCTCGAAATACCCATGACAGTTATAAAGTATAGAGAAAATGAATCGTCTTCTTCAATAAACATTACATTTCTGCACACATCTACATAGGTTTGTATGGTACATTCATCATTGTGTCACGCAGAGAGAATGGGGAATCATCATCATTTTCGTGTTGTTGTTTTATATACTTAATACCACTTTCTTGGCCATTTTTATAGTTATAGATCATGAAAAATTATATTTTCTTTTTTTTACGGTAATCTCTTTTACAATTTCTCAAATAAATTTGACTCTTAACATATTCGATTTTGCAAATGCGAGTTATGGATGATTGACCTGCACTGGTTTTGCATATAAATCTTATTCGGGGTTATTATCCTCAAGAAAATATATCCTAAGAAAATAGAACAAGGAAGTCAAAATTAATATGGCTTGCAGGTATTCGAGTATACATATAGTATTGATTTTTCTCCTAGATTTTCTTGCATCTATCTATCTAAATATGTATATATCTTAACTTGCCTATTTATTTTCTTTTATATGACGTAATTGGTCGTGCACGAAAGAGAAACATTTTCTATAGTTTATAGACGTATATGGCATCTAACAGATAGAGTGGAGAAATTTATAATGGAAATCTCGTTTTCTTGTCTTGGATTTTTGTCTCGAGAAAATCTATAAGAAATTTATATACTATAAAGCAAAATCAGCTGAGTGTATTTGTATTATAATTCTTAATACTATATAGCCATCTCGTTTTACTTGTTTTCTTTGCTTTATAGTCTCAGATATACGAGTACGATGATTAAGTGATTAGCGAAGTACTGTACTCTTGGGTCCAATTATATTTTATTGATTTATGTTATATGTGATGTGAGCATTTTTCCAACCGCGTATGTGCAAAAGTCCATATAGGCGGGACCATCGTCTAAGTACTGAACGCCAAATTTTTACTTTTAAATCCACGGAAATATTTTTTTTTGTAAACAAACATAATCTTATCTATTGTTTTTTTTTATTTAAGTATATCTTTCTTGACCTATTCAGATCAATTTTGTGATCGGTTGTAAATTTTATTGTTATTAGGTATATCTTATCAGCTAAACGTCTTATCTATAAAATATTTTAATTTAATCTTTATATACTGAAAAATATATAGTTTACGTTCCTTGGACTTATAATTTTTGCACCTCTACGATTTTAAATATAATCAGGTGTGAGGTTTTTATTTTATTAGCTACCGATTGTTTATATATGTCTCAATATACACAATTTATTCAGTTTAATTGTAATAAATTAGCGCGTCTTAAACATTTTTTATTTTTTTATATCGTAATCTTAAAAATTCTAAATGGTTGGTTATGTGTAACCATTTCCATGTAATATACGTTTTAGCAGTAAAAATTTGTTAATTATATTTAATTAAGTGGTAACGACTATTATATTTACTACGTACAATATACAAATTAGCTGGATTTTTTTTATCAGTAAATTGTGTGCATACCGGTGCGACCCTCGTGGAATTTTTTTCATCAATTTTACAATAGTTATGGAAATACCGGGAAGTGTACGTTGAATCATGTGGGTGTTTGATAGTCATTCATGGGTCACATCGATATGCCACATATCACGAATACTCATATTTTTCTAGACATCTCTAGAATTATGTGTTAATGGCCATCAAACATCCACTCGATTCAACCTACACTTTCCGATATTCTCAACTATTGTAAAATTGATAACAAATTCCCCGAGGAGTCGCATCGATTGCCGCATATAAAAAAAAAAAAAAAATACGAAAGCAAGCCTAAAGTGCTAGAATACTCAAATTTTTCTAGGCATCTCTAGAGTTATGTGTCAATGGCCATCAAACAATGCAAGTTTTCGATCGTAAACTTTGTTTACTTTGAATTTTTGTAAAATTAAAAATTTTGAGTTTTTTTGGGCTTAACATTTAATTTTTGACTATCGTGAAATTTTTTAAAATCCTTAATTCAAAACCATATTTATTTCATTATTTTCAATATTTTTTAAATTCTTTACGAATTAATTCACATAGATTTAAATTGGAGAAATTAATTAATAAAATGGCACTCTAAATTATTTATTTAAAGTTATTTATATTTTTTGTAATTCTTCGAAAATTTTTTTTAACCCCAACTACATTTATATTTTTTGTTAATTTGTGTAGCTACACTTTTTATATCTGTTAAAAACTAACTCCGGTATTTCTTTATGGTTTTGTCTGTTCCAGTCCTTAACATTTAAAATGTCTGGCGCAATTCCTAGTCTTAACCCAATTTTAAGCCATTTCTACATGATCCAAATTAGGGAATTTGAACTGCAAAATTTAAATTAATCATGACATTTTTTTTCTCTTTCCTACACTTGAGAGGAGTTAACTGATCTATGTGAAACTTCATAAGTTTTACATAAATTTCGAGGGCCTAATGATTTTTGGCTGAAAACGATAAATTGGAATATGCAGCTTTCAAATAAATTTTTCGAATTTTGCAAGTAGTACATATTTTGAAAGCTATGGCATTTATCAGAAAAACTATTAAGAACAAAAATATTCTAAATTTAACTTGAACAAACCTAATACACAAAACAATATTTCCAAAATTTTAACAAAGACAAATTTTTGGTAACATAAATTTTTATAGCATATTTTTTGCGAATTTTTTTTTGCAAAGTATAGCATTTTCGTCACAACTATTATTTGAAAGACACGGCACAATTCATCTGAGCTCTGACATTCAAGTGGTTATAATAAAAATCCGTGTAACGGTTAGAAAAAAGTGCTCACCATAAGAAACTTTTTTTGGACAAACCATCAAGCTAAGCTTCTCATTGAGTTCTTTATTAAAAATCCTCTTCCTCCTCCAGCGTGAACCGGCAGTCATCGACCAGTTACTGATCAACATTACAAAAATTAGCTCTGCTCGATAATTATAATTTCATCTTCGTAAGAACAAATACTTACGTACTGGATTACAGCTCCCTTATGCAAAAAATTTAAAATTGATCGGTTCGAATTTTAGCTTTAATTTTTTGATTTTCTGTGATTAGAGGGCCTTTCTTTTCAGTTTCTGGCCAATAACTCAATAATTCTCATAAGTAACCAATACTTTCGATTTTTTCTAATATATAAGGTATACTGAGATTACATGGGAAATGCGGGGATAATTTATTGATTAGAAATTTCAGAATATTTTTTTGATTTTCAGCCAATAACTCAATAATTGCCATAGGTAGCAAATACTTCCGATTTTCATTAAAATTTTTTGATTTTCTTTAGCCACAAGTAACCTAAAACTTTCGGTTGTTTTTCTAATATAAATAAGTACATACTGAGACTATACGTGAGTAATTTGGGGGAAATTTATGGGGTAGGATTTTCACAAGAACATCATAAAATTTCATATACCGGTTTCTTTACTTCCGAATGCAATCAATTTGACAAGGAACTTTTAAGATTTTATTCTTCTGGAGTATTATATTTTGTGAAAAATGCGATACAAAATGAATAAATCATTTCTTCTGGTTATAAAATAACAACGGAAATTCACTTTTGTGACTTTCGTCACTGAGTTGTGTAATTTCGTATTTTCCGCTGTCTCACAGCATTGTATAGAAGTTCAATTATTAAAGACCAAAACAAATTTGAAATTATGCTGGAAAATGCTGATATTTCGGACTATGCTGCTGACCTTAGAAGCACCTTAGACTTTTTACGTCATCTAGTTCAGAACATAATCGGCGTCATTTTCCGTGACTCCGAAAGCTTTATGATAATCTTCTCACCGTACGCTCCACTAGTTCCTCTATCACTGCAACGCCGTCCTAGTTGAGCCTACCCGCCTTTATTGGTTCAGTGGAAAGATTTCCTTAGTCAGCATCGTATGGCGGCATCAGCTCTTTTGTGACACGGTTGTAAGTTTGCTCCATCATGGGTTTGGCTTGGAACACATCTGCTTCATTTCATCTGAAACTATTGAAGTTTTAAAGTTTTATCATTGAATGTCTGAGTTTTCAAACTTCTTTCGAGCTCCTCGAGCAACCTTTATAATCTGTTGACTTCCTTTAACGTTGTATATAGATTGGACCTTTACGCGGCCTTCAAAGAAGTTGGCTTTCGAGCAGTTATCTAGTTTTCCTTCCAAACTGCTCAACTCGATCGTGCCATCTGAATTTGGTGTTGTTGCACCCGTATAATTTGCTCAATTTTTTCGTTCTGCTGAGCACAAAGTTATCTATTTTCTCGTTCAGCGCACTCTGTTGTTTATGCAGCTTAGCAAACTAACCACCATGGTCCATCAATTTGACACTAAGCTTGCCTGATTTGATAACTACAGCTAGTCCAATCGGGTTTCTTATTAGGTAAACATTTCTACTAATTCTCCTTGCTGAATAATTAAGCTTGCTGAGTGAGGTCAGTATAGTATCGTACAACTACGGAGACCAGCAGATCGATTCTGGTTTTTCCTATAGGAAAAGGAATTAGGAAAAATATTTTCATAGTATTTTTGTCAAAAATATCATTTTCTGGCCTACTGAGAAATCATGTTTGATCTAAAATTTTATAATTTAGGAAATATTTTTTTCGTATCGAAATTGGATAGGAAAAATATTCCCAATTTAATTTTGTTTTTGAAAAAAATTACACTAACTGTTTACCATAGTATGCCAGAAAAAACAATTTTGTGACCAAAATACTATGAAAATATTTTTCCTAATTCCTTTTCCTATAGGAAAAACCAGAATCGAGCTGCAGCTGGTAGAATTTGATTGCCATTTGAAGACCAAGCTTCTACAGCATATCGCAAACATCCGAGGATGGTATTTGCAAAATGCCACTTCTGATATCAAAGGTTACGAATTTTGGGTGTTAAATACGGATTCGTAATGGTTTAACTGTGAAATCTTAAATAGGATAAGAAATAGGGTCTGCATATAGGATTATTTACATAATATTTGTCTGAAACATTTCGGTTCATGATACATGGCGCTGTAGTCGACGAAATTAATTTTTTTTCATCCTCCTACTGAGAACCTATGCTTACGATTCTACAATACGATTGCAATAAGAATTTGACATTTTATGTTGTAATAAAATTGAACTCGGATGTTTACCTACGTAGGATTTCTCTGAAACATTTTTTCGATTCATGATAGATGGCGCTGTAATCGACAAAATTCAATTTTTTTCGATTTATTCTACTGAGGACATCTGCATACGATCCTGAAATACGTTTGCAATAAAAGATACAATATATTATGTAGCTTCTCCATAAACTAGAATCTTTAATTTTCTTTTGAACAGTTAAATACTCCATTATGAAGTAGTATACTAGCAGCCGATTACGGACCTCTTTCCGATAAAAAATGTTAAATAATTTTGTTTTTTGAGTAAAATGAGTTTGTTCTTAAAGTCATTTCTTTATTTACGTTTATTTTATTTTGGGGATTTTGCAATTATAGGATACAGCAACTTTTAGTTCGTTTTCGAAGATAGGACGCAAAATATCGATTGTATCGTTGGCTATATGACAGTGGCGCCGTGTTGTTGAAGGTTCCGATGTTATAATAAATCAGTAAACATGGCACGATAACGGTCGCCATTAACTGTTAGTTTTTTTGAAGAAAAATGGTCATATGATGCCTTTGGGCCATATTCCACACCAAACAGTATAATTTGTTTCTATATATTATAGATGAAGTAAAATCTTCTAAAAATTTTCCAACCCTCAAAAATCTCACGTAAATGCTGAAAATCGCGGTTGATAAAAATAAAATTTGCAGAGAATTTTTTCAGTTGAACTCTCGATTTTCCCACATTCGAAGTAGATCGAAGTTCTAACTACTTCGTGAGATTTCACTGGTTCGACCGACGTTCAACCTTTCTAATGGCTCGGGATTATAAAAGAGATTACCAGTGCAATTTTATAAGGAGGTAGTCGAGGTCCGTCAACTGCAAGACAATTATCTTTTAATTTGGTAATTTGCTCGATTACATATCGTAATGAATTGGAATTGAAATTAAACAAATTTTAGCATAATTAATCAATACTTTTTTTTATTTATTGTTAACTATGCGATCTGTTTTGGGGTTTCAAGGCTCACCTGCTCTACCGCTGTTATTCTTTTTACGTCCTTACTTTACGCCTCCCGGCAAACTGGAAGATGTACGGCTATAGGACCGATTTAAGGCCATCTGCACATTGCAAGCTCCATGCCAGCCTATACTGGCATGGATGATGGGTCGGCCCATGGGTTTTGCATACCGACAGGGGGTCATAGATGTGTTACATTTCACCACAGATCGTAATCTGTTGATGCAATTTCACTTTGTATCCTGCCTCTATCGGGATTCGAACTCGGTACCTCCCGATTCAAACGCCAAAGCTTTAACTACTGTGCCATTTGGTCGGTAATAATCAATACTTGACTTAGTTTTCGTTGTTCGAGAAAGGTAGATTGAGTTGTCAAACTGGCTGGTAGTAGTTTTGGAGTTATTCCTAAAATCTTGAAATGTTAATTAGAATTAACGAATTGCTTAAATTATTTAGGGCCTGAGATACGGATTACAGATATTTAGCGTACTCTGACTCCAAATTAATTTTTGGAAATATTTCCTAATGTTTATTTTTAGGATTGAGCAGTGTTCGTAATTGTTTGGTGAGCATGAAATAAAGATTGTTCTATGCATTCAAAGAATTTTGGAATGGTACAAAACGAAGTTACTGATGCTGTGAAACAAATTGTTTGCACCTTTTTATTACAGCTCAGCAGGAAATCGAATATGTTGAACTACGCACAAGACTGAGTGAAATAGAAAAAGTTGCATTACAACTTAGCAATGAAATCACAAAGTTAAAGAAAGAAAACTAGGAGCTGAAGAAGCCCAATCTGACAGAGGTTGTGGAAACTCCTCATACTTGCTATAACGAAATCAGCACACTTGCCCGTACTGACGATGAGTTTCACACAGATGAGGAAGAACTTGCAAGAGAAACTGATTGGATACACAAACAGAAGAAAAGACCAAGGAAAAAACGAAGAACAGAATTCTCGCCAGAAGTTGAGGAGCTCACGCAAGCAAAATTTAATGAAACTGTCAAACCAGTGCCCGTTCCCCAACATCACCAGCAACAAGAACAACGTAAGATTGCAATGAAGACCAAGGCACCACCGCCAATTAATGTGATAGGCATTACTGAGTTTGCGAATATCCAAGCTTTAATGAAATCAGTGTCCACAAACGACTATAGAGTAGTAGCACTAAACAATAATGTTTGGAAGATAAACACAAGAGATCCCGATGCATACAGAGCTTTAGCCACAAAGCTCACTGAAGAAGTTAAAGAGTGGCATACATATGAAGACAAAAATAACCGATAAATCAAGGTTTCCATCCCACCTCCAAGGAGGAGGATATAATAGAAGATCTAAAAATGAAAGAACTGCAGTAAATATCTTTAAACGAGAGAAAGTTGAAAATAGCCAATGAACCAAGATTGTTAAAACAGGGCTCCCGCTATTCATGCTTACATTCAACAAAAGCGAAAAAATTGAAAATATATTTAATATCAAAGCAATACTGAATATGAGGGTTAAAATAGAACCACTGAAAAAGAACACGAGATTAATACCTCAATGCAAGAAATGCCAAGGCGATAACCACACCCAAAGATATTGTGGGAGAGGTGTTAGATGCGTAAAATGTGCCGGCAGACACAACGTGAAAGACTGTTCACGTAGTCGAACCGAACCTGCAAGATGTATAAACTGTAAAGGACAACACCCAGCCAACTATAGAGGATGCGAAGTAGCGGTACAACTGCAAAGGCTAAGAAATAAAACACGCCATTCGACTCAAAATAGTAATGTTAGAAGAGAAAGGATTCCAACTACAACTAGAGTGCTGACACAACCAGAGCCCATATCGCCAGAGAGGAGATCCTACTCTCATATAACGCAGCAGAATACTATTAAAGAAAATCCAGTAGAAGGGATATTTCGAAGTATAGAAACGATAAATGCACGGCTAGCAAAACAAGAACGTGGTCTAGAAGCTATATATAAGCGGCTGGATAGACAAGAAGCTATGAATAAGCTTATATCAATGCTATACTAATCAAATGGATAGATCACTTAGAATTGTTATTTGGAACGTGAATGGATTACCACAGCATGTTCCAGAGCTAGAAATTTTTCTAAACTTAGAAAAAATAGACATATGTCTTGTCGCGGGAACTCATCTAACAGAAACTTCATTTATTAAAATACGTGACTATGAATGCTACCAGGCTATTCATTCAGGTGGAAATTCTAGAGGCGGGTCTACCGTAATTGTTAAAAATAACATTGAACATTATGAGTTTGTCCAGCATTGAAGAAGAATTTATGCAAGTTAAAACCATAAAAGTTGAATCAATCAGTAATAGGGAACTCAGCATCTCCTCTATTTACTGTCCCCCACGCCATCAATTAAAAAAAGAAGACATAGGGATCTAGACTTACAACCTCTAAAGGGAAAGAGTTATTTAATGGAACTCGCGAGAACAACTGTGAATTCCCCTCTGGCGATAAACCAACATATTGGCCTGCTGATATACATAACATTCCAGATCTTCTTGACTTCTTTGTAACAAAAGGAGTTCTAGAGGACTACACATGCATTGAAAATAGTGAAGAACTATCATCTGACCACTCACCTGTGATCATGACTCTGAGTACAATGATAATCAAAAAATATAATTCACCTAAGTTAACAAACAATAAAACCAATTGGGATCTATTCAAGAAATTAGTGGAAGATCGAACAAATCTCGGCGAACCAATTAGAACGAAGATGCAACTGGAAGATGAACTAGAAATATTTAATAACAATATCCAACAAGCGGCTTGGGAAGTTCACCGATTTCTCATACCAATGCTACAATGAAACATAACTATCCTCTTGAAGTCAGAGAGCTACTTAAAGAGAAACGGAAATCTCGCAAAATCTGGCAATACTGTCGTGCACCGCAACACAAAACTATTCTTAACTTTTTGTGCAACAAATTAAAACAGCTAATAAAGGAAATACAGAACGAAAGCATAACTAAGCGACTACGAGGTCTTTCTCAACGAAAGGATGACGATTACTCGCTTTGGAAAGCAACGAAGGGACTAAAAAGGACCAAAATGCATGTGCCGCCTATCAAATGCGATGACGGATCTTGAGCTAAAAGTGACAAACAGAAAGTCTCTCTATTTGCTGCTTATTTAGAAAAGACTTTTCAACCGTTGCCGAGACTAACAGCAAATGAAAATACGACAGTCGTAAACAAAGTAGATGATCTTCACATAAGGCATGCAACTTTATTGGAGCTTAAAACTGAAATCAATAGTAACTTAAGTATCAGAAAAGCCACAGGTTATGACTTCATTACTGGGCAAATTGTAGAAGTCATTCCTGAGAAAGGTTTGCGTAAATTAAATCAAATAATTAATGCAGCCTTCAGATTGAAATATGTTCCACGACAATGGAAGGTGGCCGAAGTAATAATGATTCCTAAACCAGGTAAACCAGGAAACGATAAAAATCATATAGACCGATATCACTACTCCCAGTCATATCAAAAATATTTGCAAAACTGTTGCTGAAGACTCAAACCTATAATTGAAGGGAGATTTTTAATTCCACCACAACAAGTTCGCAGAATAACGGATGTCATTGAGGATGCATTTGAGAATAAGAAAATATGCTCCAGTATTTTCTTAGATGTAGCGCAAGCTTTCGACAAAGTTTGGCACCAAGGGCTTGAATTTAAACTGCATCGAGATCTGCCTAAGCAATTTTATCAAATTCTTAAATCCTACATAGCTGATCGACACTTTAGAGTCAAATTTGAAAATGAGTACTCTGAAATAAAAATAATATCAGCAGGTATACCACAAGGTAGCGTACTTGGACCTATTCTGTTTATTCTTTACACGAGAGACTTACCGAATATTGAAGGTACTACAGTAGCAACATTTGCAGACGATATCGCTATTCTAGCAGTTGGAAAAGATATTTCGGAAGCAACAAGCAAACTTCAAAATGCAGTTAACATGGTGAGCAACTGGACTAAAAAATGGTGTATCTTATTAAATGAAGCCAAATCAGTACACGTCAACTTTACAAATCAAAAAGTATACGTGGTTCTGAACTAAACCCAAATTCCATATGCAAGTACAGCTACATACCTTGGCATGACCCTCGATGCTAAGCTAAGATGGAAAGAACACATCAAGAAGAAAAAAGAAGAGTTAAATATCAAATATAGATAAATGTACTGGCTCATGGGTTGAAATTCTGAGCTCTCAATACGCAACAAATTGCTTCTATACAGGCAAATGCTAAAACCAGTATGGACCTATGGTATCCAACTTTGTTGGGGTTGTGCCAAGAAGACCAATGTACAAATGATACAATGCTTCCCAAATAAAGTGCTACGAGGAATTTGAATGACCCATGGTACATTAGGAGCGACAACCTCCATAGAGACTTGAAGATGGAATACGTCACCGATGAAATAAAAAACCAAGCAAGGAAACACATACAGCGCTTATCTCTATACAAAAAGGCAGATGCCCGTCTATGTTGTACACCGCTAACGGAGTGAGAAGGCTCCAAAGGCAGAAACCCCTGGAGCTGGGCAGTTTGATTTAGAATAAGAAATTATTATAAAATGAGTAACCAATAGATAAATCACTAGATGATCTCTGAATCAGTTGTAATATTGTATAAATAAATAAATAAATTTATTAAATAAATAAAAAAAAAAACTTTGATTCTTACGATATCAAAGACGTCCGCTCTGTTATTAAGCTAAAAATGTATAATGAAACTTTTATTATAATTATTTGTTTAAATTGGATAGTCAAAAGTACATATTTCCAATTACGGTAAATCCTCAACGGATTTTCGAAATCGAAAAAATTCGAGAACCAGCTTTCACAGGATTAATTTGCGTCAAACTTAATTTTTCGATAACGAAAATAAAAAATATAATACGCGCTCCTCTCCTGGGGGCCTATTATGAAATTTATCTAATATCGTAAAATCCGATCCGCCGCGAAAATTCATATAATGAAATAAAAAAAAATCCGATCCGCCGCGGATGTTGCTATTATGAAAATAAAAATCCGAACGTTAGCGGATTTTACGAAAATACAAATGTCATATCCGATTGGTATTTAGGTGGCGGATATCGTAAATTACGAAAGAAAAGTTTGTTTTAATTTATTTTGTGTAAATTTTAATTAAAAAAAAATAAAATAAAATGTTTTTAAAATGTAATTATAAATCATATCTACTATCCACTAAATTTTATTAAATATGTGGTGCACCTAGAAATACTTAATCAAAATTTTATTGTTATAAGGCCTCAACAAACGGACAACAATTTGAGTTACTAGTTTCCTTTTTTGAATTTAATCAAGGCTTAGCGACAAATCGTTTCAATTCTCCACAGTTCAGATGTAGGCGGGCATTATTTCATCTTCATTCGAGTCATCGTCACTTGAACAAAATACGGGGATCGTATTCATATTAAACTCCCAATGGCAACGTGTTAATTTTAATTTATTTTTATTTTTACGATAAACAAATCACACGAAATTAGATATAAAATCCAAGTATTTACTTTGATAGCAACAACAAAATTACAGAAAACAAAAAAAAATACTTCATTCCCCTATATTTGGTTATTAGAACTAATTTCTTTGTTCCTTTTTTGACAGTTTAAATACGTGTTTCATAATATGAATATCCGCCGAGGATCGGATTTTACGATTTCGTATTTTACGATATCGGATAAATTTCATAATAGGCCCCCTGTTTAAATCTGCGTCAGTATGGTATCATTTTTCCGAGGGACGTTAAAATCCAATGTAAAATATTCGTTCGTTAATATCATTGGATATGATTCTAAGCCATCTCACATTCTGACAGTTAAAAAACAACAGTTTTTGTTTTTTGATGCCGTATTTATGTTGATTATATTAAATGGCAATATAACCGTTGAAGCGGGGAATGATTTTCACCAAATGGTGTTGTATTGGTCTTGGTCTTCGAACCAATCAAGGCAATTTTATTACTCGTCACAAATTTATAATATGTTTATAGAAATCGGTGCTGAAATTGATTGTTATTGTGATGTAAAGAAAACAAAATATCGTCGATATTAGAATTTGATAACTAAATTGGTGTTTTATTTACAACGATAATTTTTCCTACTATGGTCGTTCTAAAAATAAAATAAGGTTAGCCCCCAGCTATATCTGATTTTTCAACATAATAAAGTAATAGTGATGAAACGTCATTCAACTGTTTGTGAAATATTATAAATTTTTTAATTTGTTCATAATTGGAGGTCTAAACAATTTTGGGTATCTTTATTTAGGTGACAAATTTCATTAATTTACAATAAATTAAAACTTGGCTTATTATTTTCACTATATTATTATTGAAGTCGAATAATAGTAGGTTAAATATTAATTTGGGCATTATTATAAGTTGGCGCTCACACTTGTACTTGTGGTGGTATTTTATTAATTATTACATGACTTTTATTTAACTTACCTTCTACTATACAGCTAATTTTAATTAAAGTTAAATATGTAATAATAAAACAACATAATTTTTTTTTAATAATTTATTTTGAAGGAATTCTTTTTTGTTTAATTTATTTCGCCAGCGCACAGAAAAAAATAAACGTATAATTTAAGATAATTATTAATTTACTTTTTCCAATGGTTGTTTTTTTTATGTATTTTTTGCAATTTTTTTTTTATTTATTTGTTTTTGTTGTGTTTTAATTTTTATAAATATTTTTTTTGTATTTATTTTTTTTTATTAATATATTTTATAAAAAAATAACTATAATGCTATAAAATACAATTTAATATAATAATAATAATAATTATTTAATTTAATAATAATAATAATGTTTTATTTATAATAATTTCACAAATTAAAAACACAATATATATATTTTGTTTATTAAATATTTAATTTATAATATATATATATATAGTTTATTTCATCTCTGTATTTTTAACTTATTTATAAATAAGTAAACTTAAAAAATAGTTTTGTTTTAATTCTGTTAATTTAGTATAGGTGTGTGTGTGTTGTGTTGCATTATTTAATTTAGTTTATTTTTTACTTCAGTTAATAGTAGTAGTAGTTTTTATATATTATTATTATTATTAGTTTTTGAAACATACTTTTTCAAAACCTGTAGTATTTCAATTTGGGCATCAGCAAAATCACTTTCCGACATTCTTTTTAATTTTGTCACAACGAGACGGCCAAACGTATCACAATCGTCTTGCGTTAAATCTATTGTCATGTTACCCATGACATCGGATGGATGTAAAAATTGTATATTATCGGTGGAATCTTCTCGGGCACGCCGCTTCCGTGTTGGTTGTTGCAATTCATCATCATCGTACGATGTTGTCATTGGAATGTAAGAAGAGGATGAATCCTCGGGTGTATTAATTTGCAGGGATGATGAACATGGTTCTGAGTCCTAAATTTAATAATAATATTACCATTACTTTTATTATATGCAATAAAATATTTCTTTTTGTATAGGTTACCTCAATTTTAATATTTAAGTCGTCATTAAACGAGGTGTCCATTAAATAACTATGTTGCATTGAATTATTTGCTTCGAACCATATTTTATTACCCTTAATCTTATTTAAATTACGCTTAACAATTTCATATAAAAATAAACACTTTTCGAATAGCGGCCACGACGGTTTATATAGTGGTTCATTATTTGGTCCTTGTCTACTAAATTCAACTTTGCGTACATTTTTTGTAAACGTATGTCGTATTGCACCCCAGCGCTCTTTCAAATTCGATCCTAAATCAATTGGGCGAAAAGAAAAAACAAAAAAAAAAGTATGTTACGATTTTACTTGTATTGTGTTTGTGATGTTAATGTGTATTTGATAGAGTTATTCAGTAAGTTTAATGTTTTGACAGAGCTTCGTAGCCCTTACCGTTTGAGAAGTGTTGCAGCCGTTACCAAATTCTTTATGAGGATAAATGCCATTTGACAAATAATAAAACTTCAAAAAATCAAATATATGAGTTTCTTTAGGTTGATGCAAGTTTGAATACTTTATTTTTTTAAAGATGAATATTTAATTTACAGTTGTAAATTCTTAAAATAGTTATTATAGGAAAGCATACGATAGGTAATAATCACATAAAAACATCAAATATAACTATAGTTTGATCTTAGTTTGAATGCACTTAAATTGCAATTTTTACAATTTTTAAAACTGCTATGATTATACATTTAAGTCGTTTTCGAAAACATTTAACAAAGTTATATCTGCTTCAACTTGATTACATATTTCATTCAAACCTTAAAGTTGTTTAATTATTTAATTTCAAAACTCAATTTATCTCTTATAATCAAATTTTGAAAATTCTGGCACATAATCGGACGTATTCAATTTTTTTTTTTTGAATAGTAGCTTATCAGTGTGAACATATGACAGTTGGTTAAGATTCGAAGCTAAATAAATAAAATATGCCACAATTTGGAAAATAATTTGACGCCAATTCGAAGTTAGATATATAATTATAGTAAATTATTCAAATTTGTTCTGATTTGTTCTGGTTTGGAAGAAGTTTGAACCCAATAAATAATATTAGTGTGTAATATAGTAACTGAGTTTTCAGAATGAAATTCAAACACTAATAATTTCTAACAAAGTTACTAATACATTAGAATTGATTTAATTTAACACTAGTTTGAAAAATCAACATTACCAACATTTATTTGAACAGTAATTTGGTGCCAGTTTGAAAATGTAACAAGTATATTTAAAGCCATTTGTTTACAAGATTATTTTGGAACTATAAATAACTTAAACTCGAAATAATTTAGAAACGGCTTGATTGTCATATTGGTTAGATTGGTTTAGTACACTATGCAAAAACAAATTTTTAATGCGAAAATAAATTACGTTAACTGTAAAGACTGATTGAAAAACGAATAGAGTAGTAAAACTTGAAAACTTGATTTCACTATAAAACTACTAACTGTGCTTAACTAAATAGAGTTTAATATAATTTGTTTACAAGGGTACCCTAAAACTAAATAAAATTAACTAAGCTGTGATTTTGAAACGAATTTAACACGTATTAGATCCCATTTACCACTAGTTTGATTACGAATGATACTGAAACTGGTTTATTGCACTATGGGCAACCTGTTTACAGATTTTAATGTTAAAATAAAAGACAACTGGTTGAAGAACAAATTTAAATCTATTAAAGCTAGTTTGATTGTGTTTATGGATACATTACGTTTATGGATTAAGGCTATAATGATTTGTATTATAGAAGCCAGTTGTACAGTTCGACGTTGTTCAATTCGGGCTCAATTCCAAATCGTTTTGGTTACAATTTAGTTAAAATTGTAGTTTGAAAGCATCTGAAATAGTTTGATTGCGACTTTAAGAGATGTTGAGTTGGTTTGATGAATATTATATCTTATTTGAGATCTTAACAGTTTGTTGATAGTTTGTAAAATTAAGCTCAATTGGACACTAGTTTGAAGTAAGATTCTGAACTGTTTCATTTAGTTTGAAAATGTTATTTGCAACTATACTATTACTTGGCTACATCTAAATGAGTTTGATCATGTTTAAAACAATTTGAATTATTTCAAATCGCCCACTTTATAAGAAAAAATTTAATTCAATTTCTTGTTCACTATAGATAGATGCTAGTTTGATCCGATTCTTAAATATGCGGTTTAAAAGTAACTTAATATTATTTTCAATGCTGTGGTTCGACAGCAAAACATGTTGTTCACATCCTTACAAAGTGTAGCTTTAACCTTATTAAGTCAAACTCAATTTAGTCTATAGTATAATTAAATCCTAATTTGAAAGAGTTTGAAACTAAATTGATTTGGTAGGTTGACATTATTTTGATTTTTATTCAATTTTGTGTTAATGTTTGTTAAATTGGTTTAGGTTGGTGTGGTTTGACAGCAGAACACGCCCACCGGGAAATTTTCCAAATTAAGTCGTAAACTACGCTTGACATATTTATACTAGTTTGAAATGGTTTGAAGCTTGTTTCCGCCAAATATTACTTAGTTTTACATAGTTTTTGGTTTCGACATAGGTTGAAGATGGTTATAGAATATTATGATTATTTAACTAATCCCGACGAAAGCTATTAAAATATAGAAGGATGCTGTATAATAGTTGTAACTATTATTAATTAACGTAAATGCTTTTAAAACACACTAAACCTTTATCTATTTGTTATCTTATGAAAGATAGGTATACAAAATCGATTTAAACCAGGTCAAACTAGCATCAAACTTTATTAAACTAGCGTCAATAATTTTGTTTATTAGATGAATTAATTTCAGTATTTAAGTTATGAATGATTTGTTTATTTTGCCGTCAGTGTATGACGTGGTTTGACAACCACGTCACCACCAACATCAACATGGTTAGAAAATCAGTTTAAAACTGACTGCAACCAAAGATGCTTGATAGCATCTTCCAGGTAATCTACAGTCTTTCTTGGTAATTAAACACATTTTTGGTCCGTGTATTAAAATAACTATTTTCAAAATTTAATGTTTTAATAATACATTTAAGATAAAGAGTATACATATTAATATTTTCAACCATTCTCTTTTTAGTACCCCAATTTCCTGGATGATATGATCAAATTGGTAGTTTGACAGAGCTTGAAATTAATTTGATTCGATAAAATTGGTAGATTGCCATTATTTTGATTAAGTTTAATTCAATTTTGTGTTACTGTTTGTTCAATTGGTTTATACTAGTTTGAAATAGTTTGACGCTTGTTTTCGTTAAATACTAAAAGTGATTAGTCGATTTGACGATTATTTTGTATTTGAACTTATTTTATAATGGACACTTGTGAGTTAATTTAGTTTGATTAAAGTTTTGACATCTAAATCGATTTAAAGTGCATTTCTAGGGGTGTTGCTGGGTAAAGACATAGGTTGAAGATGGTTATAGAATATTATGTTTGTTTAATTAAATCCGACGAAAGCTATTAACATACAGAATAATTAAGAAGAATTTTATAAACGTCCGTGAATTTAAATTGTTTAAGAACCTTTTGTAAGGGTTTGTGTATCTTTATGTACACAAGTGTGCCCTGGGGTTAAAGGTTTGGGGGAGGTGAGTGCATTTTTTCTACTTTTGTGGTAGAGTTATTGTTAATAAATGGCCTCTTTGTTTTATGCGACTAAAACAGTCGTAAACATTGTTTGGATGACCATTAAAATAATATTTTGTCCGAAAAGCCGAAAAGGTCCTTAAACAATGCAGAATAATGTTTTATATTAGTTGTAACTATTATATCGTAAATGCTTTTTAAATAAAGCATACTAAACCTAATAAATAAAAATTGTTGACGCTAGATAGATAAAGTTTGATGCTAGTTTGATTTGGTTTGAATCGATTTTTTTTTACCTAGCTGTCAAAATATTAAATACATAATTGTTACCTTATGACAGCTAGGTCAAAAAATCGATTCAAGCCAAATCAAACTAGCGTCAACAATTTTTTTATTAGATGAAATAATTTATGAATGATTTGTTTATTTTCACGTTAGTTTGATATGGTGTAATTCCAGATAGTTTGGCATAATTTAAATTTGCAAAATAAGTCAAAATACTGGAAGAAAAATTTAAATTATGGCAAAACCAGTGTGACGTGCATGGGGTTTGACAAAATTTGTGTTGAACATGTATTGAAAATCGGTTTAAAACTGACTGCAACGAAAGATGATTGATAGCACCTTCCAGATAATCTTCAGCCTTCCTTGGTAATTACTTTAAAATAAGCGATATGTAGGTACATTATTGCAACTCTCTTCAAAATTTAATTTCTTCTTCCCTCTTCTCTTTAATACTAAATATTAGTGTAAAACAGCTGTATTACTCGAATTGATACTCTTTACCCAACTAATTAATAATAAAATAAATTACTACACAGAAAACTGTCAAATTAGTAATATATATGATTAATAGTGGTCAAGTCGAATTATGAATGCAACCAAAATCGTAATCAGTGGTTAACGAACGGTAAATCAGCCATATTAATAAATTTTAAACCTCAATTTTGCGGTTAAGTATATTATTGTTTATCGCGAGTAAAATATTTAAAAATGGGTATACATAATTCGTTTATTGTTATGTGTATTTTTGTAATGTAACGGTGAAATGTTTAAAAAACAAATTAAAATTAGTTTACTACATACCTGGCAATTTAACCGAATAGCTCAATTCATTAAATAATTCCTCGCGCTTATCCGATTTATGATAGTTTTTATCTTGCGGATTCCATAGGGCTGGATGTCGTTCAACGAAATCGCATAATATCAAATCAATCTCTTTCGAAATCTTAACGGTTTTACGCGGTGTCGTTAAACTACGGTTTGCAGCCGATGCAGATAAATCATCAATCGATAAATCTAATTCCTCTTTAACCATTGTATGACCATTTAATGAACTAGCATCATCATCGTTTTGATGGCCATGCATTTGATTCAGCTGATTTGAACTCATTTGTTGATTATTTATTGACGAATTCATTATATTCATCTGATGATGATTCATAATTCATCAACAAAATATAAACACTCACACACAGTATATTTACTTATATATATAGGTACACAGACACAATTTTTTTTATATTTTCTCAAACTTTTTGCTTTAGTTTTTTTTATATTTCTTTTGAAAAATAAACAAACACAAATACATTAAAATAAAATATATAAAATAAAATAAAGAGAACGTATATTATGTATTCGCAAAAAATTATTCTCGCGTATACTATATTAAGTTCTCTTTTTAATTCGCACTGTACATTCTCGATTGAGATGAGATACTTGTTTCTTGATGTGGAACACACTAGAGAAGAGAGGGAGAGACAGAAAGAGAAAAATGAGTATAAAAATCACAAAAATTTGTATTAAAAACTATTTGACTGTCAAACTTTTTTACTTTTTGCTTTTTTTTTAAATAAGTAATTCAAGTCCATTTAAATGGAATATTTTTATTTTAAACCAATTTTCTAATTAAATTACCTTATGGGAAATTACTTACAATTTGTTTAATTTTTGTTGTATATAAAATCACACGAAATGAATCACGAATTATCTGTTTTGGTGAAAATTATAACGAAGTACAAGAATAAAAAATAAAAATCAATTAACTTTTTTTTTGGTTTGTTGCAAAAACATATGAATTTTTAGTTTATTATTTTTTTTTGTTTAGTTTTATTATTATTGTTCGTTTGTTTCTTTTTTTTTATTATTTATTATTATTTAATGTAAAATGACGTCGCGCGGCTCACAGTGCTTGTGACTTGAACTCGATAAAATTCACTTTAAATAATGAACAGGCGAATAAAATGAAAACACTGGCGTATAGAAAATAAAATAAAAAAATCGAAAAGAACTCAACTCAAACTGTGTGTGCTGTGCTGCTGTTCGTCGTACTACAGACAAGCGCGAAAGGTCTACAAAAGAGAGGGGACTAACGAACAAAAAAAATAAAAAACCGCCTGTGTAGTGTTATATATTTTTAAAATGGTCGACGGAACCGGATTCGATAGAGATAGAGGCTACGCATACATAAAATTTTTGTATTTTATATTTTGTACTTTATGTGTTCGGTTTTTCTATACTTTTGTGTGTAGAAGAGTTTCAAGTTGTTTTTTGGTTTTTCATTTTTTATATTTTCTGTTATATATATCGGTCGGGGTCGGCCAGCCATGTCGGTATACATCGGGGCTCTTAAACTCTTGGGTTTACAGAAATTCATTTTGCTGTGACGTTACGATTTATATATCGATAATACTCTCTGTACTTGTACACTTGTATGTATCCACACATCTATATAGACTTGTATGGTTGTATATTATTCTGTTTTTTTTATTGATGCGCAGCCCCGAACATTTCAAAAAATTTATTTGTATTTTAATAAAATGTAATAATATATATATAAATTACGCCATGGTCGGGGGAGAGTGGAAACGCCAATATAATTTATAAAATGTCTCTCCGCATACACAGTGGTTTCACTTGATGTAGTTCGAGTAATTTCGTTAACACTCTAAACAAGAGCATCGTAATTCATAAATATTCAAACGTAACGTTTTATACCTTAACAATGTTAGGCGTTAATTAGCAACATACAAAATACATAAAAAAAATTTGCACACAAGAAATATCTTGTTTCTTCTTGCGCGAGATACTCGCCTATATCCGCACATACATACGAATGCGTATATCGTATTATCCAAGAGCACCTCACCTTGGACACTTTTGGGTGTGCCGCTCGCTTCTATTTACGTTTTTGTCTTTGTAACCATACGAGTTTACTGAAATGGAACTTACGAATTATAATTTGGGGTAACTCTCTCATAAAAACTTTTTATACATTTAAGTAATTTATTTTTTTCAAAATGGTATAGGACAGCTTATTGATCCGCAAATAAAATCTATATACTCCCATATTAGTATTAGTATGATGTGGTGGTCATTTCATGATGTGTGCAGTCTCGTTTCGGTCATGTGATTTATAACTGCGATTTTATTTTATTTATAAATGGTTTGTTTTGTTAATTAGGGTGAGGAGCAGGTTTTCAGGTATGCGCGCATACATAAAAGATCTAATCCGGTTAGGTATATACTACCTGGGAATATAAATAATGTTCAGGGATTTTATTATTTTTTTGAACCATTTCCAAGTCAAATGGTTTGGTCTATCTATATGTCATCTGATTCATTAAAATTGTCAACTTTAATTTAGGCTTTTGTGTTTTCTTTTCAAAATGTATTTTTAACGCGCACTTCCTAATTTTAAATTAATGTGGCAATGGGAGGAACAATTATAAAATTATGATTCTTGTACAGAGTGAGAGAGTTATTGAATGAAATGTAAATTATATAGGTTTTGCACTCCAAATTCAACCTTTTACAAATCATGTTCAACCATTTCCAAATAAAATTCACCATTTTTCAAAAGACGTTCATCCTGTTCCAAATCAAATCAAACTTTATCCAAATCAAATTCACCTTTATTCAAAGCATATTCATCCTTTTCCAAATCAAATTCACCTTTGTTCAAATCAAATTCACCTTTATCCAATTCAAATTCAACCGGAGACGAACTTTATTGTATTTAAATTCTAGATTCAAAATGTATTTTATTTTTAATCTTTGCAATGTGGTTCTGGATTCAAAGCACTCCCAATTTTTCGCGAATTACTTTTCACGTACTATCTTATGCAGTTGCCAGCCAAAATAACAAGTTAATATAGTAAATTAACCTTTACTGTGTAACCAAAATATTCGACGTTTCATTCAAACTAGCTGCGTCTCAACCTGCGTCTTAACCTCACATGAATGTGTAGGTGGTATCCGCTTATCGCCTAGAAACCCAAAAATTGAGTGCAATTACTATAGTTTCGAAGTAATGAAAATGAACTCAAGATTTTTGATAACAGTAGAATTTTGGCTCGCCACTGCGTAAGGTAGGACTTGAATAGCAAACTCCGAAAGAGTTGGGAGCGCTTCAGTTCCAGAACAGATTGCAAAGATTAAAAAACAAAACACTTGTTATTTTGAATCTAACATTTAAATACAATAAATTTATTAAACTAAATAGGTTCTGTTGGTTTTATTTCGACTCCGGTTGAATTTGATTTGGAAAAGGATGAATATGATTTGGATAAAGGTGAACTTGATTTGAACAAAAGTGAATTTGGTTTGGAAAAGGATGAATATGTTTTGAACAAAGGTGAATTTGATTTGGATAAAGTTTGATTTGATTTGGAACAGGATGAAAGTTTTTTGGAAAATGGTGAATTTTATTTGGAAATTGATGAACATGATTTGTAAAAGGTTGAATTTGGAGTGCAAAACCTATATATGTAATCAAATTTCACATTAAAACTAAAGAACTCAAAAGCAACAATTTCCTTAATAAGTAATTTTACCGCAGAGAAATTCGCAAAACATTTAGATATCATCTGATGGCTGAAATATGTCATTAAGTAGTATGAAGTATCTAACCCAGAGGTCTTCATAAGGTCGATCGCGATCTTAAATTTCGAGTAATTTAATTAAGTGATTTCCATTCAAAATCGGGAATAAAATGTTCAGCATACTTGAGTGCATCTTTATAATACTTTGGAAATCAAAAAGTAGATCGTAAAAAAATATTGTTTGGAAAGTAGATTTCTCAAAAAATTAGCAGACATGCCTGATCTAGCCCATTGACAAAAAACCCATCGACGGTTTCGAGTTAACCATGGTTTCGTTGTAATGTGTCACCCCTAACCATAGTTTGCAACTCGGTTTATACATAATTTCGGAATGAGATATTTTTTCTCATTCCGAAGCTATTTTGTGCTCCCAAGTCGCAACGCCGATTACATCAAAAATGGAGATTCCGAACACTAATATTTTACCAAGCAAATCTAGTTTCCTTTGAGATTTAAATTTGTCATTGAGATATTTCGGTGGCGGAAACAAATTTTTTTTCTGTTCTATCAATATAAAAGTCATTTATGACAATTTAAACGTCAATTAAATGCCAATCTTGATATTTTTGTCAATGCTTACTCCATTTCAATTTAAAATCAAAAGAGAAGACAAAAGAAATTGTAGTGTGTCTTGAGTTCTCATTTCGCAAATCATATAGCGAATTCTTTTACGTTTTTGATGTACATCACCTAGTTACCAAACCAGGGGCGGTATGTTGTACCATCACTTCGAATCGAAAAAGTCGAAGTCGAAAAAAGTCGAATCAAAAAAGTGAAAGTTGTATCTTTTTTGCTTTTCGAAAATGACTTTTTTTCGAATTTCGATTCGAAGTGATGGTACATACCGCCCCAGAGCGCCGATTTTGTACGAAAAGCGACAAGCGCGAGGTGAGCAAACCGGAAAAATATTTTATTAAGCATCTTGATTGTGTAGTAGGCGAGACGCATGCGCATGATAATGTTTTTTTTTTGGGTTGACATTTCTATGCGTAAACATTTCACAATTTTCATATTTTTGAACTAATTTGAAAATAATTCACAGATTTAAATATTAAATCATAAACATTCAAACTAATATTAATACATAAAATCGTAAAAACATAAAATATTAGTTCATTCCACCGCTCAAAAGCAAGCGAATAGAAAAGGTGAGTAGACGTCATTATCAAAAAATTAAACCGATTCAACCGGATCCATTTATTTTGGTACCTACCATCGCAAAAATGACAAATAGAATGCACATATACTAGAGAGGAAACAACACAATACAAATATAAAATTGTGTATTATACACCGTATATGTACACAAAATTCTTGCTCACCTCGCCAACTCGCGCTGTCATTTTGCGTACACAATTGATACCCAGATATGTGTGTGGTATAACATAAAGCAGCAACCAAATATGGAAGAAGAGCTCGAGTTATGGTCAGCACGATAAAATAAATGAAACAAACATCAAAATTAAAATAATATTCGATTTGGCTACTGCGAAAGGTAGGACGTGAAAAATGAACTATGAACGATTTTGAAGTGCTTCGGCCCCATAACAGATTGTAAAGATTATAAACAAATAAATTAAAATATGAATAAGATCATATGATGTAGGAGATTACCCAGTGGCACAAGACACAATTTTAGTTTTAAGTTAGTCATACAGCAAGTAATTATGTAGTACACTTTACTATGAGAAAGTTCCAGAAATATGCATCTAGATGCAAGAGTTTGGTATGTCATCTGCCATACTAACAAGATCCCGCAATGATCGGTTAGATGATCAGTAAATGGAAGAAAAATGATATCATCCTCTCCCCCGATCGTCGATTTTGTACCAAAAATGACAGCGCGAGGTGAGCAAACCGGAAAAACATAGTAGTGGTTATTTTATTAATGTTGGTTTGCTTACGCACATGCGCGTCATTTTGTTTTTTAAAATATTTTTTTTTAATTGATGTGTCAAATGCGATTTTGTATGTTGTTCAAATATTTGAAAATGAAAAATCAATCACATAGCAAACAATCGGTTCCACTGCTCAAAAGCAAGCGAGTAGAAGAGGTGAGGTATACTTCATCATCATAAATATTCAACCGGTTCAACCGAAACTTTTTATTCTGCTACTTGCCTTTGCAAAATTGACGAACAAAATGCACAGACACGTGAGAGAAAAAATTCAATACAAATATAAAATTGTATATTGTACAGTGTATATGTACACAAAATAATTGTTCACCTCGCTAGCTTGCGCTCTTGTTTTTGGTACAAAATCGACACTCCGATGTTTTGATGCCTGATCCAGTAGCAGTATGCTTTTCCAGCAGCCCTGGACCTGAGTAGGATCCAACTGACAAATCAATCATTAATCAGAAATTACATGATTACGTAACCTCTTTCGAGACGGCCCGATTCTTCCACGAGATGTAGCACCTGCAAAATAAAATAAACAAATAATCATAACCTAGAAGAACTCTTCCAGGAGAGCTACGACCAAATATATCCAAAAAACACACGAACATACTAAAAAGAGCATTGGAAATGTGATAAGCGGCCCTTATAAACGATAACTTGTGACATTCGTCTGGGCGATGTACTCGCTCCTATAATGTTCATTCTTGGCGCTGGAGCTTAATTCTTGGATATGTGAGTACGGAATGTAATATCCAGGTGGTAGTATTCAACAATAGTATGTAGAATGATGTACAAAGAAGTAGCATTCGTGGACAAGGTCATGCTCTTTGCTGGCAATTCAAGATTGACCTTCCACAGGATGGTTAATTGGTATGCAACGGCAACAAAATGTAGCACTCGCCGAGGTCGTTATGATCCAACTTAGATCTTTCCTAAAGATTAGGAGACCACCTTTGTTAGCTATTAGTGGAAGAAGAATACAGATGGTTAGGATTTAATTTTGATGAAAAGCTTGGTGTAACGTAGCATGTCAAAAGAGCCTCAGACAAAATCTTTAAGAAGTTTTTTCTTTATGTTGAAACAAAGTACCTTGGCTAAGATATACAAAGGACTGGTGGTTGAATTCTAGACTTATGGCATCCATAGCAACTTTGCAAGAATAAGAGACTCAACGGCTGCCCATATTTTATACGATTGTGATCTCGCCGACAATGCTACAGGTCAGTTATGTACGATCCCGAAGCTGTTTCCAGGCTTAGGTAAATTACTTGAGAAATTAATTGCTGGTAATCTTAAGAATATATGCAGGAGTAGAGAAAATTATAGTAAAAAACGGTTCAACTACGATTGGAATGAAAAAGATAGTAAAAGAATCGGAAGAAAATTACTTCCTGGAAGTAGTAATCCTAGATGTATCGGGAACTTTAGATCTCTGGATCTGGATAATCCGTGGTGGCCACCTATTATAAATGAATTGTCTATTTAATCTTTATTCGACCATTACCAGAAACACCTGCCACAGTTGTGTCAAACCACGGTACACTTTCTAAAAGCGCCAAGAAAGGATGACCATGAGGATCGATCTTGCGCCCACAACTCTGAAATCTGGTAGCTGCTAATTTAAATAAAATACAGATGTTAAAACCGGTAAAGTTAGCGCACTACGTCCATTTGGGCAGTTAATTCGATTAACTATAGATCGATTCGTCGACAATTGTGACTTGATCCCACATCTTTATGGAAACCATACGACCATCGTTCGCGCCGCCAATTCGGTGAATGGGCCGAAGCCAATATTGACATCGATGCAAATTTTCCATACAAAATTTTCTTCAGTGATGAAGCTCATTTTTGGTTGAATGGCTATATCAACAAACAGAATTGTCGCATTTGGAGTAAAGATAATCCACGAGCCAAAACCCATTACGTCCACAAAAAGTTACCGTTTGGTGTACTTTATGGGCCGAATGAATCATCGGACCATATGTGTTCAAATATGATGTGGGTGAAAACGTTACAGTCAACGGAGACGGGTAGAGAGACATTATTACTAATATGTTGTGCATCAATTGGATGATATAGACATCAGATACATGTGGTTCCAACAAGACGTTAAATCGTTCAACAATTTACTGAAAGAAACATTTGATGAACGATTAATATCGAGAGATGGATCTGTGAACTGGCCACAGCTTTCCTGTGATTTAATACCGCACAGCCAGAGATTATTGAACATTTGGAATCCAACATTAGACGCGTTATTACCGATTGACAATCTGAAATCATATCCAAACATTAATGGCATAAAATTACCTTTCAAATAAAGTCAGATTCGTGGGTGGCCATTAAAATTATTTCAAATTCTAGACGATCAAATAATATTGGAAAGGTTTAATTGCAACTTATTAAGATAAATGGAACCAATCGACCGACTATTATCTAGTCATTGTTACTAAGTTAACAAGCCTCCGTAAGCGCTTCGTTTACGAAAATGTTATTTGGATATAGGAAATTCCCAGTCCACATGCTTAGATTCAGTGTATCTGATGTAACAATTGTGAATGTGGTCATACAAAATTGCACTATTTATCTTCATTGCATATTCCAGACTCTCCATTAAGATCTTATACTACATGCTGCGACACCATCATACACTTCAACAGCAAAGCCAATCCATCTGACACTATTCTAATAACTGGTGATTATATTTTTTAACAAGAAATTGGACAAATAATTATGATATTGGTCAAATTCTACCCACTAATGTATCTTCGGAAGTTGAGTGCCTGTTCATAGATACCAGGGCCATTCCTAAACAGAGTTCAATATCTAATATTTTAAATGGTTCGATGCTTGTATTACACTGCCATTTTGTTTAGTCAAAGTTCTATTTTATATTTTTTTCGACGATATTACATGCAAGTCCAAGTCTTCTATACTAATTAAAAGTTGGATATTACAATGAATTCTACACAAGGTGGGTTTTTAATAAGTACCATGCTTTTATCCTGGAAAAGATGCAAGGTAGGCTGAAGAAGAGTTGATTTTTTTTTTGTTTTGCTATAATCAAACAGTTTTAGAACGTATAGAACATTTTTCTAGAACAAAATGTTTTACGAAAAATTTAGTAGAAACAAAAAGTATATATTTTTAACTGCTTATCACAAAGTCCACTCAAAATATAGGTCCTAATTAAAAAAAAGAGCCAAGGTCATTCAAAATCACCAATAAACATCCTCCTCCTCGGCACTGAAAAATTTTTACTTGGGAAACCAAGATTTTTTGCGAATAAATCATAAATGGAATGGTACCTTGTAGAACACCGTTGGAATTAAAAAAAATTCTTTAAACAGCTATAAGTAGGGGAATGGGAAATATTCATCCAAATCGTATATTTTCAAGAAAGTTCATTACATCATTTACATTTCTATTCGCAAAGATTGTTACATGGCTGTTTTCCATTGTATAGTATTGGGAGCATGGGTGAAGTTCAGATCTGAAATCTCTGTGAAGAAACATTTTATTGATGTAATATAAATTTTGGAAAATATTCGAGATGTATTTCGCCTCAGATAAATGCATAATTTCCATCGTACTGTCATATGAGCATATATCATCTATTAAGTGTGACTGTAAAGACCTGGAAAGGATTCAATGGACTAATCAACCATTATTTATTAATATGAATAAATCTTGGTTATATAACCGCAGAAATGTGGTTTCCAAATCCGTCTATGGGATGTAGCGCCACTTTTTTATTAACCAATAGTTTATTTACCAATTACCAATAGTTTTTATTTACCAATTACCAATAGTAATTTTCCCGCTATTTATTTTCGCTTTTAATTCTTCGTGTCCGATGTCTTCATTAAGACTATACAAGTATACATAGTTCGTTTATCGTGTTAGTATTTAAATACTTTGGTGAATAATTCTGATAAAACTACTAATATTTAAACCTAGGTGTCATTAATTTCATAACCAATTTTTTGCTGAATTGACATTTAGCCCATTAGGCGAATTCGTGACAATATGATACGGCAAATATTCACTTTGTAAATCGCAATAATTTTTTTTTTAGTAAATTAGCCGATCTGAGTGTTGCATCACTGTCGATAGACAGTAAGTGGTTGGACGCCACCAATGCAGTAAGAAGACTTTAAAGGCAGAAACCTTTAGAACTGGGTAGTTGTATTTAATTAGGACAGAGAAATATAATAAATTATGTAAATTCAATCGAGAGTAACCATTGGGGGTTCCCTGAATTAAAAAATAGCTGAAATTAAAACTTTTTTCTTAAAAAAGGTGTTTTTATATGAAAAATGGGACTTTTTTTAAGTCATATTTTTAACAAATTTTCAAACTTAACAAAGCAAAGGTGTTTTACAAAAACCAATTTAATTTTAAAATGACACAAGAAAGGCATATTTTATGTCATTTTACAAATATATTTTTTATTTAATTGATTTTCAAATGAATGAAAAAAGGCATATTTTATTTCACATAATAAACATAAAATTTACATTTGTTTTTAATACACAGAAATATACATGTGTAATTTCATGTTTTTAAGAAAATGTACTAAATTTACCTGGTTTTATTGTCTTGCACTGAAATTAATATTATGATATTCATCCAGCCGTTCCACACGGGATGTCAAAGAAGCACTGTTTCACGCTTCAAAATAAGTTGTAATAGATTTTTTATTGCTAATTTAAAAGCTTATTTTATATTTAAACACAATTTTTTTTTATTGTTTTATTATGCTCTTTCGAAAATAAAATTTAAATTTTTTTTATTTCATTTCTATTTGTGTTGAAGCTGCTTCACCGAACAATTTTTTGTTGAAAAATGAGTCGCAATTTAAACCGGTATCATAGGTAAACGGGGAAAGATACGAAGGTGAAGCTTTGTTTGATAATCCGTGTAGAACGGCTCATTCGATATATAAATATTAGTGTATTTTAATACAATTTTACGTTTTATTTCGTTTTTAAATACATATTTTATTTCATTTTCAAAATGACTTAAAAATATACATTCTATGCGATTTATAAACACACTTCTTGAATCATTTTCAAAACGACTTTTGAAATGCATTAATAAAGTCAGCTTTTTTATTTCATTTTCATTACAGATTTTAAGTATTTTTATTTTAAAATAATATAAACGCCGTTAGGAAAAACGCCGTCAGAAAAAAGTCAGCCTTTTTTAATTCGGCGAGCCACCATTGGGTTACTGCGCGTCAACTGTGAATCATTATTTTAGAAAGATAAATTACTAAATGATTTGTAAATCAGTTGTAATATAAAAAATAAATAATGAAAAAAAAAACTATCGATAGAGTAATGGCGATGTTCACTCAATCTGGTTATTTTTCAGAACAATGATTGACATGACATTTAATTAACAATTTCTATAATATTTTCAGGAATTGTTATTTTCTGTTAATTGTCGTTTTTGGTAAGCAGAGTCGTTTTCGGTGACATGTCGTTTTTAGTCATTTTTCGTTTTTGGGTGGTGGATTGATATTTTCGAAGAACTATTTTTTCGGTTAATTATTCACCGAAAAATTTGATTTGATTTTTTTTGGTGAACTACTTTCGACAAAGTTTCAATTTGGTGTTTATATAAACCAACACAAAGAAAGGCACTTACTAGATTTCAACAATTGTTGATGTAAAACCAAATTTAGATCGAAGTTTTCTACAGGGTGTCCCAGATTGGGATTCTAATCCGTTAAGGGGTGATTCCTTGGTTCATTTCATGCAAAAAATCGTATGGTAGTGGGGGTCAATTTTTGATATCCTTTGAGATACAGTGTGTTTAAAAAATTTGGTACAGGAAAAAAGTACAAGCAAATATTAAACTGTAACTTACAAGAATTGGGGGATTGTAGATGAGATCATAGCGGATTAAAATTAGGTAAAAAAAAAAATTACTAGGAGATTTTTTTTTAGAAAATTCAGTTTTATAAAAAAAATCATTTTTTTTAACTTTAAAACGTCATAGCTCTTAAATGGATGTAGATGCAAGATAACCAATATGATCTTAAATATAGCCTATTCAATTGTCCGTCAAATGAGGCTTTGTTGCTTGCCGTCCGATAAATATTTCGTAAGTTACAGTTTAATATTTGCTTGTACTTTTTTCCCGAACCAAATTTTTTAAACACCCTGTACCTCAAAGGATATCAAAAATTGACTCCCCATTAAGAAATCACCCCTTAACGGATTAGCATCCCAATCGGGGACACCCTGTATATAAAATTTGAACTGATCTGGATCAATGAGCCATTAAATGCGGCAAATGTTAGCATGCATTTTTTAGATACTGTACGACAATTTAGAATAAGTTTCAGATATTAATTATGCAATTCAAGTTTTAAATCCTTATTTCGCAGATAATGTTGTATATTGCACTGTTAAACTAGCTCCCCCAATCCCTTAATTCATATCGTTTAAAATAACTATCTGACTTATTCTTGCAATATACTATTTTTTTCTTATCCTGTTGTGTTTATTTCTCATGATGCACGTTCTAAATATTGCAAAGGTTACACAATATTTCAGTGTTATTTCACACGATCGCTTTAAGCAGAATTAACATGTTTTACTTCTCCATATAATC
The DNA here is from genome assembly GCA_932526605.1 of Nephrotoma flavescens. Taxonomy (NCBI): domain Eukaryota; kingdom Metazoa; phylum Arthropoda; class Insecta; order Diptera; family Tipulidae; genus Nephrotoma; species Nephrotoma flavescens. The sequence continues at coordinate 73,495,365 of OW052221.1, forward strand.
TGATCGCTATAATCTGTCATTTGCAATAATGGGTGCGAACTTTTTATCTATACCACTATATATGTTTATTTTTGAACTTTTCACAATTTGTCGATTGTTCATACATTAAGCGATCGAGATTTATGGTTTTTCTAAACGATATAATAAAACCGTCAAATCGGGTGATCATGATCGATATTCTTTTACAGTGGTTTACAGTGTGCGTATCTATATATTTAATAAACACGCGCGTCGGTATATTAAAAATTCATCATCCATACGAATCATAAAAGATTAACGATCGTGTTAGAAAATTGTAAGTCGATCGTAATAAGACTGTAAAATTCGTATATATTAAAGTTGGATTCTAATCAGACCGTTTACGTTAACGCATTTTTATAGGTTTCGTAACTGATTAGAATCATTTTACTCTTATTAGGTTTATTGCCATGGAACAATGGCGACATATTTTGTACGTTTGCATTGATTAATGCGGCGATTTGACGTCTACGTTTAGGGCATACCAATTAGTGAACTGTTAATGGGCATGAAATAAAAATTTATTGTGTATAGAAAATTTCCAGGGAAATTATATAAACATGTTACCAACTGAAACTTGTGTCCTATGTCTAATAATTTTTTTTTTATAAATTTTCTGCGTGTGCCGATACACACCCCATCTTCATCAAAATCATATATAAATACCACCCTATTATATACAAATAAAATTTTATTATGTAAATTAACGTTTTAAAATCATGAAAATTAGAACAAACCATATGCACAACATCACTTTAATACATTTTTAATGATTTTTCCAATCGATTAATCAGCACACAATATTATCGAGTTATAGAAGAAAAATATGTTTAACAATTACGTATTACGAATGGTATACTCGTTAGTCGACTTGTATGTGTATTACATATTGTTTCTAAATGTAAAGCTCTTAAACGTCTAGTTGAAATTAAGAAATAATTTTTAATTATTATTTTTGTGTGTCACATTGTTGTCACGAACGTTTGTCATTTCCAGAAATAAAATTCTCTGAATGTGATCAGCGACGCGTAAAGTGACAATGCATATTGTTCTGGTACTGTATTGTGATTTGTTTATGTGTGAATGAAATTCTAGATAAGATTGAGACAATTTTCAAGGAAAATTTTCAATATGAAGTTCTTTATGTATTCACTATATTACATTTCGTATATAATTTTAAGTGGTAGCCTCTTCATTATTTTTAATACTTTTTTGCTTTCTTTTTTTTTCAGGTAAGTCAACTCAACGCCAACCAGTTGTACAAATAAATACGTGGGAATGGTTTAATAGGCCGTGAGTATGATGCGTCGTTATAATGCAATATATTAAATTGGTAGAGTCATATGGGGGTGTAATTATAGATGATTTAATATAATCTCTAAAATTATTTTCGCAAGCTGTTGAGTCTAACAGTAAGCATATGCTAACTCAGCAATTAAAATCAATTTTTATTTGTTGAACTATATAACAATTAGTAAAACAGAAATATCAAAATTTAGTTAGGTCCAATAACAATTATAATTTAAAATATATTTTGTATATTTTGCAATAATTGTTAAGTAATATGTTTTTTATATATTGATATAATGAGCAAAATATGCATTAAAATTATGTATTTAAAGAGCTTAAATTTTTAGAATAAACCAAAACAAAATTCTACACCAACTAGTTAGTTTTATTTTCACTTCAACATTTATTTTGAGATAGTGGTCAAGCCCCACCCGTGGTAAGCACACTATTTCCTAGATAAACATTGGCCCTTCGAGCCATCACAACAACCGGTGGCCAACAATACAGTTCACAAGGCACCAAACATTGGTCCTGCGAGCCATTACAATAAACCAGAGCCTACGCCATAAAACAACAGTCCAACACCCCAGTCAATAAAAACACAGGTAAGGAGTGGTTATTGCAGGACAAGGCAGTAGAGATAGAGCAAATTATCTCTAACTATAAAAAAGATGGTACAGCTCGGAAAACGAAAAATTTTTGAGTTGAAAATAGCAACTCTTAAAAAAACGTACAACGAGTTCGTCGATGTGGACAACAACATAAGAGAATTCCAACATAAACTAGAATCAACACACCAATATTATAAAGATAGACAAATAGTATGGGAAAGATTTACAAAATATCTTGAGGATATGAGTCAACGCCTACATTCATCATCCTTACCATCAACACCGACTCCAGATGCATCCCACCGACTCCAGATGCATTCCAATTTACCCAGCCTAAAGAGTCAAATATCATCGACTAAGGAAATGAAGCTTCATCATTCAGCAAATCTAATCATGCATCTGAATCATCAAACAGATCATCACTGAACATCAGCAAACTCAAAAATTCGTTCAACGATTAAAACAACAAGACGTCCGAATGCGAGGTTTATATAGAGAAATCCACACAGCTGAAGACATACTGGCAAATATAAACAGATCCACACCAGCGTTACGGCTTAAATTAATGAATATGGAGAGGATGATGATGCAGATAATGGAACTACATGAAATAATCTGCATGTAAGCTTCCGAAGAACTGGAACCTAACTTCGTAGAACAACACTACGAAAACTTAAACAACGAATACGACAGACTCGCATTATCACTAATGACATTGTTGGAAGGAGAAAAACAATGCAAAGTTAAGCCTTTTGAAATTCGTGTACCACCAATGAAACTCACATATGTTCATAGAGATTACAAGAAATGGTTTGGTTTCGCTGACCATTTTAAACAGCTAGTTCATAATAATAATGAACTTACGAACACAACAAAATAAACTACTTAAAAGACACGTTCAAGGGCCATCTGAAAAATTTATAAGCCATTTGGAACCTATTGGAGGGACCTTCGATGCCACCTGCAAGATCCTGGAGAATCGCAAAAGATTACTTGTATCTAATCTGTTAAACACCTTATTAAGCCAACCAACTAGCAATACGCAATCTTCCGCTGCGATCAAAGCTTACACGACACAACAACCGAATGTCTATTCGCTATAAGGAATACAGGCATTAGAAATGACACAAGGAGTCCATTCATCATCTTTACTTTGTTAAAAGTACAGGACAACGAATCACGACGTCTATATGAAAGTTTTCTTTAAAATCCAAGAGAATTCAAAGAGGCAAGCCAGTTTTTGAAATTTCTGAAAAGGCGTTTTCAATCCTTAAGAGTAACAATAAGTCAATACCACTACAACAACCCAGGTATCAAGTACAATAATTAAAACATGTTTTCGAAGCCGCAACACAACCAACTTTTATTTGCGTATGCTGTCAACAAAACCATCGAACGGAAGTATGTCAACGCTTCAAAAACGAGCACTTCAGAACGAAATCAGATGGTTATATATGTGGCGTAATTTGTGTAGACATGGTCTAAGCAAAAACCATACGACAACAAATTACAGCATTAAAACCAATTGTTTTACCTGCAAGGTGAACCACCATACTTTGCTGCTTAAGGATTATGACCCAGTGCTCTAAGCAACAGCTATAGTAAATTACAAAATTTATAGTTTCAGTACGTTGCGGGCACTAATAGATACAGGATCACAGGCCACCTTTTTAACGGAAGAAGCAACACAACAACTCGGCTTACCAAGGACAAGAGTTCTAGGCGACGTTTCCGGAATTTCAGCAACAAAGGGACGATCGCACCAGCGGGTGATGATAAACATCAGTCCTAGGTTTCGGTTGATCTTTAAGATACAAGCGAATGCTCTAGTCTTAACAACTATTACCAAACCACTTTCTGATAAAAACATATTGGGTCCAGACAGCCAACTACAAAAGGAGGTAATCCTAGCCGATCTTATTTTCGACACTCCTGGACCTATTGATCTTTTAATAACCGCTGACATAAGCGGCGAAATACTGTTGGAAAGAATAAAGAAAATTCCGTTTCATAAGTGTGTAGCTCACCAATCAGAATTAGAATCGATAATATCAGGTCGTCTACCCCAGAATAGCAGTGTATCGATATCTTTGGGAAGCCAAAGAACTACACCCGGAAAGACACTTAACTGCTGAAGAGGAAGAATGTGAAAAATACTATGGGTAAACTCGCAAGAGGTCAAAGAATGGACGATACGAGGTTCGAATACCGTTTAAAAACGACAAACTGAGAAATGCGGCAATAAGAGATTCTAACGCCAAAGCAGCAGCTAGATTGCTTCAAATGGAAAAAAGATTCAAGAAAGATGAAGAATTGAAGAGGAAATATCATAAGTTCATGAACGAGTATATCCAGCTTAACCATATGGAACTGATCCAAGATGATTCAATAGCAGATAATTCTTGTATTAACTACATGCCGCATCATTCCGTAATAAAAGAAGACAGCACAAAAACCAAGTTGAGAGTAGTTTTTGATGCTTCCTGCAAAACAACAACAGGCATGTCTTTAAACGAAATGATGTACATCGGTCCAACTTTACAAAACAACCTAACCCATTTGGCTACGAAAACATTACAACAATTAGCCATAGACGAAGCTTCAATATAAACAATTGGCTCAAAGATTGTGCAAACAAATTTCTATGTAGATGACCTCTTATCTGGGGCCAATACAATAACAGAAGCAATAATCGCGCAAAATAAATTATTGAACCTCCTCTCCAGTGGAGGATTTAACCTCAGAAAATGGATAAGTAATGAAAAGACAATTTTAGAAGAACTTGCGGAAAACCTAAAAAAACGGAACTACACAAGATAGAATTTAATGAGACAGTCAAAACAGTTGGGCTACTCTGGAACTCCACAACAGATACGTTTCAATTTAAAGTTTCCATGCCAGATACAAATACAACCGTATCTAAAAGAACAATTTTATTAGAAGCGTTTAAACTTTTCAACCCACTAGGATGGTTAGCACCAGTAGTGATCCAGGCAAAAATTCTATTTCAAGACTTGTGGCCGTGCTTCTGGTGTTGGATGGGACGACAAACTCGACTTGAATTTTGAAAATAGATAGCTAATACCACGAGCAAGAATTGCAACAGTTAGAGAATTCTAATTCATCGTTGGATGAACTACAACAACGGCTCAAAAATTGAACTACATGGTTTCTGTGACGCGTCTAATCAAGCTAATTTGTCTGAAAATATTCAGTGATTGCAGTACTAACTTTGTTGGAACAGATAAACAATTACAAAGGCAGGCAAAACAACAGGAAGTTGAAATCAAAAACAATATGGCACAGATCAGAACTGAGTGGCACTTCTTGCCCCCGGGAAGTCCCGATTTTGGAGGTTAGTGGGGGGCCGGTGTCAAATCAATGAAACAACATCTCCAACAAGTAGAAGAAACTCACATGTTAACTTCGAGGAGCTTGCAACACTTCTAGCTCAAATAGAATCATGTCTGAACTCCAGGCTATTAGTCCCTCTTTCAAACGACTCAGATCAAGACGAATTGTTGAGTCCAGCACATTTCTTGATAAGGAGAGCTATTATATCAACTTCTCAGCCTGACATCGAGGATATCAATTGATGATGTCAATGTTTTTGGGAGAAAAAAGGCGCACGGATTATCTCTAACGATTACAACGTAGGTTAAAATGGTTACAAAAATAGCCTAACCTCCAGGTGGGAGAACTAGTAATGCTCGAAGATGAACAACTACTTCCTACGCACTGGCCACTAGCCAGAGTCATCGAACTAGATCCGGGATACAATGGACTAGTCAAGGTAGTTACACTCAAGTATAAAAACAACACGTTGAAGAGGAATCTTACGAAAATATGCTGCCTTCCCTTACCTTACGAGTCTGAACCAACAACACAAAATAACACAACCATGCAAGAGAACAATACACAGTCCACAAAGAACAACCAAAAATTGAAACAGCAGCCCCAAAGACGATTGAAAGCAAATCATCTAGTGTTAGCAAGCCTCATAACTTGCTGTTTGCTGGGGTTCGCGCAAGCTCAGATCAAAGTCACTCCATTTAGTTATTCTACAGGAACATATTTTGAGGATCTAGGTAAAGTCGAAGTGGTAGCTATGAAGTGGGCATTAGTAATATATTACAACATGACCAACTATTGAGATGAGATGGATGTTTTTGAGAAAGCACAACTCGAGCTGGGAGCAGCCTGCAAGGAATTATCTGGTTTAAACTGCAATATAATCCTACAACAACTTCAGTGGCAGTTCAATAACTTAGTCGCAGACAACCATCTCTTATTAACAAGCAATAAGAACGCGAGGTCTGGAAGACACAACAAGCATTATCTTATGGGATATGTTTGGGATCCTCACGCAACGGGAAGCCAACCATTATACATCCCAGTTTGAAAAGATTAACATCAACGAGAAGCATTTAATGGCATTAGTTAGAAATCAAACATCAATAATAGACAATACAATCAAACTGGTGAAGCACAATTCTAACCTTACAGCTGGCAAAGGATCAACAGAAGTTAAGTTTGGAAATGATACAACTCAGCGATTATCGAGCATACGAGTAAAGAGTACGCTCAATATTAACAAGCATGATAGAATTGACTCTAATACTAAAGAACCTAGAGGATACATAACACAACTTGCTTGATGTTGTTTATGCGCACCACAGTATCCTGCATCCATCGATACTCTCCCCGTCACAACTAGAGGACCAACTACAATTTCTGTAGTGCTCGCCGTTGACGGTTATGGCAATGCCAGTTTTGTTTGTAAGAAGTACGGACCGATCATTTAGCCAGAAAAAAATCCGCACCAAACAGTAACTTTCGCGGGGTGCATTTGGTGCTGGTGTATCTTGTTAGGATTGGTATGGCCTTAGATCTGACAGTTTTACTTGTTCACATATCCTTTCATCCGAAAATAGGTCTCGTCGCTAAAGTCGATTTTTTTGGCGAAATTTGATTCAACTTCCAACTGCTCCAGAGCCCATTCAACGAATAGACAGTGTTGTTTATGGTCGTGTACCTTAAGTTACTTGGTCAGTTGGATTTTATGAGGGTGCAGACCCAAGTCCCGACGCAAAATTTGCCAAATTGTATACACTCTCATGCATTGCTGCGATGTTTTCAGCAGACCTTGCATTTCGGTGACGTACGGGTGTTGGTTGATTGTTTATCGAAACGGTCAACCCGCATTTGGTCCCCATACGTCGAATAGTCGACTCGGCAGGGCAATTGTGGCGAGGATAAAAATCATGTAATGAGCGGAACGTTTCTCGGACGGAGCAGTGATTTTGAAAATTATTTCACACAATGTTCAAGGCTATAACGTTCCATGGCGATTTGACATACACTACTGAACAATTCACAACAAGTTTGATAGATGTCGTCGATGATAAGATAATTCAAAATGGTAAATTATGAGAAAATTACCAAAATCATTTATGAAAAAGCGGGAAAGTTTTTGAGGTTCAATACATTGACTTGTACTAATTTGAATCCCTAAAATACATTTTTTGGTATGGTTTGCTCAAATATTCCGATTGGTAAGAAAGTGCCACTTGGCGTGTACGTCACGATATCCTAGTCAAATGTTCTAACTATTTACACTTTTTATTTCCTGTTTATTAATTTGTGAGGCCACACTTTTTATTAAATTTAGATACTTCACTCTGGTATATAGTTACTGCTTTTCCACTGTTATTAATTGAACCTACTTTCTATCTTCTTCATACTTCCGAATACTAAGCATATCCTTTGAAATCATTAAAATTTCTGTTGTTGCCAGTCTCAGTAATCATGACTAAAGAGTAAGAATTTACACATGAATTACTGTATACCAATAACTTATTCTTGCCACTTTTCCGCCACAATTGTGATTTTAAAATTACGTCATCTGAATCCCAACCCAAAAATAATTTTCGTTGTGTGTCCATTTTGACTTGACGCTGTTGTAATCGATACACAATCAATACAACCGATTGTTTAAACGTACTCTTCCACATCATCCTTTGGTAGCATATAATAAAGTTTGATGACGTGTAAATAATGCGATTTGATACGTCTTTGGTTTTACAGAAATGAGCATTCATTAAACAAATATAAAAATATTTTGAGATAGATTTACTAAAGGATTAAGAAAAAATTGTGTCTCAAAGACATCCGATTTCAGAAAAGGTACAAATAAATTCAATCATTATTGCAGTATTTTGGTCTCGTGTATTTGTAACAGTTGTGTATATGTATTTTCTGCCATATGACATTATTACAGTGTAAGATATCTAATTCAAAATTTTTATTTTTGGCGAGGGTGGATTTCTTTTCCACTCGACATGGGTACTCACTCCCTCAACACAAAACTTTTTCTTACCCTCGTAATCAACATTTATTTTTACGTACGATTGTGTGAGTCTGCAGCTCGGATTTTGCTTCGTGTATAAAATCTGTATTTTCACATCACCATAAACACACATTAAAATAAAATTGGGAGTCATATAAATTTCTTGCCAATTTTTGGCGCCAGCTAATACGCCAATAATGCCGAGATTTTATATCGGTATTTATAATAACCCTAGATTTATGAAATAAATTAATTAAAACTACTTAGAACTTACATACGTATTTATCCTTGTATCCCTAATAATGTTAGTTTAGATGAGACACACGTACTAATGAAAATTATGTGTGAATTAAATGACTGTCGTCTACAAATTGAACTTACAATTTTTATTATTGAATGTGGTGCAATGAACGGACGTCTCTAGGTTGGTTCTAGGCTGATTATATGTCAATTATCTATTACACAAACTAAATTGGACGACATTATTAATAAGAAACGGACGGCGGCGGTTTTCAAGGATGTCTAACATAAATTTTTTATTCGTTTAATAGAATTATTACTGGGTTTTATTGCTAATTATTGATAACGAAAATAGTTTTGGAGTTATCTAATGAAATTCCCTCCCTGTCTATATAGTTAATCTATATATAAAATATAACAAATGGTTGCATTTGTGACTCGTCGTTTTTTTTTGTTGGGTAAATTCCCTAGGATTATATTTTATTTATTTATTCAAATACAAAGGCAGCAGTAAAATATATTTTCCCAAAAATCGTTTTCATTAAAAAAGTAAATAGCGACGAAATTATAAATTTGGGGTGATCACGACTCGCCCAACCCCATATAAAATATCAGTTAATACAGTTCTCCGGGTTTTTGTAAGGTTTTACATTTTTTCTTAAAATTCGACTGCATTGTGTTTTTTACCGTACATTGGTACTCATAGGGTTATTTTATTTATTATATAAAGAGACTGAATCATATAATCATTATGATACTACCTACTACTACAACTACTATTATACTCCTACAAAACGAGAGATAAAATACCTAAACAACAAAAAAAACGAAATGTCCGAGATACAGGGCACTACGAGTATTCATTTTGCACATGCCTGAAACCGTTCCCACAAAATGAACGAATTGTACAAATTTTTTTATTTTATTTTTCCCTCAAACTGGCATGCAATAAAGTCATTTTGTAAAATCAATAGCCTAGCTACTCCGGTCTATTTGTATTTTGGGTATACATACAACCTACGTATACATCGAGATTAAAATAGATAAATAATTTTGGTAGAGTATACAGAAGGACGTAAACCTTATCGAATCGAATATTTTGTTAGTAATCGTTATCGCTGAATCAAATACTTTTCAAATATAGAGAGAAATTTGTCTAGCTGCTTTTTAGTTTGTTCAATTATGGTAACTGACTGTAAAATTTTGTCTAATTCATCATAATTGGTCGTAGTTTAGGTTTGTATTTAATTTTGACGTGCGTGGGTAGAATGCTTTATTATAGCCATGCACAAATACACTTAATTCGATAATCGGCGTTTAGTAGGGCAGTTGAACATTATTTGACGACATGTAAAGTTGATTGGTTTGTATTTCCGTTCTTGAATATATTTAAGAGCTGTTAAGAATTTTTATAAAATGTTTAATTTTGTATAATTATGTTCATAACTACTGATAGTCCAAATCCAGCTTTACCGATTTCATTTGAGTGGGAAACCTATATTCATATTTGCTGAAAGACTTAAGATCAGTTTCTAGATTTTTTATGAGGAAAAGCAGAATTTTAATCGACTGTGCTTATACGTTTTGAAATATACTCATGACTGGTTGCACAGAAAAATGACTAGCGGCCGGTTAATTGTGTGCTAGTTAAATGTTTTATATCAAATCGGTTTTCGTAATCAGAAACTAATCAACGCCAACTTGATTAAATGATGATGATTAAATATTCCGTGGGAATATGTCGCTTTCGTAAAAACATTTAAATGGCCAATTTTGGTTGAATAGGTTAGGTTAGGATAGAGTGGCTGCTATCGCACACTTGGGCCAATAGTGGCCCATTGTGATACCACACGATTCTATCTCCCCTTTACTTCCGTTGTCAGTATCCCTACAATCCAACCTCTTGTTTTCCCAGGGATACTAATGCTTTGGAGCGCGGCACGTGAGAGTGTTGGTCACCTCTCATTTGTCAAGGCAATTGCCTTTTTATTAAGTGCCAATTTGAGCGCTGCTATAGGTCTCCACGTACCGTACCTAGCTAGTTCATCTGCCCTGTAGTTTCTCGTGACCAGAAACCCAGATTATCTGGTTGCTGAAATACTCGCTCATCTCATTAAGAGATGATCGGCAATCCAGCGCCATCCGTAACTTCAGACAAACCTGAGTGGCCTGACAGCCGCCTGACTGTCCACATAAATTGCGTTATCCTTCATGGATACCACGTTATGCTTCAACCATGTCACGATTTCTCCTATCGCCACCCCTTCAGCCTGGTACACGCTGCAGTAGTCTGGAAGACGAACAGAAATGTTAACATTAAGCTTCTCACAAAAAACTCCGGCTCCTACCTTGCCGTCTAGCGAAGAGCCGTCCGTGAAAAATTGCAACTCCTCGTTTTCCAGTATTGATCCGGTTCACCAGGATTCCCTCGAAAGGACAGATGGTCCGAAAACCTTTATCGAAGCACAAAGTTGGTTCAATATAATCCCGATTCGCCAGTTGTTTCCTTATGCAATCTAACTAACGCCGAGTGTCCCGCCTGAAGACACTTCCACTGAGAGACAGCTGAGAGTCTTGTAGCCGCATTGGCTGCCATCTGTTTACCAAAAAATTCGATTGGAATAAGGTGGAACATAACCTCTAAAGCGCGTGTAGGGTCGTCCTAATCGCCCCGCTTAAAAGCATATATGCCGTTCTTTGCACCTTGTCCATCATCCTTATATACGTTACCTTATCCAGAGCTGGCCACCACACGCCCACCCCGTATATCAGCACAGTTCTTATCACTGCGGTGTAGAGCCAGTGTACCAGCTCTAGTTTCAAACCCCATCTCTTACCTATAGCGTTCCTATACGAGTAAATGGCTACATTAGCCTTATTCACCCTTTCCACAATGTTAGGCTTCCAGCTGAGCTTATTGTCCAAGATTATGTCCAAAAATCTCGCTCTGTCAGCAAAAGCCAGTCTAATGCCGTTCACGCAAGGGCGCTAACCACCGGAATTTTATATAGTAAATAGAACCAGGTCCGCCTTGGACGGGTTGATCCCTAATCCACATTTGCTGGTCCATTTCGTAACGATCAGGAGTGCATTCTGTTTAACATCCCTAATCATATCCTGATATTTGCTTAAGACAGTTATTGCTACATAATCTGCATACGCTACCATCCTTGTCCCCTCTCTCGCCAGTTCCAACAGCAATCCATTCATCACTACACTCCAAAGAAAGGGGGACATTACATCTCCCTGTAGGGTTCCTCTAACCACTCGTCTTCTAATGGTGGACTCCGCCAGTTATCAAAGGTGGATTCCCCCAGTTCCGAGGTAATAATCCTGCTTACCAGCATCTGGTTTATCAACCTACTTATAGGGTAATCCACCATCGCCTCGGTTTTTACATTGTTAAAGGCACCCTCAATGTCAAGAAATGCCACCATACGAGTGGCAGCGACTAAATTGATTTCTCAATCATGCGTACTAGATCGTGCAGTGTCCATCAACTTTCCCTTACAGCAGGTCGATTCTGGCTTTCTTATAGGAAAAGGAATTAGGAAAAATATTTACATAGCGATTTTGTCAAAAAGATCTTTTTCTGGCCTACTGAGACATCATGTTTGATCTAAATTTTTATAATTTAGCAAATATTTTTTCCGTATCGAAATTGGATAGGAAAAATATTCCCAATTTAATTTTGTTTTTGAAAAAATTTACACCAACTGTTTACACCATAGTATTCCAGAAAAAAAAATAGGCAGAAAAATACTATGAAAATATTTTTCCTAATTCCTTTTTCCTATAGGGAAGCCCGAATCGACCTGCAGTACGCATGCTGCGACATTGCCCCATTCCTGGGCTCAATTTTTGTTCGAATAACTAGCTCTACCAACCTTCCCAAGGTTTTCAACAGAAAGTCCTTTGGATGAGCCATGTGAGCTCTTTCCTAATTTCGGGATAAACACCACTCTGACATCCGTTCATTTCCTAGGAATACAGACCAGTTTCAGACATCCCATGAAGATAACCTTCAGCCAGGGCAGGATGACTGCCGAGTGCCTGCCGAATGATCTCTGCTGATATAATCCGATCTGGGCTCGACGATTAATAAGGCTTAAAAGCGTTCAGTGCCCACAGGATTCGTATTCTATCCACGATGCCTTCCATATCTATTGAAGGTGTTCCTCGATGAAGTCCAGGCTCCATCGAATCATCAAAGCTCCCCGGAAAATGGGTCTCATTGAGAAGCTCCAATGATTCCGCTCTTGAAGCTGTCCATGACCCGTCCAGTTCAATTAAATAACTAGGACTGTCAAGGGCTAGGAGTCTCCAAGACCTCCTTTGTGCCTTCCTCAAATCTTTTTTGTACTTTCTTAGGTCCTCCTTATAGGAGTCCCAATCCCGAACCTCCTTTGTGTTCTTAGCTTTCTTAAAGGCCGCTCTACACGCACTTCGAATGGTTCCCAACTCCGCGGTTCACCATGTCTGTTTCTGCCTGCCACTAGACTTTATCAGGGGGCCTTATCACGCAGCATTAAATGAAAGCTTGCATGCCTTTGTGACAATATCAACCATGCAATCTAATTCTTCTACTGCCGGAAGTCCAGGGACCTCCAGCGGCAATAATTCCTCCAACACCTTCCAATATTTGTTCTAGTTTGTCCTTGTGGGATTCCCGAATTCTTTCTGGGTAACTGGTTTAATATTGAGGTTATATGTTATATAACGGTGATCAGAGAATGAGTGCTCCTTCGCCACTCTCCACCCGTGATCATATGAACAATTGTTTCTGACGCAAAGGTCACATCTAAAACCTCCTGTCGATTTTTAACAATAAATGTTGGTTTTCTCCCAATATTGCAAACTAAAAGGTTATGACTTAATAAGTAACAAAAAATAACTCATCCCTCTCGTTAATGTCTGTGCTTCCCCAGATTATGTGATGTGCGTTTGCATAACATCCAAGTATGACACCTACCCTTCTTTGACCTGCTTCCCGGATCAGTTCCCCCAGGTTATCCAGTGGAACCTTATTCTCGCGATTCGTATAGGCTGAGGCTAACCATAATCTTTCATAGCCAACCTCTAGAGCCACACGACTCCACGAAGCACAGTTTGAGAAACGCTGCTCTATATAGTCTCCTTGTATGTCTATACACTTCTCCCGGCAAGGCTCTCATCTCTTAAACCCGTCCAAATAGTACTCGGCGTCTTTCTATGCAAAATAGTTGGTTACGAGCATGATGGCCTTCTCATTCGACGAAAATCTTTGCCCGCCGAGTGCAACTTTAAGCTTAGAGAACAAAAAATGATCGCTTGTTACTAGATCGGTTAAGTAAGGAGGGTGGTCAAGCAGTTCAAAAAGCAATCGTAAATTTTTGCCATGACAACCGCTGAGTTGTAAGATGGCGCATGAGTGTCAAGTAATGATGCGTAGATTTAAATCTAGTAAATGTTCTTGCAATTTGCAAGCCGGGTTATTTAGTTATGCTATACAAGCGTGACATACGCGCGACTGTTACCCGAGAGTGAAGAATACTCAAGATGACATCTTTATTGTGGGTTTATTTCAATCTCCCGAGATTAATTGGGGTTATTCAGATGATAACACTCAGTATGTTCTTCGAATACACTAATCGCCAAAGAAACTTTATTCACTGACAGTTATGTTGAACTCTGCACTATTTCAGATCAGCAACATTAAGAACAGTCTGAACATAGGCAGCTCGATTTGGTGTTTTCCTCTGTTATCAACAATAGCGTGGCTTCTGAAACCAATCTAATCCTCTTTGCCATAGATGTATACCACCCTCCCATTTTGATCAGCTTTTGTCTGGAACAAGTCCGTCTTAATGTCGACTATGAAACTCCACCACGTTTCAATTTTCGTAAGGCCGACTTTGTGAATCTTAAAGATTTATTGGCAAACATTGACTTTGATGCCATCTTAAATGATAATAATGACATAGAAACAGGTTATGAACGTTATGTAACCTTAGAAACAAACGTTGGCAAAGATTCCTAAAATCTAAATCAGACTCTGATTACTCTAACTACACTTGGGAGCAAAAAAAAACCGCACATTACTCAATTTTCTACAAAAGTTCAAAAATATCAAAAAATCCAATATTTGTTTATTTGTTTTTAATGCAGGTTCTATTTCACAACCAATCCAGTGGGATCTGGCCGACCTCGTGCTACAGCACAGCGTGATAACCGCTTTCTTGTAACAACTTCATTGCGAAATCGCCGTATGAATGCGGTTCGGTGGAACGGCGGCTCCAAGAAGTTGGTGAAACCGAAGTTAGTCGGTAGACAGTTAGAAGACGACTTCGAAAAGTTAATCTGCCGACGAGCCCGTCGTGAGTTCGCTCGATAGCATTTGAATTGGATAGAAGAAGAATAGAGAACAGTCCTGTTCTCTGACGAGTGCAGGATGTGTATATATGGCACCGATGAACGCGGATGAGTATACAGAAGACAAGGAAAGCGATATGCACAATGTTGCATTGAAGACCGTGTCTCGTATGGCGGTGGATCGTGCATGTTCTGGGGAGGCATATCATTAGAGGCGAAAACAGATCTTGTATTCATCACACAAGCCAATACTGGCTGTCGATCAAGAGGAATGAATTCTCAACGGTACATTGAGGAAGTACTCGAGGAGTACGTCGTACCTTTTGCCGGGTTTATTGGTGAAAATTTTCTGTTTATGCAGGATAATGCGAGACCGCATACGGCTTGCGTAATATACCAGTACCTTCAAGAGGTGGATGTGCCTGTTATGACGTCGCCAGCTCAAAGCTCGGACCTCAATCCCATCGAAAATTTATGGGACGTGTTGAAAAGAAGGATTCGAGCCAGAGATGTTGCTCCAACGAGTCTCCAGGAGCTGCAACAGGCGATCGTAGAGGAATGGGAGGCGATACCTCAAGATTTTGTGAAAACTTTGGTGAAATCAATGCAGCATCGAATGGAAGCTGTCATTCGGGCTAGGGGAGGGAATACTTCTTATTAATAAAACTGTTTTTTTTTTGTTTATTTCCATGTTTTAATTCGATTTTTACCCCTAGTTTTCATGCTGACAAATTCACAAAACACGTGTGCCTCAGATGTTTACCCACAAAAATCAGTTTGATGGCACGTATAAATACAAAAAAAAATACCATTGGATAGGTATTGAAATAGACTTTGAATCTGCATTAAAAAAATTATATTTTTTAAATATTGTATTTTTTTGATATTTTTGAACTTTTGCGGAAAATTGAGCAATGTGTGATTTTTTTGCACTGAAGTGTATTTAAATACACAAATTATAATGAGTTCAGCAGTTTCTCTGACAAATTTTATAGGAATTATATCAGACTCATGCAATCCAATCTAATGATGATATTAAGCGTTTCTGGCGCTTTATTAATCTGAAGAAAAAGTCCGACGGATACCCTTCCACTTTGAAGAATAAACATCATGCCTCCTGGGTTTTTGAATAAAATGCCTATCTCACTAATTATAGTGAGATGTCCCATTTTTGGAAGACTATGATTCGAGTGTCATTAAAATGCGTTACCATAAAAAAGATTTTGGCATATTTCGCGTATTTTACATAAGCAAAAATTTTCAAT
Source organism: Nephrotoma flavescens (assembly GCA_932526605.1). Classification (NCBI taxonomy): domain Eukaryota; kingdom Metazoa; phylum Arthropoda; class Insecta; order Diptera; family Tipulidae; genus Nephrotoma; species Nephrotoma flavescens. The sequence goes on from OW052221.1 coordinate 73,511,489, forward strand.
TTAATTTAGCTTTTTTTGAATGTGTATGCCTAGCAAAATAAAAGAATTATAGTTTGAATAAACATTGTTCACGTTAAATTGTTCCAACCACTTTATACTAGTGTTGGAAAAATTGTTAATAAAATTTTTAAAAGTTGGCTCTGAAGGTATTGAAACTATTGACGAGAAATAAGTGTGCACTCTAAAAAAGTACTTTATTCAGAAACATTTAAGAAAATTGAAGAATATTCAACTGGCTCAAAATTCAAAACAACAGAATGAAGAAAATCAACCAGAAATAACGTATTTGAATAAAAAATTTTGTTTTAGATCTATGCAACATGATGGTTGCTATAAACATACCTTTCTGGAAATTAGAAAATGTGGCTCTCAGGTTAGAAATTGATATAATTATTTAACTTTTCAATCAAAATTTAAATTTTATTTCAAAAGGTCTTTCCCAGAGAAATATACGAGAGAAGTAAATCCTATTGAATCCGCCATTGGAAAAATATATCTGAGTTCTTGCTATGCAAATATAATTTCGGAAGTAAAAGAAAATTTTAAAGGCAAAAAATTTGGATGTCTAACGATGAAACAACGGACGCTGCTGGACGTTTCGTTGCAAACAGTATACATAGTTAGAATTTGACGGAATGATTTGGATGATATTAATTCGGTGTATTTATTAGACTGCCAATTTGTAGATAAATCCAATGCTACGAGTGCTTGCGAACGTGATGACGTGTTGTTAGTGGTAACCGATGCTGCACCATATATGGTTAAAATGAGGAAAGGTTTATTTATTTTGTACCCCAACTTGACACATGTAACATGCCTTGCACATGGGTTGCATAGACTTGCAGAGCATATCCGATCCATTTTCTCTGACGTTGACACGTTCATCAACAACTTAAAAAAAATATTCTTAATATATCATCTTCCAGAATAGGCGTTTTTAAAAGATTTGCGCCAAATTTACCACTACCATCACAACCTGTTGTTACGCACAATGGGGCACATGGGTACGGGCAGTAGAATATTGTTCCAATAATTTCGATATATTAAAAATTGTGTCTTCGCGGAATTAGAAGAGGATGCTGCGTCAATTGCCAAGTGTGCACATCTCATTGCGACAATTGATTTGGGCAATGGTATTGATTTCATCACTACAAACCATGGATTTTTTCCAAACAAAATCGAGTAATTAGAAGCCTCAATGTTGTTCCTCAATCAAAACGTCACAGTAATTAAGGAGGTTTTTAGAAATATTGAAAATGTACCGTGATCACAACTGGTGATCAAATAAAAACAAAATGAAAAACAATTTTTCAAAAGAATTCAGGTTTGCAGAAATTAACAAAGAATACTGCGAAATGAACCGGTCCAAACTGAAATAATAAATGCAGCACATTTTAAGTATGCACCAATCACCTTCTGTGATGTTGAAAGAAGCTTTTCAAAATATGTATAAAACATGTTATCAAATAAGAGGCTAAATTTTAAAACAGAAAATTTAAAATTAATGTTGTCACTCATTGTAACTTCAAAAATTGTTATTAACACTAGAAAGCCTGACAAGTGCTTTGTGATATTATAAAAGAATTTTAATAATTAATTTAAAATATATTTTCAATTTTCGTTTTTAATATTTAAGTTATATAATATGTTAATATAATAAGGAAAATTTGCTGCACTTTGAAAACAAAATAGTACTTTTGTATCATATATTTTGTTTACTATTTGAAATTAGAAAGCTGTCAAAATGACTTCTTTGAGCAATCTAGTGTTAATGTACCAATTTAATATGCTTTCTGTTATTGAAAATGCCTATGCGATCCGGTCTTTAGTCATAACAAATCAATTTGCTAACTGCTTCAGTCTGGCTTTCACAAACAGCGATTTTGAACCCGATGAAGCTTATTTTACCTACATGAATAACTGTATTCAAACAATCTTCGATTATGAATCCGTGGTACAAAAGATTTCCAAACTTAAAGATGATTTTTCATCCGGTCTGCCATCCGTTGTCCTAAAAAAACTGCAGTGATATTCTTGCTCAGCTACTGACGGCACTTTTCCAAAAGTCGCTTTCGCTTGGAATTTTTCCATCTATTGGAAAAAGTTGGCTGCAACTCAGACATCTGTAATTACAGACCGATTGCGAAATTATCTAGTATTCCTAAGCTGTTTGAAAGTATTGTGTATGATTCACTGTACTTTCATTGTAAACAGTTATTTTCTGACAATCAGCATGGCTTTCTCAAAGCACGGTCCACAAACCTTATTGAATTCACTTCACAAACATTAAATACGATGGAGGCAGGGAATGAGGTTGATGTTATCTTCACCGATTTTAGCAAGGCGTTTGACAGGATTTCTTATTAAGTTATTTTGTTTAAGATTAGGGCTCTTAGCTTTCCTCCACAAATTCTCCGTTGGGTGGGCTCTTATGTAAGACCGTATATGTACTGGTCACATCACTATCAACTCATTTCTCAGCAACATCTGGAGTGCCCCAAGGTAGCCATCTGGGGCCAATTATTTTCATTCTGTCAATCAACAACGTTGAATAATTAATTAAAAATTCACGTTTGTGAAGTTTATCCTAAATCTGTCCTAAAAAGCAACAATAACTAAATATGTGTATATGTGTTTGTAAAATGTCTCGATAGAACGAATTTTATTATAAATAGTAACATAAAAATATTTTCTAACAAAAAATTTAATTTTTCTGAATGTTTTCGGGAATCTCCTATAAACCTGTATACAGGGTGGCTGAGAACAAATGTTACTGACTTCACTCTGCTGTCATTTGTGTAGTTGTCATTTTCGCGTGTCAATTTTTTGACAGATTGAAGTTTGGTTAGTTGTTTACATGTGGTCAACAAATAATTGTTCTAAATTAATATCTTCATAAACAAATCGTAATGGAATTCAAACTTAATAGTGTAATTTCACTGTATTTGGTTGGAAATTCACAAACAGCAATAGTTCGTCAGCTCCAGCATTTGAATGTGAATAAAATGTTTGTGTATCGAACCATAACTCGATACAACGAAACTGGTAGCATTGCTAAACGCAACAGAGGCGGTCCTAAAAAGACAGCAGCATCAAAAGAAATGATACGAAAGGTAGGAACGAATCCAACGAAATCCTCGTCAAAGTGCCAATCAATTACCCGTACGTCTACATGTTTCACGATACAGCATTCAAACAATATTGAAAAATGAACTACACTTGAAGCCCTACAAGGTACAAAAAGTTCAAGATCTTACGGAGGCACAAAAAAAAGTTAGGCTTGAAAGAACACGAACATTGAAGGCCTTGGCCGAACGTGATGAGATTCCAAAAATTGTATTTTCTGATGAGAAAATTTTCACCATTCAACACAACAGTATGTGAATAAACAACGATAATTTGGACACAAGAGTTGCCATGCGCAAGCAATCACCAGCTTATGTTATGGTTTGGAGTCAGCATGCATTGAAGTCAGCTCTTGTTCGAGAATGGAATAAACTTCCACAAGCCCACGTTCGGTCAGCATGCAATGCTTTCTATGGAAGACTGAATCAAATAATTAGAACCAAAGGAGGTCATATCGAGCAGTAACATGTTTTTCTTAAAATGTAATATGTTTTCAACATATTCCACGAAATTTCAATAAAAAATAATCAAAATTAAAAAAATTACAGCGTTTTCATTTGGTAACACTTGGTCTCAGCCACCCTGTAATAAGTAAAGTAGGCATTGAGATGCTACTAGGTACTATCTAATAGAAAACTAGTTTATTTTGTTAAAATTGGGAAATTAGGGTGTTTAGGATAGCGAAGTTGGCATCTATTCTCTATAAATCACGTGTAAGGTTTTCCTAAGTTTTCTCGGAAAACCCTAGGTACCCAACACCAAAATGACTTATATTTCGAGAGAGAGTCTTCTAGCTCACATTAAACATAAAAACATCTCAATTTTGAACAAATTGGGGATTAGGGTGTTTAGGACAGCGAAGTTGGCATCTACTCTCTACAAATCACTTGTAAGGTTTGCCTAAGTTTTCTCGGAAAATGTTTGGAACCCAACACCAAAATGACTTATATTTTAAGAGTCTTATAGTTTCCATTAAACATAAATACACCTCAATTTTATGGTGTTTATATATTTTGTTATCGTTGCGTTTTAGGACACATTTAGGACAAACTTCACCAACATGCACAGAACTGTGAAGTTTGTCCTAAATGAATCTTATTTTTTTTATTTTTATTTTTTTTTTTTTTAGGACAGATTTATTACAAACTTCTCGCGAATAAAAATTCATCGATATCTATATACGCCGATGACATGAAAATTTACAAACGAATTCCAAATACCACCGATAAGAGCCTATTACAATCCAACCTCAATAACTTCTTCGCATGGTGTGCAAAGAACAACCTTAATTTGAACGTGGGTAAATGTCAAACAATCACCTACTCTCGAAAACGTGCACAGTCCATTATATTATCAACAATGCCGTCACCAAAGCCAGTTCTGTTCGTCATTTGAGGGTCATTCGTAGAAGAATTCGACGATTCTTTTATTACGATGGCTCTCTATTCAACATTCGTTCGTCCCCTGCTCGAGTATGCTAGCCAGATGTGGTCGCCTTATCATTAAGAGGATTGAAGCAGTCCAGCGTAGATTTCTTCGCTTTGCTTGAGATCGTCTTAAACTAATTAATTTGCAACCACTTAGGTAGCGCCGATTTCTGGCAGACGTAGTTTTCGTTCATCAAATAGTAACCGGTGGTATCGATTCTCCTGTTCTACAACGTAAAATTAATCTAAATACAAATTCGCGAGATTTAAGAACGGTACCTATCTTTAGAACCGAACCTCATCGAACTGATTACGGAAATAATGCGCCCGTCTCTAGAATGCTGTACGAAGCTAATCTGCACTGCAATTTTATCGATTTTAATATGACGAAACGCATGTTGAAAAAACTTTTTTTTTATTTTTCTTTACTATAGTTTGATATTTCATTTAACTTATTTGTTTCTTGTTTTTTTGTGTCATTTTATTTTGCTTGACTTTATCTTTTATCTATTTTAATTTTATTTAAATCTTTCAAATCTGTTTGCACTAATTAGACTCGACTCCCGTATTATTTCCGTCTGTGACGGGTATCGTTTTGCTTAACTATTCATTTATAATCACATTTGTTTTTTACTAGGTGTGCAACTAAATTTCCGGTTTTTTTTGACTCATGTGCAATACATGAATACCACGACGACAAAACGAAGCGTTTTTGGACCGGAACCATTCATTCAACTAATTTTGCACGTTTTCGAAACTGGTCAAGTGTAGCGCATTCCAAGTGTAGGCATGCGCCATCGACTGGAACAAGTGATAATCCGAGGGCGGCCAGATCTGGCGAATAAGGCGGGACGGTAGCAGATCCTATCTGAGCGTTTTGATGGTGCCCTGGGCGATCGTGCTGCAATATTAGGCATTCCTATTCTGACCGTTTTTCGAGAAATGCATGTTTCAGATTGATGAGTTGTTGTCAGTTTTCGCCCTGTTTAAGGAGCTCATAGTACACGATTTCTTTTCGGTCCCATCAAACACAGAGCACTGTCTTCTTTCCGAAGAGATTTGGCCGTGCCGTCTATGTGATGCTTCGCAAAGTAAAATCCACGATTTTTAGCATTTGGTATTCTTAAAAAAGATCCACTTCTCATCTCCCGTAACAATTCGATACAGGAAGAATTTTCTTTCATACCGTGAAAACAAAATTTCGCAAGTGGCTCTTCGATTTTCCATCTGTCTCTCCGTCAACTCATGCGGCACCCATTTTCCCTCCTTTTGAATTTTTCCCATAGCATGTAAACGTTTGTAAATACCTTGGCGAGTCATGTTTAATGCCTCTGCTAGTTGATCTAGAGTTTGCATATCATATCTTCATTCAATAACGCTTGCAGCTCGGTGTCTTAAAATGTTTTTGGACTTCCGGAGCGCTTCTTGTCATCAATGTCGAAATCGCCACTTCTGAATGTTGAAATATAATTTTTTATCCGGTGCTAAGCCCTTAAAAACAAAAAAAGAAAAAGTACTAGTTGTTTTAGTACTAATACTAGTTAAATTTTGTTATAAAAAAATGAAAGCAGATTGGCGTGTATTATAGAGAAGAGAAGGCGTCGTATAAAAATAAAATAAACATAAAAAAGTATAGCGTTCTATGTTTTTCATTTAAAAAAGCTAACAGGTTATGGGCCCAGAGTGATTAAAAACGCCCAATAAAATAAAAATAATAATTGAAAAGTAAATGAATGAAAATAAAAATAAAAAAGTAAAAAAGAAAATTATCGAAACGAAAAATAAAAATGGCGTCGTACAAAGAAGAACAGCACCACATGGAAAACTTGAGTGATGCTGAAAGTTTTGTAGTATGGAAATTTGGAGTACAGATTTTGTTCAAATCGGTAGGAGTTTTTAAAGTGGTAAATGGTGAACTAAAAATGGAAAAGAACAATAAAAGTGAATGGTTGAAACAGGACGCAAAAGCACAAAAAATATTAATAACGACAGTAGATAAAAAGGCGTTGATGCACGTAATAAATGGTACAACGTCGAAAGAGATGTACGATAAATTGTGCTCTATATTTGAAAGAGATAGTGAACAAAACAAATGGACGTTGATGCAACAATTTTTTAGTTATTCTTATGACAAATCACAGGATATGGCTACACATATAAGTCAACTGGAAAATATAGCTCATCAATTAAAAGTAAATGAAAAATTAATAGATTAAAAAATATTGATGACTACACACATTTCGTGATTATATATTTAATAAGTAATAAATGGGCGGTGCCTGAGAAAATAAAAGAATATATTCGAGAAGTAGAGGCGAAATGGGGAACTCAGGTATCCATAATACGATGTGACAATGGTGGCGAATATAAAAATAGCAGTTTTATAGCCTGGTGTAAAGCGAATGGTAAAGTTTTGGATTATAATATCCCATACTCTCCTCAGTTAAATGGAAAAGCTGAGAGGTTAAATCGAACCTTGATGGAAAAAGCAAGAGTCTTAGTTTTAGGTTCATCAATGGACAAAGAAATGTGGGGAGAACCAGTAGAGTTGCTGCTTATTTAAAAAATAGAAGTCCGTCATCCAATCTAGAAGTGACGCCATCGGAAAAATGGACCGTGAAAACACATGATCTTTCGCGGCTACAGATTTTTGGATGTAGCGCATATGCCAAACAACTCGAACACTGAAATATAAAAAACACTGAAATATACACAGGAAATATAAAAAAATAATAATGTCAAGGGACGCTATATTTCAAATTGAAAAAATAAATAATATGTCGCAGAAAGAAAGAGAAAATAATGTGAGGGAGTACAACGATATCATAGATGAAATTAACAAAGATTGTGAACGAAAATCCGATCAAGAACAAGAGGAAAAAGAAAGTGAAGAAGAAGAGCGATATTTGGTTCCAAAACGACAGATATGATTGCCAGAAAAATTTAATGATTATGTAATGCTTTCATATGAAGAAGCAGTAACTGGGCCAGAAAAGCAAAAGTGGAAGGCAGCAATAGAAGAAGAAACGCAATCATTGGAAACGAACAATGTATGAGACTGTGTGAGTATTGAAGAAACTGGAAATAAAAAAATGTTGACTAGTAAGTGGATATTCAAAATAAAAGAGGATGGAAGATACAAGGCAAGGCTTGTTGTACGAGGGTGTCAACAAAAATTTGGATTCGTTTTTGAGGAAACATACAGTCCTGTAGTGAATAGTAATTCTTTAAGATCTATTTTTGCAATAGCAGCAAACCGGGGAGATATAATTATGAAGTTCGACATAAAGACTGCATTTTTGCATGGAAAGTTATCGGATGAGATATATATGCAACTTCCCGAAGGATATGAATCGAAAAAATAGTATGTAAATTGAAAAAGGCGTTATATAGTTTGAAACAAGCTCCTCTAAAATGGAACGAGAAATTTCCAATGTTCCTGAAAACTGTAAGACTGCAGTCTATAATATGTATATACAAAACGAACGACAGTAGTATGATATTAGCAATATATGTAGATGATGGGATTTTAATAAGGAACGATAAATTAAAAATGGAAAATTTGCTACCAGTAATTGGAAACAAGTTTGAAATGATCATGTTTAAAGATCTAAGAACATATTTAGGTTTGGAGCTGGAGGTACACGTTGGCTAAAAAATAAAAATTTGTCAACAGAAGTATGTAATGAACATTCTAAAACGTTTCAACATGGAGAAAGCGAAACCAGTATCAACACCATGGATGTAAAACAAAATATAAATGAAAATGTGACTGGAGATGAATACATAAAATTTCCGTATCGAGAGACGGTAAAGAGTCTCATATACTTGATGTCAAAAACGCGACAAGATATAACGTTTGCAACAAATTATGAAAGCAGATTTGTAGAAAACCCATGCAAAGAAGATATAAACTACATAAAACGGACATTGAGATACATAAAGGGTACTGTGCAAAGAGGAATTGAATATTCGGCGGATAGTGACATATCTAAACTAGAAGCGTTTTGTGATTCAGATTATGCTGGTGATATAGAAACTCGGAGAAGTACGTCAGGATACGTAATAATGTTTTGTGGGGGTCCATTAAGTTGGTGCTCTCGAAAACAACCAATAGTTGCACTGTTAACTACAGAGGCTGAATATAAATATTTCAGCAGCGGAGTGTTGCAAGAAACTAATGTACTTGAAAAGTTTATTAGAAGAGTTGATAGGTGGTGACATAAAAGTAACGTCGATAACCAAAGTGCAATAAAATTAATTAAAAGCGGTGTTATAAATAGATGGAGCAAACACTTGATGTGAGATATCATTATATAAAGGAAAAGGTATCGGAAGGACTACTTAAATTGAAATATATTGAAAGTGAAAATCAATTAGCAGATATTTTTACAAAACCGCTTGGTGCTATAAAATTTAATAAACACTGCAACAAGTTGCTGGTATGGATTGAGCTGGAGGAAAAATTAAGGGAGGGTGTTGAAATATAATTTTTTATCCGGTGCTCAGCCCTTAAAAAGAAAAAAAGAAAAAGTACAATTTGTTTTAGTTTAAAAAAGCTAACACTGAAGCATTTAAACCAATCTTCAAAGGTAGTTTTCGATGGTGCATGTTCGCCGTAGGCCTCCTTAAACAAATGACGTACTTCAGCTGCATTTTTCGTCAAGTTGAAGCAGAAAAACAAAGCTGCCCACAAATGCTTTTTGTTTGGCACAAAACTCGACATTTGCGTTCTTAGAAAAAATATTTTTGCGTTGCGATATGTCCTGGTATTACAAATGGTTATCGTTAACAACTGCCCCCTGCTAGATGTGTCGGTAGCATCATATATGTGTGAAACCCGGAAATTTAGTTGGCCACCTGATATACCGGATTAACTCCGGTTGATTCACAACTCGATACTCGAGATTTTCAAAACCCAAATAAATTCCAATCCCTATACATATATGTATGTTATATGTACAAGTGCCTTCATTGTAGTTACAGTCGGCTAGCATTGTACAAAATGTAGCTCAATATTATAAAACTGTGCGGTGTTTGAACTGTATACAAAATCACTGATCAACAACGTTCACAGCATAATATTATAAGTACACATGAAAGAATGTAATGATTTTAGAATTAGACCAACGAACCGGGACGAAAAACTTACAAACCATAACAGAAATATTCCATCTCAGTATAAATTACACGTATTATAAAGAATTTACGGCCGAAACCAAACCGGAATTCATCATCAAATTAAAAACGAAATGTAATATAGAACAGACGTTAATTCAAAAATATTAAGACGTTTAATACATCTTGATTTATGTACGTACATTACGTTTAGTACAGCGTTTACAGTTTACATACAAATTGTCTCGGGTGCGCTTGATCAAATTATGTCCATAATTCAATTTACTATACTTAGAATGTTCAATTTAATAAGTTTTGATTGAATTTATTAAGTCGATCAATTTGTACTGTACTCTCAATAACCCATTCCGAAATCTATCTTGAATTTATTTCTACCATACGTGTACAAAATAATGTAGTGTCGGCTGCATTACACCTGTTCAATATACTCGTAATAATAATCAGCACTAAAATACTTTTGTATTTTGTATCGTTCCCCTTGAATAAAAATCACCTGTTTCTGCAGTTTTATTTTCTCATTACTATGAAATATATTAAAGATTTTGTCTTGCAAGAGGGGTTACAATTAACCATAACTATCGAGGTATACCTGTTCCGGTAAGTTAGGCTAAATTTTTAGCACAATGTTGCGTTTTGTAATTTAATTTTTTAATTTCTCCCCGATTTGTCCAGTTTGTGACCTCTGTAATAATATGTTTTCAACACATTAGTTAAAAATTAAAACAGGTGAATTTATCGGGTCTGGTATATTTTTATAGATTTCATTATAACAGGTGTAATTTACCTTTTTTCTTAATTTTCGAAATTAAGTGAATTTGTTGTTATGAAAATGTTAAGTGAAAGATCTTACTTCTTTTTATAATATATAGACTATATAGACTTTATTTGATAGATATTTGGTCAATTTTGTTCAATTCACATCTGCCTTAAATTGTATAAAATGCTTATCGTTATGATATACCCGTTAAAATTATAGAAGGGCCATTTCAACCAATTTGTAGAATGTGTAAAGAACGATTGTGAAGCTAAAAGTACCTCGAACTACGCTTTTAAAACATATTTACTATTTGTTCGTAGATTTTAAAAAAGGTCCTAAATTCATCAGAGGAAGTTCTGCTTATACAAAATCAGCGTCAATTCTCTAGGTTAAGCGCGGGTGAAGCGGGCATCAAGCAGAGCAGCCTCTTCCATCTGATTGTGGTATTGCAACAACTATCCCAAGGGACAACACTGATGAGCCTGATGTCAATATCATCATTGGACCATACAACGATGATCTTAGTTTTTGAAAGCTGTGTCGGTAAAGCTATAAATCTACGCATCGATGTTTTTAAATTCGGCAATTACTGATGCTGTAATAAAAAAAACCGTAGCAATAAACTACACATTCCTGTAAACGAGTTGGAATGTTGTTTACTTGCGGGACCGACAACTTCCTTTAAAAACCTGATTTTTGGCCGTTGGGTGTATTGATTAGGGAGTTTATCAATAGGCCAGAAAACGTGTACTACCCATGTTGATACATTAAATTCAACCAAAAAATGCTGTTTCAACAAGTAAAATAGTTAACCAATAAAAAGTAATAAGAACACTTTCCTAAATTTTCATTATCAAAACGGCTTTATTGTGGATCGCGAGCGGTGGTGTTCTGATCGCGATACGTTCCAATTTTTGTACCAAAGTAATTAATTTACATGGTTTTGGTAACTGTGAAGCCGCTTGCGTTCAGATTCGATGTTTTTCACCAAATCTTGCTGTGGGAATGCATTCTATTACTCCTAATTCCAACTTGGACCGTAACATAGCGTATTTTAATGGAAGCTATGAGTATTTTGTGAAGAATGATGAACATCTTAAATTGCTTCTCCTGGATATAGAATTAGTTAAAACTCAATTTGTTAACGATTTTTACAGTGCAGTAAATAAATTTTAGAAAAATGTCTTTAGTGGAATTGAGAAATTGGTCCCGGGTAGAACTTACCCTATAAGTGTGCTAAAACTCGTTGGTTGATACAGTTGCATCGTGCCAAAAATAGAATGGCCCGTCGCTTTCTTAGAACGTCTTTATGTGCTCATTTGTCAACTCCAAAAGTGGGGAGCCCTCGTCTATCGTCGCACTATCAAATTAGGTAAAAATGGAATCGTCTACTAGTTATATTGCAGGAATGTTTTCACCATATTTTGACATAATTTCTAACTTCAATCAATGCGATTGTAGCTGCTGAAAATCCTGTTGTTACTAATCATCAGATCGGGAGTTTGTATTCAATTAATTTTGATGCAGAAGAAATTCTGAATTATATTTCTAGATTAAACCTAACCCGCAACCCAGGTCTTGACTTAGTTTTTTGCCAGATCCTGGGTGGGATTTTTTCCTGCGGAAAGCAGAATCCTTTCCGTAGAAAAACCTAATTAGGAACGTTTTTTACATAGCATTTTTGTTACAAAATTTTTTTTCTGGCTTACTAGATGGCATACCTTCTTATCAAAAACAAAATTAAATTTGGAATATCTTTGCCATTAAATTTTGATACTGAAAAATATTTCCTCAATTATAAAAATTTAGATAAAATATGTTATGATTTATCAGTAAGCCATTTTTTCATAATTATTTTTTCCTATAAGGAAAGCCAAAATCGATCTGCTGATCGCTTGAAATCGTGCAATGTAACTCCAATTTACAAAGGTGGTAACAGGTTTGCAGTTGATAATTATACAGACCAATATCAATTTTGTCAGTCAGAATTACCACCTGTGGCCCTATTCTGGCTTTCCCAGGGAATGGGGAATTCTGAAAATATTTTGCTGTAATTACAAATTGTAATAATTCCCAAATATTTATTTCCCGTTCCCAAATGTATATTCTGGTAATAATTTTTTGGGTAAATTTTTTTTATTTTGGTCTTCTAACTCCTGAAGATCTGAGTTAGTCTTTGAGTTTTGTGTTGAGTTGTTAGTTTTTTTCAATAAATTTATTTCGTAGTTTATTAGCTGTAGTATTAGGCCTTAAATATGCTAAGGTATTAACGTACGAAATTAACATAAGAGAATTTATTCCAAAGTCTCAATGCTTTTAAATTTCATGTTGAATTGACATTTGGTTTGCTGCAACTGTTAAACCGCGGCTAATATTTTCTCGGAACACTCACAGTATTTCAAATGTTACCAAAAGGCTGAGAATAGAACAAAAGTACCACACGTAAATTATAGAATATACAAAAATTATAGCCTAATACGAACTGCCCACCTCATTATAAATGAGCTCTAAGCTGAAAATGGAGGTGGATGGTTCGCAAATTTGTATATTGTTCCAAAATAAAATAATAAAAGTTAGTGAAATTCGGAAATTCCTCCTTCGGAAACACGACAAATTATAATCATAGGTTCCACCAATTTTCGTATTAGTCTAACTTCAAACATCCATGTAACCTGTTAAACAAATCTCCAGAAACTTTCTAACCAAGCAAAGATTTACACATTAGGTGTACTGGCACTATAAGAACGTCGATTGTCTGGAACTGGCACCCATGACACCATCAATGGTCACACTCTCTAATACATTGGTCATCAGTGGCACTATTCTGGTAATTCCCTGGGAATAGGGAATTGGGGAAAGATTTTATATGTAATTTCAGTTCAAATATTTTTTTCCGGCCTACTAAGGAGAAAAGTTTGATGTAAATATTTATAAATTGGGAATAATTTTTCCATATCTAAATTGGCAGGGAAAATTATTCCCAATTTTATTTTGTTTTCAAAAAAATTACCACTAGATTTTTACCTCAGTATGCCAGAAAAAAAATTCTAAAATAGAAATTACATATAAAATCTTTCCCCAATTCCCTATTCCCAGGGAATTACCAGAATAGTGCCACAGAATGGCATAATCTTGGACAGTAAGCTCAGCTGGAAGTCTAACATTGTAGAAAGGGTGAATAAGGCTAATGTAGCCATTTACTCGTGTAGAAACGCCATAGGGGAGAAATGGGGATTGAAACCAGAGCTGGTACACTGGCTCTATATCGCAGTGGTAAGGCCTGTGCTGATGTACGGGGTGGGCACGTGGTGGCCAGCTCTGGAAAAGGTAACCTATATAAGGATGTTGGAGAAGGTGCAAAGAACGGCCTGTATGCTTATAAGCGGGGCGCTTAGGACAACACCTACACGCGCTTTAGAGGTTATGTTCCATCTTATTCCAATCGAATTTTTTGGTAAGCAGATGGCAGCCAATGTGGCTACAAGGCTCTCGGCTGTCTCTCAGTGGAAGTGTCTTCAGGCGGGACACTCGACGATAGTTAGATCACTAGGGGAAGAACTGGTGAATCTAGATTATATTAAACCAACGTTGTGCTTCGATATAGGTTTCCGGATCATCTGTCCTTCTAGGGAATCCTGGAGGAACGGATCAATACTGGAAAACGAGACACTGCAATTTTTCACGGACGGCTCTAAGCTAGACGGCAAAGTAGGAGCCGGAGTCTTCTGTGAGAAGCTTAATGTTAATATTTCTGTTCGTCTCCCTGACTACTGCAGCGTGTACCAGGCTGAAGTGGTAGCGATAGGGGAAGTCGTGACATGGTTGAAGCATGACGTGGTATCTGTTAAGGATATCGCGAGATATGTGGACAGTCAAGCGGCACTCAGGTCACTAGAGGCGGTTTCTCTGAAGTCACGGGTGGCGCTGGATTGCCGATCATCTCTTAATGAGATGAGCGAGTATTTCAGTATCCAGATAATCTGGGTCCCTGGTCACTCGGACGTCACGGGAAACTGCAGGGCAGACGAACTAGCTAGGCACGGTACGACTCTCCAGATGCAACCGGAAAGGGCAGGTCTGGGGAGGCCTATAGCAGCGCTCAAATTGATGCTCAGTAAAAAGGCAATCGCCTTGACAGATGAGAGGTGGACCAACACTCTCACGTGCAGGGTAGCAAAACAGGTTTGGCCAAAACTGGACCTGCGGCGCTCCAAGGCACTTTTATCCCTGGGAAAACGAGATTTAGGATTGGTCGTAGGGATACTGACAGGACACTGCCTTTTTGGGGAACATGCGAGAAGGCTGGGTCTAGAGACGAATGACTTTTGTAGAAGTTGTATGGACGAAGAGGAGGAAGAGACGTTAGTTCACTTCCTATGCTCGTGTCCAGCACTATCATACAAAAGACATAGGTACTTGGGTGTGTACAACATGGACAGCCTTTCTGAACTCGCGGACTTTGGGGTGCGAGATATTTTACGCTACATCAGTAGCTCTGGTTGGATTCAGCGGGAGTAAGGGGAGATTGGATCCTTTGGTATCACAATGGGCCATTATTGGCCTAAGTGTGCGATAGCAGCCACTCTAACCTAACCTAACCTAACCTTGGTCATCAGAATGAAGAAGAATTTAGCAGAAATTACATCACAAGTCGGTCCTAACGGCTTGCTTCTCACCAGTAACAAAATGAACAACGCGTCTCATGGGTATATCGATTCTTTAAAAATAAGATGTCAAATCGGATCGGCACAGAAATAACGAATAATCTCCACTCAACATGCAAAAGCAGTGGCTCACTATACAGTCAGCCAGAACGGAACATATGACATATGAAAACAAAAGTTTTTAACTGGAAAAGGAAACGGAAGAGGCTGTTTTGTTAACGCCAGGAAGCTCACTAAAGCCTTTCATCCAAGAAGTACAGCCATCAAAGTCGGGAATGGGTAACTGAGAACAAACAAGTGATCGCTATTAGAACAACTGCTCCGCCGGGTGAGAATGTATTTATCGAATATCTCACAGTAAATAAAGTAGAAGCAGCTATTATTACGTTACCCAACAAGTCCCGAGGTGGTGCAACTACTAACAAATTCATATGATTATTAGAAAGTATCCGCATATTATAAAAAACTATTAGTTTACTAGTGGCAGTTATTTCAGTAACGTTACTTTGTATCGTACTTCTTGGCCGAAGACCAAACGATATTAATGACAGGTTCATACCGCTCGATCGCTACGCAGGAAGACTTGGTCCAAAAATGAACAGCAAAGCGATCTAAACATTTTAGCAGTCGTGTAAGATCGCACTTTATAAAGCACTCATAAGATCTGTGCTGGTTTTTGGAAGCGGGAGCTGTACCATGACCTCTAACGACTGTAGAATTGTATCTAATTTTGAATCGAAAATCGTTCCTGCCATCTGTGGTCCAATTAGATTTGCAAAAAACGAATATCAGATTCGTAAGAGTATGAACCATGAGAATTAGATGGCTAGGTCATGTTGCAAGGTCGCCACAACAACAATAACCCGTCTCGTAGAGTACGTAGAGAAAGGGCCGACTGTGCAGGTGAGGCGGTGTAAGCCATAAAATTCGTGAATTGATAATCCGTGACATTCAGACCAACAATATGCATGCAGGTATTCCTTAACATGGAGCGTGCTACGTACAAAATATTAGATGACAGGCGTAAGAAATGTCTTTAAAAATCCATACGATCATGCACGGTATACTCGATTCCGTTGCAATAAAACACAACAAAAAATGACCGATTAGTCTTCATACCTGCGGATTCGATTGCGGCAACATCTGCAGTTTTGAGTTGAAGTTAGTCATTGCTCAAAATATTAGTCTATTTGGTACGTCATTTTGCTTGTCAAATTTTCCATTTGTTTTTTCGCTTGGATGGTGATCACGCATATAAATATTTCTCATTCTCCCATTCCACACGAGGGTTTTTTGTATTTCGGCATTTTTTTCAAACCAAACTATGTAGTTTTATTATGTTTTGTTCTGCTCTCTCTTAAATAAAATTTTAACTAAAATGAGTCAAAAATGTCCTTGAAATATTTTTTATTTCATTTATGTTTGAGTTGTGTGGTTGAACAGAAAATTTGTTTAGTCGCAATTAAAATTTGTATCATAGGTAAACGGGGAAAGGAACAAGGAAAAATCCGGGTTTTTTTTTCTCGTGTGTCATCGCTCATTCAGCTATGCTACCCACAATTTTGGTTTCTGGATTCAAACCATTGCGCAATAGATTTTAATTTTTAATTTTAAACCCTTATTTTAAATTAAATCATTAAATTTTTTTGTCTTGTTTTATTCTTTTCTATCGAAAATAAATTTTAAACAAAAATCTACATCTCAAAAATGTCCTTAAATATTTTTATTTTCAATTCAATTTTTTTCATTTCGGATTCACGGACAAAAATTTTATTACGCAGCTGCGACGTAAAAATTTAGACCGTGAATCCGAAATGAAAAAAATTGAAATGAAAATAAAAAAATTTACGGACATTTTTGAGATGTATTTGTTTAAATTTTATTTTCGAGAGAACAGAATAAAACAAGACAAAAAAATTTAATGATTTAATTTAAAATAAGGGTTTAAAATTAAAAATTAAAATCTACTGCGCAATAGTTTGAATCCAGAAAACCAAATTATAGTGTAGCATGGCTGATTAGGATTCTAATTACGCTTTTTTTGTAAAGCGTTTAGCGTACATTTTTTATTAGTTTGACGTTTCAATTTTCGGAGTGAAGAATTATTTTTAATTTTTATTATAATTCTTTAAAATAGAAATACTCTATTTATGCTTAAGTGTTATGGATAGGAAAATTTAAGTAATTTAAATAGTGTGAGAAATGCCTTAACATTTTCGTAGAACGGTGACATTATTTACGTGTGCACAGCTAAAAAAATAAAATTCATGGAAGAACTATTCGGTTTTAAAAATAGGCATTTCAGCCTATGATTTGTCCAATCTGGAACATATCTATGAAGTTGAATTGGCCGATCAACTCGAGCAGGTAATTTAAGGTTATGTTATTGGAACTGGAACGCACTCATTTTCATTGGGTTTTTATTTTCTTAGATCGAAATATTTATCCCGCATGACGATGAACAAATAAACCCACAGCAGTACAGTGTATTCTTAAAGTACTTGCGGTACGAACCGCAGCAATATGAAAAATTACCGACTAAATGGCAGAGTGGTTATATTTTTGGTGTTTGGATCGGAAGGTACCGGGTTCGAATCGCGATAGGGGCAGGATGCAAAAGGAAATTTTTATCATCAGATTACGATCTGGGATAAAAAGGAACACAACTATGACCCCCTGTCGGAGTGCAAAACTCATGGACCGACCCATCTTCCATGTCAGTATATGCTGGCATGGAGCTATGCAATGTGCAAATGGTAATTAAAATCGGACCTATAGCCGTACGTCTTCGATTTGGCAGGCGACTGCGTAAGATAAGGATGGTAAAATGGAACTGCGAAAGAGCTGGGAGTGCTTCGGCCCCAGAACAGATTGGAAAGATTAAATACTAAAAAAAAAAAAAAATATGAAAAATTGGTGAAACGGTTAGTGAACTAACATACACATCAATTGGAGTTGAAAAATCATCAAGCGACTGGCTGATAATCATGTCGGAATGGAAAGAGAAAGTTAAAACTGATTATAGCGAATATTGTTACAAGTAGTTTTACTATAAAATATCCTGAATTCTTTAATTAATTTACTATATAAAAATATTTAACCTTAGACCGAAGTCAATCAAATTTATAGCAGAAGAATTGGAATTGATTAATTTTCAAATTAAAGACGATAAAACTACTCTAACCCAATCACAGTTATTAATTTGAAAATGGAATTTCTTGGTACAAATTTTGAATCGTGATGAACATTGCTGATGTAAAATGTAGGAAAAATGATGTTCTCGAGTTAAATTAAAAAAAACAAATGGTTGATGATTGGGATGCTCAAAATTCATTTAGTGATCAAGAACCAAACGTATTCACCAGTTTAGAATTAAGGCGTGATTAAGTATTGAGTTTCTAGCAACTCAACATGAAATGAGCTCACCATTTAATGGTGTGACTGAGGTCCAATTACCCAGAAATGGTTTATGTATGACAACAATTAACAATTACTCCAGAAATGGTTTATGTATGTGCTACCATATCACCGGTAAGTAATAAAAAAATGTAATTAAGTAGAGACATTTGCAATTGCCGTTTTTTACAGTTAAAGATGATGGTTTCCCTCAAAATATTTGCCAAAATTGCATGAAAATTTGAATCTGAAAGCAACAACTTTTGGCTTTAATTTTTTTAATGTATTTTAATTTTTCATTTTATTAAAATTTATTTTAATTTTTTTATTTAATGAAATAAATAGAACATAACCGCCTTGCGGTAAACACCGTAACCATAAATAAACTGGTTTTATTTTTCTAAACCTACAATTTTTTTGGCTTATATTATTAGAGCCAATTCGGCTTTATACAATGCAATTGTTGTTGTAATATTTTTCGGCTTTGCGGAAGCAACGCACCTAACCATTACTTACACATTAAAAGCAAATAATATAAAATTACAATTAAAATACAAGTAAAACCAGTAGTACTCGTATTGAAAAGGAAACTGACGAAGGAAAAATTTTCGAAACCGGTCTTCCAAAATTAAAATTAAATCATTTGTTGTAAAATAAGAAAGTTTTCTTATACTGTTTTTTAAATTGAGTGTTGTTTTTTTTTTAAAATAAAGTTATATACCTACTTATTTGAAAAATTATAATTTAATTTTTTTTTAATACATATTTTTTAAAATAAAAAATAAATTATTAAATTCGCAACAAAAAGTCACGTGAACAAAATGGATTCCATTCATTTACAATAACAATACCTCCTGTAAATAGCGAGGAAGGTTTTCGATAAGTGCTAACTTCCATTCAGCTCTCAAAGCTTAAAGAAAAGTAACGTTCTGTGAAAAGCTCGAATGATACTCCACTTAAAACTGTTCATGAGGCTCCTTTTTAAATAAGTATTTCAAGGACATTGGATTTGTAGGCAATATTTTTAAAGCGAGAAATCTCTGGAAACCCTTCATTTCATAACAGAAGAATCACAAAACACTTTCTTTCTTTCTTTCTTTCTTTATTTTCAGTTTTGTTTTGTACATTCTTAGGTTTTTCTTATAGAAAGGCCAAATTCCCAACTTTGTTTTCCAATTCCAAGCTGCGCTCCCATTAAGAACACAGAATATTCTGATTCGATGCGGAAACAGATTTTCTCTGAGAGTTTACTCATCTATCACCAGAAATCATAATGTCATGCAACTGTTGTGCAACCATTTGTATATTCTAAGCATAAATGTCACACAAGCATGAAATTAACCGACCCACTTTGCGTTCAGCTGATGTGTAAAAGACATTAAAAAAAAAGGTTTCTTAAATCGAATCACCTACGCATTCACTATTCAATTAAAAATAAAAACTTGCTTCATATACCTTTTTCTCTATTATTAAATATTTTCTTAAGATTTAAAATTTAAAAAGAATCATTACGTCTTTAAAATATTACTGTGAGAAAATTTAAAAAAAATAGTACAGGGTTTTTTTAAGCCATTTAAACGTGCATGAAGTTTTTTATTGCGCAGGTGATACTTTTTATTATTAGATGTGCGGGTACAACTTCCATAATTGTATAAAGTTAGGTATTAGGTTCTTGTTGTATTGTTCGTTCGATTCTTAGAAAGAAGTTTTGTCTCATGTGGCAAAATACAAGTTTATGTTTCAGTTCGATTATATGAGCCAACGCGGCGGTTCCAATATATTATGTAGCATAAGTCTCGATCAACACATCGTCATAAACGGATCGATCACTTAATCTTATCAATCAATGTTTTTGATAATGTTGTGTACACGCCGATCGGAATAATTGATTGGCACAATTAAATACGAAAAAATGAAATCGATCACTGATTAAAATCACAGCACACGTGTGCTAGCACCACCCTGTATTTTGTTTGTAATCTATATGTAAAGTACGTAATTTTATATTTGCCTAGTCGTTGTATATCTGAGATATGGTTGGTTGCTTACTCGCGGTTAATCAAAGACAGGTGCGACGGTGTTTATCTAGTGCGGGTTAGGTACAGTATCTAAATAACTTATAAATAAATTAATTTATCTCGACAATTATTAGAAACACGCATTGTTGTTTGTTGGTAAACATATGTATGATGAGATAACTATAAATATTAAATAATTTGGGGTTTTATATTTCTTATTATTACGTATTAGTCGTATGTAAATATCTATTAGAATATCGCGGTTTAGACATGTTCGTTCTTACCATGCGGATTAAGACAAAAAAACATAAACGACGAAAGACCAAATTCTTAATCGTTTAGCGCGCGAAACAAGAAATCGATTTGAATAAACATGTCTTAACACAAATATTTGCATTGATCGCGCGGCGCGTATCCAAAACGACCTTGAGTCGTTTACTATACACTCCAACTAGATCATCGTTTTGGTATGTGGTAATATACGCAAAATATTTAATTGGCTGACATACGAAAAGAGTTTATCATCTGTCCTCATATGTATATTTCCAACTTTTCCAGCAACATAATAACTAAATACCCAGCCAAGAAGGTTTTTCAGAAGTGATAAAAATAAATAATTTTTTTTTATATAAACAGCTAAGCGCGAGTGCGTCGTCGCCGACAGATGGTAACGTAAAATGATTTCTTGTTGTTGTACACAACAAATATAAAATCATATGCAGGCACGCGTATTTCGACCAATGAAATTCGAGCCATACAAAAACAACAACTACACGTCAATGTAATATTCGTATACGATGTGTACGGTAAGCAGATGTCTTGATACAAATTTGATAAAAAGTTCAGAGTATATTCACATTTGTATGTAAGATCCTCACCCCATATAGGTTTATTGAAATTTTCAAATTTTTGGTACAAAAACAAAAAAAAAAAAACTCAGGTATACACACGAGACATACGAAGAACATGATTTCCACGTACAGCATTGCAAAATAATTGTATTTGTAAATACTTAGGTATTGGCTTTTAGGTATATAACAGACGACGGGATGGGAAATTATAAAATTTTTGTATTTTTAAGGGATTTTATATTATCTACCCCTATATATGTGAACCTTTTGTAGTTTTATGCAGTTTTATAAACAGCTGTTTACGTCTTCTAATGAAAGTGCACACAACTGAACAACATAAGTGAAATGAATGCAAAATTTTATGTTTAGAGGTCATCATACCTAGTGGTTTAGGTATGTATATACGATGAGATTTTATTATATGAGGGGGTGTAAATCTTGGGAAATTTTTTTAGGGTTGCTACATCTGCGCAACATATTTAGCGCCGCATTTGTTCACGTTGAAAAAATGACACGGTTACCAATAATGGTTTGTGATAATTTCACAATAAATATTAATCGTCGTAACGCTTACAGATTTTGTATTCTTAGAATTTCACAATGTTGTTTTTATATTTAATTTAAACTACAACTGATCTTTGATTTTAAGATTATATTGTACAATATTATTTTTTTGTGTGGTTTGGGCACATTCATTTAGTCATATCAATTTTAAATATCCCGGGCATTCTGAAACCTTGGTAACACTTCCCTTTAACATAAACCTTTAACGGGTTACTCAATTTTGATCAAGTTGGTTTTACAAACTAATGGCATCTGTAGGTTTTGCTAGAGTGTGAAGTTATCTAAGGATTTCATCCCAGCAAAAATTAAAATGAATTTTTGGGTTATTTTGGGTGATAGCCAGATAGATATTAGTTTTACATCGAGGTGAGGTTACCAAGTCGTTGGAAGTTTGGTTTCAAACTAATGAAAATGTTGCCACGCAATACATACAACGAGTTATGCCTCAACCAGTCAGACTTAAGAGCATAAGTTGTGCTCCGTTTTGGACTACTTAGAAGAGCGGTACGACCACCAAAATTTTAGAGGTCAGTTGTTTATTTGTGACGAGAAGCCTATAAAATTTTGGTGATTGTAGCACTAACCGAAGTGGTGCAATTGGCGTGTAACTTAAGCTCTTAAGTCTGACTGGTTGAGGCATTACACAAATCGTAGAACATTAACGAAAAACAACAACAGTATTTATGTGAAAAAATTATAAAAATCTACTTGGCGTTTTCAAAATTTATTAATTTTTATTAGTCGAGGCAATGAAGCACTAAAAACGCCAAAGATAGTAAAATTTTTAGGACAGCACGTATAGAGTTGCGGTTTTTTGCATTCGGTGGCAAAAACGATTTAGATCATTCCTACCTAGGTTCTACCCTGTAGAAACCTCTGAGTGCATTGCTGCAGCCAAAAATGCAGCCAAAAAATACACTTTTTGTGAGGCCTTTCCGCCAATTTTATAACTTCGTAAAAAAGAGACAAAACCGACTCAATTTGGCTACTCGGAAGTTTTTGGGGTCGCTGATCACGATTATGATGTTCAAATCGACCTCCCGGATATCTGGAGGCAAGAAGGGCAGAAATTCGATATCTGGGGTTTTTTTGGGTCGCTGAACCCAGATATGGCATCGGGCATTTTTAGCACCACTTGATGAAATATGAAAAATATTTGATATGTCACGGTAACTTTTAAAGATATTCAGTCGAAAGCGTAATTGCAGCAGAGAGAGAGGCCTTAGACGAGGAAGATGCACTACTGACGAATGGGTCAGTGGATGACGAAGAAAATGAACAGATTAACGAAGTGTCACTTGATGCAGAATTTGATATTTAGTTACGGTCTTGAAAATCGAAGTTGAAGATTAATGAGATGAGGTGGAGTCACGGGTGGATTATACTTGATTTGAGTTCA
Source organism: Nephrotoma flavescens (assembly GCA_932526605.1). Lineage (NCBI taxonomy): Eukaryota > Metazoa > Arthropoda > Insecta > Diptera > Tipulidae > Nephrotoma > Nephrotoma flavescens. The sequence goes on from OW052221.1 coordinate 73,534,830, forward strand.
ATAAAAAGTTTCGAAATGTCAATTACATGAACATGGACTTGGTATTCATTCTCTTCCTTTCGTCCATCTTTATTTACAGGGAGATAAATCAACGACCCAAAAAACCTCTATGAGGAATTTCAGTTTGTCTTGTTGGATGCTGTCAGGCCAAGCCATAGAGATGACGTCCGGAGTGAGGTTACACTCCAGGTGCCGGTTGGGTGTTCACCGATGCCATATTCAAATTCAGCGACCCAAAAGACCCTCCGTAACGATTTTCAGTTTGTCTGATTTCATTCTGTAAGGAAAAGCCAGGAAGATGACGTCCAGGGCCAGGTCAGGCGCATTAGGTGCCCGTGGGGTCTTCACCAATGTCATATCTGGGTTCAGCGACCCAAAAAACCCCCAGATACCGAATTTCTGCCCTTCGGCGCACGAAATTCCTGAAGTGTTCCACGGAGATGACGTTCATCGGCGTTCGTGACCCCCAGGTGTCCGGGAGGTCGATTTGAACATCATAATCGTGATCAGCGACCCCAAAAACCCCCGAGTAGCCAAATTGAGCCGGTTTTGCCTCTTTTTTACGAAGTTATAAAATTGGCGGAAAGGCCTCCCAAAAAGTGCATTTTTTGGCTGCATTTGTGGCTGCAGCAATGCAATCAGAGGTTTCTACAGGGTAGAACCTATGTAGGAATGATCTAAATCGTTTTTGCCACCGAATGCAAAAAACCGCAACCCTCTACGGGCTGTCCTAAAAATTTTCCTATCTTTTTGCTTCATTGCCTCGACTATATCGATTTTCATGTTCTTTGGTTTGCTGCTGCACTTGAAATCATTGCGAGCCGGTCTTAAACATTGCATTGTATTTTTCACAGGATAATCTTGCTCATTGCATTGACCGTCTTTGTCAGGACGAATTTTAATAACTCGGCCTTTCGCCCAGGTTAATGATGATGAATTGTCACCTTTCTTGAAACTGTGCTGCTGATGGTGTTCACATTTAGATCTTTCTGTAGCATAGTAAGATGCTCTAAATGCTATCTTTTCCATAAGCCTTTCGACATATTTTGAATTAGTTTCCATCTATCACATAATTTCAGTGAGACGTCGCTTGGAATTTTGTCTGGTACCTCCAGAATTCAAGAACCAATTAGAAAATGCGCAGGTGTTAAGATTCTCAAATCTTCCGGATCGTTATTAACTGGGGTTAATGGTTTCTATCCTGATGAGAAGGGTGTGCAATTCCTCAAACGCTGGTGCTGATTCACCCAATACCCGATAAATAGGAGTTTTTTTTTATTTCGCCCGCCTTTTTTTTTACATATGCCACCAAAATGTGGAGCAGACGAAGGAATGTTGTTCCACTCTATTTTATTATTTCCAAGATAAGCAGATACCTATTCATTGTGTGATTTGGAAGCAATAATCACAAAGAGCTCGTCAATTTTCCTTCGAGCGCCGATGAAATTAGTTGCGTTGTCGCACTGTATTGGGTGATTTTTTTAAGCTAAAACTTTCAAATATTTCGAAAAAGAAGTACTCTACGAGAAAACATGTCCATTATCAAAAATGAATCATTCCGAGTGGGACATACATTAGTGCTAAAAATAGTACCCCTCCTCTCTTTCTCAGGGGGGGGAGTGGGGGGTAGTAGAGGCGGTCGGATCTTTAATCCGTGAATCCGTGATCCGAATCTGCAATAAAAAATACCGGTTCATATTTTAATTTCAAAGTTACCCCCGCCCCACCTACAAGAAGGGGAGGAGGGGTACTAATTTTAGCACCACGTATGTCCCCCCCCGGAATGATTAAATTTTGGTAATGGACATTTTTTTCGTAAAGTGCTTATTTTGCGAGATGTTTGAAAGTTTCAGCTTAAAAAAATCACCCAGTATATATGGCATTACGAAGTGGTCTTCCTGTAAATCGTTTCAGCAATGCTATAAACACATCCGTAGATAAATCACTGACCGATTCCAGTTGATGCCTTGGTAGCCATACAATCTTCCCTTTTTGGAACTTATAGTGATTGGACCAGCGTAGTCAACTCTAACAATGGCAAAAGAACGTGTAAGCGGGACGCCTAATGAAGATAAGTTCCCCATTATTTGTTCAGCTAATCTTGGGCGAATGCAATGTATGCAGCTACTGAATTTTTTTTTATAACAGCCACCGACTCTTAATAAATCAAGTTCATCGATAATTAGGTGAAGAGATAGTAATTTACTGCTCCTTGATGTTGATGTGGTGTATCGCACTTTTCGTTTACGAAATAAATCGGCAAAACGTAGGCAATTGCTGCAATCATCAAGTAAAATGAAGAACTATTTTATTTGCGAATTTTCGTTGACGGGAGGAATAGTATTTGTTGAAAGCAACACTGTTTTCCTTCTTTCGATAGTAATAGATTCAACCGTAGGATTTTCGTAGTTTGGCCAAAAAGACCTTTGAATGAACTCTGAAACATTGACCATTGAATGAAGAAATCGAAGAATGCGTATGCCTGAAAGATTTCCTGATTACTAAAAACGTGCATATGTTTACCACTGAAACTACTGGAATACCACTGGCATATTAGATAGGACCTTTAGCTATGTAAAACAATAACCCCTATATCCACGCGATGGAGAGAAGGACGTTTTTTGGAGCTACATCCACCTATATGCCTTGATATTAAAAACGTGCATATGTTTACCACTGGATCTCAGCTCACAGGGATTGATAGGTATAACGGTATATGGGGAATATTAGATGAGACCTTTAGCTATATAAAACAACAACCCCTATATCAACGCGATGGAGAGAAGGGTGTTTTATAGAGCTACATCCACCTATATGCCTTGATACTAAAAACGTGCACATCTTTACCACTGAATCTCAGCTCACAGGGATTTATAGATACAACGGATATACAATGAATTTATTATTGCGAATAAATTCGAGAGATTTCTGACTAGGGTCGATCACAAATTTATCTACAATGAATTTATTATTGCCAATAAATCCAAGAGATAAATTCAAAGAAGGTAAATTTCTGATCGACCACCAGCCAGAAATCTCTTGAATTTATAGTTATATCTATCAATCCCTGTGAGCTGAGATCCAGTGGTAAATATACTGACGTTTTTAGTATCAAGGCATATATGTATGCGGAATAAGTCATATTGTTGTATTATTTGGCAATAATTTTTGTGTATTTAAAATATTCCAGCTCAAAAAATAACTGTTTTGTACATATCTTCTTATAATTATTTTTTTTCGTGATTGAATGTTATTTTAGTTTTTCCTTTAGAAAATTTTTGGGGTGGTTTTCGGGCTAACTTCACATCATACATCATTTAATAATAAACCCGACCTCGATTTATATGAGCCATCAATACTCTAAGTTTTTTGGATTCAAAGCTCATCTTAAAAACAGCATGATGTGGTAAATAATAAATCTTGCCTTGTGTACATAAGTTATCGTTGTTTGGAATAAACTGAACCGCATAAACCGAATGTATCGTCCCTTGAGTTTTACATCTGGAATCTACGTTAAATTGCAATCAATCGTGCTGTTGCTGCCTTTAAACTGTAGCATAACTGCGCGACTGGAACTGGAGTATTGTTTACACCTTTCTCCTGCGATAGGAAAGTTGAGAACTACCTACTCCACTTCCTAAAGTCTCCGTAGAAGTTGACTAATATCATCATCCACTTGAATTGTATATAGGACGAAGATGTAGAACTTTTTTGATTGGAATGACGAGCAACTACACAACCAAATAAACTATCTAGCAGATATAAATTTGGTTCCAGCATGATACGCCTTTCGTGTACTACATCAAAAAAACGTCGATTCCTAGTTTCATATCAATTGGGTTTTGTTCGCGAAACTTGGGATCAGCAGGGCAAAACACGTGAGAACCGAAAGATTAATCAGATGCAGCAAACAAATAGTTGCTTTAAAATCTTCCAGTTAGAGATATTCATCTGAATCTCCATTAAAGCACCAACAATTTTGTGTGAAAAGTTTCCAACCTAACAAAGGTCCAAGACATTTTCGTCCAAATAGTAATCTGCGGCTTTCTACAAAATAGTTGTTTACGAAGGTGTTTGCTTCCTCATTAAAAAAATTGTATTCGAGCACAACTTTTGGCTTAGGGAACAAAAAACATTGCTTGGGCTAGATCTGGTGAGTTTGGTGGTGAAGCAGTTGAAACCGTAATTCTTGGATTTTCGCCATGGCAACCGCTTGTGTGAGACGGCGAAAATGTGGCCGTTTTTCCGCAATTCGTGCCTTCAGGATCCCCTTTTTTAAGATAATCGATTAAAGTCCCACAAAACAATTGCCATCACTTCCAGAGCGAAGGAATAGCCTTTGCCTTTTTTGGAGCCGATTCCCCCTTGGCTGCCCACTGTTTTGTCTGTATATTTTTGATACTGGAGCGTAATAGTATATCCAAGTTTCATCAACAAATAAACTGCGTTACCAAACTGCGGATAGCTTTCTCATACCTAAATCTTGAACTTGAAATCGTGAACTTGAGCGATTTTATCGTCTTTGGTTGCAGTTTTGGACGTCCCGAACGTTCATCTTCACACAAGCTGGTACGACTACGTTTAAATTCAGCTGCCCAAAATTTTACGGTGGTAAATGATGGTGCAGAGTCCCCGTACACAGCGTTCAACTCGTCGTTGATTTGCGTAGGCGTATTGCCTTTCAAAAATACGCATTTAATGACAGCTCGTATATTTCGGTGAGTACTTTTCATCGCATGCACAAACACACTACCCCACTTTTGGCATGAACCAATAATAAAGGGTGTGCAGAAATACAGTAGGAACTCAAAATCCGAAAAAAATTAGAGAATTCGGCAAGTTTCAGAGTGCCATTGATTAAATCAATACGTGAAATGAACTGCATGAGAATCTTGCATGGCGAAATTGTAGAAATTGTATAATGTTAAAGGTATGTGTTCGGCATAACCAGGACTAAGGTGTGAGTAATCTGTAGAATATCTATTGATGCAGGACTCAAGGGTACAACACTTAGAGGAGGTCAAATAGAGCCAATCCCGAGATCTAAAGTTTGGGTGTGTAACGAATCTCGGTTTTCAAAATCCCGGTTTTGTATAAAAAAAACCCCCAATTTTTAGGAAATCCCCGTTTGAATTTTTAAAATTTGGCATGTGGGAAAATGGTATTCTTAAATGATTTTTTGTCCAAATTCAAAAATAAGTTTGCGATATAGTTCTAGAAAATGGCTAATAGGGATAGAATTTGGATGGAGGGCTAAGTGCCCGTGGGAGTTATCGAAGCCGTCAGCCTCTACAATTATTGAATTTTAAAATTTTGCATTAACAAAATATTGTTTAACTACAAAATGATGCAATACACTTGCAATTAAAAAACTTTATTAATTATTCGGTGCAATTAGAACTAGAAGAAAAGAAAACCGGGATTTTGAAACCCGGGATTTTGAAAACCGGGATTTCGAAAATCGAGATTTTGAAAACCAGGATTTTTAAAACCGTGATTTTGAAAACCGGGATTTTGAAAACCAAGATTTTGAAACCGGGATTTTGAAAACCGGGATTTTGAAAACCGAGATTTTGAAAACCGAGATTTTGAAACCGGGGTTTTGAAAACCGAGATTTTGAAACCGGAATTTATTTCAAACGTATTGCAGAATCGAATGCGTGTGTTCTAAGAAGAAATTGAAAAAATTGAATTTCGTCGATTACAACGCCATCTATCATGAACCGAACAAAATATTTCATTCAAATCATACGTAATTTTAGTCGTAGAATCCGTATCTGCAATAAAAAATATGGCTTCCTATCTTAGTTTAAAAGTTACACCCGCCCCACCTCCACCGCGGGGGGTGGAGGACTATTTTTTTGCACTAATGTATTTCCCCCGCGGTATGATTAAATTTTGATTATGGACGTTTTTCCGTAGAGTGGCTATTTTTCGAGATATTTGATCGTCTCAGTTTAAAAGAAACACCCGGTACCTATACGGTGGCATTTTATTATATGAGGGGGTGTAAATCTTGGGAATTTTTTTAGGGTTGCTACATCTGCGCAACATATTTAGCGCCGCATTTGTCCATGTTGAAAAAATGACACGGTTACCAATATTGGTTTGTGATAATTTCACAATATCTATTAATCGTCGTAACGCTTGCAGATTTTGTATTCTTAGAAGTTCACAATGTCGTTTTTATATTTAATTTAAACTACCACTGATCTTTGATTTAAGATTATATTGTACAATATTATTTTTTTGTGTAGGTTGGGCACATTCATTTAGTCATATGAATTTTAAATATCCAGGGCATTGTGAAACCTTGGTAACACTTCCTTTTAACATAAACCTTGAACGGGTTACTCAATTTTGATGAAGTTGGTTTTACAAACTAATGGCATCTGTAGGTTTTGCTAGTGTGTGAAGTTATCTTAGGATTTCATTCCAGCAAAAATTAAAATGAAATTTTGGGTTATTTTGGGTGATAGCCAGATAGATATTAGTTTTACATCGAGGTGAGGTTACCAAGTCGTTGGAAGTTTGGTTTCAAAGTAATGAAACTGTTGCCACGCAAAATTAAAAATTGGTAAATTAAAAATTGGTTCACTGAAATAATGATTATTTCTAATACTAATTTTCAGAATTCTGAAAAAACCTAAAAACAAAATTGGATCTTCACCGAGAAAATTGTAAATTAACTTTTCGGCGGCCGAACGATAAATTTCAAACATCGGAAATAGTGGAATAGTCCCATATTCCTCAACATTTGATGATTCATGCAAGAGCACAATTATGTCACTTAATGTAAAGCCAAACCCCAGATAATCCTAGTACACGTGCTACTTCGAAAAGTGATCCTTATCCCGCCGATTCACAATTTGAGTATTGTCCTATTAGGTCACATATAACGAGGCGTGATAAGTTAAATAATAAATTTCGTAAAATATTATTATTACAAAGAAATTTTTTACGGTTTACAAATAGTTTTGCCGCCGATTTTTAAACTGCTGTTAAATTTATATAAAAAAAATTACACTTCTGGTTAAATGAAAATCCGAAAACTGGTTAACCTATAACGGCCAAGCAACAAAAAAGTGTCGCCATCAATTCGCGATCAATAAATGTAACTCGCAAAGCTTAACGATAAAGCAAAGAAAAACGATAACAACATCACAGAAATAGATTCCACCATGTAGTATGTAGAAGTAAATTGTAGATAGTAGAAACACCCAAAAATGGTAAAGCCGCAATTACATAATTTCGAACGCAAACGTTATAAATTCTGTCAATAATATTTAAAATTTACTCTCGATTAACTTTATTTGTGTCCTTGGTTCTGTTTACATACACAAAGCATAATTATTTACATTTAGCGCGAACGTTAGAACATTTTCTCCTCTTTTCTTTTATACCTTTTTTTTATATAAATTTAATATTTTTTTGATTCCCCACTTTCTGTTTTATAAAAATAATTCATATAACAACATAACACGACATATCAAAAAAAGACACACGGTGTATAACGGTTATCTGCTTTTTATCTAGATATTTTTTATGTTGTGTATGTTCCTCTCTACATACAACAAAATACTTCGTACTTCTTGTGAATGACGTTTAGTTGTTTTGTTTTTTATATTATTTTATTTGTAACGTGTTGTCGTGTTTTGTATTATTTGAATTAATTTCGTTGTTGTTGTTTAACGAAACAAACCAGCAAAATAAAAAGTAGAAGATTTGTTAGTTTCTTGTCGAACGTTGCAGTGGAAGGTTGACGTGCTGTATACTTAAATTAAAATATTTAAGTTTTTTGTTGTAATTTTGACTGCTTCGAAAGAGGTTTGATGCAGTTTTATTATAATTAGTTTCTTATCAGTTTTTTTGTATTTATAAATTTTGCAAACACTGTGTCTATTTTTTATTGTGGTTGGTTATAAATATCAATCACATTTTTAATATTGTTTTTGTGTGCGATTAGTTAAGGAATGAAAATTTGTGTGTGAAATGTATTCAAAATAAATATTTTTAAGTGATAAAATATAAGATTTATTGATAAAAGGATTATTATCAAGTCAATACTAAGTGGTAAAATTTTATAGAACCCTTATAGCTGGAATACTCTATAAAATATACAATTATTACATGGGTTTATCGAGTGTACATGATATTGGTACAACGTGCCAGTGTAAATCCGACGAAATTTTTGCTCCACTCAAGAGTAAAATGAAAGTTTTGAAAAAAATTAAGAAAAAAATTGGTTTAGGTAAGAAAATTGTTATTATTATTGTTATAAAGTTAGTTTCGTCTTTGTATGTATAGATTGTAATTAACAGTGACTCTGTATAGGTATATATAAGACAGACCGTTTTGTGTATATATTGATTTCATCACAATGCAAATTACCGTGAGAAAATATTTTACTTAACGATGATGATGATGATTGTCGTCGTCGTCTTGTAAGTTATTTGATTTGTACATGACTTTTACTCAACGAAAATTTACAAATAAATTCAATCAACGATAATTAGTTAGATTAATATTTGAGTTAAGTTTTTTATTTTGGAATTACCTATAAATAATTATTATAAACTAAAGTTTCTTATGTTAAATAAAAATAGAAAAAAAATCGTGCGCTTTACATAAGCACGCAAAACTAAAATAAAAAACTTTATACATAACCAACCAAAAAACTATAAATACAAAGAAAGAATTGTTGTTACTGTATATATACATAACATACATATAAATAAAAAGACCAAAAAACCTTCTTAACAATAAAAACTTACCGTGAGAAACGAATTTAAGTTATTTATGTTTATTTTCTTTCATTTCTTGAAATCTTTTTTATAATGTTTTAATGAAGTTTAATTAAAAAATCTCTATGAAAATTTTATTTAACTCGTACATATGTGAGGAATTTCCCGGTGCTAGGCCAAATTTTTAAAAATGACACTGTTCAATTTCCTATATTACATGTAGGTGTGATTGTGGCGCCCAAAGTGAGGCTTGCCAAATATTTATTTTTCTAATTGTATACATTTCTCCAGATGTTTTCTCAACGAATTCCGATGATGTTGGTTATTCAACTGATTATTATATCTGATGTTTGTGTTAGTTCCATGTTCAATTGAAATTTTCAGGTACTGGACCTTAAAATAATGCTCATTAAGCATAACTAAAATATGTATTATACATAACTTTCTTAATAAATTTTGTAGACCGTAACCAAACTGAATTATTATTTTTTTTGTTTTTCTCGAACGTAACACTTAATTATTGGGCAGATGGGTATCATAGAGGTGTATTATTGGAATATGATTATAGAAGATAAGTGCGTAGGCGCACTGCATCACATATATGATGCTATGTTTCGAGTTTGTTGATTGACCTCGTCTATATAGATATTGTTTTACCACATGGAAATTTCTTTTTGACTATTTTTATACAAAATTAAATTGTAAACATCTGTCGCGCGTTATAAGATATTTATTTGTAGACAGTCATCTTAAAACCAAAAATATATATATTTGCATCCCAACGCGAAGTTTATAAATTATAACTATTTTCGTGGCTTTGTATATAAAATATAAAAATATACAAATTTCTCGATACAGGAGACATTATAACAAAAATAGTTTACCCTATATGATATACACTAAATCTTAAGGGATATTGCAGCTGTTAGTAATATAAAGTATGTACTAGAAACAGGGGTTTCAAAATAATGTTTTAAAGTAAACGACCTTAAAGAAGTAAATTTCGTCTCTCTATCCTGTTGATCATCTTTCATGCGTTTCGATTTAATTTATATAGAGTGGCAACCAACCATATACACAGGAAATATTTCCAGTTCAGCTGTTATATATAAAATTAGTATATATAAAAGTAGAGGATGTGGGTAGGGGAAATATTACGTATATGTACATATATGTGTACCAAAATTTCAACCCCAATTTTTATATTCGGTAATATCCAGGTGGTATTAAAATATTATATACTCAACGGATATTCGGGACCCTACTATACAGATCGATGTAAACTATTTAAAATTTCCTTCCGTTTTTTGTTTATTAATTGTATTTTGGTGTCCCCGAAATATGTATACGAATATATATCCTGTGTTCGGTTCGTCTAATTACATCGATCGTTTTAATTAAATCGAACATAAATAGGATATCAGGGATTTTATATAATATGTTTGTAGATGCGGCACGCGCTTGTGCGCCTTTTTGATGATGTCTCAAGTTTTTTGAAAATTTATGTTGAGTTGGGAGATACGTGACGATTTAATGAAGAATGAATTTGGTGTTCTTTGTTTTAACATGAGTCACGTATTTAAATTTATGTGGATGTTGTGTGTATCTTCTCTGTAAATGCATGCATACGTACTTAGAATCGTTAAAGTTGTCTAGGTTAATGGATAGTTCAAGCGGTGTATGTTTTATGGCAGCGATGTGAACGTGTGATTTTGTTTCAAGTAGAAAATTGATGAGAACTGTTGATATGGTGCACCATATACGCTATGTTAAGTTTTTTTTTTATCAAAGTTTAAAATAGAAAAATTAGTGCAGTAGATTTTGAAAAATATTGGAATTAATCAAAATTTAAATAAAAATCGTTATTATTAGATAAAGTTGATTCATCAATTGTGGCGTGAAGAAGTCAAATTGACCTTGCTTCGGTTGTCTTCACCACTCACAGTAACCCTGTTGATCACGCCGTCCTCTAAAAAATATGGACTAATCAGCTTTTCTTCGTAAACATCACCAGTTTTCATTACAGTATCCTATAAATAAGGCCTGCGTATTTTCTGAATTTAATTTAAAAATTGCAGTTCAAAAAATTAAAGAATTTTGGCTAAACAATGAAGAATGCCTGCATATGGTCATCCTGCTGAATAACCAAAATTTGTGATGTTTGCTGACTGACACGAATTCAGTCATCCACTTTTAAACTTATGTCGATTTTTTTGTAATTACCCATCACCATGAAATTGAATATAGGATCACTTATTTTTATAAATTTAGTTTTCATAGTTATCAAAAATTCAAAATCTTTATCATATTGAATGCCTCCAGACTTAAATCATCAGTCTACCGAATGAATAAATTTTGTTATTGGTCGGTAAATTCGCTGATTTCCAAGTGTTATCGACAACTCGAATTTAGTTCAAATTATATCGAAATCTCAAATTTGGAATATGATAGATCAAAATTCAAATTTTTATACAATATGCAATACATTAATATTTAATAAAATTTCATATTTTAAAATTTTACTTGTTCGGGGTAAATAATAGGACATCAATTGGTTCAAATGTATTTTTGGAAATAATTAAAATTTCCAGATTAAACATTTTTGATTAATACTTCAACATTTTACCAAAACTTTCGATTTGGAAAAGAAAAGAATGGAGTTTAAATTTCATCGAAATTTCTTAAAGAAATAGCAGCTTTTACTATTCCTTTAAGGCAGATCCGCTCGAAACGCGATGTATCAAAACGCGATATTTCAAAACGCGATATGGTACAAAACGCGATATGGTACAAAATGCGACATTTTGAAACGCGATATTTCAAAACGCGATGTGGTACAAAACGAGATATTTCAAAATGCGATATTTAAAAACGCGATATGGTACAGAATATGTGTTGCGAAGCGACGGAGCGCAGCGACCCACCTGATATCGATCCTATGTACTATCGTTCCTATCGACTTTTGAATTCCTATAAACTGAAATTAAATTTCCCCTTCACCCGCCTGATATAACCCGATCCTAAACTCCCGTTTTGTACCGTATCGCGTTTTGTACTATATCGCGTTTTGAAAGATCGCATTTTGAAATATCGCGTTTTGTACCACATCGCGTTTTGTACCGTATCGCGTTTTGAAATATCGCGTTTTAAAATATCGCGTTTTGATAATTTGCGTTTTAAAATATCGCGTTTCAAATGGGACCCCCTTTAAGGGGTGTGTCCAATTTAAAATTATTGCATAAAATTTATAATTGTGCTTGGTTCTAAATGTTGAAAACCGTTGAATCTTAAAAGGAAATCTGGAAAGTTCACAATTTTGTGAAGTAATTTTTTTTCTGAATTCGGCAACTTTTTTTTATAAAATTTGGCAAAATTGGACTTCATTTGTTTTTGTTACGAATGCGTTTAAAAAAAATCAAAAGTGGGAAATGCTGATAGAAATAGAATAAAAGATGAATTCAGCCTTTATTTTTAAAAATGACACCGCTTTTCGGCAAGCAATGCCAATTTCGAGTCTAAACGGTTCTAGTTTTTGACTTTAAAAATCTGGCAAATATAATTTTTCAATAAATCTTAAAATTCGGAGAATTTTGAAAATATTTTTAAAATGTTTTGGATTAAATTTTTCTCTTGTAATATTTAAAAATTTTCTGAAACCATTAAAATTCGAAATGTTTAGATTGTTTACCAAATTGCAAGTACAAAAATAATTTTCGGGCCTCCCAGCCCAAAAGTTCTATGTTTCCTGAGGCTATTTAACTTAAAATTAAATGTTTTGAGTAATTTAAATTTTAGAAATTTTTCGAATTTCATATTTTTCGGAATTGAGAAAAATTTTACAAATGAGATTTTTAAATTAAACTTAAAAATTCTGAGATTATTGAATTTTTTTTAGAATATTCTAAATTTTAGTTTAGTCTTATAAATATTTTAAATCTCAATGAAGCATTATTTTCCCACATTTCCTGCTTTTATAAATATTATCTTGCTCTGTAGCTCAAAATTCATCTAAGCAGGTTCTGAATTTCGTAATTTTAAAATTTTTGCAATTTAAAATACGAATTTGAAACGGATTAAATTTGGAATTGAAATCTATTTGTTACTGGTTGTGGTATAAAATCGATATTGAGATTTTGTGCAGAGACAAATTGATGAGCTCTGAATTGAAATTTGACAAAATTTAGAATTGCATTCCTAAAATATTGGTTATTTATAAATTTTTAAATTTCACAACGCATAAGTTGGTAGTTGCCTTATGGTAAAAGTTATCAAATTTTTAACTTTTGCCAAATCTTCCTCTTCAATCGTAGAGAATTACACGTTAGTTAACATGGTACGATAACGGTCGCCATTGACTGTTAGTGCGTCTCGTCACTCGTTTTAGGTGTATTGGCTTCTTTTGTCTATGCTCCAAATACGGCAATTTTGCTTGCCCACATAATCGCTGTGGTGATAATGAGCTTGTGATCAACTACACTAGTAATATTTTTCATTGAACGAGCGGGACGGTGATGCGGAACGTGTATATTGTCTATATTATAAAAAGTCAGACGGACGAACTTTGTTCACAAATTACCTCACAGTTCTCAGTTAGCAATTCATTTCTACCGAATTTTGTACACAATTTTCGGCAAGTTTCGGTAACTGACTCACTACATTAAGCGTATAACAATTCATTTCGTTCACTGGGAATGTAATACGGAATTTCTGTCACTTGACAAATGACCTTAGAGCTATGAGCTTCCATGCTCTTCTCAAGGTAAAAGTTAAAGGCAAAATCCATAATAAATAGTTGTTTGTATTGGATCTGTTAGTTTTTGCTTCGCACAATTTCAAAGTATTTTATAAATGTATGTTATTGCCTCTGTTCTATTAAACCTTCTATTTTTTTATTTATTCTATTCTGCTATTATTTATAAGAAAGTTCATTCGAGAAATTCGAATAAATTTTATATTGTTTATAATAATTGTGAAAATTTAAAGAAAATAAGAAAGTAATTATTGATCTAATCGAAGCTCTGTATAATGGCCTTACGCTGTTCCCATTTTTGTAGATGACGTCACGTTATGTCCACATCTAGATGGCAGCATAATAATATTAAGATATTTACACTTTATCTCCGCTTTGGGCAGGCAAGTTTTTAAAGTTAAGCTATTAAAAGCTTATAAAAATATTTCTTATAATATATTTCTTTTTATTATCTGTGTGACTAATTAAAATTTCAATTTCTGGTAAAGTTTAATTTACATATCTGAAATGTTTGGTCGATATCGTATCTGGTTTTGTTATTGTTAATGACAGTGGTGAAACAATGCACCTTGAGTACTATTCAATACTGCTTATTATGTCATCAAATTTATGTCTACAGTTACCTTTCTGAACTGTATATTTCAGTAATGTTCGTAAAAAGTTGTGACGTTTCACGAAAAAAATTCTTTTATTTGATTTTACTGCCATCTAGAATCAAAGATTGGAACAGTCGACCTAAAATAATGTCATGTAGCAAAGTTTTTAAAGCAATGAGGCCATTATTATTCTAGAGGCACAGGTTAAACACAATTGATAGAAGACGAAAGAGATAAATTTTCTTTACTTTTATCATGATACGTTTTTTTTTTGTTATTTTTACTAAATCTATAAACTAATTTCAATATTTTGAAATTAGATAACGTTAGAAATGGATTAGTGGCAGTTGTTTCTATTATTATCTATTTTTAATAGAATTATTAAAAATTTACAAAATTCAAATTTTCTGGTTATGGGCTTCTTCATGAAGTTCTTCCCAAATCTCATTATCATCGAAATGTCAATATCGCTCAAACACCCGATTACTAGATCTGATTCAATACCAGAAACTAATCCTTCTGAAACATAATCTTCGTTTTCATCGTCACTAAAATCACCAATATCACTACCCATTTTACACATATTTCTTAAGCAAACCGCTGTTCTTTATGCTTTATATTGTAAAAAAAAAATTTAGTAAACTTTTCCAGGCCAATCAACAACATTCTTTCTTTCGCAAATTATGATTCCGAAAGGCCGAATCATGTAGGCCGAATCACTACTTCCGGTCATATCAAAAATATTTGAAAAACTGTTGCTGAAGAGACTCAAACCTATAACAGAGGAGATATGTTTAATTCCACCACACCAATTTGGGCTTAGAGAAAATCACTCTAATGTTGAACAAGTACGCGGTACTAACATTTGCAGACGACACAGCTATCCTAGCAGTTGGAATAGATTTTTCGGAAGCAACAAGCAAACTTCAAAATGGAGTCAGCACTGTGAGCAGCTGGACTAAAAAATGGCGCATCTTATTAAATGAAGCCAAATCAGTACATGTCAACTTTACAAACCAAAATATAAACTGTATTCCCGTGGTTCTCAACTCAAACCAAATTCTATATGCAAGTACAACTAAATACTTTGGCATGACCCTCGAAGCTAAGCTAAGATGGAAAGAACGGGATGGGTACAAAGGGCCAATGTCGAAGGGTCGAATGTCAATAGGCCGAATGTCGAAGGGCCGAATGTCCGAAGGGCCGTTTTGTTTTTAGAAATATAATTTTTTAAATTTGTTTTTTTATGGAATATTTTGTAATTTTTTTTAAACATAAATGAAATTCTTATGAATTTATGTGTTTTACTATTTTTCACTTTTGGATCATGGATATCCACGTATCCAGTCAGCGATACATATTCCGCGTATCCCAGCGATACATTTTGGTGAAAGAAAATTTTGCCATGCGCCTGACGCATTCGGCCCTATGTCAGCCTTCTGATAATAGGTATATGTACAAAAAAAAAAAAATTAAATTAAATAAAAAAAATATATTTCTAAAAATAAAATAAAAATTCAGCCCTTCGACCCATTCAGCCCTTCGACACATTCGACCTTTCGACATTCGGCCCTTCGACATTCGGCGCTTCGACATTCTGCTCTTCGACCATCCAGCCCTTTGAAATTCGGCCATTTGACATTCGGCCCTTCGACATTCGGTCCTTTGATATCATACCGAAAGAACACATCAAGAAGAAAAAAGAAGAGTTAAACATCTAATATAGGAAAATGTACTAGCTCGTGGGTAGAAAATCTGACCTCTCAATACACAACAATTTACTGCTCTACAGGCAAATGCTAACGCCAGTATTATGAGCAGATGGTATCAAAGTTTAGGGTTGCGCCAAGGAAACCAAATTACAAATGATAATCTGCTTCCAAAATAAAGTGCTGCGATGAATTGTGAATGCCTCATGGTACAATTGGAACGACAGCCTTCATAAACAAGCAAGGAAACCCGTATAGCGATTATCTCGACATGAAAATGCAGATATCCGTAATTTTTTCGATCCACCAATGGAACGAGGAGACTTCCAGAAACCGCTGGCGATAGGCACCTCAAATTATTCTAAAATCTAAAAAAAAATCGTGAGTTTTTACAAACATATTCATTGCGGAATTAATGAAATGTCAAATTTCATATACAGTATGACAAAATAAACCGTATTCATTGCGGAATTAATGAAATGTCAAATTTCATATACAGTATGACAAAATAAACCGTCCAACTATATTAATTTACTAAAAACTCTAGTTGTGTCAATATTTTCATATATTTTCTCAACATATTATACCTCATTTTGATTGATTAGAAGCCTACTATAATATTTTTAAATTGAAAGAATTGAGGAAATTCCCGTTTTTAGAAAACAAATGAAAACAAATGGTTGTGAAATCTCTATGTTTTATGATAAACTTGATCAATTGGTATGTATAAATTTATTTTGGTGTACAAACATTTAAAAAAAAAATGTTAATTAATTTATTAGATACGACAATGCCTCAATTATCTATGGACCTCCGAGATCGAATTGTTGCAGATATAAACACCGGATTATCATACCAACAACTTGCTAACAAATTTACAGTGGCGAAATCTACTGTAAGGGAACTATGCTATTTGAGCAAACCGGCTCTTTTTTAAACCGTTCTGGTAGCGGCCGTAAACGGAAAACCTCTAAAAAAGATGATGTGATGCTCGTAAGAGAGGTTAAGAAAACCCCAACAGAGTCTGCTAGAGAAGCAATACAATTTGAAAGTTTCAACTCGAACTATTCAATGGCGGCTAAAAGAAAGTGGATTGATCAATTGCTACCAACGACGTAAGCCTTTCATTAGCAAAATCAACAAAAAGAAACAGCTGAGTTTTGTGGTTAAGCACCAGGGCGAAGGGAACGAATTTTGGCATTTAATTTTATAGTCTGGCGAGTCCAAATTTGAACTATTTGGGTCAAAGATGCGTGAAAGAGTTTGACGAGGACTGGGTGAAAGACTCAAGGATATATTTTTAAAGAAGACTGTGAAACACGGTGATGGTAGTATTATGGTATGGGGGTACTTCTCAGCTAACGGAGTCGGTGAGCTCGTATTGGTCGACGGGATAATGAAATGGGACGACTATGTGCAATATTAAATCAAAATTTAACAAAATCTGTGCGTAAATGATATCTTGGGCGACGTTACACTTTTCAACAGGATAGCGACCCCAAACACATTTCGAAAATTGCATCGACATTTAAAAAAAAAAATTAAAATAAACTGCTTGAGTGACCCCCCCAGATCTCAATCCGATTGAGAATTTGTAGTCGATCATCGATCATAATATCCCGACCACTAAAAGTACAAACAAAAGAGAATTTTTCAACTTAATTAAGGAGACATGCGAAAATTTTGGGATAGAGGTCACAGCAAAGCTAGTTGATAGCAAGCAGCAACGCTAAAAGAGGACCACCAAAATATTAATGCTTAAATCCTTTGAAATTACTAGTTAGATTGTTTAGTGAAATGAATAATGAACTGAAGATGAAAATTATACATATTTTTGAAGTCGATATTCTAAAATAAAAATCACATTGTTACTATAAGGAAAACAAATTACAAGTGTTAACAAAAGTTATACAGTGGTGAAAAAAATGGCTTTAAACCAAAACAACAAAAATAGTGAATAAAGCCATTGAAAATTTACATCGAACTGTTTATTTTGTCGCAGCAAAAATAGTCCAATTTATAAAATTAATTAATTTTTCAATTAAAATTTTACGTATTTTGTTATTTTTTTTATTGAATTTAAAAATGTTGAATGTACATTTAACTTCATAAATAAATAAGGCTGAAAAAAGAAATCTGCTGAAATGTTATGCTAAAAATTGTATTTTGATGAGCGTCGTCCGGTTTATTTTGTCACATACTGTACTGTAGGTGCCTGCACTTTTTCTATGTAATTAACTAGTTCGAATTTCAGAAAGTTCTGGCTCGATTCATTTGGTTAAAACTATAAAGTCAGAGTAAATTAACTTTTGCGAATTGTTCGAAGTTCTATAGGCGAAGAACTTAACACTTTACATTTGATTAACAAGGTCTTAAAACTTTTCCGTCTCATGATATGCATAAATTTAGGGTACTATTCGCAGTCCGAGGTGGCCGTTCGCGGTTTAATTCTGTGGAGCTGCGTATAAACTTCTTCGAGAGTTGGATATATTATTTTAGCTTTTGAATTTAACCTTTATTTTAGTCTTGGGCTATGTTCAATGTAAATCTTTATCTTTTATTTATTATAAAATTTCAAGTAAAACTTTCAAAAGCTCTTTAAGCCTTTTGCGGGAGATAAATAGATGTATGTTGCATCGCATAAAATCGTACCTTCCTCTTCTATTGCATAACTGAATGCAAATGAACATTTTTGTACACCTTACCATCGATACACAATATACACCAAATACCATATCAAATATAATTTCCAATTCAACCAGTCAATTCCAGTGTGCAAAGTAAATAAATACGTCTTACATCAAAAATTTGTTATAAATCTATTCCTTATATTAATTTTTCTCACACAAAGTTATAATAACAAAATCCCACGGTAACCAACCATACAAAGCAAATTTTTTTAACCACCGTGCATATACACACATCGATTTATGCATTATTATTATGTAGTGTATGTATTTATCTGAGAGCACGAGAAGAGATGCTGTTTAACCATGTATATGTGTTATATGTTATGCTTTTTATTTTATTTTGAGGAAGAGGTCAAAATGTTAGTTAATAACAAAACAGCAAATTCTTAAAGAAATCGCGATTTTATTATTGGCAATGTCAACACACGCCGCGAAGTTTTATAAAAGAAGAACGCGATTTATTATTATGTAAGTTTCACTTAGCTCTGATTCCTTTTATATGTAGTATACGAAATATATCAGATTACATGTCTCTGCTGAGACTCTGTGTATAGGATACGGATCGGAAGTTGAGTTATATATACACTGTTATGTTTTAATATCCTTAAATATCCGGATCATTTGGTTTTTGTCACGAAAGTTAGTTCACCCTTAATACAAAATAATTTATATTAGTCACCAAAAATAGTTTTCTTGGCGTCATTTTATAGTTTTATACAAACGTGTGTGGGAAAATTTTGTTCTTAATATTTTTATTTATTTGTTTTTTTTTCAACGAGCCTGGGATAATTATTATGATTTATGGGTGATTATGATTATGTTTTAATTACTACTACTATAGATGGTGAAATCTCTTGAATCGCTTGACTTACACACTGCTATTGATTTCGAAATTATTTTTTTGTGTAGTTTATAGTTACAATCACGATTTATAGTTTTTAATTATATTTTTGTTGTATTTAACATTAAAAAATAGAAAATTTATCGAATTGTTGTAATGTTATTATAACAACCAAGATAGTCGTCGAATTACATAAATCTATGGAGTTGGAATTAGAAAAATATATTTATATACCGAAGACACTCCATGTGGCATAAATTATTTTTTTTGTATGATGCTTACGTACCGAAATAGCAAAGGTGTGTTTTCCCCATAATTTCTCATGTCCTTTTTCGTATACACAACATAACAAATTTTACAACAACACGCATTTTAAAATATCCTTAATGTCTGGCATCTGGCTATTTTTCATTTTATTTACTGTTTTATACCTTTGTATTATAAAATAAAATGAAGAGTCCAGATGTTTTTCCGGAATTTTATTTTATATTTAGATCAAGGTGTTCGTTTGACCAATTATTGATTTTTTTTAGTTAAATGGTGCTCAAGCCTTCGTCTTGAGCATAGTTTTTTTTTCAAACAATTAATAGTAAATATTTTTTTATTTTTCATTTCAGCTCCACGAAGTACAGTTTCATGCCCAGGATTAAATAATTTACCACCCCTATCGTTCCACCAAGAGATTCATGGCGATAATATACGAATTTCCCGTGATGGTGCAACCGCAAAACGGTACGAAAGTTTTTGCAAAGGTATTACATTTTCTGCCCGCCCCGTAAAAGTAAATGAACGTGTATGCGTCCGATTCTCTGAAATATCAAATAATTGGAGTGGTGTTATCAGATTTGGTTTTACAAATAATGATCCAGCATCACTACGCAATTCATTGCCAAAATATGCATGCCCCGAGTTAACAAATAAACCGGGATACTGGGCTAAAGCGTTAAACGAGCGATACTGCGAACGTGAAAATATTTTATTTTTTTATGTTACTTCAGCCGGGGTTGTATACTTTGGTATTAATGGCGAAGAAAAAGGTGTATTTTTAATGGGTGTAGATACAAGAAGTCCACTATGGGCTCTAATCGATGTGTACGGTAATTGTACATCGATTGAATTGCTCGATCCTAGAATATGTACGACACAATCACAAAATTGTCGATCGCAACGGCGATCGGTGCCTAGTGAACCGGCTGTCGATAGTGTAATCTCGAGTATGGATAGTATGGAGATTCGGAATGATACGCCGCCGATGGCTCAAGTACGACATAGTGAACAAGAAACACGTTTAGTTCCTGTAAAATTTCATCGTACGAAAGGACGTAATGTTCGATTTACGGCCGATCAAAGTGTCGCCGTCCGATTAGATACCGAATTCTGCCAAGGTTATGTGTTTACATCCCGTCCACTTCGAATCGAGGAAAAGCTAGTCGTACAGATATTACGTACCGAATATATGTATGTTGGTTCGTTGGCTCTAGGTTTAACGTCTTGTGATCCCTCCGTCTTAAATCAATCGGATTTACCCGACGATAGTGATTTACTGCTAGACCGTCCAGAATATTGGGTAGTACGAAAAGATGTGTGCACAACACCGCAGTTTGGCGATGAACTGGCATTTTGGATTACAGCCGGGGGTGAAGTGCAAGTGAGTAAAAATGGAGGAGCGCCCGCAGTCATAATGCATGTTGATCAAAGCCTACAATTATGGGCATTCCTAGATGTGTACGGCAGTACTCAGAGTGTACGTGTATTATCCCAACCTCCACCACCACCCCGTGTACAACCACAATCACCTCGGAGATTACAGGTTTCACTACCCGGTTCCGAATCGATGAGTAGTATTACTAGCCAGCCCGAAATACGTAAGATGCCCGTACATCAAAATGCGTCAAATCGTGTAATTAGTTTACCCACCAACGACATGATACAGTTGCAACCGGGTGGTACAGTATTAGTCGTGAATTTACCGCCAACCGCTGATGCTGTGCAACCACAGCAGCAAACACCTCAGCCTAGAATAGCCCAAGTTCCTATGACGTTGCCCGGGTCGAGCGCGACCGTAATGTCGAACTATAGCAACACGTATATCGAGGTAAATTAAAAAAGCTTTGATTTATTTTTTGCGTATATTAATTTTTTTTTGTTATTTACAGCCAATTCATATTTCATCGGGCACACCTCTTAATCCGCCAATTGGCTGCCATGAATTATATCCTGGTAATGTGGGCACCGGAGCCGAATGCACGATATGCTACGAGAATCCAATTGATTCGGTACTATATATGTGCGGACATATGTGCATGTGCTACGATTGTGCAATCCAGCAATGGCGCGGTATTGGTGGTGGTCATTGTCCCCTATGCCGGGCCATTATCCGTGACGTTATACGAACGTATAAATCATGAAAGGCATCATCTCGTGAATCGTACACCACCTAATATTATTATTTATCGAATACTGCTTATAAAGCAGTTTAAAAAACTATTGGTGCACACACACACACACATACAAAAATACATACATACACAAAGACATACAATTACGAAACCAAAGGTTTAATTAAAATAAAAGTAAAAAGTTAAAAATTAACGAATTGCAGAAAATTGTTTGAAAACAGAAAAAAAATTAGAAAATGCCAAATTTTTTTATTTTTTTTGTATAAAACAAAATAATTTGCCAAATAGTAATATAATTAAGAAATAGGCCAGTTAAATAAAAATTCAAAAGACATTTTTGACCCATCTTAATATATTCATAAATATATAAACTATTTTATCATCTCTTTCTCTTGATATACAAATCTAGTGCCAGTAGTTTTTGGTTGTTAAAATTAAAATTAAATTTTAAGAGTTTTGTGATAATACTCGATAGTTTTTTTTTGTTGTGTTTAAATATTATTATAAAATAATACTGGTCACTTTTATAATCACAAAACTATTAGTAAACTATATATGCATATACCCAACATATTTATAGAAAGAAGAAAATTAGCGGAAGTTTGATAATAATAGTGTTTCTGTATATTTTTGTTTTGTTTCTCTCGTTGATAAGAAAAATCGTATACAATCCGGATTGATATAATTTAACTATTTTTATAGTTTTATACATTAAGATGTTAACACGAATTTCTCGTATTTAGAGGTCTATCTTTCACCCTTCAAATTTTGTTTGCTTAACTCTGTACTTTATACTCTTCTCAACGTCGACTATTATTTATTTATATGTAAATTGTATACATTTTTTGTTTATTATTTAATTACTTAATTTAATTAACATATCAAACAAAATAATTACCTAAGTGAATTGTAATAGTTTTTCCACACCCCTCATTCGCAGACACGTCGTAATTTTCCCATTTTTCGTTTGTTCTCTCTAGTCAAAAACGTTAAAAAATCATAATTTGTATTTTGCTCGATATAACGACACATATTTAATTTAATATATATAAATTAATATTAAGAAATAAGTTCGGATAATTTTTTTATTATTATTATTATTACCCTACTTTTACTATTTTATTTGAAATGAATAGATTTTGTTTTTTGTGTAAATATTATTTAAACAATTAAGATTAGAAATATATTATAATATAAATAATATAATTAAAACAGACAAAACAATAATAAATAATAATTAATACTAATTATTCAAAAAATTAAGAAATTAAAATTAATTGTTGTTTTATTGATGGTGAAGTGAAAAACATGTGCATATTAATCACCAATAGTGTTGACTTATAAATTATATATCGTAAGGAAAAATGCAACATAAATAATTTCATTAAATTTTCAAGACTTTCCTTCGAAATTTGTCTAATATTTTAACAAGAAGACTATTGACCTACCAGGAGAAATCAAGTGTGGAGGACAAGCGTAAAGGGTCTGCTGGTTCAGTAATTATTCTTAATGTCAAATTAAGCTGACCACAGCCCAAATTATCGTACCTCTACTGATGTAAATCGCAAACTATAACACACCCCGATTTGCATCCAATCGAATCCAATAAGTCAACTCAATGATCTGGACTACGCAGGCGATGTATGCCCACTACCGCACAAACATTGAGTCGTGCGGCAGAACTCATCTAGAAGTTCCAAATCCAGAAGGACAATAGTGGCTAACTGTACACGAACATTAATACTCATCAACCACAATAGTGGAGGTACTGGGTTCGAATCCCACCAGAGGCTGGATGCAAAGCGAATTTTCGTCATCGCTTACGATCGGTGATGTTAAAAAACACAACTAAGACCCTCGGTTGGAGTGCAAAATTCAGCGCCGACTCACCGTCCATGCCAGTGTACAGGTTGACATGGAGCTTGCAATGTGCAGGTGGTATACTGTAATTGTGTGATTGGCTATTCTGTGCGTATTAATTGACCTTCAAAAGACATTAAATCCACTGGACAATTAATACTTCCTTTAAAAAAAAAAAAAAAAAAGAAATACTCATCAACCAAGACTCCATCGAGGAAATGACTTAGCTCATATACCTTGAATGTATTGTAACGAAAACAGGCAAACTAGGTTGTCTATTATGAAACTTGTTCGATTTCGGAAAATTCGATTCGCGACATATTTTGGTGTTATGATTTTTTTCTCTATCGAATAATTCGAAATCGACAAATACGCCGGGGGTTCTCATGAAACATTATTCGCTTTCGAAAAATCCGATTTATAAAAATTCGATACGCTTCGAATATTGCTATTATGAAACAAAGCGAATCGTCCATTTGTGTGGACCTGTCAAATCAATTTTATTTATTATTAAATTTCATACGTTATTTGTAGCACATTATTTTACAACTTACATCTAAATAAATATATAAATATATCTGTTGATATTTAAAAACAATAATTATAATTGCCATAATTAAAAAATATAAAAATACACGGCAGAATTTATTTACACAAAAAAAAATTATTATTTTAAAACAACATTGACACGATACGACGTTCGCCACCTAAAGACCAGTCGGATTTTGACGTTACATTTTCGTTTAATTCGATTCGTGTTTGTTTTTCATAATCTGGTCGATTTCGAATTATACGATAGAGAAAAAAAAATCATAATACCAAAATACGCCGCGAATCGAATTGATTTGACAGGTCCACACAAATGGACGATTCGCTTTGTTTCATAATAGCAATATTCGAAGTGTATCGAATTTTTAGAAATCGGATTTTTCGAAAGCTAATAATGTCGATTTCGAATTATTCGATGGAAAAAAGCATAATACCAAAAAAAAGCCGCGAATCGAATTTTTCGATGTAAGTTGTAAAATAATTTACTACAAATAACGTATGTATTTTAATAATATATAAAATTGATTTGACAGGTCTACTACAAATGGACGATTGATTTTGTTTCATAATAACAATATTCGAAGCGTAATGAATTTTTAAATATCGAATTTCCCGAATGCGAATAATGTTTCAGAATAGACCCTCGGAGCAGCAAATTTTCTATATCAAAACTTATATTTAGCGCGCTATTTTTGCATATAATTAATTTATTTAACTCTAAACTACGATTCAACTTTTTAGTTAAAAATCGAACAATGAATTCTTGTTTATAACGTCATGTCAAAAAATGTCAACAATAGTATATTTCTGGTGATAAATGTTTGTTTTATGGTTGCATTTATTTTTAATTTTTATGATATGGCGACACCAGTGAATAATAGCTGCAGTTTGAGAAGAAATTTCCCATTCGGCGCCGGATAGCGCTCGAATAATAAAACACGGCTATTGTCGTTCAAGTGACCTTCTCTGCTGGCTCGGCAGGCTGTCAATCTTTTATCAAAATTTTGAATAACTTTGAATAACTTTCTGATGGATAATGATATTTGGTCGATGGTCCTGTTATTTTACACATCCTTCCAATTGATTTCCCAAAAAGTTTCTAATCATCTCTCGATATCGAGCTCCATTTACAGCAATTGCATTGCCATTTTGATTTCGAAAAAATATGGTCCAATTACGCCACCACACCAAAATCCACACCATACAGTAACATTTTTTGGTTTTATTGTCTTCAAAAAATTCTCTGCGATTTTCTTCATCCAAATGCAGTTTTGTTTGTTGATCTAGTCGCCAATTTCAAACTGAGCTTCATCGGTGAAGATAATTTGTTTGAAAGAATTCTCATTTTCTTCTTGTTTTTATATGGCCCAATTAACGAATTGCCGACGTAATGTGTGGTTATTTGGCTTTTAGTCTTGTGTTAACTGTTTTTTGTAAGCCTTTACATGAAGATCTTTGTGTAACATATTGAACAAAGTTGTTGGTTTGAGGTTTAATTACTGTGAACGACGACTAACTGATGCCCTTGGCTCTTCAGCAATACTTGTGCTAACAAAACAACTGCAATATTTTCACTCGAACGACCACTACGATTAGAACGAACGAAATTTTCTTCAAACTTTGAATAACTTTCACCATATTTAAAATATAGTTTTGATAACAAAAACACGTTGTTCAATCGTATATATCTCTCCATTTTAACCGGAATGTTTGTACTTGTCGTCTGTCAAATAACATACAGACTGTAACAAAAATGCCCATAGAATTTATTTTGCATTTTTTTATTAGAATAAATTATTTTACAAATTAACAAATCCAAAAATAGAAAATAAAAATTCATTTACGTTTATAATAAAAAATAAAAAGATCAAGATTTTTTTGCAACGAAATTGATCAAACACTAAATCAAAACACAACAAAATGAATAATTTTTTTCCATTATTCATTATAAAGAGAAGTGTCTGTGTAGAGAGAAGTGTCTTTCTACACATTAGTATTTCGGTGGTTTTACATTATGAAAACTAATTTTTTAAAAATGGCTGGTGTTAGATAGGAAACTACCAAAGGAGAACGCCAAATAATAATTAATATGAAACGTTCTGGAAAATCTGTCCGAGAAATTGGATAATTTGTCTTTCGAAGTCATTCTACAGTGGCCCAAATAATATCCTGATTCAACGTCACACAATCGGTTAAAATGGAAAAGCGGACAGGGCGGAGAGCATCATTTTTTAATCGGGGCGAGCGGAAGATTTTGAATTTGGTGAGAGAAAATCCAATCGAATCGAATTAATAAAGCCATCCGCTCCTAAAATATTAGAAGGGCTTTGTGGAAACATGGATATCATGGCCTCGTAAAGAAAAATTGAATTTGTAGAAAAATTAAAATCAAAAGACTTCAACTTCTGTAAGACGGTTATTTTTACGGATGAAAGTAAATTTAACATTTTCGGAGCCGACAGAAGAGGTAAAATTTGGAGAAAATTGCTACAGCGCTGGAGCCAAACACAACACCCCAACTATTAAACATAATGGTATGGGATTCAATGTCAGCGAGTGGGGTAGGTAAACTTAATTTGAAACCATCCGTGGAGCAATTGTCGCTCGGGCCATCATGGATTCTCCAGCAAGACAACGATCCTCAGCCCACGGCACACGTTGCAAAAGAATTGATTCTGAATATCGTCTCAAACCAGTTACATTCGCCACCCCAATCGCCTGACCTGAACCCCATTGAAAACTTATGGCGTCATCTGGTACACCAAATCGGAAAATACAGAATTACCAGACAAAAAAAAAATCCGAAGGGATAATAATGAAATAATGGGATAAAATTTCACCGGAAGTTACCAAGAAGTTAGTCGAATCAATGCCTAGAATGATTTTGCACCTAGTGACCTTGAAGCCTTACCACCGACTCCGCCAGCAACAAACAATTCGGTAATGAAATGACCAATATTACATCATCGATTTTGGTTTTTAGATTCATAATAGAACGGATTTATCCGTTAACGGAAAAATCCGAGACGGATAAATTTCATAATAGACCCCCAGGTTGTCTAATTGGGGTAACACTTCATAATTAAGCTTTTCTCATAAATTGGGAGATCCAATTGATTCACTGTGCTAGTTGAAAAATGTGACAAGCTGGGCACCTGGGGGGTAAACCTAATTCGAGTACGCTGAATTCAATGGTGCAAGTCCCATTTCAAAGTTAGTCCCCATTTTTGAGATATCGCTATCGACAAGTTTTGGCTCTGAGTCAAAACATACCCTCATTTTCACGTTGATAGCTCCTGAACCATTAAAATTTTCGTTATGCGTTCTTCGGCAAAGTTGTTGCGCACGTCAAGACCAACAACTTTGCTGAACATATCAAGACCGAAAAATGACATCTACAATCACATTTTTGTGTTATTTTTCCATATATGTGTGTTTTACTTAGGCCAAGGTTAGTTTGGAGTAGCACTTCCGCACACAGGAGTGCCCCGTTGTGATACCAGAGGAACATATTTCCCCTTTACCCCTGTTCAAAACCATTCGGAGCTACGTACGTACCGCAAAATATCTCGCACTCCACATTCAGCGAGATCTGAAAGGCTGGTCACACTGGACACGCCCAAATACCTATGCCTTCTGTATGATAGTGCCGGACAGGAGCATAGGAAGTTATCTAAAGTCTCTTATTCCTTTTCGTCCATGCAACTTCTACAAAGTTATTCGTCTGTAGACCCAGCCTTCTCGCATGTTCCTCAAAAAGGAAGGGTTTGTCAGTTTTGGCAAAAGCTTCTCACAGAAGACTCCGGCT
Organism: Nephrotoma flavescens; assembly: GCA_932526605.1. NCBI lineage: Eukaryota > Metazoa > Arthropoda > Insecta > Diptera > Tipulidae > Nephrotoma > Nephrotoma flavescens. Next base: position 73,562,776 of record OW052221.1, read on the forward strand.
CCTACCTTGCCCTTTCGAGAGACATAAGTACACAGGTAAGGCTAAACACAACTGGAATTCCGCATACTTAGGCCAAACAAGACGCTCATCTCAGATAAGATACAAAGAACACATCACAAGTACATAAAATCAAGTTTCGTACAAGTGTACAACACATAAAAACTGAAAACCATACACTAAATTCAATAAAAATGTAACCATTTTGCACAGAATCAAAAAAGGACTGAAATTAAACAGGTGTACCAATTTAACTCATGAGTCGTGAGTCAAATTACGGCCAAAATTCACACCCTGAAAATATACAAAAACAAAAACACCCACAATTCACTTCGCGACAAAATCAACACAAACCCCCAATAAAATTTACGACCTCCATAACTTAAAAACAAAGGAAGTACCAAACAGTAGCGCCTAGCTACAGTATATAAAGAGCTACAACATAAATTATGTAACAGTAGCAAAAAGTAAACCGAAGAAGAGATTATTCTCGAAATCGATATTTCTAAAAAAGTTAAAAAATTGGCACAATAAGTAAGAACTAAAAACTGTAATATAAAATTAAAAATAAAAAGTTTTTCATCTAAATATATAAAGTGACAAAAGAATACAAAAAATAAAGTGAAAATCATCTTGTGAAATCTGGTGAAATAAATAATATGGATAGGTGTTTTAAACTCAAGTGCTTTTGTTATGTGTGTGGAGGATTTACAATTATGAGCAATCGTTGCAAAATAAGTGATTAAACCGCTGATTTAAATCGACTATGCTTTTCACAAAATGTTATTAATTTGACGCCGTCTTTTGTTTGGACAACATGTATTTTCGTTCGGCATAGATGGCAAAACCCTGGAGCCGCAATGCCAGTTGGTGTCCCGATGATATGGGCCGATCGACAAGGACATGATGCAGTTCAATGTTATGGATGCATGAATTATATTCTCAGTACAAACAGAAACAAAATTGGTTCTGTGACATACACTGCAACGAGAAATACTCATCTACCGCTGCCGCATTCAGATGAAATACCTGTTCCGGAAAGATGAAACCCAACTGAGGATTATTTACCAACAACATTTGAATCAGGTGAAACCGGAGAAACATCTGCATCAATATATCAACTATTAAATGTCACTCATCACATTGAAATCTCGCAAAGTCGTTTGGATATTATGGTACGACGCTTGAAACTATCGCAGCGGCAAGCCATTCTTTTGTCAAAGGATTTAAAACAAGTGAACATTTTGGCTCCAAATGTTCGGATATTTGGAGCAATAAATCGTCATCGTCATTTTACGAATTTTTTCAAATCAATTGAGAATAATTCACTCGCTTTTTGCACTGATATCCGAGGTTTGGTATCCACAATGCACAATGCATATAAACCTGAAGATTTGCGATTGTTCATCGATTCCTCTAAAAGCAGCTTGAAGGCCATTCTCCTTCACGTTACCAACTCAAAGAATTCCATTCCAATTGCACGCAGCACAAACACAAAGGAAACCTATGCATCAATGAAAAAATTCATCGATTTGATTAAATACAATGACCATCAATGGAAAGTTTGTGCAGATTTGAAAAGTGATAGCTCTTTTAAGTGGCATGCAATTGGGTTACAATAAAAACATGTGTTTTATGTGCTTATGGGATACTTGTTTTAAAGGCAACCAATACATCGAACGGAACTGGGTGACATTTGTTGGAATTTGCAAGAGGAAGAAGAACCCGAAGACGACATGAGCTAATCAAAAAATTAAAATTGAAAGTTAAAAAAAATGTTAAATTTTTAGGAAAAAATTGAGAAAAATCACAATAAAATCAACTGAATCAATTTAGTTTTCTTTTAAATAGCTTCTATTGTATCTATATTTACCGATGAGATGTTTATTCGATCGATTTAAATTCAATAAATAGACAAAAAATGATGGAACAACTTTGCTGAAGAACGCATAACAAAAATCTTAATGGTTCAGGAGCTATCAACGTGAATATGAGTGTATATTTTGACAAATTTTTGACTCAGAGGCAAAATATGTCGAAAGCGATATCTCAAAAATGGGGACTAACTTTGAAATGGGACTAGCACCATTGAATTCAGCATACTCGAATTAGGTTTACCCCCCGGGTGCCCAGCTTGTCACGCAAAAAAAGTTTAAAATTCGAGCACAGTGATTGGCTGAAATCGATCCACTGAAAGTGGCAGTCTTTATTGGATCTTTTTCGTTTTTTGCAAATATTTTGAAAATGAAAACGATTATTTAATAAACGATGCTAAATTAAATTTGTAACAAATTCTGTCCAGATCATTTCTTCAAAATTTTACAAAAACTGTCAATATTAATTCGGCCCTATACAGCCCAAGCGGATTGGATTGGGATGAAACTTCATATTTAAGATTTCATTTCAGTTCACATCAATAAATTTAGAGATTCCAGTGACGTTTGCCCGAAATCGGTTCACCGGGAGTGGCAGCTTTGATTAGAGCTTTTTCGTTTTTTCTGCAAATATTTTGACAAATAAATCATTTACGAGAAAAACGGCTATGATTCTAAATTAAATTTACAACAGCGGCCCAGATCGGTTTTCAAAAAATTTAAGCGGAAATAACAATTTTGACTAAAAGCATTTTTCATAAGAGGGGAGATCGCAAGTGACAGCTTAGGTAGGAGCTTTTTAAATTTTTGCACTGAAGATTAAATTTTCAACGAGGATTATATTTTCTGAAATATGAGCAAGAAAAATGTTTTTTTTTTATTATGCAAGACAGGTTTTACCAAAAATCTGGTTGGCTCAATTTTTGATTTAGAAATTAAGTGCGGTGTACTCGAGTTCTATTTACATTAATTATCGTAAAAGAAAGTCGGGTGTTAACCATATTTGTATCCAAATTTTCTAGTGATGTCTGGATCAGCGGGTATTTATATATAAGAAATTATGAGTTACTAATCAATTATGACTAGGGTCCGGGTTTTTAGGTAAAAAAATATATTTTTTTTACAAGCAAAGTCAAAATTGGTAATATATCTGTGAGTTTCGGAACGAATGAAAGCGGATGGGTTTCTACATATTTTTGCATATTCTGATATAAATACATGTTTTCGGTTTTAATACATATTTTGCATATTGATTACTTTTTTCTACAATTTTATTCGAAAAAAACTCTTTTATTTCGAAATTTATTCGAAAAAAACGCTCTTCCATATAAAAAAAAAATATTAGGTACTAAAGGGTGATTTTTTAAGAGCTTGAGAACTTTTTTTTAAAAAAAAACGCAAAAAATTTGCAAAATCTCATCGGTTCTTTATTTGAAACGTTAGATATTTATTTGAATTGATTTATTTGAAACGTTAGTTCTATTTTTAGGTGTTAGTTTTGTTTTTCATTTTCTCTCTCTCTAAATTCAATTTAGTTTGATAACTGATTTTGTATGGACAACGATGCCTATGTTTTTAATTTTTGGTACCTATTAAACAATATTTTGAACTATAAAATGATAATATGCCGAAAAACAAACAACGTTTAAGGGTTAAATTACATGTGATAGCGAATGTATTTAAAACCGATGGATCGGCATTGTTTTGCAAATACTGTGAAAAAGCAATTACTGTGCAACAAAAACCGCAATTGCATCAATATTTAAACAGTGCTAAACACCGTGAACTATTGTAGAAAAACGCCATTCGGATAAAATTTCCCAATCCACAACTTCCACATTCTTTGGCAATACCTAAATACATCAAAATCTATAGAAGACTTATGCTTCGCCTTTGTAGCTGCTGATATACCACCAACAAAACTTGGTAATCCTCGCTTAAAATCATTTTTGGAAAAATACACTACTGAAACCATTCCGGATGAATCTACGTTAAGAAAAAAATACGTGAAACAGCTGTACGAAATGGAAATGGGTCGAATTAAGGAACGAGTTCAAAACAAATATGTTTGGATTTCTATTGTCGAAACAACGATAAAGGTCCGAAGATCGATCCGAATATTTCGAAAAGAAAATATCTTTTAAATGTGGCCGTATTGGAAAATACAAACCATTCGACCATTTCAATATTATTTGGCGAATCAGTATTTATTTCAGATGCAGCGCCGTATGTGGTAAAGGCGGCGCGAGCTATTAATGTGTTTTATCCTAAATTAATTCATATAACGAGTATTGTCCACGGGTTTCACAGAGCTGCAGACTATACGATCCCACTTTAGTGACGTCAGTCGTTTGATATCAAGTGTAACAAATATTTTTCTAAAAGCGCCATCGCGAATACAGTTTTTCAAGACTACGATGCCGATTATAACCCGATGGGGAAGTTGGTTGATTGCCGTTAAGTACTACAGCAATAATTTAGATAAATTGTTAAAAATAATCAATGTCTTAGATGAAGAAGAATGACTAAATTTAATATCAGAAACGATTTATTACTGCCAATTATATTCATTTGGTAGATACGATATAGAAGTCTTGGAATCTTCTAATAAATCATTGGCGAACCAGATTATGATAGATTCTACGGTTAGGTTATTTAGTAAAGTTGACGGAAAACAAAACTGTTATTCTTCTGAAATTGCATCTTTGAAGTACGCTAATCATCTGTAGACGTGGAAAGAAGCTTTTTGATGTACAACAATGTTTAATTTTTTAAATTATAATTTTTCAGTTTGGCTTTTGTGATAATATACTTATTTAAATAAATTGATGAATAGTTGCGATTAACCAACCGACGTTTTAATATAAATTTTAACCACCAATTTTGACCATTTTAGTGACATATTTTTTTGGTTTTAACAACATATTTTTTAATTTTAATAACATATATTATTACATATTCTCGAATTTTTGGAACCTAAAAATCTGGACCCTACTGATAACGCACACAACGATGACAATGTATAATAAAAAGGCGTTTGGGAGATTAAGTCGGCCCGCCCTATTTTAAAAGACAGCATTGGATGTTTGCAGCGGCTATAAAGGACATCACCAGTGAAATTTTCTCACACCGTCCACTTTATCTTGTGTTCCTGATTAGGCAACTACAGATAATAAAGTCATTGCTCCTTTAAAATCAGAATTCATCAGGAATGGCAGAGCGTTTGAGTTCGACCAACCTGATCACACATGTCAGCACATTCTCAAATATCTGATTTTTGTAATTCTTCAAAAAGTGAGAACTATTTTAAAATTTCATGTTTCACCCAGTTTTAAGGGCATGCCATTTATTAGTGATTTCAAATCAACAACTGATTTTTAAATTCTTCCAAATTGTTGGTCTGGTTTTCCAGATTGTGAATTTTTTATAATTTAATAAAAGCTGTTCAACAGTGAAATTTTCCATTTAACGTCGGCCCGGCTGTTGATGTGACTATCACTTTCGTATAAATTTTTTTTTATTAAATGGTTAAGCATATTTTGTGCAATTACCTACTTAAGCTGGCTACTTCTACTGCAGCATTAGAACACATAAAGCAATACCAAAAAAATGCCCCATGCTATTTTTGTTAGTGTATCGAAAAGGTGAATAATAGATGTATGTGCTTTTAACCATAAATAGTAAAATTGCTTTTTTGAAAAATATTTCAAATATCTAGGTTTTATATAATTGAGAATTTTTTAATAACGTTTTATAATTGCGATAAATGTATTTTCACTAATTAACGAGCAACATGCATGTGTAATTTATTAGTTTTAACAAAATAATTGAATGATGTTACTTCACGTTTTCATCCTTCGAAAGATCCGATATGTCTTCTGTTAAATGTTTTGCCACTAATACAGTTAATTTATAAGTCTGACTAATCATTTTGATGAAGTTCTCTACTCACTCTTAATTTTCAAATATAATCAAATTAATCCGAATAATTTAAACATCTCTATTTGCGTAAATCTTTCAATATAGCCTTTTCAAAAATAGCATACCAATTCTAATTGAAATGATTATCAACTGTAAGTGTTAATACGAGTAAATTAAAATTAGTCAGCTTAATCATAATGTTCTCTTTATAGTATGCTCCAGGGTTGAATTAACCAGTTTTGTGTGTGGCATTGTTGGTGATTAAATTTTTCATAATATCACAGCTAGATCTTACTGAGTTGCAAGTTGCTAGATACCAGCTGATTGGCTACTATTATTTATTGGTTGTGTGCACAGGAGGGCTTGATTCACAGTTCAATTCAAAATCAAATTTCATTTTAATTTTAAATTTCGATCTAAAGTTAAATAAACCACGGCAATTAAAACATTTTCCAAAAACTATCTCCACTACTACTAGTTCTGTACTTAATAAACACATTTTTATTAATCACTTGTTTTTGTTTCGCAGAATATTTTTCAAAAAGTTTAAAAAATCACTCGATCGATTTCGACTTGTTAGGTCATCATCAGGAGTATCTACTGATGATGACCTATAACAAGTCGAAAGCACCTCTAACAGATTTTTTTTTTAAATTACAATAATTTTTTAGTTTGACTTTTGTGATAATATGCTTATTTAAATAAATTGATGAATAGTTGCGATTAACCAACCGACGTTTTAAGAGTAGATACTCCTGATGATGACCTAACAAGTCGAAATCGATCGAGTGATTTTTTAAACTTTTTGAAAAATATTCTGCGAAACAAAAACAAGTGATTAATAAAAATGTGTTTATTAAGTATAAGTGTGTTTCGCCAAGTGCCTACGGCAAATAGCGTAAAAAGTACTAGTTCTGTTTTTTTTAACATTCAATTATTAGGCATCAAGTATTTGAGTGGTTAGGGCACCATAACTTCCTTAATTTAAACCTGGCAACATAATAATAAAGGTAGTAGTATTCTCTAAAATTACGAAATTTGGAATTTTTGGCTTTTATTAGATTTAAATTCAGCCTAATCTCTGCTAGGTTAGATCAGAGACAGTGTACTGCTCTCCAAGGACAGGCATATACACTTATGCTAGTAGTTGATAGCCTTACTGCAAGAATTATAATTCAGCGATCCGCTTAGATATACACATGAGATTATATTAGATCACCTTCTGATTCTCCCCAATCAACCAACTTCATCAGATTTATCTCTGGCGTTAAATTGTAATTACGACCCTGTCTTTTAGTATTTATCTTACCTGATATTAGAGTGCTCGTGTGATCGCCTTTGGTCTGTCATTGTCTGATACATAACGAAGGGAAAACAGTTTCCACAAGTTTTCCTTTACATAACTATTGTTGCAATTTGTACAATTTTTCGGATCTATTGATCTTTTAATGTGATCTTCATCACAATGAGTGTGTAACGGAAATGTTACAGTGGTTTGTTGAACGGCTGCAGGAACTTTCTGGTTTATAATGCTTGATGTGTTGCTTGTGCACAGGATTTTCCTCTTGATAATTATTTGGCTTACGAAACCGAAACATGCAACCTTATTTGACTTTGGCCTTGGTGATGCAATTTGCAGAGCAAACTGAAAATGAGATTTTATTTAATTCTCCAATGATTCCTTGCTAGATGTGATCCAAAGTCTATCCGGCCTAGTAGCTAGAAAGTTACGCGATCTGATTCTTCAGTGCTGTTAAAACTTACATTCTCTATGTGTTAGATTTTGTGTTTTTTGATTTGTATTTAAAATTTGTGAGAATTTCCTTATAGTTTCTTAGATGAAGACAACATATGTCTGATTTCTCACTATTTTGAGCAAGAACACAAAGAATGATGCCTTACAGTGGTGGAGATTAACTTTTAGGTATTTAGGTTTACTTCGATTGCCTCTAAGTCCTTCTATAGTCCTAACTCCATTCAAACGTATTTCATAATGCCTTTTGGACCGTCATTATCTGACTTGTTTCAATTATAGCCGACCATAGCTGCTCCTTGAGCTTCATAAAATATCAGGTTACATGTTTGTGTCTGCTTCCACATTCCTAAGTGATTCCTTATAGATATCAGCCTCGTTTCGTTTTATTTGGTAGTTTATTAAATAGGAGTCTGCTACCAGTATTCGAGGAACCAACGTTCGTAATCATGTATGGCGTTTTTCCACGTAATGGATGCCAAGGTGCTCTAAACACTGTATTACCTAAATATTTAGAGAACCACGGTACATAGACATGGCTACTTAATCCGCTAAGGCACCAAGTATTCCACTACACTTTTAAGAAGTTGAGCTGGTTTTTAGGCTGGGCTCTGAGCCTGGTTATGTTTCTATTTTTTTTATGATTCTCCAGATTCTCTCGGATTCTCCTTTCTTCACAAATAATCCGAATAATCGATTAGCTAAATTTACTGGGATTATTCAGACGACCAGAGAGGTCGTTTAATCATTTTATTAAGATTGAAGCTTTACAACTCACGAACAGGAATTACTAAACCATAGGTGACAACAACTGAGGAGGTTTTGACTTGGTTGAGTCATAATACTGTATTTTCGAAGGATCTATCAACCTATAAGAACCTAGACTAAAGGTCGCTGTAATCGTTTTCCATCAAATCAAGAGTGGTTTTGAGGAGGAGAACACATTCTCAGCTCTTGTCTGATAGTATCAGCCAAAGGCGCACCAAAGGCACAAAGCTTGAGTAAATCAAAAGTATGGTATTTAAAAATAATATATCTAAAAGTTAAAGGGTTCAAACATTCTATTATAAAGCTGTTTGTGTCTGACCTTGGGATAACCTTGAAAGTATCTGTAAAGGTCATTTTAATTTTTAAGATTGTAATCACCATTTTTTTTATTATGGAACCGTGTTTATATATTTAAAGAAATCTATTTTGTAATTCACATGTATGATTTCAGATTTTTTACAATAGTTAAAACAGTAATTTCAAACAAAAAACTTAAAAAAAAGAAAATAGAAAATATAAACCAAATTTTAGTTTGACAAATAAAAATTTAAAAAATAGTTCTTCAATATATTTTTAAAGTTGTTCTTTGACAAATTAAAATCAAATAGGTCGTCAATTAAGTTGAACGATTTAGTCATCCTATTAATGGGTTGGTTGTTTTCTCCATAGTTAGTAGAATGGTGTTCAAGTGCTAAAAATTCATGGTTTCGAAATGTTCTGCATGGCACGTGAATTGATATGTTTTCCAAGATGTAAGCTGAATCAGCGTGACCAAGCAAAACGTTACCAATAAAAGCCGCACCCAAAAGAAGTCGTCTATTTTCAAGCGTGCATATTTTGTATTCCGTGCATCTTGTTGGGTATGGAGATAAGCGAGCCACATTTTCATGGAATGGTAAGTTGTGGTCGTAATCCTAGTCACTTTTCTTTACCAAAAAAATCAGGAACTTCTTTTGAATGCTTTCAATTCTTTTTATGTGCACAGCATAGTATGGATTCCAGACCGTTACAGCGTATTCCAGGTGAGATCGAACATAAGCGAAATATAGTGAACATAAGATTTGAATATCCTTAAATTCATCTGTCCATCTTTTAACAAATCCGAACATGGCATTCGCTTTCGCAATACAATTTTCAACATGCCTATTGAAACTGGCGTTTTCGACAAATGTAACACCTAAGTCTATAATCTCATTGACTCTTTGCAGTACTTCGTTGTTGGCTTTGTATGAAGTAATAAACGGATTTCTTTTACGATGAAAAGACATGATTTTGCATTTCTTAGTATTTAAGTATAGTGAGTTTCGATCACACCACTCACTTAATCTATCTAAGTCTTCTTGAAGTTTCTCCGTATCTAACAAACCATTAATAGTACGAAAAATTTTCACATCATCTGCAAATATGAGCACGTCTGAGTTTTTGATTATCTCGGATATTCGGTCTATGAAAACAATAAAAATCCAAGGTCCAAGGTGTGATCCTTGGGGAACACCAGATGTAACTTTCCCATTATTACAAATTGTCGCCGGTTTCGAATCGAAAAAACCGAAAAAAAATCGAATAAACTCTGGAGTGCTTTATGATGACAGATAGAATCAAATGCTTTACTGAAATCCGTGTACGCTACATCAACTTGACGGTGCTTTTCTATCTCGTTAATTAGTTTACTGGTGAATTCAACCAGATTAGTCGATGTGGATCGGCCAAGCATAAACCCATGATGGTTTATTGATATATGATGTGCAATTGTGGATTTAAAGCTGTTGCATAATACTAACTCAAATAATTTCGGAATTGATGATGTATATAGTTGATATTCCTCTGTAGCATGTGATATCATCACGCTTACCCGATTTCAAAATTGGAGTAATTTTTGAAATTTTCCATTTATCGGGAAACACGCCGGTGCTTAAGGAATGATTGAATAGATAGCATAATGGAATTATTAAAATTTCAGCGAACTCCTTCAGAATAGAAGAGGGTATATCGTCAAGACCGAACCATCTCCAAACCCCCTTAAAGCCGATAAAATGTTGTCCTCAAAAATAATAGGAGGAGTTATTAATGTGTTGTTGTTGCTGGGTTGTTCGTACAATCCACTAGTAACGCTTGGTCTATAGACTGATTGAAAGAACGACGCGAACATGTCAGCTATATCTTTTGCGTTTGAAGAGCTGGTATTGTTGTAGGTCATATTAGCAGGGTATCCTTCAATTTCGCGTTTATTCCTAAAGTATTTCCAAAATTGTTTTGGATTTACTTTGATTTTGTTTTGAATTTGATGAAGATACGACCTGTATTTTGATTTGAAATAAATTTCAAATTCGTTACTATGTTGTAGAAACATAGCTTTGTCCGCTTCTAACCCGCTTTTTAACATTTTGGCGTACGCTTTCGACTCCCGATTTTTTAAGTTAACTAGTCTATCATCGAACCAGTGGGGATGAGAATTTTGTGGTTTACAGCACATAGGTACATAAAGTTCGAAGCCTTGAAGCATAATGTCATTAAATTTGTCCACATTTTCGTTAATATCATTGGAATTGAGAGTTATTTGCCAGTTGATGGATTAAAGGTAACTTTGTAGCCCCACGCGGTTAGTTTTTTTAAAGTTGTATTTGATTGGTTGTAGGTGTTCTGATCTCGCCATTTTAGTTAAGTCAAATGCAATATCCAAAGATTTGTGATTAACATCATTTATGACAAAAGGTAGTAGGGATTCAGCAATTTTAAAGGTGTCAATGTCGTTGCTGAAGACAAGATCGATCCAATAATCTATCACGATTATTAGCAATTGTGTTTATTTGGTTCAAATTATAACCAAGCATGGCGTCCACAAATAAAGATTCCGCATCTGTTGTTATATTGCATGGTAAAATACAGTTAAGTTCCGGGTCCAAATTCCAAGTTATATTTGGTAGATTAAAATCACCAAGCACAAGAACTAAATCTGACGAGTTCGTTGTATTAATAACTTCATCAATCGCATCGATGCAAGTTGCATAATGATCACTATTTGATTGAGGTGGTATATATGCTGCGTAGATGATTAGATTGGTTTGGTTGATTTTGATTTTTACACCAATTTGTTCAACTCTCGATGGTGCTAAAGTTACTGGAGCATTCCAGAGTTTAGAATGTACTGCTATCAGTACGCCACCACCCGATTTCTTTGAACTAGTTTCAGGAGACCGATCGCATCTATAAACAACGTAATCATGACCAAAAAATTCGCAGCTCCTTATGCCGGGTTTTAATGAAGTTTCACAAATTACATATGAGGTAGTTTGATTTTAAAACGAAGTTGTAGAATTTGGATGCTTTTGATGCCATTTTGTTTACGTTTTGATAATAATTTGCACATTTTTCGTAGACCAATCTTTTCTTGTACTTTATGGTTTGATTTACCTTTTGAGTAATAATATAAGTTCGAGCTTTCATTAAAAGTGAGTGTAGTCTATCATTAGCCACCGGTGAAAAATATTTAAACGATTGTGTGGGTCTAGAGATTGCAACTATGGCATGCGGTACACTATTGAACAGCTCAAGAGGTTGAGAATTGGTTCTTATACATATTACATTAGGTGAGATTAAACCTTGTGCTTCATGGATAGTCAAGACTTTACTGGTTTCTGGTATCATAAGCTAGGAGATTAGTTGTTTATCAGCTCTGGTAAAAGTTAGATAGAAAGCGTTCTCTAACACAGGTAATGACGCTAACGTTGGTGGCAGGTTTATAAATTCGGTATAAGTTTCAACTGTGTTCATACTAGTGATGTTAGGGTAGTATTCTTTGAGAGCAGAAGTAACATCAGCTGGACATCTATACGTTACATTCAAGTATTCAGTCTTTGTTACGAAAGCACTTGCATCGGAAAATTGCATATTGACATGATGTAATCTGTCAATGAATGGAATTTGATTTTTATCCCCAAGAAGATATATTTTTGAACATTTACTGAGCATGACCACCAGTCCAATATAACCTGCATGTATCATCAGATGTTCATCAATAAACACTGTGTCATAACGTCGGGTTCCATTAATTAGGTATGAAGCAATCGTTTTATAGTTAAGTTCAATTTTGTTGAGATCAATCTTCTCCTTAATGCAACGAGTGGCAACTTTAGATTTGAGATCAGCAAGACCTTCCTTAGTGGCACATAACACAAGATCATAACCTAGTTTGTGATTGTTAATGATCCATGTGATGACAAACAAAACTGATGAATAATTGTAGGTTCCTCAAGATATTTGTTGTTTAGATTGTCAAATACGAAGATGTTCAATGATAATAAAGATGAGGAGGCAAACGGCATCAAATGGATGTATTTGTTGTAGTAGTGTTGAGGTGGCTTTTAATGATACTGTCAGAATGTTTGATATAAAACATTATTTCCATAACAGAGTTCTCATAGTAGGAATCGGCACTGGTATCAGCATAATATGAAGGAGATGAAACTGGCACATTGTTCTTAATGGCAGACTTCAAAAATCTGGAAGGGTCACCAGTGATCCAACGAGACGACAAAGCTCTTTCAAAATATGTTGACATGTTAAACGGTATATTTAGAACCCATTTAATATTGGCACATGAACAATTGGAGATGTAATCCAGAGCCAGTTTAAGTTTATCTACAAAACAATTGATGTCAAGCGTGATGACAAATGATTCCCGCTTATGTTGTAAATATGACTTTAATGTATCTAACACATAGATTAAGTCAGTGCAGTTGGTTTTATCTTGATGTGAGACAACTATAACGGATTTTCCTTCAATTAAGATACTTTTGTAACATGCATGTTTATAGATTTGGAATAGCAGTTTATCAGTTTCAGTTCTTTTTTTGTTAAGAATTCTTTAATTTGACATTTGTCTAATTTGGCTTGCATAGATGCGCAAATCGTAACAGAAGAAGATGGTAAATAATTCCCTTTAATCCAAGTGGTAATTTGAGGTTCGGCATAATCAAATGATTGAGGAGGAATCCGTTGAATGAAATCATATCCATTTGTGAAATCCTCATGATAGATAGTTTTTCTGCCCTTTTTTGGAAGTAACTTGGTTTTTATACATTTGAGGAATGATTTGTTCGCTGATTGTGTTGACATTGTTTCCTCCTCAGTCTGAGTTTCAACATGATTAGGTTTACTATTGCTATTCTGATAATGATCGGTTATATATTCTTTGGTGTATGAAAAGTACATTAAGCCGCCATTAACATCACAAAGTGCATCAATTAATTTAGTAGAGGTTACTGGTTGTGTTAAATATGATGATTTATCCGCAGTATTGACAATAGTAGAGGGTACACCATTAGTGCCGAAGGTATAGTGGTATTTTTTAGATCTTTGCTAGCAGTCAAGTGGTTTGTTTGGTTGGCCCCGTAAAGCGAAAATAATTACTTTTCCGAGCAAATTCAAACTCTTTAATAAATATGCCAGACGGCCAAAGTTTAGAGTTTAATATGTTGGTAAATATTTCGTCCTTCACACTGAAACGATAGGATACATATTCATACTGGCCTCCGTTTGTAAGCTGGAAATTATCATTTAAAAAGCCTTTGAATAGTTCATCAGTAACAGATGAGTGTATCCTACTAATAAAAATCCATCGTCTTGGTTTAACAACGCTGATTGAGTTAATGTGGTTTGTAGCAATCGGCAAGGGCAAACAATCCGAATTTGATGTAGATGCAGTCGAAGATGACGTCAAAACTTGTGGTGGTGAAATAACATTGATGACGTTATTCACCACGGTATCATCTTGGAGTAACTCCACATTTACAACTTCTGCTTGTTTATTATTTACCTCCGGTGTAGATAACTTCCCGCGCGATCGCGTTACTGGTCGTTCATTAATATTGCTGGGTATAGTGCTGACATGGTTATCAGTGGTCACTATATCACGATTTGGTGGTATATTATTTAATTGGGGGTTTAACACAGAATCTAACTTATCGATCTTATTCGAAAGTTCCTCAATTTTAAGAAATAGATCTTGCACAATTCGGTCACAATCTGGGCAGAACCATGAAACCCCGTTTGCATTTATAATGGCACTTTTAAAGGTAGTTAATGATCTAGATTTAATACCAGCACATGTATAATGCGCTATATGATCCCAAAAAATTCCTTTACAGACAAAAAAATGATCAAACACACCATCAGTCTTGCAAATGCAGCAATTTTTTGCACACATATTTTAAATTTTTAATAGGTCACTAAAACACTAAGAACTCAGTTCAACAACAATGAAAAATAGCACGTGAATAATCAATTTAAAAAAAAAAAAATTAAAACTCGTCAAGAATTTTGGTAAAAAACAATTTAAAAAATTATAAAATAATGAAAAACACGTCCGAATTGAACGTCGACTGTTAGGTATTAACTCCAAAATTGTGTATTTGAAGTTAAAATCCTGTTAAAGAAAAATAAATAAAATTCAACGGAACTCGGACAAACGTTAAAGCCAAATTATCGCACATCAGATCTTATAGATCGACATCATTGGCTTGGGCATCCGCAATTTGCGAATCTATACTTTCAGGAATAGAAATTAGATTAATGTGGGTTGTGAACTGTTCGTTGAAATCCAAATGTGGAATTGACGCGATGATGCCTTTTCCGGATTCTGACAAAAAGCCTAAACAAGTGGTTTATAATCCGTAAACAATGTAAACTGTCGTCCTTCCAAAAGATATCTGAAATGCTTGTTTCATTGAGACGAACCGAGAAGAAGCTAAGTGGTTGCCGAATATTGCCGACATACTGTTGAACTACTGCGCCGATAGCTGTGTCCGAAGCGTCTACCATGATAGCGAGTTTAGTCGTAGATCAAAAATGTGCAAGAAGAGTAGCTTTACACAACTTCTCCCTACAATTGTTAAAGACATCAATGGACTCTGCTCACCAATTAATTGAAATTTTACTATTTTTCTTAAAGCCTTTAAGAAAATCGTTAAGTAAAAGTTGATCAGCCGCGGCGTTTGGAATGCATCGTCTGTAGAAATTAATCATCCCCAAAAATCTTTTGAGTTGATTAACAGTTAACGGACGTTTCAAGTTTTTGATGACTTCAACTCGTTCTGGAACAGGTAAAATTCCATTAGCATTAACAAAATGTCCTAAGAATTCAACTTCAGGTCTGATAATTTTTGGAAAACTAGTTCGAGGTGCGCGTGATGTTCCTCGAAAGTTTTAGACGCTATCAGAATATCGTTTTAGTATATGAATTCGAAATTAAGTCCGAACTATACGAACGCATGAATCTCTGAAAAGTTTGCGCTACATTTCTGGGACCAAAAATCATTTTTGTGAATTCAAATAAACCGAAGTGAGTCGGAATAGTGGTTTTTGGAATATCAGACGGTTCAATAGGGATCTAGTGATAAGCTTGAACAAGATCAAGAGTATAGAAAAAACAATACATCCTTCAAGTTGGTACAAAAAATCTTGAAGATGTGGAATGGGATCGATCTGAAATATTAACACGATTCAGACTTCGGTAATCTCCAGATGGTCTCCAATCTCCATTTTTCTTCAAGATAAGATGCAGAGCACTAGAGACTAGACCTCGAACTATTACTCGAACGACAAATTCCAAGTGCCATCAGATTCTCGAATTCCTGTTTTGCAATCGTTAGTTCATCTGGTGCCAAACGTTTAGTTTTACAGGAAATCGGTGGTCGAAAAGTTTCCAGCCGATGAGTGATAATATCCTTAACTGGTTTGACGTTCAGAGAGTTAGTCATAACTTCTGAGAATTTAGAAAGAAGTGGCTGGATTTGATTATCAACCTGAGATTTGTCTAGACAGTGTTGACTCGGCTGTGAGAGTGAGGGAACCAATCGTAAATAAAGACATCGCTGGATCCAAAAGACGTTGTTTGCCAAGATCAACTATTAATCCAGTAATTTTAAGAAAGTCAGCTCCGTTAATGGGTAACGGGACATCTGCCACTATAAATTCCCATTTGAAATTATTCCGTAACCCAAAATCTAAATTAATTAAGTCCCATAGAAGTAGTTAAAGCCTGCGGAATATGACAAATTTTAAGTGGAACAACCCATACGTCAGCACCAGTGTCTATTAAAAATTCAACTCTAGAATTAGAATCATGTATTAATAGACGACTGGTAGCAGGTTCATGAACATTTAAAATGATGAACATTTAAAAATCCTTTTTGACAAACTGACCTCCGCAGGTTTCAGGTTTTATCGTAGAATTTACATCTAACCTGACATTTTTGAGCTTTGTCACCGAATCTAAAATGGTATTAGCACGGTTGGATTAGAGTACTCGTTAGATGCCGCAGACGATGATGGTCCGAAAGGGTTGCACGATTTAACGGCATTTAACCCTAACGTTGATATCACCTCCAACATATATTGTCTGTCTAAGTACCTTGTCACTAAAATTTCTGCCAGCATTCAATCTTATCTGACTAAGTAATTGCGACGGTTTCTTATCGCCCAAAGTCAGGTCGTTGTTCTGGCGTGACATCTCTGACTCGCCTAACACGCGAATCACTTCCTCTTTTAACACTGAATAGAGAAGTGCGCCCTTATCGCGGAGAATCAAATCCGCGAAACGATCATGTAATCTCGCGCCCAACGCTCCCACTGCGTGAGAGAACCTGGTGGTTTCCGACGTTATGCTTGCAACAGCGAACTGCGATTCCAAAATCGAAAACCAATTTTTGGCTCTGAGAATAAATTTAGCAGTAGCAGTGACGAACTAGGTGATCCTACGGAACTTGCATCCCTATAAACCTCGTCATTGACAGGGGAGTTGGTAATTGTATGACCCAATACTCGGCTCCATTTACCAATTTGATCAGAAACGCGAAACAATAACAAAAAAAACAAGTAGAAAAAAATGGGTAAAATAAATAAAGGGCCGAAATTTAATTGAATGAATTTAGATTTAAATTAAATTTTATTTCTTTGAACTCACTAAAATAACGGAAAAAATCACTTACCCCAGTCTACCTTCATTTACAAATTGTCGTGAATTCTTTAAATTGTGGGCTGATTTTTTCGTTATATCGCCACTGCTGTTGAAATGTCGTTAAATGATGTCCGAACTCGGTTGTAACCTGTGTCTTTATGACGAAATCAAAAATTTATCCAAGAAAGTTGATGCGCAATTCATAAACGTCATAAACAGTTCCATCGCACACGAATGATTTAAATTATTCCAAGATTGATGGTTGCACGCATATAATATAAAGCAAGCAATGTGATGCTAAAAATACGGCCGATCAGTTGACGGTATACAAGATCACGTCGAGGTCACCAAATTGTAGGTAACTATTTTTCTACTTTCCACTATTAAACTTATTATTGATCGGCAGATTAAATCTATTCTTGATGAACAGTGTGGATTTAAATTTTAAAAAGACTGGCACTAATATACTAGTTACCCACACAATGACTTGCCAATAGATTTGCTGTGAAGGTACGAAAGATTATCTATTGTATGAATTTAAGAATTTTCAGGCATACCGAACAAACTATTATGACAGAAATATTATGATGTAAGTCCGAATTGTAATTGCCCGCATTAAAAATGACAATGGCATATTTGATTCCTGCATGTACGTTAGCACTTCAGCAAATTCATGATGAATACAAGGTACACTGTGACTCCAAACTGTCTACTACCAAATTAACTGCTTACATATACTTACTTAATATATTAGCAATATTTACCATATTCATTACATTTGGTTGTATTTGTATAGGCAAAGACAGGTTTTCATAAAACTTTAAGAAGACTACTAGACTCTATAAAGGTACACTTCTCAAAGTGAGTGGTACTTAAGACAAAATTTGCTTTATAATGAACAGTAATAGAAACAAAATAAATTTAAACGATCTTGGCATTCCAATTCACAATCTTTAACCTTATATACATGTAATTGGTTATACAGGGTGGGAGAATGAATTACAGATGAGAATCAATTACCAGCCAAACTACGTTTCATAAAATTTATAAACATAATAATGTATCATAAACCTCGCACATATACATACTTTCACTATACACACACATGTCCATATATCATATACCTACTCGTTTGTACGAGACCAGCTAATTATGACATATAGGTGTAGATCGCGCATGCATCAAAATATTATTGTGGTCCGCGAACTCGAGAGTTTTTGTATAATTTACAACAACGGCAAGACGAATAATTAACATTATTAAATTTAGTTAATTTTGTCTCTGGAGATCTAGTTAATCCAATTATAAAATATATGTACATTGGTTACTTGTCATCATTACTCATTTGTGTATGTCCGTTAAAATTTCATTCATTTTCATGTATAAAATACACAGTGCTTATGTTTTAATTACTGTTAATTAATGTATGACATGCGGCGAGTCGGTTTCATGTGCGCTATGTCGTTTAAATAAATGTGACGTAATCGCAGCAATTACAATTATTTTATATTTTGTTAATAGTCGTTGTTGATGATGATGATGATGATGATAATGTTGATTCAGTGATGTGGATGTGTAAATTTAATATTCAGAATGTTATGTAAGAATATTGAGATGTGGTGCTTAATTTGTATCGCTTCCGGCCGATTTAATATTTCTTTAGTCGTATACAGTGTATTTCAGGGCGCGGTGTCGTGGAAATATTATATTATTTTTGCTATTTCAAACGTAACCAGACTTTTATGAACATGAACCATCTTGCTCGCTCTCCTCTAATCTTTTTTTGGTTTTTTATAATTGAAAAGATTGCTGTATCCATATAGCTATTGGCAAAATTAAACTAACGAAATTATAGATTTAACCTCACTGGGGCTTTTGGTTTTCTTGATGGCCGTCTAATTCGGATTGTATCTCGTGACTGTTCTTCGGCTCCCAGCTCACCCTGTTCGTTTGTATTCTTCCGTGGGTGTACTCTGCTGGCAATCCAACAAACACATCATGAGAATCCGACCTGACCTGTTGCTCGACAACCACTGACTTACTATGATGAGCAAAGTTATAATTATTCGGGACAGTTATCTTCATAAGTTGATTAGAACGCCGTCTCCACCAAAGACCTTCTTTAGTTTCTAACCAAGAATAATGCTTTTCCCCACATATTTTTTAATAGCTGCCGGAACCCAAGTTTTTTAAGAGAAACGCGATAATCTCTTGCCATTACATCCTCCTCTACTTTGAACATTTAGGGTTTGGTGTGGGTATTATAATTCTCCTTCTGCCGCTCAATTTTTCTCTCTGTAATAGCGCTCGGATTAGAACGCATTCTAATTTCTCGGTTAAATATCTTTTTATATGTGGTTGAATGCTCCGTTCGGCGGTAATATTATCAATGTTGAATCATTAATGTGGTTAGGCTTACATCTTTATTATTATTCTGGTCCTTTAACGCTTTAATTAGCCCAGATTTAAATATTTTGCCGCGGCCTCTGCCGCACGATTTGAAGCGGGCGAATATTATTTTGTCAAAACAAAATTTATTCAATTTAATTTGCAAAAGTCCTCCCAAATTTGCCAATCAGATGACGTGAATTATCCTCCGTTATCTGATAAGTTTTGGAACGTCCAAACGAGCAAAACATTCCCCCAGACTTTCTATTGGGCCAAGTGAATCAAAATAAGTAAATGCTTTTACTTTAATTTTATTTTGTCAAACAACTTTATCAGCGGAGATTAAACAAAACAGATAATTAAAATTGCTGGAGTAACAGTTATGTAGTACTCGGCTCATAAACCATTTTCTACTAGTTCTACTACAAATATTCTTTTTAATTGATAATATATTCTCAAATGGAAGTAAAAGCATTTACTTATTTTTATTCTTTTGGCCCATTGTCTTTTTTGTAGTACATGAATTCATCATGCATACCTCCACCCATTTGGAATCCAAAATTATGAAATAATATTTGCCTCTAATTGTGCCACAAAAATCGACGTGTATACGTTGAAAACCATGGATCGTCTGAATCCATGGGGTTAACGGCGTCTTCTGCTCCCCAGGGGGCCAATTTTGTTCAAGAATTGACTCACGGGACACAAGACTTCCGTACACGTATAAAGCGTATAATCAGAACCTTATCCCTCCCTCCTATATTGCATCAACCTTCCACGAATGAAAGAGGGCCTACAACACCCTCATCATCCCAAAATCAAACTCCTTCTTTTTCCTAAATAACACCACACGAGATCAGCACCTAATCCCACCCCTCCTACAGTCTTCCACGGTTAAAAGAGGCCCTACTCGAAGTGCTCGACGAGCCCAACTGTGACGGCAACGCATATCGAAAATTTTGACCCCAAGAGCACAACGACAAAGGGATGATCCCCGAAGTGTAAGTAATATATGCAAATTATATTAGTAAATAATTTAGAATTGTTTATTTTTAATAGAAAAGCGTAGCAGTTACATCGGTAATTTGCTTCCTAAACTTACAAGAAAAATCCGTAGAGTTGCTGCAAAATAAATTAAATGAGAGGTCATAGCAATTTAAATATAATTTAAATATTTTTATTTATATTTTGTAAACACAAGTTTGAAGTCTGAATTAAAAAAAAACGATGTTTTATTTATTATGCAACTATTTAAGTTAAAATTCAAGGCGCCTCTCCTGAATACAGTTAACAATAAATCTGTGGTTTTCTTGTCAGGAATCATCGTCGTCTATATAATCCTCTATTGGCACGTCTTCCTCGACTATTCCATCACCTTCCTCGATAGGGTAGTTGTGTTTAATTAATATGTTATGCAGAACTGCACAGGAATATATTATGTGAGCCGCTTTTTGATGGGAATAGTGTAGGTGTCCCGAAGCTGTTTTAAGGCATCGAAACCTATTTTTGAGGACGGCGAAGCAGCGCTCTACGCCACTCCGAATTTTTGCGTGAGCCACATTATAACGGAGTTCCGCATTTGAGTTTGACATACGAAATATTGGATATTTGGCATTCATAGCAAACCATTTTTAAATTTAAGTCAAAAACCTTGTTACGACTGTGCGGTCGCAACCCCAATTTTTGTATGTTTTATATTTCCCCACGGTTGGTGTCTTTACTTTCCATTGATTGCTCAATATTTGTATTTTATATTCCCCTCGGTTTGTGTCTTCGCTTTCGGAGTTGTTTGTTTATTGTGCGCTGAACGAACTCGCGACATTTTGTTTTGTACCTCATCGTGTGGTGGCGCGGGGGTAAGAAGAATGCGTGAAGTTGACATCGAAGACGATATTCCCAAGTGTTCTGCGAGTGGCCTAGTTTCTATGAAGGCGTCACATTATCACCAATACGACCGGTCTTAATGTAGGCCACTGATTTGTCGACGTTTACCAGGCTTTAACGGGTACTGTATGGTTAAATGGGCGGTTTAACGGTTGGGGCCATTTAAATTTCTATATCCAGAACACCCAACCTCATTTTTGATCAAAGGTTCAACGAGTTTTGTTTAAAGTAGGGTGGGCCAGGTGAGGCCATTTTATGTGTTTACGGTGGTTAGTGAAACAACGCCCAAAATTAGTGGATAGCCAACCTTCTATTCATTTTGGTATCGGAGTGAGGCCCCGCAACATACGGGTGGTCAACCAAGGCCCTTCGGTTTTTTTTTGGTTTACTGCGGAAAGTCGCCCAACGGTCCGGGTAACTGGAGTTACCTGTGGCATGACGGCACCAAGGCCGCAACCCATTTATTTTGATAACGGCACCAAGGCCGCAACGGTGCAAATTGGTTTTTGTAATTTTTAAGGTACAATTTTTTTTGTTTATTTTATTTTTTTTATTTAAATTTTTTATATATATTTTTTTAAATTTTTTGTATTTTAATTTTGATTTTGTAATCGAGCGTGAACATTGGTCTCGCTCCAAACATTTTTTTAGTCTCGCTCCAAACATTTTTTTGGTCTCGCTCCAAACATTTTTTTGGTCTCGCTCCAAACATTTTTCTTTTGGTTTATGTTTATTTTTTTTCATGATTAAATTCGGAGGGGAGACTCTCATTCTGTGTCGGCATAGGGTGGGTTGTTCCTTGGTGCCCGCATTCGAATCGAAACCGATGTTTACCACCGTTTGAGTTCGGACGGATGCGCGCACCAAGGCGCCTTGCTTCCGTTATAATTTTTTTTATTTTTTTTAAATTATTGGTTCGTTCCTCAGGTTCCGGCCGACAAATTTCGGCGGAACATCCAGTTTTTAATTTATTATTTGCGTTTTGTTTCTTTTTATTACAAAATCTCTGTTCACGGTGTAAGCCAGGAGCCATGTAAGCCGCAACCCCCACGACCCATAGCACTTCTCTCTGAGTTGTAGCCGGCAAAAATCACCATGGAGACCTCTGCATGCGCTTAGTATTCATCTGCAGGTTGGCAATAGCCAGCCTGTAACAACCAGTAAATAATTTTTTTTTATACATTATAGGTTCAAGTAAACATAATATATTAAAATCAAATTACGGGTTGAACGTTTAGTGAATGGAATCCGTTCCTATTCACGTAGGCATATTCACTTCTATTATTGATATTTGCGATAGCAATATGTAAATTGGATGGAAACACTATGTGCTTCCGAGCCAGTTTCGTACCTATTAAATAGCTAATGCGCGACACACAAAACGAAACTTTATGGCTGCCACTTGCAAAAAAATTTAATGAACAGAGCACTTCTAAATGTAGTGGTATCCGAAAAGAGTTTTCCGGGTCGTCCACAAAAGGCGTTAAATAAGCTGATGCTCTAACTGCTTCGGTAAGCGATAGTTGTCTATAAAACTGTTAAAACAAATATTTCATATTAGAATAATTTTCATATTTTTAAATATGTATATAATAAATAAAGAAAATAATTGTAAGCTTACCATCGATCGGATAAATTGAATGGATCGAGCGTATCGCGCAAATACTCATTATACCGCTTAGTTTTTAATTTGCGATCATAATATTGAAATGCAATGTGGGAAAACATCTTTATATAGTTAAGAATAATTTTATAAAATTAAAAACACGAGAGATAAGTTTGTTTATCACTGATGCACAAAATGTAAATGTCAAAACACGAAAAAAACAAAAAAATAAAATATGGCGCGGAGACACACACTTTTACATTTACAAATACAAATAGTTTTCGGGTATTTTTGTCCCGTGAGTCAATTTTCGACCAAAATTGGCCCCCAGGTCGTGCCTGTACACAAATTACACACAAATTCACCAATCCATGTCTGATGAATTCCTAAAATGTGAAGTATGTAGCTCATTTAGCATATTTAACCGAAATTACGGAACGGAATAACGATTCTGTAGCCCCACATTATTATATACACTTTTTCTAGTGACAGCTCATTTCTGCGCACGAAAAACGGTTTCAACAATTCATCTGAATTATTGATCTGAAATAGGCCACCCAAATCTAAGATTATGTATCACTTCACTTAGCACCTTATCTTGTCGTGATGCAGCTCTGATCTTTTGAACATCAACTAAGCCATCCAATTCCATATTGATAAAATCCAAATTAGAAAAATTGTCGTCTTGTGTCGTCTACCTTTCTTGATCAACATAGGATATTGGTAATCGTGACAAAAAATCCTAACTTTTGTTGAACTGTCCTTTAATATGCTGACAAATAAACAAACGAACGTTGCAAATGTTGCAATCAGAACGTTGCAATCAGATAATTTGAGAATTTCTTTACCCCAAAATATATTGCAAGGGCTTCCAATCATCGCATAGTTATTCTCTGGTTTTGATAGAGTACGCTACTCAGAGGCTATTGATTTCTCTACTCAATCAGGAAATAAATGAACTGCTCTCACTCCGTACTACTGGGTTAAAATGAACCAAACAAATAACGGAAATAATTATTTTTTTAATCTCATCAAATGGCCTTTGACAATTCGAATTCTATACAAATGTGTCATTCTTCTGGGGGCCAATTTTGGCCGAAAATTGACTCACGGGACAAAAATACCCGGAAACTATTTGTTTTTGTAAATGTAAAAGTGTGTGTCTCCATGGCGCTCCATTTTATGTTTATATTTTTTTTTCGTGTTTTGACATTTACATTTTGTGCGTCAGTGATAAACAAACTTTTCTATCATGTTTTTAATTTTATAAAATAATTCTTAACTATATAAAGATGTTTTCCCACATCCGGTATAATGAGTATCCGATCGATGGTAAGCTTACAATTATTTTCTTTATTTGTTATATCTATGTATATATAAAAATGAATTCCTGTTTGTTTGTTTGTTCCGAATGGGCGTCTCAGCCGCTCAACCGATCGCCATGAAATTTTCACCATGTACAAGCTGCATATCCAGAACCAACCTTATGATATTTTGGAAGGGGCTGGACCCCGGGGTCTAGGGGCTGCGATACAATTTTTTTCGAAAAATTTAATTTTATCTAAATTTTTCCACGAAAATGAGTTTATGGGGCTGGTTATATGAAATTACTGACATGTTCGAATCCGAGGGGCCCAACCCTGGATCAAAAATTAATTTTTACTTGTATATAGATACAAATATTTGATTATTCCAAAATGACTTCTCAGTCGCTCAACCGATCGCCATGAAATGTTTACCATGCAAATGTTGCATGTTCAGGACCTATCTTACGATATTGTGAAAGGGGCTGGACGCCGGGGTCTAGGGGCTGCGGTACAATTTTTTTCAAAAACTTAAATTTTTTTACGAGAATGAGTTTTGGAAAGGGGTTATATGAAATAAGAGACATGTTCGAATTTGAGGGGTCCGTTCCTGGATCAAAAATTCATTTTTACATGTAAAGATACAATTATTTGATTGTTCTGAAATAACGCCTTAGCCGCTTTACCGATCGCCATAAAATTTTTACCATGTATATATTGCATGTTCAGGACCAAGCCCACGATACTTTTGAAGGGGCTGGACCCCGGGGTCAAGGGGCTGTGGTACAAATTTTTTCTCAAATTTCATTTTTTTTAAGATGTTTTGACAGGAATGACTTTAGGAAAGGGGTTATATGAAATTAGTAACATGCTCCAATCCAAAAGTCTGCCCTGGATCAAGAATTCATTTTTACATGTATAGATACAATTGTTTAAATGTTCCGAAATAGCGCCTTAGCCGCAAATTTAGACACCAAATAGGATATCTAGCGTGCGATTGTTATACACAAATCATACCTCTACTATAATTGATTTAATTATTCAAATTAATTTTATTAATTTAAATTTAAGACAATCTTTAGCTCCCAAAAATGACGGCGTTAATAAATTAAATAATGAAATTCAATCGCAACTACCCGGGTCACTAATGAAAAACAAATATATCGACACGGTTACTGATGTGAATCAATCCGTCAATTATCCAATAGAGTTTCTTAATTCTTTGGAGCCACCTGGTATTCCACCACACATACTATTTTTAAAAGAGGGTTCACCAATAATACTGCTCCGAAATTTAGATCCACCGAAATTGTGCAACGGAACACGGTGTGAAGAAATTGATGCCGAATGTGATTGGAGCAACGATTATTACCGGTAAAAGTGAAGGAGAAGATGTGTTAATTCTGCGCATTCCTATGATTCCCACCGATTTGCCGTTTGAATTCAAGCGACTACAATTCCCATTTCGCCTTGCTTTTGCAATGACAATCAACAAAGTCCAGGGGCAATCATTGAAAATAGCTGGTGTTATTTTGGAAAATTCATGCTTTTTACATGGCCAACTGTATGTTGCTTGCCCCAGAGTGGGAACGCCAAAAATTTCATTTATTTACACACCAAATGGAAAAACCAAAAATATTGTTTATCAAAAGGTTTTATAATAAAAATTATTAACTAAAATATCTTTACATTTATTATTCACTTTGATCTGGTTGAAGGTTTGTAAAAATGGAGTATAATTAATTATCTGGCAATTGGTAACTAATACCAAACCAAAATTAATTAACTATCTCCACAAACAGGATGTCCAATAATATCATTACAAAAGTTCGCCTGGATGCATTAACGGAAGCACCCGTTACTGAATACAGCTACTTCTTTTCATATGTGATTGCAACTACAGCGATGTAAAGAGAGAATTCTTGCATAACAATCAAGATACATATTTGAATTATATACCTCCCGTGCAACGCTGGGTAACTCAGCTAGTACATATTTAAAAATACCGAAGTCAAGTTTCTACCAAATAACAAAAACTATACATGTGTGCGAATATACAAATAGTATACATTTAGGAGGAATACTGGCAACAATTGTTGCGTGATAAAAATAAATTAATAATTAAAATTAATTAAGTAAATAGTCCCACATAGAAAAACATGATTTTTTATGATAGCCTTGGTACTTTAATAAAAAAATGCCAAATGGTCGGTGTCTTTGTTCAGTCATATGAATAACAAGCAATAACTGCAACAGTTGTTGCACGAAACTTCAATGAACAAGTTTGTTCTACAGAAGTCAAAAGTCCCTTAAGTCCCCTAAGGCCATCATAAAAAACCATATCTATATATGGGACTTTTGATTTCTGTGGAACACAATTTTTCATTGAAGTTTCATTCAACAGCTGCTGCAGTTATTGCTTGTTATTCATATGACCGACCCCAGGGACCGACCATTTGGCATTTTTGTATTAAAGTGCATACTAAGGCCATCATAAAAAACCATGTCTATATATGGGACTTTTAACTTCTGTAGAACAAAACTATTCATTGAAGTTTCCTGCAACAACTCTTGCAGTTATTGCTTGTTATTCATATAACCGACCCCAGGGACCGACCATTTGGCATTTTTGTACTAAAGTGCATGCTAAGGTTATCATAAAAAAACATGTCTATATATGGGACTTTTGACTTCTGTAGAACAAAATTTTTCATTGAAGTTTCATGCAACAGCTGTTGCAGTTATTGCTTGTTATTCATATGACCGACCCAGGGACCGACCATTTGGCATTTTTATATTAAAGTGCATATTAAGGCCATCATTAAAAACTATGTCTATATATGGGACTTTTGACTTCTGTAGAACAAAATTTTTCATTGAAGTTTCATGCAACAGCTGTTGCAGTTATTGCTTGTTATTCATATGACCGACCCAGGGACCGACCATTTGGCATTTTTGTATTAAAGTGCATACTAAGGCCATCATAAAAAACCATGTCTATATATGGGACTTTTGATTTCTGTGGCCCTATTCTGTCTTTCCCTGGGAATAGGGAATTGGGAAAAATATTTTCATAGCATTTTTGTCAAAATTATATTTTTCTGGACTACTGAGGGAACAAGTTTGGTGTTAATATTTTTGAAACAAAGTTAAATGAGAAAATATTTTTCCCTAGAAAAATTTTGTGGAACAAAAGTTTCCCAATTAACTTTGTTTCAAAAATTTTTGCACTAAACTTATTACTTCAGTAGACTACAAAAATATAATTTGGACAAAAATGCTATGAAAATATTTTTCCCAATTCCCTATTCCCAGGGAAAGACAGAATAGGGCCACTGTAGAACAAAACTGTTCATTGAAGTTTCGAGGGACCTACCATTTTGCATTTTTGTATTAAAGTGTATACTAAGGCCATCATAAAAAACTATGTCTATATATGGGATTTTTGACTTCTGTAGAACAAAATTTTTCATTGAAGTTTCATGGAACAACTGTTGCAGTTATTGCTTGTTATTCATATGAACCAAACAGCTAGCATTTTTGACATTTAGTATATTGGACCGACAATTTAGCATTTTTATATTTTAGACTATGTTATGCTTTAACTTAAAACACGGTTTTTGTACGTTGCGCATATTCAGCATATTAAAGCCTTACTTTCAAATGAATGTTTCGATTGGCTGCGATTTTCTGAAAATAATCGAGGTGAATTCGCGACAGTTTTTCCAAATTTGCATTGGGCAATAATAATATTAAAAAAATATTAATTTTTTTTAGTTAAATAATTTAGATTTAATAATTCTCTAACTATAACAGAAAGCATCTATCATAAAAGTTCTATAGTTTTCTTGTAATATCGCTGTTCTGCATAGTTCTGTATCATAATGGAGTAGTTCAGAACTATGCAGAACAGCGATATTGCAAGAAAACTATACAACTTTTATGATGGATTTTTTCGGTTATATTTAGAGGATTATTAAATCTAAATTTATTAATTAAAAAAAATAATTTTTTAATTTTAAATTGGGCAAATTTGGAAAAACTATCGCGATTTCAACTCGATTATTTTCAGAAAAACGCAGCTGATTGTTACACAATTTTATCTGTATTCGCCTAATTGTTTTCTAATTTTTAAATCAATGTTTCGATTGTATTGCATATTTTTGTTTTTATTCGCCTAATTGTACTCGATGAATTTTTTTTACCGAAGAGCAACATTTAGGGAAATAACTAGCCAATACATATATATAGCGTATACGTATATGAGAAAATTTGTTATTTTTTTTGTTAAGTACTTGATAGGCATAAAAAAAATTATTTACAGGTTTGTGACTTAAATTTAAAAATTGTTGCTATGAATGCGAAATATACCGGGTCGACACACGACTCCTACATATGGGATGGTAGCCGTATAAAAACATTAATGCAACGCATTAATAGTGATGACAATAAGTCATGGCTTTTTGGTAATACATTTAAATTATATTTTACATAATAAAACATGTTTTTATTGCAGGTGACAGAGGCTATGCTTTAAAGCCTTATATGATGGTTCCATTTCGTAGGCTGAACTCAAATGCGGAACTTCGTTATAATGTGGCTCACGCAAAAATTCGGAGTGGTGTAGAGCGCTGCTTCGCCGTTCTCAAAAATAGGTTTCGATGCCTTAAAACAGCTTCGGGACACCTACACTATTCTCATCAAAAAGCGGCTCACATAATATATTCCTGTGCATTTCTGCATAATATATTAATTAAACGCAACTACGCTATCGAGGAAGGTGATGGAATAGTCGCGGAAGACGTGCCAATAGAGGATTATATAGACGACGATTATTTCGGACAACAAAACCGCACTATATTTAGGAGAGAGGTCTTGAATTTTAACTTAAATAATTGCATAATAAATAAAACATAATTTTTTTTAAATTCAGACTTCAAACTTTTTTATTTACAAAATATAAATAAAAATATTTAAATTATATTTAAATTACTATGACCTCTCCAAAATTTTTTGCAGCAACACTATGGATTTTTCTTGTAAGTTTAGAGAGCGAATTACCGATGTAACTGCTACGCTTTCCTATTAAAAACAAACAATTCTAAATTATTTACGAATATAATTTGCATATATTACTTACACTTCGGGGATCATCCCTTTGTCGTTGTGCTCTTGGGGGCAAAATTTCCGATATGCGTTGCCGTCGCAGTTGGGCTCGTCGAGCACTTCGAGTAGGGCCTCTTTCAATCGTGGAAGACTGTAGGAGGGATGGGATTAGGTGCTGATCAAGACGATGTGTTATTTAGGAAAAAGGAGTTTGATTTTGGGATGATGAGGGTGTTGTAGGCCCTCCTTCATTCGTGGAAGGTTGATGCAATATAGGAGGGAGGGATAAGGTTCTGATGGAGTGGATTGAGACGAAAAGGAAGGAATTTGAAATTCTGATGATGAGGGTGTCGTAAAGGTAGAAAAGGCAGGAGAGGGTGGTGTTGCATCTTCGGTTTCTGACTAGTAGATATAAATAAAAATAAGTTTATTATATGTAGTTTAATTATTATTTTACTTACGTAAGCCATTTCGGGCACGCTACAGTGCCCATCTAAATTATCCAAACCGCAGATTCGGATAATTTGGTCGTCTTCCGGGGTGAGATTAAAATCTAAATTAAGTTCACCACCTCCGGTCACATTTTGCACCGCTCGGTATTTATTCAATTTTCTTTTTACTCCCTTTTTTAAATCCTGCCAGCCATGCCTAAAAATAAAAACATAATAAATATGTATGTATATTTAAAAAAAATTACTATGAAATTTTCTTACCCGTTTCCACTGGTTCACAGATTTTGGGCTTGGTGAGCCTTGATTCAACTCGGCTGTTGCTGCGGCCCACAATTCCATCCTTTTACTATTGCCACCAGCGGCGTGAAATGAAAATAAATCAATATAATTTATTTCCACAAAATTTATTAATTTTGTTTTTTGTTCGAATGCTATTCTGTTCTGTAATTATAAATATGTGTAACAAAATTAATGTATTATATGTATCAAATTAAAAAAAAAAATTATTTGAAAAAAATTTCACAAAAATGTATAAAAAATATTTAAAACAAAATGTGATACATGGAAAAGGGGCTTCCCCAAATTTATTGCCGATAAAAATATTATAAAAGAGTTATTTTAATTTTTCTTAATTTTTATAGCTTTATTATTATAACACATAGTAAAATATGTAAAAAATAATTTTAAAATTTAATTTTGTATCATTAATTGCACTAAAAAAAATCATTTAATTTTATATCGTACTTACCATGTTGCTGGACAGGAATGAAATATGTATGTATAACGGAATGAAATATGTATGTATAAATAATAAACATAACCAAAAAATCTTCATTTCCCTTTCGATAGAACAAGGGAAAATATCTCAAGTAAGAACCCAAAGCACCAACAATTTGAACCGATTCACCCGAATCAACACAATAATAATTAGTATATTATACGCCTCATACGTATACGGGAGTCTCGTGTCCCGTGAGTCAATTTTCGGCCAAAATTGGCCTCCTGAAGTAACTTATATAGTGGATTTAAAATATCGGCTAAATTTGGAACAAACTTACCATAATAATTTACCAATCCCATGAAAGCTCTGGTTTGGGTAATATCTTGTGAATTTGGTGCATTAACAATTGCCTTAAGTTTGTCCTCGTCGTTGTGAAGTCCCTTAGCATCGATAACGTAACCTAAATAGCGAATCTCAGACGCTTAAAAATGGTTTCTAAATTGACTAAATGTTCCTCATCTGACTTATCGGTTACCAAAATATCGTCCAATAATATTACAGTTCCTTACACTCCGAGAATAGTCTTCTCCATAACTGTTGGTTCCAAAAGATAAACGTTTCACTACAAAATCTTCTTTGGTACTCCTTACAAAAACTCCACTACAAAAACTCCCACGATAATAAAAGTTTGGTCTCCTCATTCAATCCGATCTGGTTATATGCAGAACTAAGATCAAGCTTGCTAAATTTCTTACCACCTTCTAATGCCGCAAACAAATCATTAATAAGTAGCATTCTGTAATTTACACCCTTTAAGCTGTTATTCGATAATCTGCACACACTCGGATATCACCATCCTTCTTATGGACGAGCACTAAAGGAGTTCCCCATTCGCTGGTGTCGACTGGAGATTTAATTTTCTCATTCTGCAAACGATCCAATTCTGCAGCATTCATTTTTTCCCTAAATGCATGTGGTACCTGTCGTGGCTTACTGAAAACTGGTTTGTCGTCATCCTTCAATTCTAATTTTATTGTTTCATATTTATAAAGTCCTAAAATTTATCCGAAAACAATTCACTGTGACTGGATATTGTTGTACAATATCCAGTCACAGTGAAGTGTTTAAACATTTTTAGCAAATCACGACCAAGTAAAGGTCTCCACCATGACGTACCACTACCACAATATTTTCATACAACAAATCTTCAAATTTAATTTTTCCAATAAAATAACCGATTGTACTTATGGGTACTCCATCATAACTTTTCAATTGTTTCTTTGGTTTCACTAAATTTTCTGAACTAAAATGTTTAATAAAAAATTGCTCAGAAATTGCCGTCACTGACGCTCCAGAATCCATATCGATCTCCACTGGAATATTATTTATTAACAAATCCAAAAAGAAAGAATCCAGTCTTCATTGACATTAAAAAGTTGTAAAAACTTAGTCTTTGTCTTTTTTTTCTCCATTAACTTGCCGCGCACCATTATAATTTTTTACCGCATCACAAACCGCCTTAGTATGACCTTTTTTTACCACATCTCTCACAATTTGGCTTTTTAAATTTGCAAATAATGCAAACACATGATTTCCTTGGTCACAAGCAAACCACACTGCAGCACTTGAATTGGAATTTTTATTACATATAGTGTCATTTTTAGGTTTATTTTCTAAATAGTCTTAGTCTTTAGTGTCCTAGTTTTGAACAGATAATACACACACGTGGTATCATTGGATGAGTGATGAATTTGATCATTAAATTGGACACACTTTGATTAAAAAAAATATTTCGATTCTCGAGAAAATTAAAAAAAAGAAAAAATGCAACTGTGCGATTTTTTTGCCCTCAAGTGTATTTTGAATCGTGTTCATTGAAATGAAATCTATTTTTTTCCTTCGTCTTTATGGGCTTATTTTTCGTTCTCCAGTGAGGTATTTCAGGATGAGAGATTGAAGGCTTTCAATTATACGAATACGATTTTGGTAAGTTAGGTGAGTAATACCGGTTAGCATTCCTTTTTCTTTCCTTATATTATTTGTTTCTTCTTATCGGTCTAGCACGTCCCACTTACGTTTCAGTATCCCCAACCCATTACCCTAAGCTAGAGAAGACTGCCCGAAACTTCTGAGTGAAAATTTTCAGCCGATATTTTTTATATCGATAGTAGTCTATGGATATGTTTATATCGATAGATAGTGTCTTTGCTATCCCAGCCGAAACACTAACTAGACAATTGCAATAATTGTAGAGGCTAACGGCTTCGATAACTCTCACGGGCCCTCCAAGGGGCTTTAGATTTGAGCTTCGGGGGACGTAGGAGCCGGGATCAGCAAACATGTCGCACTGCGTGCCGCACGTAGGATCGGATTATATAGAATCTATTGACCGCTTTACCGAAAAATCATATCATATGTTTTTTTCGGCTGGGATAGCAAAGACACTATCTGCATTATCTTTCTGCTGGAAACTTTCGGCTAACTTTAACAAGGTATTGACACCAACCACCACTTTATTTCTTAAATCCTTCATTTTGGCGCCGTTGACAAATTTTTCTTTTTATTTTAAAAAATATACTGTTAAAGTTAGCCGAAAGATGGTAATGTAGATAGTGACTTTGCTATCCCAACCGAAAGATGACAATGCAGATTTTAATTTTGTTTTCTCGACCTAAAATATTTTAAAATGTCGATAATAGAGATTGCATCGATAAAGAAGATTTACTTCACTATTCAAACCGAAAATGCCAATATTACAGATTTAAAAAGAAAGTTTCCAGCAGAAAAATAATGCATTTTTCGATAAAGCGGTCAATAGATTCTATATAATCCGCTCCTACGTCCGTGCAACATGTTTGCTGATCCCGGCTTCTACGTTCTCCGAAGTTCAAATCTAAAGCCCCTCGGAGGGCTAAGCGGGAGGGGGGGGGGCGCAGCGACGTCCCACGTGCCCGTGAGAGTTGTCGAAGCCGTTAGCCTCTACAATTATTGCATTTGTCTAGTTAGTATTTCGGCTGGGATAGGAGAGACGCTATCTGCATTATCTTTCGGCTGGAAACTTTCGGCTAACTTTATCAGTATAGACGCAGTCACGTTTAGCTGATGAATGGTTTGTGTATCAAGATTTTGACAGATGAACGACAACTTGACTGTACCAATTAGATGAACCATGACCTTACGTACAAAATGATTATGTGTTTGTAGTAAGTTTTATTCGGTTATATCCGATGAAATATTTCATTTTTCGTTTTTCCGACGATAAAATTTTCCATAATTCGAGAGAGATTTTGCCAGATGAACACCAATCTGACTATGCCAATTCCAAAGCCCATGGTCATAGGTAGTTTTTGATTATGGATTAGGGGTGGATCTCATGTGAGGTGGGGTGAGATTTTGATTTCCCCCATTTTTCATCGATAAAAACGTTCGTCATTCGCGATTTTTCCTTATAGACACCAATCTGACTATGCCGATTCGATAGCCCTTGACCATAGGTAAATTTTGATAATAAGTTAGGGGTGGGTCTAATAACCTCATCTGGCCCACCCCTAACATATAATCAAAATCTACCTATGGTCATGGGCTATGGAATAGGCATAGTTAGATTGGTGTCTATATGCCAAAATCACGAATGACGAACAATTTTATTGTCAGAAGAAGGAAAAACACAAAATTTCACAATTGATATAAGTCAATAATATCGGTTAAGCTGGAAATTTTAATCGTTTTTTGTAATAATATATGTCTTTGGCTGATTTTGTAGGTTAGTTACTTTCGGCTGGGATATATACTGTTAAAGTTAGCCGAAAGTTTCCAGCCGGAAGATGTAGATAGTGTCATGAATACAGCAAAAATCAGTCATGTACTCGAATTTAGGAGAATTTAGGATCGGGTTATATCATTCGGGTGAACGGGAAATTATTTCAGTTTATAATATGAATTAAAAATCGATAGGAGCGAGAGTATAAAGAGAGTTTAACTTTAGGCTGAAATAGTCAAGACACTATCTCCATTATCTTTTGGCTGGCAACTTTCGCCTAACTTTAACAAGGTAAATAAACTACCAAATTAAGATTTCTGACAAGGCAAAGTCAGGAGTCTCTCGCGAGATTACGTACAATTGATGCTGAATATCAACGACGACGAATTTACCAAATGACATCCGATCAATTGTAAGCGCATCGAACTGCTAATGCAGCTTCATAACGTTTAACTAGAGAGCGTGCGAACGAAGCTCTTCGCAGGGAAGCGATTAATTTCGACTAATTTTGATTAAGTTCAACCAACCTGTTGATTATCATGATTGTGGAGCATTTGATAAGCTGTGCTCATTTTGTCAATCAAAAAACTTTACTGCAGACCAGCTGAATTGTTCACATCCTGTTGTCGAAAAGGCAAAGTTATGCTGCCAAATCCAACTGACATTCAAGGACAGATTGTTGAGTATCATGAATTTCTCAAAAGCCTTATGCCCGACACAACAAATCCAAATCGTACTCATTTCCGACAAAACATTCGATCGTACAACAGTGCCGTTCATTCCCATCCATGAGTGAAAAAATTGCCGCAGGAAGAGGACCATATGTATTCAAGACTCATGGCACCACTTATCATCAAATGTCTCACTTGCAAAAAATCAATGATCAAGCACCTCAATTTGCCCAGCTTTATGTACTTGATAGTACACAAGCGATTGATGTGCGTCATGAACACGCCGCAGATGATAACTGTCGAAGTGATATTTTAGACAAAATTGATCGCTTTTTTCGTGCACACAATAGATTAGCACAAAGTTATCAACTGATACGAGGTTTTGAAACACAAAAGACTGCATGCGGTGTTGAAGCAGAAGAAGATCATCCGCTCAACCCCTCAAACTATAGCAGGATCATCTAGGAGATTCTATACTCGACTACGTTCGACGACACAGTGAAACTATATCCACCAACTCGGCTCTTCAAGAAATCAATTTTGTTGTCAAACAGTACGGAATGTCGTGCGGTTCAGTTGGTTTGCCTGTTCCAAGCGGTAACCCGCCCGAACAAGATCAAATTTATGATCAAGAAGAAGAAGAAGCACGATTTTTAGTTGAACAAATTGGAAAGCTAAATGAAGCCCAGTTTGCGGTATACATCAAAATTATGAGTGCAGTTGAAAATAATCATGCACAACAATGTAAGCTCTTTTTTATCGATGGTCCCGGTGGCTCAGGCAAGGCCTTCTTATACACAACTATAATGGCAAATTTTCGAGGTGAAGGAAAAATTGTGCTGCCACTTGCACCAACCGGAATAGCAGTCACTTTGCTGAAGGGAGGACGCACGATTCATAGTCGATTTAAAATTCCAGTGTCACTTCTTGATAATTCAATCTCATCAATGCGAATGACATCACCAGAAGCTGCAGTTTTGCGTGAGGCCACTCTTATTGTTATATGTATATGAAATTACATTGCTTTGGTCATTAAAGTACAGTAAAGTTTTGGCCCTTGGCAGTGATTTTCGTCAGACGCTACCGATCGTTCAAAGAGGAACGAGCACTGAAATAATCGAATGCTGCATTAAATAAAGCCCTATGAATGGCTTCTGCAAGTCGGATCAGGAACTTTGCGTGCAACACCTGACATTTATGAGGAAGACACAATTCAAATTCTGACCGAAACGATCACAAGTCAAGATCTAATCAGTGTCATTCTTTTCGCAAAATGTTGACATAAATAAACCTGGTTCAAATTCTCGTATTCCTCGAACGTTGCTTTGGATTTTGATTTTAACCAAAAAAACCAATTCGTGAAAAAATCGTCAATAAATCTAAGAAAATAACGATTTCTAGAATTTCTTTGTGTGTTTGTGTGTTTTGGTTTGTTTAAATGGTTAGCATGTCGGATTAATTCTTATGCACGTCAAACAGTTGCGCTGTCATAATGATTATGTCTAAGCCTTCGGTACCATAACCTAACCCATTTCGGGAATTCCTAGGTACGCCAAATTTATTGAAAATTTCACATTCCACCTTGACTTATCGTAGCCTTCAAAAAGTTTGTCAACTTACCCCAAACTTATTTTACCGAAGTCACAGGTTTTACTCCATTGTTCTGAAAATCAGCCGATAATCGTTTTTCAGAATCCCTCGTGTTGGGACTAATGCGTAATCTCTACGAAATTTGAAAACATTTTGGAATCACATTTTAAATTGATTCACTGATTTGCACTGAGGAGATGAGCCCAACTTTCTCTTCCAACTTCTACTACTTTTCGTTAATAGTTGATTTTTCTTTTAAATCCGTTTATTTCCGGGTCTAGAGAGAAAACTATATTTCTGCATTTCATTCTAAACATCTTTGTCTTACGCATCCATTTCTCACTGACATTGAAGTAACACATGCAGATCAATTTTTCAAGTCAGCCGCAACTTCCCCTAAGCGCGGCGGTCATATTCGTTTCACTAAGAAAATTCTAATCAGCTGCGAAGTAGAGCAAGTAGTATCAAAATCTCGTCATATGTATATCACACATTAAAACAAATCTTGACACACAAGAATCATTAGACCATGACTTGACAACATTCGTAGTCATAATTTCGCATTTCACTTTGCACATTGCCTACACTTACAAAATACCATGCCATTGTATTTTATTTTTTTATTAAGAAACAACCATCTGATTGTATTCACAAAATGTATCGCATTGGTATGCGGTTTACTTAGAATTTTAAAACGCAATACCGACCACGATAAAATTATCAAGCCGCCACGTAAATAAAAAGAAATTTTTTTTACTTAATTTATTTGCCTTCGTATAAGTATACCATTAATTCACAGAGTTAACATCGGCTCGTTGGTCTAGGGGTATGATTCTCGCTTCGGGTGCGAGAGGTCCCGGGTTCAAATCCCGGACGAGCCCGCGAGCGAATTCTCGTTCGATACATTTTTTTTTGATTAATTTTGCAAATAATTTTCACAATCAACAGATAAAATGGATACGATTTGCTAAATCAGCTGCATCAAAATGTTATAAAAATGTAAACATTTCGTAATACATATTTGGTATACGTAAATTACAAAAACAACAATACAATCGAATCAACAGTTTATTTATAAAGCGTATATAGCGTGACATCTATACACGAATAGTGAAAGTACTATATATTAAAGACCAGTTCACAATCGATACATTTTATTTATATTGTATGCGCACGCATTTTACCCCTCGGTATTATAGTTTTTCGCTTGTTTTATTTTATTCTTGGCTTTTTATTTTGTTATAAAATTCAAAACATTTTACTTTCTCGTCCGGGCAAAAAATAGAAAAAATTTATTTTGTACCAAATGAAAGAATATCGTCTATTATGTGTGTGCAGATTGTGAACAAAAGAGTGTGAGAGAGAGAGAGAGATTATACTATATAATTTTTTCTTTTTTAAATGATTTGAACAAAAATTTTGCTCGATTTTCTGTTTAGTATTGGATAACACATCGCCCGGGCTATAGATAGTAAGCAGCACACTGTGTAGATATAGTTGCATATATTCAGGAATTTTTTTTATTTTTTTTTCGGTTTTTTGTTGTACGGTCGGTTTAAATAATTTTTAATTTTTTGTGTGTTCGGTGCTTTATGGAAAAATTAAAGTTTTTTTTATTTTTTGTACTGGTATGGATTTTCAGTGTGAAATGAAAAGCGCTTAATGCAATGTGTGTGTAGTTTAAATCTTAATAATTAGAAAAAGTAAGCGCACAGATAAGACAGGCGACGAAGTCGTGAACGATAACGGAACCGAGATGTAAAGTGATTTTTTGTGTTCGCGTTTTTTTTGCACAAAAAGGGCTTGAAATTTTCTTTTTTTTTATGTTTGTGTGTGTGTGTCGTAGTGTTTTGGAAAAATTGGGAGGAAAACATAAAATAATAAAATAAAAGTTTAAAATTAATGATTTTATTAATCCGTAAGGAATATAATTATAGTGTAGGTTTATTTGTGTGCGTGTGTGTGAGTGTTACAAGTGTAATTAAAAACTAATTAAATTGTGATTTGTTGTTGTGTCATTGGATCTTCTGTGTTTGAGTTAAGTAAGACAAGGTGAAGACAGGACAAGGAGAAGATATAAATTCAATTTTAATAAATGGAATCAGGATAATTTGAGGTAATTTTACGGTTAATATATTGTTTATCTTTATGTGTGTGTGTGTAGGTATTTTATATCCCAATCCCCAGCATCTTACCGTCTTCTTTTTAAATCTTCCCCTGTTCTTTTATATATACATACATACATAGACATTATATCCAACTGGGGCTTTTTTGATTTCGATATTAAATAGCAGCTACTTGTCTTCTTACCTTGAATAATATTTTTCGCAGCTGAACACACATACATACATACATACATACATAAAAAAGAAATATTCCTTAATTGTTTGGTGAAATGCGAAGGATCTTCGCGGTATACAAAATAAATGAGAAAATTATTATAAAATAAGATAAATCACTTAATTTAGATAAAAAAAAAAGACAGCACGAAAAATTCAATCCCATCCATCCTCCACCCTATTCCTGTATATATTTATATACACACACACCCACACAAAATAAATCAAATCAACTTGGGAAAAAAAGCTCGTACACAAATACACCCAAACCTCTATACATCACAAAGTAGTTCTATTTGTCTTAATCTTATCTCTTGGCGTGATGAATAATTTGATATGATGATAGAATTTAAAGTTGTGAAGGATGCTCGCGCTCACGATCAAATCAAAAAATTTACCACCTGATTACAAAAATACCAAGTATTTCTATTACGTGTGTGGCCATCCGCGTGTATTTATTCCCGATGGATGGCGGTACCAAGGTATCTAAAACCAATTTTTTTAATCGTTTCACGTATCGATTTTCGGTGGCTCGCTGCGGCTACCCCAAAAATATCTGTGATTTATAGAGCGCGCCGTTATTGGTGGTTTTTTTTTTGTGTACGGTGGCAAAAGATGCACAAAAAAAACAGAAATTCGAGCAAATATATAAAACAACAACAGTGCCACATATAAATGAGATTTATGTATACATTTTATTTTTAGGATTATATAATTGGAATTGGATATAAAATGGAATTAAGCCATGAACTGGATATATAAAAGCGAGTACATATATATATAAAAAAAATGTTGTGTGCGTGGGAAAACGGGGCGCAAAAAACACAAAAATCGGTTACTGATCTTATTTATGACGTGCGTTTGGTTCCAATTTGCATACAACATACGTCATTTAACGATAATTATTTGTACACCTGAAGCTTTTCTATTTATTTTAAAATTGTTTTATTTTCTTGCTTTAGCGTGTGTTATGTGAGCTTCCTGGCAAGTATCCAGATCAAATTAGGAAATCGTTAGTCGCACCGTAAAATATCGTTATCAAATCTGTGTATGTATATCTATATTACAGTGTGTTGTCTAGATTGGAGGTGGTCCAAAATGTATTAATGCCAGAAAACAATTCGGCTTTCACTTTCGTTACAGCAGAATTATATGCCTCGCTCAATATTTGATTTATATCGATAGTTTGTTATATACTACAGTGGTTAATTGATCGTTTATCAAGTACATTAATTTTGTAGTTTAATGCCAGAAATAAATTTTTTTTTCGTTCTTAGTATAATTTACTCTAGGCAAATTTATGTCGTTAAAGGTGGTGTATGAAATTGAAAGTGGAATTAAATTACAGTAGACTCGTGATAACGTGAACAAAATAAAACCCAAGCATAAGTTCATGTTTACGAGACTGTTCAGTGTTGCGTTCTTACGTTCCTTCTGAAAATTTTTTTAAACCAATTTCATTGGTTACAAATAACGTTTTTTTTTTCTTGTGAAATTTTTTCAGCAACTTGGATTGATTTAAAAAGACAGATTTGACCACAATACAAAATCCCGTTCGTTAGTTAAATTATAACATAAATATGTAATTATATTTATATAAGTTTCCTAAAAATAAAATTATTAAAAAAAAAATTAGTTCATAATACATAATTATTATGGAAAAATATCAGTAATTCTTGTTTGTCGTTGTTTTGCTTCCAAGCTTCTCAAAACTGCTCTGTCCCTCAAATTTCGTAACACTATTACTTCTTTTAAATTCACCCTGTCTTCTTAAGCCCATGCAAAACTGCATTCCATGCATTGACTTCTGCAACAGTACACTCTCTCTCTCCTTCTCTTTGGCTTTCACATCCCATGAAGGGATTTCTCCGCCTGCACAATGGCCCTCCATCCATCTCGATCCATTGCTCTCGTCCTCCAGTTTCGACATCCTAATGCTTGTAGATCTTGTTCGATGTCGGGGTCTTCCTCTACGACGAACTCCGGCTGGTTATTGGTGAAATACTTTATTTATCATCCGTTGTTGTGGGAAATTTCTAACGTGGCCGAGCCATCTCACTCGAGTTGCTTTATTGCGTGATTCATGCGAATCCGATATTCGTTGTTCGCAACTTTAATTGGACCAAAAATTGAACGGATGACCTTCCTTTGGAAGGTAGATAAAAATCTACAATCGTTAGAGGCCGCTTCTCGCTTCCGAAAGTCAGCACAGCTCTAATGAGTGTTTTATAAAGTGCGAGCTTGCACGACTGCGATAGGTGTTTCGATCGCAATAATCTTGATTGGGCATAGAAAACTCGTTGTCCGGTAGCGATTCGGGCTTTTATTTCTGAGTGCATTTCGTTCTGTGATGTCATCTGGCTCGAGGTATTTAAAGTTTTCGACGCCATCAAAATTGCGGTCACCAATTCCCAGATTTTCCATAGAGATGTTCCTAGGTAGATCTCCAGGTCTTAAGAGGCTAAGCACGTTCCATGTTCCCATTTTTAAAGAGTTGTCCGTGTACAATTTCCGACTTCGAGTTTGTAATGAATCCGATATGGTAACCGAGGCCTTTGATTAGGGTTCATAACTTAACTGTTTTTATGAGGAAAGGGTGTTGGTCTTCCGCTCAACCCGCTTGTTACATATGTGGGTCACGTATACTGGTGAGAATCTTAAGGCATCCAGTCCTACCTTGAACACATTTATATAGCGAGCCGCTTGATACAAGACAGACGTCCGCTTCAGCCGCTCCTAACCTGGAAAATACACGCAGGTTTGGTATTGGTTTTGAGGCGTCAATGGCTCGCCCTGACATGTAGTGTCCATGATTATAAACAGGATTTCCTCTGCCCGTCTCCACTACACCGCCTTATTCATTTAGAGTTACCCAGGGAGCACCGGCGAGTAGGTATGAATCTAAGACTTCGCCCCCCGCAACAGTACACTTATCTTATTAAATTTTGTAAGCATAATTTAATAAAAGTATTGAGGGTAAATTGTATGAAGAATCTCAATGGTATGCTCTATTGCTGAGTTAATTTCAGCATGCCATTGATTTCTCAAAATACTCAAAGGAATATCATCAACATGGATCTTTCTTATCTTCAATAAAATTTAGTTTGTTATTCCAACATTTTGCGATCGTACTTTGCTCAAGTCTTTTCCTAGCAGCAGTTAAACAAAGTATATCACGTTTATATAACATTTTTCAAGCGAATTTCATACATTATGTACAGTAGCTACTACTGAAGCTAACAAAGTAGGACGATAATAAAGTTTGGTTATTCGTATCACATTTTGGTCCATTGACTGAATGATGCAGTGTGACATTTGGTGGCATAAACATTGTTATTATGCATCGATCGTTTGATTCTAATTCTGAGATGGAGTATTGCAGACCTTGGCTTTTCAAAAATATTCGTACCTAAATTGATAAAATGTTATTTTAAATTTATTGGTTTAAAAGAATTTTTTACCTTTGGTATAAATCCACGCAGTTTTTGAACGCTTATAGTACACAGGACAGTTAAAATTTTTAAATGATCGTGCATTTTTAGCTTTTTGAATTACCAATGGTCGTAATTTATGGAGTCCATTTGCATTAATGCTAGAAAAGTAATGCATTGTTTTTCGTGTTTCCTTCCAGGCGCGTTCTTTTCTAATGACGGAACAAAAGTCTTTCCTGGTAAAAGTTTCCAGTACAAGCCTCTTTCATCTGCATTATAAATTTGGTTTACAGACAGACCAAGTTAAATTATTTTGGCTTGCAATTTTCTTTTAAATGGCTCAACAAGTTCAGGTTGAAAGGACAACTTCTCTCCAGTTATTTTAAGCAAGTGCACACTAAAACGAATTTTATAACGTTGTAGCCACAGATCACTTGCATGGAAAGTGTTTTCATTTTCTTTTATTTCTCATTGTAAAAGTTTAGCCTTTTTATGGCGCTGCCCAAGAAACCAACGATATAATTTCTTCCCCATTTTAGGACATTCTGACATTTTAAGGGTTCTTCTCTTACAAGACAACATGTTCACAGCGTATAAAATTTAGTAACTTTTTTTGTTAATTGCACAAATAGTAGACAACATTACATTTTTTGGATAAATTTGTAATACTTGCTTCTTTTCGAAATTGTTCAATAATTTAAGATTTTTCCTTTAATGGTATTTTCTTACCCATTTCTTAATTAAAAACTATTAGCCGCAGAGCAATAAAACTAGTTTATCGCGCAAAGTATATTCTCTTACTGCTACACTTTCAACTTTACTCGATTCAGACTATGAAAAAAAGAATAAATTGGAAATCCCCGAATTGCATTTTCAACTTCAAATTTAGTTCTTAATTTTAGTTCACTCTACTTGTTCTTATTCTTGAAATATTTTTGTTCCAATCCTAAGAAACGTTGTAACGAATAAATCTTTATATAGTGAATAGGCATAACGGGGTTTTGAAAAAACACTCCACAATTTCTGCTCGAATTTTCTACAGTGTTTTGTGTGGCGTTATTAAGGACAACGGAAATATTTGGATTAACTCGTTTCAAATTATGAAAAAAGAACAAATTTGGAATCCCCGAGTCGCAGTTTCAACTTAACTTGATGTTATCGTGTATGATGCGGAGCACTTTATAATATTAATAATAATAAAATATAATAAAATGAAAAACTTTAAATTTAATTTTTAATAAAATATTTATTTTATAAAACTAATCTTTTTTTTTTTATTGTTGCTGGTGAGTGATGAGCTCCGATGTTGCTCCAGCAAAAATCCAAATTGAATAGGCAGAAGAATTATATTTTTTTATTCTTCTTACCAAATTATAACGAAAATAATAAAACTGGTTTTCACTCCCAGTTTACATGCACCAAAATATTTGGGTGCACCCTATATAAATTATGTTTTATTAAACATAAATGTTTGCAATGCCATCTCTTATGCAATGGCTTGATGTATGTGTTGATGCGTTTTACATGACTTTGGTTTTGCAAAATCAATACGAATTTTATGCATCTCTAAATGATGTGATTGTAGAGGTTATTGCAATGCGAAATTTTTGTGTAACCAAAATATAATTTTTCAATTCTATTTTGCTTACACAAATTCGTATGTACAAGTGTTGTTGTACGATTACTATGTACAAGTTGTTATGTACATTATTTATATAATTATACAAGATTGTTGTATATAATTTAGAATAATTCTTTA
The DNA here is from genome assembly GCA_932526605.1 of Nephrotoma flavescens. NCBI lineage: Eukaryota > Metazoa > Arthropoda > Insecta > Diptera > Tipulidae > Nephrotoma > Nephrotoma flavescens. The sequence goes on from OW052221.1 coordinate 73,607,056, forward strand.
GATGGATAATTGTCGATTTATAAAGAATTAGGTGAACGGAGGATTGTCCGTTGAGAATTAATTGTGCGGAGTTTCTTATGGTTGAAGAAACTAGCCGCTACAATGTACATAATTTATTAATACAGTCTTACATCCCAAAAGTGACCCCTCTACATTGTGACCACCTCTATACATTGACCACTTTTTAATAGTACAGAATTATTTTCATATCAAACGTACGTAAAAATTATTCTCTATATTGACCACCTCTATGTTCTGCAAAAAATTTCACGAGGTTTTATTACTCGAGATGTTTTTAATGCGGGCGAGTGCGGTCTTTTCGTAAAGCTATGCCAAATAAAAGCTACGTTTTTAAAGGAGGATCTTGTAAAGCTGGTAAAATGGTTTCCTTTACCATACTTTTATGCACAAGTGCGACGGGAAAACAATTTAAGCGGAAAGAATGGTTGAACATGGTCAACTTAAAAGTGAAGCTCATCCTCGGAGTGGATAATATGTCAAACGCATCCTAATACAACCTCTATTATTCAGTTTTAGACCAGGGAATCTTCAAAAGTTTTAAACATTACTATAGATCTTACTTGGTCAAATCAATTGTGGAGGAAACGATTATCGCAGTCGTCTCAGAATTCACAAAAAAACGTGCTAGATGAAAGTCAGTGGATAAGTTTAGCTTGGGATTGAGTTAGAAGTCAAACGGTTGTCAATTGTTTTAAGAAGGCCGGGTTTGAGTTTAATTTAGACAGCCATAATGATTCCGATCATAATCAGATCTCGAAAAAATAATAGAGGAGGAACCATCTAGTTTACAACTAGTTTAGATTATATTAAACCAGCGTTGTGCTTCGATAAAGGTTTCCGGACCATCTGTCCTTCGAGAGAATCCTGGAGGAACGGATCAATACTGGAAAATGAGGCACTGCAGTTTTTCTCAGACGGTTCTAAGCTAGACGGCAAGGTAGGAGCTGGTGTCTTCTATGAAAAGCTTAATGTTAATATTTCCGTTCGTCTCCCTGACTACTGCAGCGTGTACCAGGCTGAAGTGGGGGCGATAGGCGAAGTCGGGACATGGTTGAAGCATAAAGTGGTATCCGTGAGGGATATCGCGATTTTGTGGACAGTCAAGGCTCTTGACTGTCCCAATGAAAATAGAATGTATATTTTTATTAATTTGTTTTCATCAGAAAATTTTATCTACACGAATACTAATCTATTTTTGAAAAGTTATCAAAATTATTGTTTTCTTTCACAACTACGGAACAAAGAGAAACGTCATTTGTCTATATCCAAATTAACTGGGCTATATATGAATGAGAATTTAAAGCTTTTTTTGCCATCATTAATGAAACGTGCTGCGAGAAATTCTGAGACTGCTTCGGCGAATAATGTAATATTTCACGAAATTTTTTTCATACTGAGACGATATTCCATATACTTTCGCAATTGTTCTAATTCTCACTAATGTTATTTTCACATAGACTAAAGTACTTCAAGGACTCACTAAAGGGGTAATTAACTCGCTACAGAGGAGAGGTTCCGAAAATTCCTTGAGAATAAAAAGTCACTTCTTATAAACCAAAACCGTACGTTTTTTCAGAACGTTTCAAATATATTTTCGGAATTTTTTCTACTTTCACCCACCATGGGTGAGGGGGGAGGAGAGGCCTTGAACTCTGAAGGTCATTGTTGTTGATAAGGGATGATAGTAATAATAATGTTCAAGGAGAATAAAAGATTTCTTGCCGGAACAAATGTTTCCCAATCGAAAAATTTAACGTTTCGCTAAAGGGGTGGTTAACTTCCTGTCAGTAGAGGTAGGGGCATTACGATATATTGTGGGACAAACCAAGGGTATTGTTAAAAACGCAACATTATACAATTTTTCTAGATTTTTTCCAGAAGATTTTGAACTTTTTTCTGAATATTTTGTAATTTTTCAAATTTATAACGTATAAGAAGTTAGCCCAGAAAGTTAGCCCAGAAAATAAAAAAGTTTAATCAGGCAACACTACTAAATTAAAACCTCATTTACTTTTATGTGAAGTTATCCCAGCCCAGGAATTTATAAAATTTACTTGTATTATAAGTTATTGGAATTTATCCCAGCCCAGAAAATAAAAAAAATCATTTCACTTTGGAATTAGTCTTAGCCCAGAAATTTAAAAAAATTACATTATTAATGAGAAGTTAGCCCAGCCCAGGAATATATCAAAACAAATCTTTCAATAAAAAAACAAAACCAAATCTGTCAATTAATTACGGGTTGGAATAAAAAACAAATATATTGGTATACATATATACACATATATACATATGTACACGTACAATAAATAAATACGAATATATTACGCCAAATTTGTTACCAGTATTCATTGTTATAATTTAAAATATTTAAATTTTTACTCGAATATCGGATTAAGGCTATACAGATTTAGATTGGGTATGCAAGCAGCTTATTTGGGGAAAAATTTCAAGATGATCGGTATGTTGCAACTTGCCGAAATATGGCTCTGGGCTGGGTACTCCTAAGCATTTTCGAGAAATAAATCAGTTTTTCTTCCCGCGTGTTGAAACTAAAAATCTCTCGGATTGAGGCTATACAGATTAAGAATGGGTATGCAAGCAGCTTATTTGGGAAAAAATTTCAAGATGATCGGTATGTTGCAACTTGCCGAAATATGGCTCTGGGCTGGGTACTCCTAAGCATTTTCGAGAAATAAATCAGTTTTTCTTCCCGCGTGTTGAAACTAAAAATCTCTCGGATTGAGGCTATACAGATTAAGAATGGGTATGCAAGCAGCTTATTTGGGAAAAAATTTCAAGATGATCGGTATGTTGCAACTTGCCGAAATATGGCTCTGGGCTGGGTACTCCTAAGCATTTTCGAGAAATAAATCAGTTTTTCTTCCCGCGTGTTGAAACTAAAAATCTCTCGGATTGAGGCTATACAGATTAAGAATGGGTATGGTAGCAGCTTATTTGGGGAAAAATTTCAAGATGATCGGTATGTTGCAACTTGCCGAAATATGGCTCTGGGCTGGGTACTCCTAAGCATTTTCGAGAAATAAATCAGTTTTTCTTCCCGCGTGTTGAAACTAAAAATCTCTCGGATTGAGGCTATACAGATTAAGAATGGGTATGCAAGCAGCTTATTTGGGAAAAAATTTCAAGATGATCGGTATGTTGCAACTTGCCGAAATATGGCTCTGGGCTGGGTACTCCTAAGCATTTTCGAGAAATATATCAGTTTTTCTTCCCGTGTGTTGAAACTAAAAATCTCTCGGATTGAGGCTATACAAATTAAGAATGGGTATGCAAGCAGCTTATTTGGGAAAAAATTTCAAGATGATCGGTATGTTGCAACTTGCCGAAATATGGCTCTGGGCTGGGTACTCCTAAGCATTTTCGAGAAATAAATCAGTTTTTCTTCCCGCGTGTTGAAACTAAAAATCTCTCGGATTGAGGCTATACAAATTAAGAATGGGTATGCAAGCAGCTTATTTGGGAAAAAATTTCAAGATGGTCGGTATGTTGCAACTTGCCGAAATATGGCTCTGGGCTGGGTACTCCTAAGCATTTTCGAGAAATAAATCAGTTTTTCTTCCCGCGTGTTGAAACTAAAAATCTCTCGGATTGAGGCTATACAGATTAAGAATGGGTATGGTAGCAGCTTATTTGGGAAAAAATTTCAAGATGATCGGTATGTTGCAACTTGCCGAAATATGGCTCTGGGCTGGGTACTCCTAAGCATTTTCGAGAAATATATCAGTTTTTCTTCCCGTGTGTTGAAACTAAAAATCTCTCGGATTGAGGCTATACAAATTAAGAATGGGTATGCAAGCAGCTTATTTGGGAAAAAATTTCAAGATGGTCGGTATGTTGCAACTTGCCGAAATATGGCTCTGGGCTGGGTACTCCTAAGCATTTTCGAGAAATAAATCAGTTTTTCTTCCCGCGTGTTGAAACTAAAAATCTCTCGGATTGAGGCTATACAGATTAAGAATGGGTATGGTAGCAGCTTATTTGGGAAAAAATTTCAAGATGATCGGTATGTTGCAACTTGCCGAAATATGGCTCTGGGCTGGGTACTCCTAAGCATTTTCGAGAAATATATCAGTTTTTCTTCCCGTGTGTTGAAACTAAAAATCTCTCGGTTTGAGGCTATACAAATTAAGAATGGGTATGCAAGTAGCTTATTTGGGAAAAAATTTCAAGATGATCGGTATGTTGCAACTTGCCGAAATATGGCTCTGGGCTGGGTACTCCTAAGCATTTTCGAGAAATAAATCAGTTTTTCTTCCCGTGTGTTGAAACTAAAAATCTCTCGGATTGAGGCTATACAGATTAAGAATGGGTATGCAACCAGCTTATTTGGGAAAAATTTCAAGATGATCGGTATGTTGCAACTTACCGAAATATGGCTCTGGGCTGAGTACTCCTAAGCATTTTCGAGAAATAAATCAGTTTTTCTTCCCGCGTGTTGAAACTAAAAATCTCTCGGATTGAGGCTATACAGATTAAGAATGGGTATGCAAGCAGCTTATTTGGGAAAAAATTTCAAGATGATCGGTATGTTGCAACTTGCCGAAATATGGCTCTGGGCTGGGTACTCCTAAGCATTTTCGAGAAATATATCAGTTTTTCTTCCCGTGTGTTGAAACTAAAAATCTCTCGGATTGAGGCTATACAAATTAAGAATGGGTATGCAAGCAGCTTATTTGGGAAAATATTTCAAGATGATCGGTATGTTGCAACTTGCCGAAATATGGCTCTGGGCTGGGTACTCCTAAGCATTTTCGAGAAATATATCAGTTTTTCTTCCCGTGTGTTGAAACTAAAAATCTCTCATATTGAGGCTATACAAATTAAGAATGGGTATGCAAGCAGCTTATTTGGGAAAAAATTTCAAGATGATCGGTATGTTGCAACTTGCCGAAATATGGCTCTGGGCTGGGTACTCCTAAGCATTTTCGAGAAATAAATCAGTTTTTCTTCCCGCGCGTTGAAACTAAAAATCTCTCGGATTGAGGCTATACAGATTAAGAATGGGTATGCAAGCAGCTTATTTGGGAAAAAATTTCAAGATGATCGGTATGTTGCAACTTGCCGAAATATGGCTCTGGGCTGGGTACTCCTAAGCATTTTCGAGAAATATATCAGTTTTTCTTCCCGTGTGTTGAAACTAAAAATCTCTCAGATTGAGGCTATACAAATTAAGAATGGGTATGCAAGCAGCTTATTTGGGAAAAAATTTCAAGATGATCGGTATGTTGCAACTTGCCGAAATATGGCTCTGGGCTGGGTACTCCTAAGCATTTTCGAGAAATATATCAGTTTTTCTTCCCGTGTGTTGAAACTAAAAATCTCTCGGATTGAGGCTATACAAATTAAGAATGGGTATGCAAGCAGCTTATTTGGGAAAATATTTCAAGATGATCGGTATGTTGCAACTTACCGAAATATGGCTCTGGGCTGGGTACTCCTAAGCATTTTCGAGAAATAAATCAGTTTTTCTTCCCGCGTGTTGAAACTAAAAATCTCTCGGATTGAGGCTATACAGATTAAGAATGGGTATGGTAGCAGCTTATTTGGGGAAAAATTTCAAGATGATCGGTATGTTGCAACTTGCCGAAATATGGCTCTGGGCTGGGTACTCCTAAGCATTTTCGAGAAATAAATCAGTTTTTCTTCCCGTGTGTTGAAACTAAAAATCTCTCGGTTTGAGGCTATACAAATTAAGAATGGGTATGCAAGTAGCTTATTTGGGAAAAAATTTCAAGATGATCGGTATGTTGCAACTTGCCGAAATATGGCTCTGGGCTGGGTACTCCTAAGCATTTTCGAGAAATATATCAGTTTTTCTTCCCGTGTGTTGAAACTAAAAATCTCTCGGATTGAGGCTATACAAATTAAGAATGGGTATGCAAGCAGCTTATTTGGAAAAATATTTCAAGATGATCGGTATGTTGCAACTTGCCGAAATATGGCTCTGGGCTGGGTACTCCTAAGCATTTTCGAGAAATAAATCAGTTTTTCTTCCCGCGCGTTGAAACTAAAAATCTCTCGGATTGAGGCTATACAGATTAAGAATGGGTATGCAAGCATCTTATTTGGGAAAAAATTTCAAGATGATCGGTATGTTGCAACTTGCCGAAATATGGCTCTGGGCTGGGTACTCCTAAGCATTTTCGAGAAATATATCAGTTTTTCTTCCCGTGTGTTGAAACTAAAAATCTCTCGGATTGAGGCTATACAAATTAAGAATGGGTATGCAAGCAGCTTATTTGGGAAAATATTTCAAGATGATCGGTATGTTGCAACTTACCGAAATATGGCTCTGGGCTGGGTACTCCTAAGCATTTTCGAGAAATAAATCAGTTTTTCTTCCCGCGTGTTGAAACTAAAAATCTCTCGGATTGAGGCTATACAGATTAAGAATGGGTATGGTAGCAGCTTATTTGGGGAAAAATTTCAAGATGATCGGTATGTTGCAACTTGCCGAAATATGGCTCTGGGCTGGGTACTCCTAAGCATTTTCGAGAAATAAATCAGTTTTTCTTCCCGCGTGTTGAAACTAAAAATCTCTCGGATTGAGGCTATACAGATTAAGAATGGGTATGCAAGCAGCTTATTTGGGAAAAAATTTCAAGATGATCGGTATGTTGCAACTTGCCGAAATATGGCTCTGGGCTGGGTACTCCTAAGCATTTTCGAGAAATATATCAGTTTTTCTTCCCGTGTGTTGAAACTAAAAATCTCTCGGATTGAGGCTATACAAATTAAGAATGGGTATGCAAGCAGCTTATTTGGGAAAAAATTTCAAGATGATCGGTATGTTGCAACTTGCCGAAATATGGCTCTGGGCTGGGTACTCCTAAGCATTTTCGAGAAATATATCAGTTTTTCTTCCCGTGTGTTGAAACTAAAAATCTCTCGGATTGAGGCTATACAAATTAAGAATGGGTATGCAAGCAGCTTATTTGGGAAAAAATTTCAAGATGATCGGTATGTTGCAACTTGCCGAAATATGGCTCTGGGCTGGGTACTCCTAAGCATTTTCGAGAAATATATCAGTTTTTCTTCCCGTGTGTTGAAACTAAAAATCTCTCGGATTGAGGCTATACAAATTAAGAATGGGTATGCAAGCAGCTTATTTGGGAAAATATTTCAAGATGATCGGTATGTTGCAACTTACCGAAATATGGCTCTGGGCTGGGTACTCCTAAGCATTTTCGAGAAATAAATCAGTTTTTCTTCCCGCGTGTTGAAACTAAAAATCTCTCGGATTGAGGCTATACAAATTAAGAATGGGTATGCAAGCAGCTTATTTGGGAAAAAATTTCAAGATGATCGGTATGTTGCAACTTGCCGAAATATGGCTCTGGGCTGCGTACTCCTAAGCATTTTCGAGAAATATATCAGTTTTTCTTCCCGTGTGTTGAAACTAAAAATCTCTCGGATTGAGGCTATACAAATTAAGAATGGGTATGCAAGCAGCTTATTTGGGAAAAAATTTCAAGATGATCGGTATGTTGCAACTTGCCGAAATATGGCTCTGGGCTGGGTACTCCTAAGCATTTTCGAGAAATAAATCAGTTTTTCTTCCCGTGTGTTGAAACTAAAAATCTCTCGGTTTGAGGCTATACAAATTAAGAATGGGTATGCAAGTAGCTTATTTGGGAAAAAATTTCAAGATGATCGGTATGTTGCAACTTGCCGAAATATGACTCTGGGCTGGGTACTCCTAAGCATTTTCGAGAAATATATCAGTTTTTCTTCCCGTGTGTTGAAACTAAAAATCTCTCGGTTTGAGGCTATACAAATTAAGAATGGGTATGCAAGTAGCTTATTTGGGAAAAAATTTCAAGATGATCGGTTTGTTGCAACTTGCCGAAATATGGCTCTGGGCTGGGTACTCCTAAGCATTTTCGAGAAATATATCAGTTTTTCTTCCCGTGTGTTGAAACTAAAAATCTCTCGGATTGAGGCTATACAAATTAAGAATGGGTATGCAAGCAGCTTATTTGGGAAAAAATTTCAAGATGATCGGTATGTTGCAACTTGCCGAAATATGGCTCTGGGCTGGGTACTCCTAAGCATTTTCGAGAAATATATCAGTTTTTCTTCCCGTGTGTTGAAACTAAAAATCTCTCGGTTTGAGGCTATACAAATTAAGAATGGGTATGCAAGTAGCTTATTTGGGAAAAAATTTCAAGATGATCGGTATGTTGCAACTTGCCGAAATATGGCTCTGGGCTTGGTACTCCTAAGCATTTTCGAGAAATATATCAGTTTTTCTTCCCGTGTGTTGAAACTAAAAATCTCTCGGATTGAGGCTATACAAATTAAGAATGGGTATGCAAGCAGCTTATTTGGGAAAAAATTTCAAGATGATCGGTATGTTGCAACTTGCCGAAATATGGCTCTGGGCTGGGTACTCCTAAGCATTTTCGAGAAATAAATCAGTTTTTCTTCCCGTGTGTTGAAACTAAAAATCTCTCGGATTGAGGCTATACAAATTAAGAATGGGTATGGTAGCAGCTTATTTGGGAAAATTTTCAAGATGATCGGTATGTTGCAACTTGCCGAAATATGGCTCTGGGCTGGGTACTCCTAAGCATTTTCGAGAAATATATCAGTTTTTCTTCCCGTGTGTTGAAACTAAAAATCTCTCGGTTTGAGGCTATACAAATTAAGAATGGGTATGCAAGTAGCTTATTTGGGAAAAAATTTCAAGATGATCGGTATGTTGCAACTTGCCGAAATATGGCTCTGGGCTGGGTACTCCTAAGCATTTTCGAGAAATAAATCAGTTTTTCTTCCCGTGTGTTGAAACTAAAAATCTCTCGGATTGAGGCTATACAGATTAAGAATGGGTATGCAAGCAGCTTATTTGGGAAAAATTTCAAGATGATCGGTATGTTGCAACTTACCGAAATATGGCTCTGGGCTGAGTACTCCTAAGCATTTTCGAGAAATATATCAGTTTTTCTTCCCGTGTGTTGAAACTAAAAATCTCTCGGTTTGAGGCTATACAAATTAAGAATGGGTATGCAAGTAGCTTATTTGGGAAAAAATTTCAAGATGATCGGTATGTTGCAACTTGCCGAAATATGGCTCTGGGCTGGGTACTCCTAAGCATTTTCGAGAAATAAATCAGTTTTTCTTCCCGCGTGTTGAAACTAAAAATCTCTCGGTTTGAGGCTATACAAATTAAGAATGGGTATGCAAGTAGCTTATTTGGGAAAAAATTTCAAGATGATCGGTATGTTGCAACTTGCCGAAATATGGCTCTGGGCTTGGTACTCCTAAGCATTTTCGAGAAATATATCAGTTTTTCTTCCCGCGCGTTGAAACTAAAAATCTCTCGGATTGAGGCTATACAGATTAAGAATGGGTATGCAAGCAGCTTATTTGGGAAAAAATTTCAAGATGATCGGTATGTTGCAACTTGCCGAAATATGGCTCTGGGCTGGGTACTCCTAAGCATTTTCGAGAAATATATCAGTTTTTCTTCCCGTGTGTTGAAACTAAAAATCTCTCGGATTGAGGCTATACAAATTAAGAATGGGTATGCAAGCAGCTTATTTGGGAAAATATTTCAAGATGATCGGTATGTTGCAACTTACCGAAATATGGCTCTGGGCTGGGTACTCCTAAGCATTTTCGAGAAATAAATCAGTTTTTCTTCCCGCGTGTTGAAACTAAAAATCTCTCGGATTGAGGCTATACAGATTAAGAATGGGTATGGTAGCAGCTTATTTGGGGAAAAATTTCAAGATGATCGGTATGTTGCAACTTGCCGAAATATGGCTCTGGGCTGGGTACTCCTAAGCATTTTCGAGAAATAAATCAGTTTTTCTTCCCGCGTGTTGAAACTAAAAATCTCTCGGATTGAGGCTATACAAATTAAGAATGGGTATGCAAGCAGCTTATTTGGGAAAAAATTTCAAGATGATCGGTATGTTGCAACTTGCCGAAATATGGCTCTGGGCTGGGTACTCCTAAGCATTTTCGAGAAATAAATCAGTTTTTCTTCCCGCGCGTTGAAACTAAAAATCTCTCGGATTGAGGCTATACAGATTAAGAATGGGTATGCAAGCAGCTTATTTGGGAAAAAATTTCAAGATGATCGGTATGTTGCAACTTGCCGAAATATGGCTCTGGGCTGGGTACTCCTAAGCATTTTCGAGAAATATATCAGTTTTTCTTCCCGTGTGTTGAAACTAAAAATCTCTCGGATTGAGGCTATACAAATTAAGAATGGGTATGCAAGCAGCTTATTTGGGAAAATATTTCAAGATGATCGGTATGTTGCAACTTACCGAAATATGGCTCTGGGCTGGGTACTCCTAAGCATTTTCGAGAAATAAATCAGTTTTTCTTCCCGCGTGTTGAAACTAAAAATCTCTCGGATTGAGGCTATACAGATTAAGAATGGGTATGGTAGCAGCTTATTTGGGGAAAAATTTCAAGATGATCGGTATGTTGCAACTTGCCGAAATATGGCTCTGGGCTGGGTACTCCTAAGCATTTTCGAGAAATAAATCAGTTTTTCTTCCCGCGTGTTGAAACTAAAAATCTCTCGGATTGAGGCTATACAGATTAAGAATGGGTATGCAAGCAGCTTATTTGGGAAAAAATTTCAAGATGATCGGTATGTTGCAACTTGCCGAAATATGGCTCTGGGCTGGGTACTCCTAAGCATTTTCGAGAAATATATCAGTTTTTCTTCCCGTGTGTTGAAACTAAAAATCTCTCGGATTGAGGCTATACAGATTAAGAATGGGTATGGTAGCAGCTTATTTGGGAAAAAATTTCAAGATGATCGGTATGTTGCAACTTGCCGAAATATGGCTCTGGGCTGGGTACTCCTAAGCATTTTCGAGAAATATATCAGTTTTTCTTCCCGTGTGTTGAAACTAAAAATCTCTCGATTTGAGGCTATACAAATTAAGAATGGGTATGCAAGTAGCTTATTTGGGAAAAAATTTCAAGATGATCGGTATGTTGCAACTTGCCGAAATATGGCTCTGGGCTGGGTACTCCTAAGCATTTTCGAGAAATATATCAGTTTTTCTTCCCGTGTGTTGAAACTAAAAATCTCTCGGATTGAGGCTATACAAATTAAGAATGGGTATGCAAGCAGCTTATTTGGGAAAAAATTTCAAGATGATCGGTATGTTGCAACTTGCCGAAATATGGCTCTGGGCTGGGTACTCCTAAGCATTTTCGAGAAATAAATCAGTTTTTCTTCCCGTGTGTTGAAACTAAAAATCTCTCGGATTGAGGCTATACAGATTAAGAATGGGTATGCAAGCAGCTTATTTGGGAAAAATTTCAAGATGATCGGTATGTTGCAACTTACCGAAATATGGCTCTGGGCTGAGTACTCCTAAGCATTTTCGAGAAATAAATCAGTTTTTCTTCCCGCGTGTTGAAACTAAAAATCTCTCGGATTGAGGCTATACAGATTAAGAATGGGTATGGTAGCAGCTTATTTGGGAAAAAATTTCAAGATGATCGGTATGTTGCAACTTGCCGAAATATGGCTCTGGGCTGGGTACTCCTAAGCATTTTCGAGAAATATATCAGTTTTTCTTCCCGTGTGTTGAAACTAAAAATCTCTCGGATTGAGGCTATACAAATTAAGAATGGGTATGCAAGCAGCTTATTTGGGAAAAAATTTCAAGATGATCGGTATGTTGCAACTTGCCGAAATATGGCTCTGGGCTGGGTACTCCTAAGCATTTTCGAGAAATATATCAGTTTTTCTTCCCGTGTGTTGAAACTAAAAATCTCTCGGATTGAGGCTATACAAATTAAGAATGGGTATGCAAGCAGCTTATTTGGGAAAAAATTTCAAGATGATCGGTATGTTGCAACTTGCCGAAATATGGCTCTGGGCTGGGTACTCCTAAGCATTTTCGAGAAATAAATCAGTTTTTCTTCCCGTGTGTTGAAACTAAAAATCTCTCGGATTGAGGCTATACAGATTAAGAATGGGTATGCAAGCAGCTTATTTGGGAAAAATTTCAAGATGATCGGTATGTTGCAACTTACCGAAATATGGCTCTGGGCTGAGTACTCCTAAGCATTTTCGAGAAATAAATCAGTTTTTCTTCCCGCGTGTTGAAACTAAAAATCTCTCGGATTGAGGCTATACAGATTAAGAATGGGTATGGTAGCAGCTTATTTGGGAAAAAATTTCAAGATGATCGGTATGTTGCAACTTGCCGAAATATGGCTCTGGGCTGGGTACTCCTAAGCATTTTCGAGAAATATATCAGTTTTTCTTCCCGTGTGTTGAAACTAAAAATCTCTCGGATTGAGGCTATACAAATTAAGAATGGGTATGCAAGCAGCTTATTTGGGAAAATATTTCAAGATGATCGGTATGTTGCAACTTACCGAAATATGGCTCTGGGCTGGGTACTCCTAAGCATTTTCGAGAAATAAATCAGTTTTTCTTCCCGCGTGTTGAAACTAAAAATCTCTCGGATTGAGGCTATACAGATTAAGAATGGGTATGGTAGCAGCTTATTTGGAGAAAATTTTCAAGATGATCGGTATGTTGCAACTTGCCGAAATATGGTTCTGGGCTGGGTACTCCTAAGCATTTTCGAGAAATATATCAGTTTTTCTTCCCGTGTGTTGAAACTAAAAACCTCTCGGATTGAGGCTATACAAATTAAGAATGGGTATGCAAGCAGCTTATTTGGGAAAAAATTTCAAGATGATCGGTATGTTGCAACTTACCGAAATATGGCTCTGGGCTGGGTACTCCTAAGCATTTTCGAGAAATATATCAGTTTTTCTTCCCGTGTGTTGAAACTAAAAATCTCTCGGATTGAGGCTATACAAATTAAGAATGGGTATGCAAGCAGCTTATTTCTGAAAAAATTTCAAGATGATCGGTATGTTGCAACTTGCCGAAATATGGCTCTGGGCTGGGTACTCCTAAGCATTTTCGAGAAATAAATCAGTTTTTCTTCCCGTGTGTTGAAACTAAAAATCTCTCGGATTGAGGCTATACAAATTAAGAATGGGTATGCAAGCAGCTTATTTCTGAAAAAATTTCAAGATGATCGGTATGTTGCAACTTGCCGAAATATGGCTCTGGGCTGGGTACTCCTAAGCATTTTCGAGAAATAAATCAGTTTTTCTTCCCGCGTGTTGAAACTAAAAATCTCTCGGATTGAGGCTATACAAATTAAGAATGGGTATGCAAGCAGCTTATTTGGGAAAAAATTTCAAGATGATCGGTATGTTGCAACTTGCCGAAACATGGCTCTGGGCTGGGTACTCCTAAGCATTTTCGAGAAATAAATCAGTTTTTCTTCCCGCGTGTTGAAACTAAAAATCTCTCGGATTGAGGCTATACAAATTAAGAATGGGTATGCAAGCAGCTTATTTGGGAAAAAATTTCAAGCTGATCGGTATGTTGCAACTTGCCGAAATATGGCTCTGGGCTGGGTACTCCTAAGCATTTTCGAGAAATATATCAGTTTTTCTTCCCGTGTGTTGAAACTAAAAATCTCTCGGATTGAGGCTATACAAATTAAGAATGGGTATGCAAGCAGCTTATTTGGGAAAAAATTTCAAGATGATCGGTATGTTGCAACTTGCCGAAATATGGCTCTGGGCTGGGTACTCCTAAGCATTTTCGAGAAATAAATCAGTTTTTCTTCCCGCGTGTTGAAACTAAAAATCTCTCGGATTTAAGCTATACAGATTAAGAATGGGTATGGTAGCAGCTTATTTGGGGAAAAATTTCAAGATGATCGGTATGTTGCAACTTTCTGAAATATGGCTCTGGGCTGGGTACTCCTAAGCATTTTCGAGAAATAAATCAGTTTTTCTTCCCGCGTGTTGAAACTAAAAATCTCTCGGATTGAGGCTATACAGATTAAGAATGGGTATGCAAGCAGCTTATTTGGGAAAAAATTTCAAGATGATCGGTATGTTGCAACTTGCCGAAATATGGCTCTGGGCTGGGTACTCCTAAGCATTTTCGAGAAATAAATCAGTTTTTCTTCCCGCGTGTTGAAACTAAAAATCTCTCGGATTGAGGCTATACAGATTAAGAATGGGTATGCAAGCAGCTTATTTGGGAAAAAATTTCAAGATGATCGGTATGTTGCAACTTGCCGAAATATGGCTCTGGGCTGGGTACTCCTAAGCATTTTCGAGAAATAAATCAGTTTTTCTTCCCGCGTGTTGAAACTAAAAATCTCTCGGATTGAGGCTATACAGATTAAGAATGGGTATGCAAGCAGCTTATTTGGGAAAAAATTTCAAGATGATCGGTATGTTGCAACTTGCCGAAATATGGCTCTGGGCTGGGTACTCCTAAGCATTTTCGAGAAATATATCAGTTTTTCTTCCCGCGTGTTGAAACTAAAAATCTCTCAGATTGAGGCTATACAGATTAAGAATGGGTATGGTAGCAGCTTATTTGGGGAAAAATTTCAAGATGATCGGTATGTTGCAACTTGCCGAAATATGGCTCTGGGCTGGGTACTCCTAAGCATTTTCGAGAAATATATCAGTTTTTCTTCCCGTGTGTTGAAACTAAAAATCTCTCGGATTGAGGCCACACAAATTAAGAATGGGTATGCAAGCAGCTTATTTGGGAAAAAATTTCAAGATGATCGGTATGTTGCAACTTGCCGAAATATGGCTCTGGGCTGGGTACTCCTAAGCATTTTCGAGAAATATATCAGTTTTTCTTCCCGTGTGTTGAAACTAAAAATCTCTCGGATTGAGGCTATACAAATTAAGAATGGGTATGCAAGCAGCTTATTTGGGAAAAAATTTCAAGATGATCGGTATGTTGCAACTTGCCGAAATATGGCTCTGGGCTGGGTACTCCTAAGCATTTTCGAGAAATAAATCAGTGTTTCTTCCCGCGTGTTGAAACTAAAAATCTCTCGGATTGAGGCTATACAGATTAAGAATGGGTATGGTAGCAGCTTATTTGGGGAAAATTTTCAAGATGATCGGTATGTTGCAACTTGCCGAAATATGGCTCTGGGCTGGGTACTCCTAAGCATTTTCGAGAAATAAATCAGTTTTTCTTCCCGCGTGTTGAAACTAAAAATCTCTCGGATTGAGGCTATAAAGATTAAGAATGGGTATGCAAGCAGCTTATTTGGGAAAAAATTTCAAGATGATCGGTATGTTGCAACTTGCCGAAATATGGCTCTGGGCTGGGTACTCCTAAGCATTTTCGAGAAATATATCAGTTTTTCTTCCCGTGTGTTGAAACTAAAAATCTCTCGGATTGAGGCTATACAGATTAAGAATGGGTATGCAAGCAGCTTATTTGGGAAAAAATTTCAAGATGATCGGTATGTTGCAACTTACCGAAATATGGCTCTGGGCTGGGTACTCCTAAGCATTTTCGAGAAATATATCAGTTTTTCTTCCCGCGTGTTGAAACTAAAAATCTCTCGGATTGAGGCTATACAGATTAAGAATGGGTATGCAAGCAGCTTATTTGGGAAAAAATTTCAAGATGATCGGTATGTTGCAACTTACCGAAATATGGCTCTGGGCTGGGTACTCCTAAGCATTTTCGAACAATCCTGGGGATTGTTCCGAATTTTTTTCAAACAATAGTATATTATTTAGGTCATTAAAATACACATTCCTAAATACGTTTCTTCGAAATTTCACTGATTTTTCTAGGCGAAATTATCAAAAGTCCGTTTTTACCCCCAACTTCCGAGGGGTGTTTCACCCCTTAGAGTGTTTTTCCGCCGATAAAAAAAATACGTATCCCTTATTTTTTAGTCTACTTTCACATATTCAAATTTCAGCGAAATCGGAGAGGGACACTTCGCGCCCCTTCCTTGTAAGTAATATTTGCATGTTCGTATTTATTCCTGTAAAAAACGACATATTTTTGTTAAAGTGCCCACCTCTAAAAAGTGACCAGTTTTAATAAGTCACTTGAGTGATCACTTTAGGGAGGTATTCCATCCAGGTGTTTATTCGGCGACGGCTCAAAAAAAGGAAGGAATATAGAGAGCAATTTTCCGGGTTTATATTTTGCGAAAGCAAAAGTTACAGGAATTGTTTCGGTATCCGTAATGACTTCCGGGTCAATGGTGCCCATATTTTAAATGAGGCACTCTCCACATTATAGAGTTTGAGATACGAGCATTAAGCAAAATAATTGTTGCCGACAAAAACAAAATATATGAGTGCTTGAGCTTAATTCGTCACCGATCTTAAAGTTCGTGTAAGGCAACATACGCGCAGGCACTAGTCACCAGAAAACCACAGGCACTTACATTCATAGCAGGTGTTAAAAACATTCCAAAGCCTCAGTGGCCATCACCAAACATTGTCACTGTAAAACCAGTAGTTTGCAAGAAGGCTAAGTATAACGAAATGAGGAATAAGGTTGTTGGAAATTATCATCCCAGCAGAAAGCAAATTGAATAGTGAAAAAGGGCAGTGTAATTCGTGAAAAGGGAGTGCTGACTGAAACGGGAAAGTTGGAATATTTGGTAATCTTTCTGAATAGCAATAACTTGTTGGAAGTTTGTTTGGTACGACGTAGATAGAGATGTTTAAATCGATTACCTTAATGTGGTGATTGCCTACCAAAACAGTAGAACAATAAAAGTTGTTGTTTTGAAAACTAGTTTCAAATCAGGGCCTAAAGATGCCGCGATGGTCAATTGGGTCATTGAATTCACACCAGAGTGTAAGAATTTATTAAGGATACAAAATGCTTCAAATGTCAAGCATTTGGGTGCATTCGGATGTTAGGTTAATAATGTTTATTGATGGTATGGTTTGGTGGGTTTACATGAGTTGCTTAAATTACGTTTACATGATATCGTTACATCTCTCTTATTCTTGTTTTTAAATATTACATACAAACTAACGAAGAATCGTATTATTCTGTTTATGTAAATCATACATTCAATCTTGACACGCAGGCTTTATTACTCTTCCAAATCATAAAGTCATTTCTTTCGTAAAACTGTCTTGTCTAGATTTGCTAACATTGTTTTCTAGTGTAGCTTGTCTCATACTAGTATTCCGGTTGTATGGAATGTCTGGGATGATTTCCGTTTTCTGTAGTTCTATAGCCAAGAGATGTTTGTTTCTACGGAATATTCGCTCGTCATCTGTTTTTTACAATTAGTGAGCTTGGCGCGTCTGCTTTATCTATCACTGTACCCGAGGTCCATCCTCTGTGGCCTGATTGCATTCTGACTTTATCGCGTTGATTTCTAATTCTGGTGTTTCTTTCATCCTTCTGTCAGTGTACGATTTTCGCTTCTCCCTGAAACGTCGTAAGTTTTCTGTTACATTCCCAATTAATCTGTATTGGGATAATAAATAAAAAAAAAAAAACCAAACATGAATTATGTAAGCCCAACTGCACCCTAAATAATATTACTTTGTTGTGTATTGTATTCTCTACGGCAAATTCTTTAGAAGAAATGAAATGAGATCAATTATTTTGTGTTCCAAAGAACACGAAAAGAAACAAATGGTTTGTTTACATTTGTTTAAAGGGAAATCAAAACAAACAACAACAACAAAAAATTACAACGTAACAAAAAAAAAACACTTTAAATTACACAAAAACTAATAATATTTATAATATTTTATTTAAATAAACACTTAGACGCAATTTAAAATATAAACACCAAATTATAATACCAATAATGGAAATGGCGCGTCTTTTGTTTCTTTGTTTTTGACATTGACGTTTTTCTTTTTTTTTGATCAGAAAACAAATCCTTCAAAAAATTGTGATTTTGAAATTTGATCAGAGATAAAAAAAAATCAATTATTTTGCTTCTAAAGAACATGAAAAGGTATTTGTGATCAAAATTTTTTGATCATAATCAATTTTTTTTGATCATTTTACTTCTTATTTTTTTCATCATTACTATTTCATCATCAGTAAAGTAACAAAGTTTTTTTTCTGTGCACATTATTTTGCTCAACAATCTGGGCTACAGTAAATCTTTTTTGATCGGTAAATTCGTTCGTGTGACTCTGCCTATCAACCTTGGATTTGGTGACTCCAGCTCATTGTCATTATCTCTTGGTATATTTCTTAAATTCTGTAATGCTTTATAAATGTCCGTCTTATCTTTACTACATTTCCTTAGAAGTGACTTCGCTGTCTGTCTGAACGGATCGTTCAGCTATCCCGTTTGCTCTCGGGAAATATGGACTCGATGTTTTATGTTTAAATTCTCAGTCCTCGGCAAATTTCTTAAACTCGCGTGGTTAGTATTGGGGACCGTTGTCACTTTCTAGTACTTCAGGTGTTCCATGTGTGGCGAACGTTTTCTTCAAAATTTTTATTACATCTTTGGATGTGGTATATCATCTATGTCTAAATTCTTATAAGAAACACTTACAACCAAAAACGATTAATAAAAATAATATTTAATTTTTTTATTAATGGCGTAAAAAACAATATGGACACGTATTCTGTTGTTATTGGTTGGTAGTGCAATTATCAATTTTACAGTACAATTTTAGTTGTATAAGGTACAAGTTGATTAAATTTTTAATGTATTTTAGTTTTTAATTAATTACATTTATAACATATTAAATTCGAAATGGCTAAAACATTTAAATCCGTGCTAATGCGCATAAAGGCAATTGAGAATTATTTAAATAAATCCGATGTCGAACCTCCACCGCTAGAAGAATTTGATAGTAGAATGTCCAAACCCGGAAAAATATAAACCGAATATGAAAAAGATTGGGAAGAATTAATTCAAACCAAAGCAGAAAATATTGATGATCTGCGCAACCTGAAACAGAAGAGGTGGAAGATCGATTCCAAAGCGTAAGAGTCAATTTAAATGTTTTAATAAAAAACTATAATGATAAATTCGATTTCTTCTGAAAACAAAGCATTTGTCACCAAATTAAAATTTAATGCGGTAAAATTACCTTACTTACGTTAATCTTCCGGTATTTAACGGAAATCCAACCGAGTGTCTCACTTTCAAAGGTACCTCGTGCACAATAGAGACGACATAGATTGTGAAGTTCACGTTGTTGTTACAAAATGTAACGGGTGACGCAAGAGACACAATTGGTCATGTTACTTTATCCGCTGCTGGTTATGAAAAGGCTTGGTCCGAGTTAGTAGTTAAGTATGGCGATGAGCGAATTATTGTAGATGTTCACGTAGAATGTAGATGCTATTTTGAATTTGCCGAAGGTTCTCAAAGACAATGCCATATAATTGAGAAAATTAATGAATTCTTGCATTTCACACATTTCATCGTTAGAAGCCGCGCAATAAATCCATAGATGGTCTTGGCGAATTATTTATTATAAACATCATTACGATGCCAGTTTAAGAAAGGAATGAGAAAATGAGTTAATTCCAAATGTCCTACCCAAGTGGATTCAATTAAAAGAATTTTTAATGAAACAATGCAGAGTGTTAGCATCAGTTGGTGTTATAGTGATTTGGGGAAGTCGATTCCGAACCAGTTAGACAAGGTACAGGCCGAAATACACTAATACCTACAGTTAGGCCAAATGCCACATTCGCATATTCACCTCAAATTTCAAGCCAAAGCAAGTTAAATGATCAGAAAACAAAATCATGTGTGTTTTGTAAAGATAGTTTTCGTCCATTTTATACGTGCCCAGAATTCATTAAAACGCCGTCACCTGATAGATACACAAAAAAAATCATTGAATTACGGCTCTGTTTAAACTGTTTTGAGGCTAATCATTTCTTCAAAAACTGGTAAAAGATTGGTTGTAAAGTGTGTTCGCGTAAACATCACCGTACAGAAACTACTTTTCGACTTGACATAGTGGCAGAAGAGAAGAAACCGACCGAAATCACAAACAGTTTTAATGGGCAGTCAACCTACTTTACCCCAGATAACTCGTTTAGAAAACAAGTTTTATTACTTACAGCTTTAATTCTGATCAGAGGTAACAATGAGAAGTATCACGAATGTCGTGTGTGTTACTCGATTCCGGTAGTCATAGTAATTTCATAACATCTGATTTTGCTAATAATTTGCACTTAAGTCGTACTACTCATAGCCGTATTTCAATTTGCGGTTTGAATGACACAAAAGCAAATGTATCCGAATGTACGACTACTAAGATCTCGTACTTCCAAGTTTCAAGAGCCTTTAACGTTTTTTATTGTCCCAAAAATTTCAAACTATCTTCGTTTGGATATTTAGCGGAAATTACTTTGAACAAAATGAATCCCTTCCAGTTAGGAAATGCTTATCAAAGAAAGAAGCCTACTGCGTGAATCATATTTCAGTGAAACCCATTTCAGAGACAAAACTGGGCGCTATACTGTTTCCATCCCATTTAAGGATAGTGTTTATAAAATCGGTAGCTCAAAAATACAAGCATTATACGTTGATTTGGTTATCTAGAACAAAGACTTAATTCTAATGTGGAATTTAGACAGCAACATACAAATGTTATCAAAGAATATAGTGGTTTAGGTCATGGTCATATGAAACTTGTTAACGAGTCCCTCGATATGAAGAAACAAAATCATATTAGAATTTAATTTGAATTATAGATGGTAGATCTGCAAGAATCGCAACAATCAGTTTCGAACTTAATGAGATTATTGATTTGAAAAAATCAGTTATCTCATCAGGCCGCAGCGACTGACGTTGATATTTTTACATAGGAATATTGTCTATATATAGCACAATACCATGCAGTTGTACTACTAGCGAATTACTACATAGCGTACGAAATTCGATTGTTTCATATTCTCCATCTATACTTCATTTTTACCAATTAACTTTTCGTTGTGTACGAATTACTTTTATATGAAATAGACCAATGTACGGAACAATCACAGCAAAACCATTACAATAAAACAACAACAACGTAAAATATAAAATCATATTATATGCTTCATCATCCGGTTTTAAAGCCAAGCAGTTCAACGACTAAGTTACGCGTTGATTTTATCGCTTTGGCTAAATCGTCGATAAATGTTTCTCTAAATGAATAAATGTACATAGGACCAACCGTACAGCAAGATCTTTTGAGAATGACAAGAATGACTTTCAATTGACTCAGCAGTTTTTACACATCAGAAAAGTAACGAAAAATTGAGGATTATACAAAATAACGAAACTGCTAGAAATTGATATGCATGAAGTTTTAACAGTGGGGTACACAAACTCAGCACGGGAAAACTTCAAAATATTAATGTTCTTTGTACATTGGTGCATTGGAGTATCAAACAAAAATTGGGTGGAACACTTTCAAAGTGATAATAATCAAAAAGGGCGGTGATCGAGGCCGCACCGATTCCATAATGCAAACATGCCAATCATGCTGCTGCTAGTCTTAGCTTAATCATTTTTAATAAAAATAAATAAATAAATTACTGGGCAGATCAAGATATTACAGAGTAGCGGATGATACAGCGATATGCAGTTCATTCGTATCTGTAGCTTTTAATAATTTGTGGTGGCCGACTATAATGAAAGAGTTAAGGAGAATGTACTGCCCATTTAACCTTTATTCTATCATTAACAGCTATCATACTATCATTGGGCCGGCGAAATGCTTTTAGGACAATACACGGAATGGTTAAACATTTCCCTTACCTACTTATTTAGATATTACAATTTTAGACTTATTACCTCATATGTCCCACCTCAAACCTATAATTAAAACCATGGGGTCATGGGCCATCGATTTGGCACTGTCTAGATAGAGAAATACATTTTAATCGTCTTAGAAATAGAGGGGAGACCATCGAGAAAATATTGAGGACTAAAAATTTAAACTTTCGTCCTTAGGTTTGCTGAATAATGATCTAACAAATAATTTGTGGCGAAAATGTACCACTGTATTAAACATCACCGGCACCGCAGAGGGTTAATCTCCATATAACAATAAATTTAATCGAATTTTGAAATTTTCTTTATCTTGCAATTACTGACCAAAACACCCCCATCACACCAAATGTACACACAAGCCAGATACTTTTGTCACCCAATGCCTCACATATCTCATCAGTAATAGCGTTTCGTTTATACATTTCAGAAGCGGTTATTTTTACGATAACGCATTAATGCGAACGTAATAAAAATTTATAGCTACTACTACCATTGTAATTTTTATGGTACAAAACGTGAAAAAAAACAAAATATTTTATGGTTCGTCCTATAATTAAAATTATTCTTTTTATATCATTTTATGCTGCTATTTTGGTCTTTTGTCGTCGTGCAACTATGAGTATTGCCCAAGAGCCTATACATAATATGTTGCGGATAACATAGATGTTACATATTCTGCTAAGTTTTTGCGGTTGTCTTTTTATGCAAATTATTGAGTTAATTTATATTTTATGTGTATGTGTGCGTCTGCGTGTGGGTTTAAAATTATGCGCGATATGAATATTTAGTGTGATTATGTAGTGTGGGGTGTATACAACATGCGGAATGTGCCCGGTTGAAAGCGTGCAATAGTAACGTGTCAATCATCAAGCATTGCATCACAAGTAGATAACGCAGGTTGATTGACTTATTATATACACAAATTACACCAAATCAAGCCAAAGTAGTTTTTCATGATGAGTAATTAGGTTGTAAATCAAAAGTTTTGTTTACTTAGGACCGACAACTATTTTTTTTTTACTCTTTGAAATGTATTTATAAACAAGGTAATTAGAGTGAAGGTAACAATAAAAAGCAAAACTACTAATTATGTATTGTGGTATACAGTTGTTGTTTTTATTTATTTATTGACTACCTGTTAAATTACAGAGTACAAAAATAAATTAATTTACTACGCGGGGATGAGAAATTCAGTGTGTTTTCTCTCATTTCACACATTACGTTAGCTCTACTGCGGTTTAGTTGGAAAATCAAAATCGCGGAAATAAGAAATAAAAATGGCTCTAATCACAATAACCGGACCCGGCCATTTCTTAACCGATAATACATACAGTACGTGCAAAAAGAGCGTGTACGGCAAAATCTAAGTAAAAATAAAACTACTACTTTTTTTTGTTTTTATTATGAAAGATTGTTGTATTTTCTAGGGCGCTATCAACTAAAACATATAGTAAGTCACTATTACGGATGTGAAGTTTGTCCTAACTTGTCCTAAAACCAACAACAATGTTAATAATTAAATTTAACAGTGTAATTTGAGTGTGCGTATTAGAGCAATGAAAATTAATCTGGGACTGGTACTTCTATTAAAAGGTCCACCAATTTAGTGATTGTACCCTGTTGGCCAAATTATGACGAAACATAAACTTCCGCCGATCGTGAAAATTCCCGCTATTCAAATATACGTGACACAAGAAAAGTATTGGTTCCGTTGAAAAGCAGAAAAATTCTGTAGCCTTAGCGTTTAGAAGGTCCGCCAATTTATTGATTTATATAAGTTCTGGATTCCAATGTCTATCTACCGAGCTAGTATGGTGACCCACTGATCGTGGGAATTCCCGCTATTCGAATATATGTGAAACGGAAAAAGCATTGGTTCCGTTGAAAAGAAGAAAAATTCTTTAACTTTAGCGTTTAAATTGAATTTGGGTCTAGTACAAAATGAAAACACCCATTCCAGCCATAATAACCTCTTAGAAATATGTTAGGACAAAACACGGTTGTGAAGTTTGTCCCAAAAAAACCCGTGTACATATATAAATCCAATAAGAAATTTTTAATGCGGAACATGTGTTAGTAATTACACTGTTAAATTGAAATTTTTGCGAAATAACTATATTATAATAGAAAGAGACGAAAATAGGCGAGACATTTTTTTCGTATTCGATTTATTTTGCAAAAATGGTAGCAAGAGAAATAGTAAATAATATTCTTGGGAAAACAAAATAAAACACATTGTCATTTAATTGAGGTCAATAAATTAATTAACTAAACATTATTTAATATATAGATTTATTTTTTTAAATTAACTAAAAATGAAACATGAAAAAGTGAACAAAATGAATTCTTGTAAGAATACAAAGTTTAACTCAGAACAGGAGCTGATGTGCTTGGATTTCATTGATAAAAAAATATTAAAGAAAATAATTCATCTGTCAGAAAAGTCAATTACGATGAAATGATAGCTTTAGGATAACAGTCAAGGTAGCTTTCCAAACGGTAGTAGTGATATTATTTTAGATCTCGTAATTGAAATCGATTTTTATAGTTTGAGTAGTTTTAATTTAGATAAATTCTGGATATCCTCGAGTTTGTCGGAAAATTTCACTATGTCCACATGTTAGCTTTAGGTTAGCACAATCAAATAAATCAAGAGCCATTTCCATATCTAGGGGAGAGGCATCAGTTTTCGTTCCCGACAAACTCTACGA
This sequence comes from Nephrotoma flavescens, assembly GCA_932526605.1. Classification (NCBI taxonomy): domain Eukaryota; kingdom Metazoa; phylum Arthropoda; class Insecta; order Diptera; family Tipulidae; genus Nephrotoma; species Nephrotoma flavescens. The sequence continues at coordinate 73,631,405 of OW052221.1, forward strand.
TATTCAGAATTTATCCAAATTAAAACAACTCAAACCAATAAAATCGATTACATTTGCGAGAGCGAAAAATGACACCTATCCCCCCCTAGATATGGAAATGGCTCTTGATTTATTTGATTGTGTCAACCTCAAGTTAACATTTGGACATAGTGAAATTTTCCGGCAAACTAATTGTGTAATTTCAAAGTGGCTTTGTACACAAATTTTGTATACCCGGCATTTAGATATATTGTAATATTATCTTCTGCAAACTACTTACAAATGGAAATGATTTTCCGGGGTATTATGGAGAATGTAAAATAATTTTTTTGAGTTTTTTTCTGTTTTCACTCAAAATTCTTAAAAGAATTTTTTTAACAGTGTATATACTAATACATGTTTATTTTTGTTATTTGGGACATACTTCACTGCCATGGACAAAACCCATTAATGCTATATTGTGGTATACAACTTACGAATATTACACCCAGTGCTCCCCTATATTTTCCGGAAAATTCATATTTTTTAATTGGATTGGGTCGAGTACAAAGTGAAAACACCCATTAATAACTTCTTAACCATAATAACTTCTTAGAAATATGTTAGGACAAGGCACTTTTAATGGTATATTGCTAAATAATTTTTCTTCTTTTCAACGGAACCAATACTTTTCCCGTGTCACGTATATTCAAATAGCGGGAATTACCACGATCAGTGGGTCATCATACTCGTTCGGTAGATAGTCATAGGAGTCTAGAACCCAGATAAATCAATAAATTGGCGGACCTTTTAAACGCTAAGGCTACAGAATTTTTTCTTCTTTTCAACGGAACCAATACTTTTCCCGTGTCACGTATATTCGAATAGCGGGAATTCCCACGGACTGGATACAATGAAAAATTTATGAAGTATGTAGTTCTTTATTCGCATAATTGTAGAGAAAATTTAGTTTCAAAATTTTTGATATTACATATTTAATTTAAAATGTAGTGTGTTTATCTTCTTGTTTTAAATTAAACTGATAATATAATTTAATAATAATTTACACTGTTAAATTACCTTTAGAAAAAAATTTTGTTTTTAAGACAGTTTAGGACAAACTTCACGTGATTATATACTCGTATGAAGTTTGTCCTAAATTTGTCCTAAAATTTGTTGTTGCTTTAGGACAATTTAGGACAAACTTCACACGAATGTCACTATTACTGTTAATAGTTGCCTGGCTCCTTTTGTCCATACAATCAACCAATTTTTCTGCATACTGTGGTGACAAATTTTTCCAAATCTAGGTGCATGAGATGGCGAATCCAATGTTATGATGCTCTTTTTGAGTTTAAATTTCGAACAGAGTAGGTTATGGTGTTTTGGATCGTTGTCTTTTTGCAAGATCCAATTAGAGTTCCCCGCTCCACACCATTTCAGGATAGATGGTAACAAACCTCGTGAATACATTTTATTCATGAAAAGTGCGTTTAGGTTCCGTGTAGAAATCTTGCTTGGTGAAGCAACCCCATACATAGAGCTAGGGCGGGTGCTTCACAGATCGGACGCTCCTTTTTTTGCTTAGTTCGCCAAACGCCTTTTAACATTAAAACCCCAAAAGGATGACTCATTGATAAACACAATATTCGTAAAATGTGTTGCTAGTGGTTTGACCAAAGTATTTCCATTTGCGTGTTTTTTTGCCATGTTCTTTCGTATAGTTGTTTTTGGGAAAATAGTACTCTTTTTCGCCAATTTTCCCGCAGCTGCATCCAGCGTAAACGAAGAATTTTCATCAAATAACTGTATGATGGCCTCATCCTCCTTTTTTGTAGTGGTTCGGATTTTTCCTCTATCTGGCAAATCGTCAACATTTTTATAAATTGAATAATTTGTAATCCTCTTCTGTATAAATGTTTTCGACTTTTTTTATATAATTAGCTGCACTTGCAATCGACATTTTTGGTCCTTTTTTAGGGAAAACACCGCTTCAAATCAATTTCTTTCATATTCAGCGCCCAAGAGGAATCAATAGACAACCGATGTAAGCCCCGCCCATATTTGTTCCTATATTTGTAAGTACAGTTATGCCGTACACGCTCTTGTTGAACATACTGTAGGTATGTCGTATGGAAATACTATTTTAAAATAAATTTTGGAACAATTTCTGGAGTATGGCCGCATGGCATAGAACCCGGCTAGTTTTTATTCGACTATGTTGGGACTGGGTTTGTTGAATGGAAATGCGATTCTAAAATGATTTGCGGAAAAAGTTTTGGAATATGGCCACTTGGGATGAAATTCGGCGATTGTAGTGGGTGGTTTTTCAGTAAACGATTTTTTAAAGGCGTTGTGGAATACACACACCAGAGACAGAAGTAGAAGTTGAGAAACTTTCTATATTTGAGCTTCTGGACTTAAGATGTCGCAGTAATAGCCTACATATACAGTATTTGTTAAATTCAAAAAACGATTAGGGCGACACCTTTAATCATAAATTTAAATAAGTAAAATTCTGCGGGTGACTTGGTTGTGAATTCGGCCTTCCTTTAATGATTACAGTTTCAGAAATTTTGTATTTTTTGAATACCATATAGTTATGGTTAAATTTTTATGGTATGCACTTAGTTTTGCAATTATGAAGGATTTGTCCGATCCTGTGTCGACCAGGAATTTTATTGGTTTGTTATGACCTTTAAGTCTCGTTTCCGAGGCATTCGGTCGAAAATTCTGGTCATCAACTTCCTCTGGTAATGGAATTCTTCTGGGATCTGGGTCATAAGGAGATGTTAGGGTGGTATGGCCATTATTTTGTGCAAAAACTTGAACAGAATGTTGGCATTCCTTTACAGAATTAGGGTTCTATTTTTCTATATTTTAGAGTTTTTTAGCTGGACCAGTTTGCTGGAATTTATATCGATTGGGATTCTGATTAGCGTACTTTAATCTATTTGGGTTAATTGTAAATTGTTTGTACTGGTTTTGATTCGATCTTGTGTCCATGGGTGTTATTTTTTGTGGTCTCAGCTTTAAAATTGGAAGATTTCTAAAATGTTGTTGGGAATTGTCTCCGATTTGTGGCCTATTGTTTGGGTTAGATTGATACGGTTATTGGCCATAGTATGCGGCTGCTCTTATAAGATTGGAATACCTTATATTGAGCTGAATTTGGAATATTAGAGGTTTTGACTGAAAATTCTTCGAAGGTGATTGATGGCGGTGTTTTATATACTGGGTGGCCCACAAATTTGTTTATGTTGGTTTTGCAAAATAATATTTTTGCCCCCTTTATTAATAAGTAAGTCACAATTCTGATTTATTGGGGGGTGAAACCCAGGGGTTAGTCCGATAATTTATTAAACCTATTTAAAATACTAATTTTAATTTGGTACGTTTACTAGAGCAAGTAGCCTCGTTTTTTGGAGCCTTCGTTCAACGAGAGGGTTATCTATATATATAGGAGTTTTCGTGTTCCTGGAGCCTTATTTTGTGTTTGGCGGTATGCTTTTTTATTTCATCTTTGAAGTATTTCATCTGTAAGTTCCGGTGAAGGTCTTCATTACGGATCTACGGAGAACCTTGTTTTGAAACGTTTGTATCATTTTGGCGTTTGTTTGCTTAGTACATCTCCAGAGTTGAATACCGTAGGTCAATATCGGCTTTAGTATTTGCCGATATAGCAGCAGCTTGTTGTGAATTGTAAGCTCAGAGCCTCTACTAATGAGCCAATACATTTTTCTGAACTAAATGTTACCTTCTTCTTTTTTATTTTTGACATGCTCTCTCCACTTGAGCTAGACATCGAGGGACATGCCAAGATATTTAGCTTTGTTTGCATTTGGCAATTTCTATTGGTAGATGGGAAGGCTTTTGATATGTAAAGTTAATATGCGTGAATTTCGTCTCATTAACCTTGATTCTCCAGCGCTTAGTCCAGTTACAAACCGCATTGGCAATCTTGTGGAATTTGCTCGTTGCATTAGCGATATTACCTCCAATCGCCATGCTTGCTGTGTCACTGCTTGTATATAATAAATGCATGATTGGTCTTAAGACAGTCCCCTGTGGGACACCGGCAGAGATTTTCTGAAGCTCGGAGTATTCATCCTCATATTTCACACGAAAATCTCTATTGGTTTAATAAGATCTTAGTATGGCATAGAATTCCAGTCCACTATGCCAGACTTTATCAAATGCTTGGGCGACGTCCAGAAATATGCTGGAGTATACTTTTTTACGTTCTAACGTTCTTTTAATAATATTTGTGATTCTATGCACCTGTTTAATTGTGGAATGCTTTATTCTGAATCCAAATTGATGTGGACGAATTAGTTGACGGTCTTCATTAATTGGTTTAAGTCTTTTTAGAAATAATTTTTCAAAGAGTTTTGACATAATTGGCAGCAATGAAATTGGTCTGTATGATTTTCTATCGTTAGGTGTTTTATTAGGTTTTGCTATCATAATTACCTCTGCTACTTTTCATTGGCACGGAACGTTTTTTAACCGAAAGCTTGCATTGTTTATGTATAATGGCTTACGAAACCCTTTATCTTGTAGAGCCTTGATTATTTGGCAAGTATTGAAGTCATACCCTGGGGCTCTTTTAATATTCATGTTGTTTTTTACTTCTTCTTTTAATTCTTTGAGAGTAACTAGGCGTATATCAAAATCATCTAGCTTGTGGATTGACATTATAGTTTCATTGGCCGTTTGTCTTGGTGGTGGTTGGAAGGTATCCTAGAGATACTCCGCAAACAGATCAACCTTCTCGGTAGGACCTCTTCTCCAGGTTTCATCCTCCTTTTTAAGTGGAAGCACTTGCGTTTTGGGTCTTTTGAGTCCCTTTGTCGCCTTCCACAGTGAATAATCAGGGGCGGAATCATGAAATACGACCGGAAAGTTTAAACGGATTTAAAAATATTTTCAAATCTTTTAGATTAAAAGTATTCAAATTTACTATGATGGATGTAGACTGATGTATAAACGCAACTTCTATAATATTTGAAGAGTAATGGCTAACCTCCTACAAGATTTTCGAAATTCTATTTTTACCGGTACAACATTTCCGTTTAAAACTGCTCGATTATGAAATAAGCTATAACCAGCGAGTCTGTAAGAGTCAGTAACGAAACCTTACAAAATTTAACGAGAACGTTTTATTACAGAATATTTGATAGTTTGACCAGCGAATCTGTAACACTATTATTATTGTCAATTGAATTTTTAAATGTCAATCTGCAAAATTACAAATTAACCACACCACAATTTTCGTCAAAATTGAATTTTTTGAGAAAATTGAACAGCTTCTTACCCTATTTAAAGAACAAGGGGGCAACAATTAAAAAACGGTCTTGCGTGGTAAGAAAAATAAATTGCGAAAGAGACAGTTTACTATGTATGTAACATGTATGTAGATTAATATGTATGTAACTACGAGTATTTAGAGGTATAATTATGTACATAATTTATTTTAGGTAACGATTTTAGAAATGTAGAATTGTCAACAGCAATTTTTTATTCACACTCGCGTGACATGTGAGGTTTTCATTCAACAAGCTGATGGACCTTGTGCGGCCACAAATGTTGGTGAACAAACGGAACCTATTGAGCTGAAAAGAGCTGATGAAAAATGTACATAAAATATTATTTAAATTATTAAAGTATAAATAAATATTTGTACACATAAATTACAAAAATGTAACACATATAAACATACCGCCATTTCAACTATACAATTCTGACGTTTCCTTCAGTTTGGGCGATAATTTTCGCTCTTGTTACATATTGCTAAGTGACAATTCAAATTTGACGAAACTGAACGTGAAGTACTTTGAGTTTCGCTGGTCAGCAATGTCAATAAACATATATTTATCCGATATCGCCTTACTTAAATTTCTTACAGACTCGCTGGTTATAGCTATAGTTGTCGAATACAATTTTTAGGTTAAACTTTCATTTATTTATGTTTTCATACAAAATATCTACGCTAACTTTGACCATTTTTCGAAATTTTTTGTGTTTGTCCATTGAAATATTTTCTAACAATTCATTTTTCTGGGCTGGGATGTTTTAACATCACCGTGTTTCGATAATTTATCGAAGTTTATTTCTCGTTTCTGTAGAATAAAATTTATCTCTGTTTCAATTTTTATATTATTTACCAGCCTACTAGATTACAACATTGTGATGTTTCTACTGTGTTTCTATCACCAAATAAATATTTTTCGATTGTAGAACGAAAATAAGTGAAATAGATATTGTTCAAATATATTCTAGTAGGTTGTGACAGCAATAGAGAAGAAATAATTGATAAACGAAACAGAAGTCAAATTAATTCTAGGTGAAAGAGACGTAGACTTCGATAAAATATCAAAAAATAATGATGTTAGAACATCCCAGCCCTGCTGGTTGGATTTCATGATCTTACCCCCTTATACATCAAAATAATTATTTATTTCCGGAATTTTTACAATTTTGAAATACAAAAGACTTCAATGCCATGTCATAAAATGAAACGGCGACGAACGTGGGGCGATAAAAATGAATTTCGAAAATCTTGTAGGAGGTTAGCCATTGCTCTTAAAACATTATAGAAGTTGCATTTATACATCAGTCTGCATCCATCATAGTAAATTTGAATACTTTTAATCTAAAAAATTTGAAAATATTTTTAAATCCGTTAAAATGTTTCCGGTCGTATTTCATGATTCCACCCTAGATTTTTTTCATCGGTTAGGCTAACTAGAATGGTTGATTGGTGCATTTTTAACTTTTTTAAGAAGAGATTTGAGACTGTTACCTAGCAAATAACTAAAACACCGGAGAACAAAACAATTCTTAACAATTTAGGTACCAATCTCATCATCGATTATAATCGGTGATGTTAATAAACACAACTAAGACCGTCTGATAGAGTGCATAATTCAACGCCGACCTACCGTCCATGTCAATGTACATTTTGACATGGAGCTTGCAATGTGCAGGTGGTATACTGTAGCTGTGTGAGTAGGTGAATGGGTTAATGATGTGGCGTGAATGCATGGTATCACAAATCACAATGGGCCAAAATTGGCCTAAGTGTCAACCACTGAAACCTAAGTAACCTAACCTAGGTACCAATCTCAAATCTCTTCTTAAAAAAACATATACAAAAATAAAAATTAAAAGCATTTTGATAATAACTAAATGATGAGACACTCACAAATCTGAGCTCTTTTGAGTGCGTTCTGCATCACTTCCTTCCAGTTTCACTGCTTATCCCCAAAATTTCAGCACGAATATTTTCTTAAAGGTGTTCTAAAGTTTGTGGTTTATTTACGTAAAGTTTTTCTTTCATATACCTCCAGAGAAAGATGTCCGGAGCCGTGAGATCTGGCGATCCTAGCGGCCTTCTCAAATTACCACTTTTTGTTATTAAGCAAGTTTTAAAATATTCCCTGAGCAGGTTAATTGTAACTCTCGCGTGTGTACAATAAGTATAGTCGGCTGGAGAGAGTTCTCGTACCAGTTGAATCTTGTAAGGATATAAGCTCTTGCTTCAAATTCACTGTAGCGATGTCCGTGAAATTCCCAACAGGCAAAACGCGGACGAGTAAAGATTTCTGAAAACTAAATTTATTAAATTTTCTATTCTAAATCTATTTTACCTCTACCAATCTCCTTTGTATTCATATAATTTCACTGTTACGTAAATTTTAACACTTTAATTATATAGGACTCAAATTTTTTTCATAAACTTCACGGTTTCATCATACATCGTGGAGAAATGCGAATGTTAAAATGATGATGATCACGTATGTAGATCACTTTAGGGTTGCTCCGCATATTTCATGATGATGTCTGGTTGTCAATAGAACTTTTATATCGCATAACAGGCATTACCTTCCGGATGATACCTCCCTGACAACATCCCTGCCATTACTCCTCAGGCAATTACTGGCTCCCTTCCCCCGGTCCATTAATTTCCTAGCTATTACCACCTCGGGAATTACTCTACCCCTCCGAAATTACCCCCTCCGTTCATTACCCGCAGTCATTATACCTCGTCATTACCAACGGTCATTTTTGTTCCGTCATGCCCTCCCGTTTATTTAAGCCATTCTGAATAATTTCGATGAATTGTATCTTGGCACAATTTGTTTCCGCATATTTTTTCGGGCCTCAAAGAGATTTCCTATGGAGATTTAATCATTTATTGGAATAAAATTATTTCGTTATTAAGCAAATTTTGAAGCGGATTATTGTCATGCGGCGCATAATTTATTTGAAACAATTTCAATTGCGATTATTCAGGGAACTGATGAAGTGGTTGGTCCCCAGTACCAAATTATATAAAAACACGAATATTATTGGGAAAAATTAGATGTTTACGGGATCGTCTGATATCATTCCATGGTTACGTGGCTTTTGAAGTCAATTCCCACTAGAAGCATGATGATTTACAATAAAAATATTAAAAATCAGTGTAGATTCCAGACAATTCACATACATTCTCTCAAAAAAGTAACGGTAAAAACTTGTTTTGTCACTAAGTCGGCACAACTGTCCACCGGTGTGAAGTTTTTGGACAAAAGTTTTTGGACAAAAATTTACGCGAGTGTTCTTTGTGAAGTTTTTGGACACTTTTTTATTTCTTGGACAAAATTTTTTGTAAGTGTGCAATTTTAACAGTGTATTTATTTTATATTAAAATCGAAACAATATTGATAATAAATATTGATAAAACAAAAGAAATTGTTTAACATTAAAAAATCTAAAATTCTCATTATTATAAATTTTTCAATAAATCACGTACCATACTGTATAAAATGATACACCAAATAACAAAAATCTCAGAGATTGGCTCGCATAGTGACTATATACGTTCGAAAGGGGATACGTTTAGCTATTTAAATCAGTTAGCCCCATCTCGAAATGATGAACTAGGCTCATGTATTGAATTTTTAAAGATTTACCAATATAGCGAGTCTGCGTGTCCACGGATGTTCTACTGCTCTAGGCCGAATAGCAAAAATCTCAGAGATTGGCTCGCATAGTGACTATATACGTTCGAAAGGGGATACTTTTAGCTATTTAAATCAGTTAGCCCCATCTCGAAATGATGAACTAGGCTCATGTATTGAATTTTTAAAGATTTACCAATATAGCGAGTCTGCGTGTCCACGGATGTTCTACTGCTCTAGGCCGAATAGCAAAACTCTCAGAGATTGGCTCGCATAGTGACTATATACGTTCGAAAGGGGATACTTTTAGCTATTTAAATCAGTTAGCCCCATCTCGAAATGATGAACTAGGCTCATGTATTGAATTTTTAAAGTTTTACCAATATAGCGAGTCTGCGTGTCCACGGATGTTCTACTGCTCTAGACCTAATAGCAAAAATCTCAGAGATTGGCTCGCATAGTGACTATATACGTTCGAAAGGGGATACTTTGAGCTATTTAAATCAGTTAGCCCCATCTCGAAATAATGAACTAGGCTCATGTATTGAATTTTTAAAGTTTTACCAGTATAGCGAGTCTGCGTGTCCACGGATGTTCTACTGCTCTAAGCCAAATAGCAAAAATCTCAGAGATTGGCTCGCATAGTGACTATATACGTTCAAAAGGGGATACTTTGAGCTATTTAAATCAGTTAGCCCCATCTCGAAATAATGAACTAGGCTCATGTATTGAATTTTTAAAGTTGCCAATCTCTGAGATTTCTGCTATTTGGCTTAGAGAAGTAGAACATCCGTGGACACGCAGACTCGCTATATTGGTAAATCTTTAAAAATTCAATACATGAGCCTAGTTCATCATTTCGAGATGGGGCTAACTGATTTAAATAGCTAAAAGTATCCCTTTTCGAACGTATTTAGTCACTATGCGAGCCAATCTCTGAGATTTTTTCTATTTGGCTTAGAGCAGTAGAACATCCGTGGACACGTAGACTCGCTATATTGGTAAAACTTTAAAAATTCAATACATGAGCCTAGTTCATCATTTCGAGATGGGGCTAACTGATTTAAATAGCTCAAAGTATCCCCTTTCGAACGTATATAGTCACTATGCGAGCCAATCTCTGAGATTTTTGCTATTTGGCTTAGAGCAGTAGAACATCCGTGGACACGCAGACTCGCTATATTGGTAAAACTTTAAAAATTCAATACATGAGCCTAGTTCATTAATAATGAGAATTTTAGATTTTTTAATGTTAAACAGTTTCTTTTGTTTTATCAATATTTATTATCAATATTGTTTCGATTTTAATATAAAATAAATACACTGTTAAAATTGCACACTTACAAAAAATTTTGTCCAAGAAATAAAAAAGTGTCCAAAAACTTCACAAAGAACACTCGCGTAAATTTTTGTCCAAAAACTTTTGTCCAAAAACTTCACACCGGTCAACTGTCCTCCATCTTGGACGTGAAGCTTAAAGTGTGTTTTACGATTTTCGTGAGTAAAAATTATTTATGAGTTTTATGAGTAAAAATATCGAACAAAGAAAAGAGAGTGAGAAAGAGAAAAAGTCATCCGGACCCATATCAGGTAAATACGATGGTTGTTAAATGATATTTGTTGAGTTTTTGGCCAGAAATTCGCTCACAATGATAGCCTTGTGAGATGGTCCGTTGTCGTGGTCCATAAATCCATAAGTTTTCTTTCCACAAACCTGTTCTTTTTCAACGAATTTGCTCTCTCAAACACCGCACAACGCTCAGGTAATATTTTTTATTTACCGTGAGGTCTTATGGTAAGAATTCTGTGTGCACAACACAGCGATAATCAAAGAAACCAGTCAACATAACCTTGACTTTTGTCGACTTCGACGTGGTTTTTTCGGTTTCGGCTCAGTTGGAGGGCACCATTCCGAAGCTTGTTAACTTGTTTGCATGTCAAACTCGTAAACCCATGTCTCATAGGGATAATTGGCCGGTGGGTGATGGCGTTGGGTTATTGTCCGATAAGGGTATACTCCGATGGGGGGGGGAAGGTAATATCCTGCTACGATAATATCCATTTTGTTTGCTCGCCCAAGGGGTATACTCCTCTTGTTGACAACCTCTGGTTCTGTTCCTGACGCGGTGGTTCAACTTTTTGGTTTAAATACGCCAATACTTAATCGTATTCAACCAACAATACCAGATCCTGTTCTCATATTGATAAAATACGAGTATGTTTTTGTATAAATCGGTTCTTCTATTTTTGTTTTGATTTCCGCCCACACATCTGTTTCAATAGTTTGCTTGTCGTTAAATGGTCCAAACAGTTGTAAAATTTTGTTAATTATTGATTTTAATTTTAGTTTGTCCACTTTATTTAGATGGTTGTCCCTAACTTCAATGTTGTGGACTTGTGTTGTAATGTTCTTCTCCTTCAGTGAAATTTCGACGCCTGGATACCTTTCAAGGTATCATCTCCAATTATCTGTATCATATCTCCTCTCGGCATCATCTCCAAAGAATCGACTGGAATGCCATTTCCAAATCTTTTAAAAACTGTTGCGGTTAATTTAAGCCAGCTGATTTGACGGTGGACGATTTCTCCATGGACTGAGTACCTTTAACGATATCCTTTTTTACGAAGTTTATATTCGTGCGAGTTAAGAAATCGATTATTGGTGAATCGAAAAAAAATTATTTTTATTTATTTATTAAACAAAATTTACATTTATTACTTATGTTTACAAAACTATATATTAGAGTGTTTATAACTGATCTCTTCAGAGTCAGAACCCTAATTGATTATTCATTCGTTATGATTTTCTTACATTATTTCTTAGTCACATGTATTCTACATGTGCTCAGGTGTCTTATTCTATTTTACAAAAAATTAACTTTATATGCACATTTTTCTTTTCCATTTTTTATGTGAAAATATAATTTGATATTTTCACACTTAATATAAAATTGTTTTGTGTGCATTTTTATTTGTGTTACTTTCAATATCCAGGGGTGTAACTCTCCCTTCGTTAGATTCAGAACTCTCCTGAGTTCTGCTTACAAATTTAAATTCTGTTTCTTTAATTCTAAATTCTTTTTGTTTAATTTTAAATTGTTTTTGTTTATAAAAAATATAACATAGGAGTATTATTATTATTAAAATTACTATAATGATTATGATTCCTCCTGAATATTGAATAACTTTGTCATTTTTTAAAAGATTAATTTCATCTATGTTTTTATTTGTTTCTAATATAATTTCCTTAAAAGTAAATGTATTATTTATTGGCTTATAATCTAAATTTGGAATTACAAAATTGTTTTTTTTCTCCTTAATGCTATTTGAAAATAACTTATTATCTATGTTTATAGTACAATTATAAAATTTAATGAAATGGTTTCCTTTTAATACAAATTTTCTTTCATCAATATTTGATTTTAAAGTTATGTTATTGGCAAGTTGAACTATTATCATGTTATCATTAATATGGTAAATTTCATTATTACAGTTTTTTATTTCACAATTCTTATTTAATATGCAATGTTTTAATTCCGATAACTGATAAATATCCTTATTATTGTCAAATTTATAATAGTGATTATTGATTTCAAGAGTTTCGATAATTTCAGAATTTATAATTTTACAATCTTTTTCATTTGACAAGGGAATTATCGATTTTTTATTTATTCTTGTCATTTTATAAGGGATCTTGATTAGAAATATTAGTTTATTAGTATCGGTTTTAGTAAATCCTACTCTTAAGTTTTTTAATTTGTTTATATCTATTTTATATTCTATGATTTCCTTATGGTTTAGTAAGGAGGGATGTATAATGTTTAGATTAGTAAATATTATCTTATCCTGTAAGTCGTTTATTAATCTATCTATTTCATGAATTTTCATTCTAAGATCTAATAGTATTAGTTTAGTTAGAGTTTGATTGTCCTTAATTGTTATGAGGTGTTGGATAGTCCGTCGGTCGTCTTCAATTGCATGATATAATTTGTAAATAGTATCGTTAAGATTATTGTTTATTTTGATTTGCTGATTTATATTGGATACAATATTTCCAGTATTACTGTCAATTGTCTCTAAATGTTCGTTAATTATCTGTCTGTCCTCGTCATCCATTGTACCTGAAATCCATTTACTTATGGTTCCTAAGAAATTAATCAATCCTCTTTTATGAATTGAGTGATGTCCTGTTTTTAATGTCAATAGTTTGGTTAATAAAAAGTCTCCTTCTTCTAGTAATTGTCGACAAGAAATTTCTGTAAGGTTCGATATGATTTCGTGTATTGAGTTTTTTAGTTCTAATATTGTTATTTCGATCGGCTCTAGATCTATGATGTGTAAAGAGTAATTGTATGTCTTTGGTATTAGTTTTTCGTATTCCTTAATTATGGTGTACCCGTTATCCGTCTCGATTTTCTCGACTGAGAGTTGAGCATGTGTCGGTATCGTTGTCATCAGTGTTATCAGTATTATTAATGCGGTTGTAATCTGCGAATTTTAAAGGTCGTTTTATATTAATAGGGTGTATATTTATTAAATTGTGTCTTCGAAATTTTGGTTGGTCTTTGTGTCTTAAAGCTTTGTAGTTCTTAATGTAACCTTGTTCTCTAAGTTCTTGGTAATCTTCCCTATTTCTGTTATATCTGTTTAATCTTTTGCTTTGTGCAAGGATTAGGTTATTATAGATTTCTTCCTTGTTTGGTATACCTTCTTCTGCTTTTGATGGGGTGCATTTTATTGTGCTATGGTACTGGTTATTGTACGTTTTAACTGCTTCTAACATTTGAATTCGTATTGGGTTCATTTGCTCTAGATTTAATATTCTGAGTTTTTCCGTTAAGGAATTATTTAAACGTTCAACGTCAGCATTGCCAGTATGGCTATTAGGTTTGGCTAAATGTAAGTCTACATTTTCCTGATCTAGGAATTCTTTAATATTCACATGTTTGAATTCGTTATCAGCTATAATCTTTAACGGTTTTTTATGATTAAAATACATTCTAAGTTTTTCGATGAGTTCAACATATGTCCTATTTTCTAAGGGATATGCTGTAGTGAATTTGGTAAACTTATCATATATATATATATATATATATATATATATATATATATATATATATATATATATATATATATATATATATATAATATATATATATATATATATATATATATATATATATATATATATTATAAAACTGGTAAAATAATAAAACAAAACATAGACTATTTTTAAATTATTTCATTTATTATTAATCAATTTAACTTTTAAACTTAATACATTTCTATTAAAAATAACAGTAAATGTTCATTTCATTTAAAAGCAATTAACGACTAAATCATTTTTAAATTTTAATAAATTATACGTATTCCTGTTTTCTAATTATTCAAATAAAACCGATGTATATATGTCGGTTTTTTGACAAACAAAAGGCAGTTGAGGATCAAATGTTACAGTGTCCATAGTTTGGCAACATAAAAATATGCCATATGTTTGTTAATATGTTTGGACAATATGTTGTATTTAATGTTATTATTTTATTTAAATGGAATTGAAAAATTTCAAAATTTTGTTTTAATATTTTTAACATATTTTTTCGTGACACAGAATTTTCGTTATAAACATTTATAATTAATTTTAGGATATCATGCTTTATTCCGAAAACATCGTCCTTGAAATTAAACGGGACAACAATGTTACTTTCATTAATCAATTCATTGTTAGTTAATTCATCCACGCAAGCAGTAGGTAATTCAATTTCATTCTCAGGAACTGTTTGTTTTATATGATATCTAATTAAATGGGATTTTATTGAAAAACTGTACGAAAATTTCATACTACAATTCATAAATGGGGATTTGAATTCAAATAAAGTATGTCTCTTCAAATGATTGATATACATTTCAACTTCAAACAATTCAATTCTACAAATGTTACACCTTAACATGTTTTAAAATTATTTTAAAGAGTTAATTAAGGAATCTATATTCGGAAATGACTTTTTGGAAATATTCACTTTAAAAAATAGTTGTTCAATAAGAGCCCAAATATGTTGCGATTCTTCAGGGTAAGAAATATTTAATCCACAAAATATGTTAAAACAGGATCTGAATCCACCGACTATGTTTTCTGAATAAATCGTTTTTCCAGCAACAGAAATTGCTGTGGTTGGGTTAACTAAATTACCAAATAATAAAATTTTAGGTTGTCGAAAACTATCTTTTAATTTTTCAGCTTCGGCGTCAGTCTGCAATATATCAATATGAAACATTTGTCAACATATTATGTCAAAATATGAAACATTTTTTATCAAATTATATCATTTACCTCAAAGTATTGAATGAAGCTTTCTTGAGCCTCCAACTTGTTTGGTCTTCTTTTTCCAGTAATAAAATACGTTGGAGTAATATGAGGTAATAATAATAAGCTTATTACAATTTTTGATTGTACATCTGTAAAAATGGTAACAATAATTTATGAATGCCAAAAATTGGATCGAGCGTTAATTTCTTGTAGAAACTGAATTTATTTTGTTAAGTGTATTAGAATACTGAATTTTATTAGAGTTTTAAGTTTATTTAACTGAGTTAGATGTAATAAGTAATTTTAATATTTGTTTGTAAATAAAAAATAAAAATACATACTCGTACGTTCATCTTCGAGGATCCCCAAATACTTCTTAACCCCTGAACTTTT
The DNA here is from genome assembly GCA_932526605.1 of Nephrotoma flavescens. Classification (NCBI taxonomy): domain Eukaryota; kingdom Metazoa; phylum Arthropoda; class Insecta; order Diptera; family Tipulidae; genus Nephrotoma; species Nephrotoma flavescens. The sequence continues at coordinate 73,647,008 of OW052221.1, forward strand.
AAATTGTTTAGATTTTTCGATTATTTTATTAGCAATTATTCCCATTTGTTCGAAGGAAACGGGGTTTATGTCTGGATACCTTAACCGTGCATCAATTTCGATCTGAATTAAAAATTAAAATATAGAATTAATAAGATATTAAATTACTCTGGTGTGTACTCATTACCAATTCTAGTCCTCCAGGTTCCAACAAGCAAAGAAATTTTTGCAAATATTCATGTGTGCTAATATTAGAATTAAGCAACACGATACGTCTCGCATGTGTATTCTTCCACTGATCAACAACCTCGCACCATGGTTCTACGTGGCTTTCGAGAAATTCTATGCCATTGCTAATGCTCACGGAATCTTCGATTATTCGGGTTTCTGGTGTTATTTTCAATGGATTTTTACTTGATATTATTCGACGAGATATGATCCCAGCTTGTGACAGTGTATTTTTCTTATTATAATAGGCGTCAAACAGCTTTCCTCGTGCTGGTCGGCCTTTATCAGCAGGAAAGTAATACACACTTCTGCATTCGGATGTAAAAATATCTAAAATAATGTCCGCTAGAATGTTGAAATCTGATCTGTTCAATCTTTGGCAATGATAAAAAGGAATGTGCTATTAAGATGTTCATTATCATAGCATAAAATATTCATTGTCATAGCAACTGGCAACGGTTTATTAGAAATATGTAAAATATGTCTGTTATTTGGCGTGCCAAACGATACGACTACGGGAATTGGGCTGTAAGTTCATTTGGATTTTATACGTAAATCCAAATAATAGCTGCGTTTTTTTTAAACAATCGGGTAGAGTTCGCGATAGCTATTTCCAAATTTTTCCAATTTAAAATTAATTTTTTTTTTTTTTTTTTTAAATTAAATAATTTAGATTTTATAGAAGTCTATGTATAACCAAAAAAATCCATCATAAAAGTTGTATGGTTTTCTTGTAATATCGTTGTTCTGTATAGTTCTGAACTACTCCGTAATTATACAGAACTATACAGAACAACGATATTACAAGAAAACCATACAACTTTTATGATGGATTTTTTGATCATACTTTTGGTCAAATTATTTAATTTAAAAAAATTTAATTTTCAATTTTAAATAGAAAATTTGAAAATAGCTATCGCGAACTCTACTCGATTGTTTTAAAAAAAACGCAGCTAATAACAAAACATGCGGGGTTTATTATTATATTACTGCATTTACTTTTGAATACTTACACGGTTTCCGGATTTGTTTCTAAAATATTATATATAATAGTTTTTGCAATCTTGATTCTGTCACAATTTTCTAAAGATCCTGAATTTTTGTTGTATTTGGAAATTATTTCTGGTACAGATTTTGACAGCAAAGCACTGATTTCCTATATTTAAGAAGTAAATAAAAATTATTAAAAGAACACAAGTTTTACAGATATTTATATTACAGTATAGCTGTATTTGCTTTGTAATTGTTCGTTAGATCTATTAAAATCTAAAAATTCTATTTCACCAAGACATGAAATTGTCCTCGAAATTTTTGAAGATGGGGCGTTTAAATTATTTTCGTCATTGAAATTTGTTTCGGAATCGATAATATTATTCACTAATTTTGGGCCTGCATCTTCATCGCAAATAACCGTTATCGTGCAATTTTTCTTTATTTCTTCAAATTGACTTTGCGAAATGGATGGGGTGGACGCTTCGATAGTTTTAAAGGATTGTACATTATTTGACTCTGAATAGTGGTTTAAATCTACAATTTCATATTCTGGCGCTGGTTGTTCTCGTACTACCAATATCAAACCGTGTTGGTATCGTTTTATGTCGTTTATGAAAAATTCTGGTTTCACTTCGGCACCACTTTCGAGAGTAAATGTAAATTCAGTTTTAATTTTGAAGTAGGTCCGCACTATGTAAAAATAAGAAATATTTATTTCTAACAATTTCATGTCAATTAAAATTATTTGAAATACCCGCTTTATGAAATATTTCATACGAAAATTCACCTTTCCCGGAAACTGGTACTATTTCTATTTCCCTATTGTACATAACTTGAATTGCTTCAAATACTCCATTTCAATTATTGTTATTATATCTATGAATATGCACCACGCTCAAAATTTATACACGCTCAAGATCTCGTTTTCAAACATAATGTTTGTTCTATAATCTATACACTTTTCACTTGAAGCTAATATTTATTTTACTTATAGATCACTTTACTTTAAATTTTTTTTTTTACTGATCAACTAAATAAACTGTCTGCGAAATAAATGTCGCTCAAATTATATGTACACAATATATAATTTCAGGATTAATTAAAATTCCGAATCAAAATCAAGTAAATTCCACATTTAAAATATATATTATTTACCTTTATAAAATTAAAATTTTTTATAGCCAACACGCTTTGTGGTTAAGTATAAACTCATTTAATAATTTAGAAAACGAAATTAAACTTAACATTTTCACTTCGCGACGTTTGTAGTACATAAATAGCACTCACTTGCCCATCTGTTACACAAAACACTATTTTCACAAAGTTTTCTTTAATTTAATCCACTTTTTAAGTTTTTAGAACTTGCTGCAATACGTTTTGTTGAGAAAAAACCGAGTAACATTACGAACATGTGCTTCATCAAAAGATTTTTTTTTAGATTTACTAAAACGGTACTTTCCCTGAATACAAATAATATCTGTTCACAAAAAATAATACTTGGTTGTATCAAACATTGCATTTATGTAATGTTTCTGACAAACATTTAGAGTGTGAGAAAAACAAATTAATTGTTTCTGAAGACTATTTTCTAAGTTTTTATTTAAATGTTTCTTGGGAACATTTAAATAATTTGTTTCGAACAATAAATTATTTGAAGCTAACAATATTTTTCTTCAGTTGTTCTTTACAATTACATAATGATGGCTACCATCAATTAGCATTTACACCAAATATGAATCATATGCAGCGAACTATTTTTAGTTGATTCAAATATTCGATATTTAGCCCTAAACATTTTATAAACACTTTTTTTTTCAGTGTAGGAATGATTTTATCTGTTTTTGCGTTTCGGGTAATTTTAAATTTGTTATATCGATTACTTTCTTCGTGTTAGGTTTTACACCGTCGGTAGTTAGGGTATGACCTAGATAATCGGTTTCTTTAGAGAAGAAATGGCACTTGTCAATTTGGATTTTTAGATTTGATTCCCGTAATTTATTGAATATTTTATTAATATTTAATACGTGTTCTTCGATAGATGTACTAAATATGAGTATATCATCGAGATACACCACGCAAATTTTATTAATGAATTCTCTTAGAACGGAGTTCATTAATCGTTGGAAGGTAGCTGGGGCGTTTTTCAACCCAAAAGGTATTCGTATGTATTCGTAATGACCAAATGGAGTTGAGAATGCGGTTTTACTTTGATCTTCTGGACTTACCATTATTTGGTGAAAACCTTTTGCCAGATCCAATGTAGTAAAGTATTGGGCTCTTCCCAATTTGTCTAAAATACTTTCAATGTTGGGGATTGGGAACTTATCATCTATAGTGATTTCATTAATTTTTCTATAGTCTATGACGATTCGCCATTTTTTTATATTTGAATTGTCCATCTTTTTCGGAACAATCCATAAGGGTGAATTATATGGTGAATTCGACTCTCGGATTATGCCTTGTTTCAACATATCTTTAATTTGTCGTTCTATTTCTTTCTCGTGAATTTGGGGATATCTGTATATTTTGCAGTAAATCGGATTGTCATTTTTCAACTTTATTTTATGAGTTATCTCATGAGTAAAGGTCAAATTTTCACCTTCGAGATAAAATAAATCTTTATTTTTTTCGAGAATAACCTTCAGGTATTCCTTTTCCTCGACATTCAAATGAGTTTGGTTTACTTTGTTGATTATTTCCTCTTTGGGATTGGTTGTTGGTTCTAGATGGTTTACTTCGGTAAAACCACTAGGATATCCAACGTTAATAAATGGAATTGTAAATTTATTGAATATCTTAAGACATTCATTTTTTGTGTCAATAATCGCCTCGAATGGTTTCAAAAAATTTATGCCTATTATAGCATCGTATTTCTCGCTTTTTAGAGAGAATATCTTCCATTCTAGGGTACCATTTTTGATTAGTTCTTCGGGGATCGGAGTAATAATTTTTTCCGTCACATAATTTGATCCACCTAAAGAATTATATTTTATCGGTCTTTCAAGTTTCAATATTTGGTAATTTAAGACGTTTGGTTTAATGAGACTGGTATCCGAGCTAGTATCTAATAAACAATTGATAACAATTTGATCGAATGTAAGTTTAACTATCGGTAATTGACTAATTGAGGCGGTTCTATAAAATTTACCTCGGGATTAAGTTCTGGACTTCTAACAATATTATCAACCTCCATCGGTTCTACTGACCGTGTTTCATTTCTATTTTGGTTATTCCTATTAAATTGATTAGAATTATTCGAGTTGAATCTTAATTGTCTTGGATTAAATCTAAACTGTCCTTGTCTGTTAAAATTATTGTTATTAGTGGTATTGTGATGTTGAACATGTGACCCATTATTAAAATTATTAGTATTATTAGTATTATGATTTCTTTGTAAACTATTTGAATTGTTATGGTTAAAATTTGAGTTATATATTACGTTATAATCACTATTTTTTGAATTTTTCTGATTATTATGACTAAATTTTTTATTGGTGAAATTATTTTTACCATTTTTGTGTATTCTATATTCGAATTTGATTATATCGTCAGATAAATATATCTCTGATTTACATAAAAAATTATCAAGTTCAAAAAGTGATAGATTTAAATCAATTTGTAGTTGCGCTATAGGCACAAGTTTTGACTTTAAAATTTGCACTAATTCTTTATCTATTGAGTTATATGTAAAAATATCTTCATTGTCGTAATCGCATATTTCACTGCAATCACTTTTATATTTATTTAATTTATTAAAGAGATCTTTTAAGTTATGTACCTTAGTTTCCTTTGCCTTGAATAGTAATTGGTGAATTGTTTCCTTGGGTCGAAATTTCAGTTTCAAATGCTGCATTACGTTATACCAATTTCTCATATGATCTGGGATTTCCATGATTGTACTTCTCGCCATACCAATTATTTTACTGTTAATGACTCGTTTAAGACAGTAGCACTTGAGTTCAATGTCGCCACATAAATTTTCACAATCACTCACTGCATTTAAGAATGATTTTAATTTATAATGATCTTCGCCGGAAAATGGCGTAATATCATTAAAGTTTCGAATTATTTGATTTGGTGTTAAATCGAATTTTAAAGATTTCACTTCACTTAAAATTTTTTCTTGTTCACTTATTTTTTGGTTCAATGTGTTTACTTGATCTAGTAATCGTTTTTGGATCTGCTGTTGTGCAGTTAATTCATTTTTTAGGTCTTCCATTGTCTATGATTACCACGTCACAATATAAATTTTATAAGTTTTATTATAAAAATTTTCTGGTTTTATTAACACTAAATTATTGTTATCTACGATTTACTTTTAAACACTTAAATATTACTTATTAACACTAAATTATTACTGTATATAATTTATTGATTTACTTGGTCTAAAAGACGTACGATTTTACACTTTCGCGAATTTTGTTTCTACGAGCTCACTAATTTTTAATGTGTCTCTTCGTTACTGTTCACTCAAGTTCAAAAAAAAATTTTTTGGTTTGATCACTGGATTTCCTTCTTCAGAAGAAAACCCTACCAACTGCGCCAGTTAAGAATTCGATTATTGGTGAATCGAAAAAAAATTATTTTTATTTATTTATTAAACAAAATTTACATTTATTACTTATGTTTACAAAACTATATATTAGAGTGTTTATAACTGATCTCTTCAGAGTCAGAACCCTAATTGATTATTCATTCGTTATGATTTTCTTACATTATTTCTTAGTCACATGTATTCTACATGTGCTCAGGTGTCTTATTCTATTTTACAAAAAATTAACTTTATATGCACATTTTTCTTTTCCATTTTTTATGTGAAAATATAATTTGATATTTTCACACTTAATATAAAATTGTTTTGTGTGCATTTTTATTTGTGTTACTTTCAATATCCAGGGTGTAACTTGCGCGTGTCTACGAGGTAATTTAATATTCTTTTGTTGCTTCAATGGTATTCTAGTTGAGGTAGTCTAGAGAGGCGTTCTCTATAAAATTTATTCCGTAGTTTTCAACTGAGGCTTCTTTGTCTTCGTAATTCTGATGTTGTTTTCAAATTAATCTTCATCTTGCGTACCTTTATTGTAATTTTCAGTTTTTATTTTATTTATTATTAGTGATAGCTCGTGGTTTACGCCTACATAGAATTCATTAAAACGCTTCTACTTACCCTCTATGCATGATTTGAATATGTGAAAAAATTCATTTAACCAGTGCTGTACATGATAAGGTTGCAAAAGTCCTTGAAGTGAGCTGCCATTGTATGAAACTAGAATAGAGGGCACGTCAAACACTAGAAAAACAATTTTCTCCAGATGTTTAATGAGAGATATCGTCTCCACTTTTCTCACCAAACGAACGCAAAATGAATTTTTTGAAAGCATCAATGATTACAAGTGTGTACTTGTTTCCGACCTTAGGCCGACGGTACGACATCATGTAATCGATGGCAATTATTTCCCATGATCGAGTTGGAATGCGGCGTGGCTCTCCCATGGGCGTCCTCCGAAGTCCGGATTGACAAGAATTGGAGCGGACACAAGAAAAATCTTCAAACGGGTGAATACAATTTAAGCGGCGGAGGGCCATTCAAACTTCTTACTGACAGCTTTTCTTAAAAGGTTGGTGACTGGTGTCATAACTGTAGAGAAATTTGGGATAAACCGTCTGTACCAATCAGCCACCCCAATGAGTCTCAGGATGCCTTTAATAGATTTGAATGTTGCAAAGTTTAGGATGTATCCGAGTTATCTGATTTCAGTGAGAACAAATCGGGATTTCTGTAAGCTAATCGTAAGATTTCAGACTGGCCTCTGAAACTACTTGAAATGTATGAAACGATTTTACACAAATTTCACAATTATTTTTGAAGAAATATCTACGTCATAAATCATCCACCTTCTGTCCTCATTATATCATATTATAGTGCTCAATATGATAAGATACTATGCGGTGTCGCGAATTTGTTTCTTCTAAAACTTTACGCAATTTCAAAAGTTTTGATCTCAAGCATTAATCATGTTAAGTAGAAAATTTTTATTGTTGTTTTCTAACAATGAAAAACACAATTCACGCGCGGTGATTGAGTATTTTTTTTTTCTAAATATAGGGAAAAGTTCTGCAGTAAAAATCGCGATTCATATAATCTCGATGGCGTCGTCTGACTTGAAAATTTGTAAAACCAACCAGCAAAATATAAATTTCCAACAATATCTACTACCATAATCCATACGCAAAAATGTTTTCTAAAACTTCATAAAGCGACACAAGTATTTTATAAAATCGGCGGCGATTTAACCAAAAATATATAATTTTCCACCTCTCCGAAATATACTTTGATAGTGTGTGATGAAAGAATAAAGTGAAAGTGATAATATTCCAAAAAACAAGATGTTACAATTAAAACCATAACGCCATAAATTTTTATATTAAATTTCTGTTCAGATGAGAATTCAGGAATTTTATTAGCTCGCGAGACGAGGTGGCTTTTTTCGGGTCTATCGCCCTTAAATAAAATTTTACGTTAAAATTTTTATGTTTTATCTCCTCATGTCGTGTATTTTAAGTGCAGCTTGTTGGCATATAACATAATTATGAAAAACATAATTTTTCTCTTTGGCTGTCATTTTTATATATAATTGGGGTTGAATATATATTTTCAATTTTTAATTATATGTTGAATTTTTATTGATTTTAGGTTTTCCCTATATACATAACATGATCATTAAACCAAAAATCTGGTTATGTAATAATATTTTGCAAGCTGAACTACTTACTCGTGAAGTTCGGCGGATTTAGTAAAAATAATTCAAAAGTTTTCGAAGTTACGAATGTGTTTTCGTTACTTTATGTTCCATCATGCGGTGGTAATCAGCGTGGCTCCATTTTTATTAGCATTACCAAAAATCTGGTAAACAATGTCATAAAAATATATATTTTGATATATAAACTTTGATTTTGTAACGTTATTTTATTGCTTATTCATGTATTGCTCTTTGTGTCGTCTGATTAAATCACCCTTTAACATCGATAAAGTCTAAAAAACATGGTTGCAAAACCGCGCCACAGACAAAATAATGGTTGTATAACGTCGAGAAAAGGTCATGTTGGGTTATGAATGTTGAATAACAGACAGTTTATAGACTTAATGCATATAATATAAATGGGGTGACTATAGATCTAGAGGAAAACGTTTGAGGTCCCCAAAATTTTGACGACTGCTCTAGATGGGTTTGGGATCCTCGATTTGTACTGCGTCTTGTATTGTCACACACATTTAATGATTACTTGGCAATGTAAGCCCGAAGGCATTGTAAATTTAAATTACTCTAACTAAACAATAGTTTATATGCCAAACATCCTCCGTTACGATTTAACCTTCACTTCGTGCAGTACTAAAACTCACACTGACCGTGTAGTGGGGTCAAATAGACTCCAGACTTTTTCCATATGGTTTGTATGAAAATGGGCTTTTTATTTGTTTATATTGCATTCGTTTATTTAGATTTTTTTTATTTAATACAAAACTTAAAAATTATTATTATTATTATATTCCAAATTGCAATTTTAATATTTAAAAAAATTATAGTTATGATTTCACGTATGATAATTTTAAAGTTACTTCAATTGTTGTGTATACTTAATCATCTGATGAGTTAGTCACTTCTGCATCCTCAACTGCGTCAGACACACAAAGATCGCACACGAATTTTGAATGTGTTTTACATATTGTCTTTTGGCAATAGAAGCAAGATAAGCTTGATTTGTTATCATTTTTTCTTGGGCATATATAACACTGCTGACGTTGACTAGACGAAGTGTTTAATTGCTGAACTGGAACAATTAGAGTAGTTACGGAGTAACCAATTTGTTGTAATGCCATTTTTATCGATTTGGTCATAGCCTGCGGATTTTGCAAGCGACTAATTATATGATTATTAGCTAGTCCGGATGCCAAATTCAGCAAAAATTCCTTTCTCTCTGATTTTCTTCGTTTAGTGTATAACTGAGGATTAGCCAATCGATGCAAGTTATAAGCAGCTACACCAACTGCATCAATTATATTAAAAAAGAGAGCCATTGGCGATCGCCGCGTTTTCCTTTTGCAGGTATATGCTTTTACTAACTTATCTATAGCGTATCAATACCACCTTTATTGTCATTATAATCTATAATTATATTTGGCTTACCAGCAGTGTTGCCAGGTCCAATGACGAAAAAACTGAATTTTGTCGAAAAAAAACTGGATTTTAGCAAAAAAAAAAAAAAAAACTGAGTTAACAAAATTTCATTCACGACACGGGGGGATTCACAACTATTAGATTCTGAATTTAAAAGGGACATTCGAATAGTTTTTAATAAATAACACAATGTTTGTTGATTCATATTTCAATTTCATATATTTCATATATATGTAGTTAGTATAAATAGTTCAAAATTAGGTGACTAGACAAGAAGGTTTAACAAATATTTACATTTTCTGTTTCTGATACATCTTGTTATTTAATTTTCTTAATAATTTTGGGGAATGCTTAATATTTATACAACTTGTCCCATTTTTTGTGAGGTAATCTTTTGTCAGTAAAATTCCAGCTAGCGTATCTTCTTCTAATCTATTTCGAATTTTATTTTTATTTAAATTTATTTGGGAAAAAATTATTTCAACATTAGAGGTTGCTACGGGAACAGATAATGCTGCCATGATTAGTTTACTGAGCAACGGGAAAGCGTTGGATCCATCACCACGTTTAATATTCAAAATTTCTTCCCAGAATTTTTCAATGGGACCTGATATTTTGATGTGCATTTGGATGAAGTCAATATTTCTAATTTCGCACCATTCGTCATCAATTTTTTGTAGATCGTTTGAATCTAAGATGTTTGGGAAAAAGGCATAAATCGACCATGGTTTGTTTTTTTTCTATGACATTTTTAGGAGCAATTGATTCTACCGTTGAACAAAACTCATTATTAAAATCAAATTTTTTCAACATATGGACGATTACATAGCTCGACATAGAACTTTATACAATGACTTATGAAAGTTTTTTCATTTTCAGGTGGTCTTTTCTTTTGACGTAACGTCATGGCAAAATATATGTCATCAATTTCTTTTATATCTATGATTCGAAGCTAAATCAATTTTATTAAATGTTATATCAGATATAAACTCATCTCTCACAAAATTAGTATACTCAGAGAAAAAAGTTGTTGAAATAACAATTTTCATATGCAAAATCAATAAGAAACATAGGTTGTTTTTGGCCAATAAACGAAGTTATTGCCGTAACAATTTTATAGTTATTGATTTTACTACCTTTAAATCGACACAATAATTGTTATATCAATAAGTATTTAGTTCCGTTCAATAACTTGACGTTTTAAATTGAACGTTCTTTAGTTATTATTCCAAAAAATTTAATTATTAATTTTTACAAAGAGCGTAATAATCATTATAAAGAATATTCTGGATAATATGGGAGATGATGGTACCTACCCTGATAGGGTGAGGTTACCAAGACGTTGGAATTGGAACGTATTTTGAATATATGTATATAATATATTCAATATACATATGTTCAAGACCATCTTGAATGGGGGCATTTGCCCATAGAGGGTGCGAGGCTCGTGTAGAGACTATAATCTACCTGAAAAAGAAATCTCTACAGAGTCGTGTTGCTGATATTGCGGCACTTACTTGGAGATGGAGTTTACCACCAAGTTAGAGCTGCAATATCAGCAACACGACTCACGAGTCACGACTCTCTAGAATTCAATGTTTCCATTAGTGCGAAACACTGAATTCTTTGCATTAAAAATTCGGTCGTCTCATCAGACTGCAGTGACCAAACTACAAAAAAATTGAAAATTTGTGAACTTACATATAAAGTATAAGTATAATGCTTTAGCGAATTTTAATGATTAACGAGAACAGTCACGTTGTAAATGTAATAACTTTTGTTATTGAATTAGTAATTTAATCAAGTCCTAATGTTTATTTTAACAACGAACATTGTCCGATCAATAAATTTAGTAAGTTTAGACTTGATAACTAATACATTGTCATTACAATAAGTGTATTTATTAGTAAAACTATTTTATTTTATTGATAGAATACATGTTTTTGTTAAACTTAAAACTAAGTTATTCATTAAACAATTTTATTGCTGATTTTCGAAAAATACGATTCAATAAGTCAAAGTTATTGAATTAAAAACTTTTTTTTTCTGGGTGTAATTATTTTAAGGTATAGTCTACTTGCGGTGATTCTTTTTGAAAAATACGGTTTAATGTGTTTATATCACTTAAAACGAATTTTAAAAATAGAAGATATAATTCAAAAGTGGGATTATTTAAAGATTCAAATATTCGATCAGTAGATTCAAATTTTTCCAAATCTTCATGGACAAAAAATAATTTTAAAACATTTAAACGGCTTAAAATTTGATTTACGGTCGCTTCTAAAGACAACCATCGCGTCTGTGATGGATGTAGCATTTTGCGAGGTTTATAACCTAATAATATTTGAAGCTCAGAAAAAAGCTCAATTCTTTTAGGACTATTTTGTATAAAATTGTAGATTCCCCTTGCCATTCCTTCAACAAAATTAGGTAAAAATTTACAAGCATGATTTGCGCACAATGCAAAACTGTGACACGTACATTTAAAAATAATCAAATTTGGTACGTCTTCCTTTAATAAACTAGCTACGGAATGATTGCATCCGGTCATTACATTAGCCCCATCTGCGCCGAAACCAACTAAATTTTTTTTGTAATTGATAGAATTCTGACTGAATAAATCTACAATTTTTCCATAAATCGAGGAAGCATCGCATGCCTGAACTTTAATCAATGCCAAAAAAAATCTTGAATTTTATTTAGAAACTTAGTTCGAACAATTTTGTAGTAGATATGTCCGTGGATTCATCTATACGAGTACATATTGAGAACGGCTGACTGTTAATTAAATCACATACCTCTTCGAACTGTGTTTGTTTGGCCGATTACGTTTTTAACTATTGATGTACAATTCGTTCTGCCACAACTCATGCTTTGAATTACCGGCGAATCTTCAAAAACTGACTGTAGCATCGGGACCATATGGTCCATCGTAATGAACGACAAATTATGTTCAGCCACAAAAGCACTCATTTGTATTTCTGCTTGACCGACTTGTGTTGAATTAGTTGTTTGCTGATTAAAGCTAATCGGACGACACAACTTCAATACTTGCGATTTCTCTATGTGTTGTCGCCTTGTAGCATGGATGTGCAAATCTGATGTTCCTGCAAGTGCCCGAAGTTCTTGTTCACATATTTTGCAGTAAGCCAAATTATTTTTCTTTTCTAGCGATCCATGGTTTAAGCACATCATCATCCTCCCAGCTTTTGCAGTACTTAGCTCTAACTTTATTCGTTTTCTAGATAAAATTTAACATACTAGTTCAATATAACTTTTAAAGGCGAAATTGTGTTATATATACTTACTTTAGGGGCTCGCTTTACACTCCTATTTTGGTTTTTCTCAAATTTACCGTCATCGTCAGCACATTCATGCATACTATTGCCATCGCAGATTTCATCCATACGTGAATTATCGTTTATGGTGACCGCGCGAACATTAGGATCGATTTCGGATCTCTATAAAATAACAAATATTGTTTGCAAATTGCTATCGATATAAAATTGAAAAGTGTCAAATTTGAAGGACTTACCGTGGCGTTACAAATCACACTCGTATTTAGGGTTTTTTGACCGCTATTGTCATCTAAAACAATCTGGTTAGAAGTGTCTACTAAATTTGATTCACATATTATAGGTACTCGCACATGATCATGCGTACTATTGTCAGATAAAATTTCATCCATAGACTAGTAGTTGCTTATAGTCATCCCCTTGTAGTGGGCTTTTTAATCAGTTTCGCATCGCTACATAAAATACTCATTTTAGTGTGTAATCGCTAATCGCTAGAACTTATAAATACAATTTGAAGGACTTACTCTAGGGGCATAATTTTTTTAAATAATTTTAGGATTTAGCACTGCCAGTGCCACATCTACCGTATCAACCGTAATTTTTTTTTCGCTTAGCGTCAAAAATATTATTCTCATCGTCTAATTCGTTCGAATTTTTATCTAAAAACAGAAAATAAATTAATTAAAGAAATGTTTATATAATTGATTAATAAATTAATACCAACCAAGTTTTTTGAAATATTTTTCCATTTTTGCACGGTGAACCACAGAAAATTAAGAAAACAACAATACACATTCACTATATAAACACGATAAATATGGCTGCCGTCATTCCGTCAAATAAAAACATTGTTTCGTTATTTCTTATATGATTTTTTTACAAAAACGTATGTTCGAGTTTTATGAATTTGAATCCAATTCGAATTCGAAGTTGAATATATGAATTGAAGTTCTTCTTACATAATTCAAAACTAAACGAAAATTTAATGCCCTATGAGCATTGTATTTAATTTTAGTGCAGAATACAGCATTGTATTTAGAATAAATATATTTTATAAATGCATTGAAAGAAATGATGCAAAAGATTTTTATTATTAAGAAAAAAATTTGTAGATGGGTCTGAAAAAAATGAATTTCAAGAAATAAACTGAATTATTTGATGGAAAACTGGAAAACTGAGCAATCATCAAAAAAAACTGGGAAATCCAGTTTTAACTGTGAATATGGCAACACTGCTTACCAGTATTTTCATCTATGGTACCTTCATTGTGAAGCGTTGATAATAACAATACATTTTTCCCTACCTTTGGAACGAATTTGCTTCTCTATGCTTCATTTCCGCCTTTCCTACTAGTTCTAGAGGTAACTCTGGCTTATTTGCTCGAATGGTCCCAAGTATGGTTGTGTCCAGGCAGATCATTTGCTCTGCAAGTTTGCAAGACGTAAAATAATTGTCCATTGTAATGGTTCGTCCTTTATTAACATATCCTTTGGCTAGTCGATGAACTACGTTGAGAGCCAAATCTGTTACTCGTGGTTCTCCACTAGAAGTTCTACCGACATAAATTTCGCCTTTCAATGGAAAAGCATTTATTGAATCACAAATCCAAAAGATCTTTATACCATATTTGCCAGGTTTGCTTGGAATATATTGACGAAAAGAACAACGTCCTCGTGTCGCCACTAGCTGTTCGTCAACAGTCAAATTACTCGATGGTTTATATGGCTCCTATAGGAAATCGAGAAAAATAAGATATACATCGCGAATTGCAGCTTTTTTATCAGTTTTCACACGTACTTTTCGCGTATTATGGTTATCGAATGTCATAAATCTTAACAATTGTTCGGCTCTTTGCAAAGACTTCACAGCTTTATAGAAAGGGCGACTGTCGGGCTGCCACAACTCATTCAACATTTCATCACAATTTTTTCGTGCTCCGGCATAAATTAAAATTGCAATAAGTGCATATATTTCATCTATATTTGTATCGTGCCATATGCGGCATCGTTTACCGTCCCTAGCAACCTTGTAACAATGGTCATTTGCTTTTCTATTTGTCTCACGAACAATGATATTTACCAATGTTTCTGGAAAAACACGTTTGAAACATTCAACCGTTGTAGTGAGCTGTTGTTGAGTTGCTGGTAATATGCAATGTCTGTCTCGAAATATTTGATACCTTGGCACTTTTGAAGTTCTTGATGCATCTGATAAACTACTCCATTGCCACTTCTCGTCAAATTTTTTGTTTTGTTTTGGGCATAGTATACGTTGTCGTTCGATTGAAGTTCACTACTATTTTCCTCACCTTCATCAATTTGTAATTGGTAATCAGCTATTAGTTCATTATCAATTTGAGGTATATCATCACCAGTATCATTAGATGAAATATCATCGCCATCAATGCTATCGTCAGCTTCTAAATCTGAATTATCCGAACCCGTTTGTATTAAAACACTTTCAAATAATTCACGTAATTCGGTGCTCGTTTTGCGTTTTCGTGCCATCTATAACCACAAAAAACGAGTAAAATAAGCCCTTAACATTCAGTTCAAAAAATGCAAAATGCAATAAAAATTCACACAATCAATTCATGATATTAAGATAAAAACAAATCTGTATAACTGAATTCACAACAATACAAAAATTTAACTTACTTACTTTGAATAAAATATAGCGAAAAATTACCAACCGACAATTTATCAAAAATCATTCATGTTCATACAGGACTATATATTTATACCGTAATAGTGTACAAAAATATTACGAACCGACAAAATAAACAAAACACGAAAAAACAAACCAACATTTGTATCAGAAACTGTTTTGTCTTGGTTTTTATTGCGTAATGTGTATACAAACAACAGAATTATAGAAAAACGATAATATTACAGGTGAAAAAACTGATTTATATGTGAATTTGTTGTAAATGTGATTTGTTGAATGTTTGCAATGTATTGAATTTTATTTGGGGTCAGAATGACCCCACTACACGGTTATGCGCCTAATTTCATTAATTTGATGTAAATACAATTAAATTCACCGATTTTAAAGCTTTTTTATTATAAACTATGTAAATGATGTCTACTTAATAAACACATTTTATTAAACACTTGTTTTTTTCGCAGAATTAGATTTTTGAATATTTTAATTAAAAAATTCGTTCAAAAAGTTTAAAAAATCACTCGATCGATTTCGACTTGTTAGGCCATCATCAGGAGTATCTACTGATTTGTAAAAGTAAAAATTAGTTATATATAGCAGAAAAAAACAAAAATTAAACACAAGAAAGAGGGACAAAAATAAGCAATAAAAATTAATCTATTGATAGCGCAGGTGTGCGATTAGTCATCGGCTGAGTAACAAAATTCAAGGTATATTGAAGTACTTGTATTTAATTACCCGAGATATTAGTCAAATTATAGAAAAGGGCAGGGTCTGTAATTGGTGAGAAACGAATTTCTCTCTGTTCGTTAAGGATATTTTGGTTAAGAAATATTGATTTTCGAATTTCGTATCTAAGCGTCTGCCTTTAGGTTGTATATGTAATTCTGCGAAATAAAAAACAAGTGTTTAATAAAATGTGTTTATTATGTATAAGTGTGTTTCGCCAAGTGCCTACTCCAAATAGCGTAAAAAGTAAATGATGTCTGATGAGGCATTTCTAAAAGGGATTTGCAAAATATTTAATAAATAACTTTTTATTTAACTTTTAATGTCGGTAGGGTCATTCAGAGCCCACTACACGAAGTAAAGGTTAATAAGTGCAAAGCGCTAAATTGGGGGTGAGTCTGAATAAAATTCAAGCTTTTACTGTAAAAACTTTGCTATTCTGCTCTGCAAGGATAGGACTATCACTCTTCTACGACTTTTTAGTACCGGTCGGAAAGGTCACATTTTGTTGAAATTTGAGGGCAAATCGAAAACCACTGATGGGCATTTGCAATGTAAAAAACATTTTTTACAATTTTTTGTATCAACAATATGTAAAAAACGCGCAAATTGTGAAATATAACTAAAACATTGTAAAAATATAATTAATACAAATACTATTTAGAAATCTTAAAAGCTCTGTGGGGCTGCCGTGTCAATTTTTATGAGGCTGCGATCAAAGAAATTTTGGAATCGATTGGAGTGCCATTGGATAAACTCAAATTTGTTAAGGGGACCGAGTTTCAACTCTAAGGAATATACTACTCCGGACTATTAAGGGCTGTGAAACGTTAAGTTGATTTTTTAGTTTGTGGAATTCAAAATATCCATGAGATGACAATGTTAATAAAAAATTTAAAGCAATTGATTTACATATTTACAATAAATTGATTTTTATATTATTTATTGATTAATTACTCAGCACTGATTTGCCTGTAATTCCGTGCTAAAATTTTCTCATTTCAACTAATTCCGTGGTAGTATGTAAATTATTCCGTGCGTTGTATATTAATTGTGAGCCCGTGTACCTGTACCCGTAAAGAAAAAATGAAATAAAATATTAGTGTTCAAATTCAGCCTTCAAAATAAAAATAAAATATATAGCTAATTAAATAAATATTTCAAATTTCAAAATTTCTTGAAATAAATCACACGTTGGAATAGCAATAAAGGGGGTTTATTTTTTAAATATATCTGTGGCATCATACATTAAGATATATCATGCTGATCAGGCCAACGCCAATTAATCCGGCTCATAGTCGTTGTTTTCAATTCGTATTTAATTGGCTCCTCATTAGTCACGTTCGTCACAATTCAGGGAAAATTTTGTCCCTCATATGTAATGACTGCATACTCTCCTACTGATATAGAAAGTGTGAATTCACTAGATGTTTTAGGGGATATCTTTTTCCTTTCTGGTTGATATTTCCTTCAGCCTCTTTGGTTTTCGTTTTCAATTCAATCTTTTCCAGTCTCGTTTCTTTACATCATTTGATGTTGAAGTTTGTGTCCAAAAAATGCATTTTTAATTGGAGTTGGGAATTTTGAAGCTTTGGATCCACTAGCTTGTTTGTTTTCCTCACCTATTGGACTGGACACGTTCTTTTATTCTCGGTTTTCCAGAAGTAATATAAATTCCAATCTTTTATATCTCCTACCCATTCATCACCATAATCCAAAAATGTATTTAGTTTGACATTCTCTAATCTTTTATCTAATAAGTTTGCAAGTACCCTGGGTTTAATCGTGGTCGCCCAAAGTTATCTGCATTAGTAGAGGTGTTAGCACCCAAACTTTTGTTTGGCGTAGACTTTATATGTTTGCGTTTAACGGAAGTAATCCATTTGTACAAAATCCATTTAAAATTATTTCCGGTTTGAGTGCTGCTTCAATACAACCTTGAAGTAGTAGGCTAAACTCTTCACGTTTTAAACGACGTCCATCGTTTTCCGTTCTCCAAGAATATACTATTTTTCTCCAAGAACTCTTGAGACTGTAAAAAACAGCTGCAGGCTGCAATAGGTGTGTCAAATTTGGTAATAAAGCTGTTAAAATGATTCCGTTATATCTACTAAATTCACTGAAAGTTAAATGAGACGAATGGCCGTCCTAAAATAAAACTATTGGTTTTTTGATATATTCATTTATCAGGAATGGGTGGAAAACATTTGTGACATATTGAGCTTATTTTAATTTATTTATTTATATCCACTATACATCCTATTGTCGGAGACAATAATCTTGTCCCGATCCCCTAGATGCTGGAAGGTGAATGCTGCTGCTGGATGAGGCATACTGACATGCCGGAAGGCGGAAGACCACGTTTTCTTTCATTTTTACAATTAGAGTGAATTTGGCGGTTGAAATATAATCGAATAAAATGTTTCCTATGGTAAAAATAGGTTTCAAAAAAGATTTTTCGATCAGTTGGCCAGCTTTTGAAAAACAAATGAATTTTCCGAAAAATTTACTTCTAATTGATTCTTACCCGACAATGGTTTACATTTCAAGCATGTTCTTTGATCTACCATCTATCCTTTCCAATAAAATTCTTTATGCATCTGCACTCTGCCATCTGTTAACGTGTTGATCAAGCTCTAAATAAACCGTTACTGATTTAAAAGTGTAAATTATGTTTTTTTTAACGGAATAATTACGTGCCATTTATCATCAAACGTGCAGCATTGGGATCGATTGGAGTGCCATTGGATAAACCCAAATTTGTTAACGGGATCAATTTTCAACTCTAAGCATTATACACTGCAATCGAGTTTCATTTCTCTCGAGACTTTTGTATCCTATACTACAGGTTTAAGATGTAGAATATAAAAGGGCATACTTTGGTGGTGTTTATCAACTTAAAATATTTACGTTCTCTGTTAAATACCTGCCAATATTAGAATACGAACAAACTGGTCCTTGTCACTACAGTAAAGTTAGTTAAACGTTCTATCAACAACTGATCTCAAGTTAATTTTATATCAAAACTGACAGAAGTTATATAAGGCTAGGGAAAGTTTGTGGCCTTTTTTGGGTGACATTGAAACAAAGAATTTCCTTATTTCAAATAAACTTTATTAAACCAAATATGTGTCATTTTGATCGATGACCTTTTGCCATTTTTCTGGTAGAGCCATGATCCCACCACTGTAGAACTTTTGTGGTTTAGAGGCGAAAAATCGAGACAACTCATTTTCGCAGGCCTCTTTTGAATCTAATGTAAAACCATTAAGATGGTTCTGCATGACAGTAAAGACTAAATTCAATCTTTTGGCTCGGTGGCAGCACCTCATAATACACGATTCCTTTCCAATCCCACCAAACACACAGCATTACCTTTCTTGGCGTCAATCCTGGTTTTGATACCGTTTGAGAAGCTTCACCTCGTTTCGTCCATTGATCTTTTTTTAAAAATGGCTCAATTTCGTTCCGTTTCAGCAGCGTTTCGCAGATAGAGTGTCGCGTGGCTGCTTATATGCCGGTTTTCTTTTATTTTCTGCATAATTTCATCGACAGTTCCAGTGGTTGGTCGACCAGAGCGAGAGCATCTCTGACATCCATATTTCCAGAGTGACCATTTCTTTGCTGCTGATTTTGATAAAGCACCTTCTCCATAAACAGCACAAATTTTTGTCGCAAGCCTGAGCCGTGTTTTTGCCTTTGTCGTAATAAAATTGCAAAAGATATCGAATTTTTAATGTTTTGTATGTCAAAGTGCAAGTTTAAATGTTTCATTTCGATGGTATCGTGTGGAATTGCCCGATAGGATCAATGGTTACTGAGATATATGAAGGTAAAGCCATCTACCGGGAAAAAGGCCACGAACTATTGTCCCTACCCTTTATCTTTTATTCCATGAAAATATTTAACGATTAATTAAAAAGTTATTCAATCAAAATTGGCCATTTAAATATTTATAAGCAAGTTAAACCTTTCCACGTAATAAAATAAAATAAAATAAAACATATTTGGGGTGGCATGTTATAACATCACATTTTTGATATTTTATCGAAGTTTATTTCTCGTTTTCTTAGTACAAAATAATTCGAACAAATTATCTTTCTCTAATTTCGTTCAAGTATCGAAGACAAATTATTTGGTGAAAGAAATGGAATAGGCTATCACAATTTTTCAATCTAGCAACCTGGTAAATGATATAAAATGTGAAATAGTGTCATATTTTATTCTAAAGAATCGAGACAATGTACGTATATTGGTAATGTATAACTTGAAGTTCATTTATAAAGAGTTGACTCCCTTAAAAGGACACGAAATCCATTGGGAATCAACTTTGTAAATTATAATTAATAAATAAATATTGTAAATTTTTGTAATTTTGTAAATCGTTGCTATCGTGCCCTGTTGTAAGACTATTTTTAGCCATAATTGGATGAACTTGACATCAGTGATATGTGGTTCCAACAAGATGGTGCCAAATATTACACAGCCTGCCAAACAATTGATCTGTTGGAGAGGAAGTTCGGTAACTGTGTAATCTCGAGAAATGATCCGGTGGAATGGCCACCTCGCTCATGAGGTTTAACGCCGTTGGATTTGTTTTTATGGGATTACGTTAAGTCGTTGGTTTATGCCAATAAGCCAACAACGTTAGAGGAGCTTATAAACAATATCGAACGCGAAGTTACCAACGGTTTGGCCGATATGCCAAAATCTCAATTATTCCGATATTTCATTATTATTTTAAAATTCTTTTTATGCTATTTGCCGTAGGCACTTGGCGAAACTCTGTATTGAATACTCCATGATATCTTATGATATGGGTTAATACCAACAATTAATTTTTTGTGGATTTCTGCTGAGCTAAGGTGTGCATTTAAGTCCCTCAGTAGAACAAAATAGCGTGACTTAGGATAGCGTTATACTATTGACAAATGTGGTGCTCGGTGGAGCTGGAGCTTTTCACCTTGTTTGTATATTGTAAACCACAAATGTCAATATTGCATTGATTTAAATTAATGTGTTACGTTTGTGCTCACTGTGGAGTCTACGAGCATTCCAGGTCTCAAAGCATAGTGAGGAGAGGGCTGATTTTGTTTTATTCACAACACATTTTAAATATTGTAGTAGGTCTGTGGCATTGGACAGGGGCAGAATATCTGCAGAAAACCACTTTAAAACCGTTTTTTTAATTTTTTTTTTTTTTTTTTTTTTTTTTTTTATTTTTTTATTTTTTTTTTTTTTTTTTTAAATTTTTCTTTACTTTTTTTGAAAATCGACGAGCGATTGAGTTCCATAGAAATACACTAAAACTTCAAACTTTAAATGTGATATCCAACATTTATGTTTCTGCAGTTGGCATGTTTTCGCTAGTTCCATTAATATGTACCTGTTGGTTTTAGTGTTATTTTATATAGAATCGTTATGCCTCAACCAGTCAGACTTAAGAGCTTGAGTTGCGCGCCGATTGCACCACTTCGGTTAGTGCTGCAATCACCAAAATTTTATAGGCTTCTCGTCACAAATAAACAACTGACCTCTAAAATTTTGGTGGTCGTATCGCTCTCCTAGGTGGTCCAAAGCGGAGCGCAACTTAAGAACTTAGGTCTGACTGGTTGAGGCATTAATCAACCTTTATGCTACAAATCATTTTCGTTATATAGCGGAGGTCCAATTTCTTATGGCAGTAGAAATTCATGTCCAGGTATTTAGCAGGGGGTCAATATTAAGCGGTATGTGGAGTATTCCAATTTCAATTCCTCAGTTGATTTAATAAAGCGGTATAGTATATTGAGGTATATCACTATTTCAGATTAATTTCACTTTTACTATGGTAAAATTATGGTAATTTCACTTTTACTATGGGGGGGTGGTGCGTAGTGGGTGGGTCGGGAGTCGAGGATTTTCGGGACACGATTGGAGCCTTCTCTCTCTCGTCTTTGTAGTTGGATGGTTTGTGTTTTTGATGGAGATTTTCTTAAAACTTAGCCTGTTCTGGGAGGGTTTCTATTAAGAGGCTTGGTTGTTTGATTGTGAAAATCGTATTTGATTGTGAAAATCGTAGGAAGGGGCGTTTGGCTGTGTCTGGGGGGTTTACGTTTTTGGACTTGCTCATTCTGCATTTCTCGCTGACAATATGAATGTTTGTATGTGGTATAAATTATATTTTTGTATTATATATTAAGATGTGTATGAATGGGTGATATTGTGTATAAATATTTATATTTATGTACATATTGTATGAATTATTATTTATATATAATTAGTTAATTTAATTAATTATTATTGAATTATTTAGTTTTACCTTATATAGGTGGGTGCGACTGAACCAAATTATTAAAGTGTTGGATTTGATGGAACATTATTCTTGGTGTAGTTCAATTTGGAATTATTTTACAGATCTGGTTTTGAATATAAATTATATTTACTATTTCTGTTTTAATTGTTTATTGTGTAGTTTGGAATTTTTTTTTGTTATTGTGTTACTAACTATTGGCTTTACCTAGGTGTCTGTAACCGGGCCGATTCAATCAAATCAATTTTGTTGCGAAAGCGTAAAAGTATTAATTTAGTATTCAATTTCAGGTGATTTCCAGATACATGTGAAATAATAACATTTTTTCGTAGGTTGCTGTTTTAAAGAAGCAATTGTTGATGACCAGTATCATCGTTATCCATTGAACCTATTAAACCTTTATCCCTCCTCCGTAGATTAGAAGTAGATTAGTTTTGTGCTGTCTTTGTGTTACTAACTATCGGCTATACCTAGGTGTCTGTAACCGGGCCGATTCTGTCCCACTTAACTTACCTATCCAATCCTTCGGTTTTGTTATGTGTAAAAAAGAGTGTACGGTGGGCCCGGCGTCAACCGGGAGCTCCTGTGTAAGAACTTGGTCGTACATTCAGAATCAATTTGCCGTAGGCACTTGGCGAAACACACTTATACTTAATAAACACATTTTTATTAATCACTTGTTTTTTGTTTCGCAGAATATTTTGAATATTTTTCAAAAAGTTTAAAAAATCACTCGATCGATTTCGACTTGTTAGGTCATCATCAGGAGTATCTACTGATTTGTATTAGTAAAAATTTTGTTATATAGTAGAAAAAAGCAAAATATAAACAAAAATAAAAGAAGGAGGGAAAAAAATAAGCAATAAAAATTAATCTACGGATCGTGCAGGTAGGCGATGAGTCATAGGTTGAGTAACAAAATTCAAGGTATATTATTGCGTACGTGAGAATAGAAAAGGGCGGGGTCTGTAATTGGTGAGAACCGGATTTCTCTCTGTTCGTTAAGGATATTTTGGTTAAGAAATATTGATTTTCGAATTTCGTAAGATTCTAAGGTATCTAAACGTCTGCCTTTGGGTTGTATATGTAATATGTCTAAATTGTTCAAGCTAGCTGAAGTTAAATGATTATGGAAAGTTGATTGATTGCAACCAGATAAATGTTCTTTAGCTCTAACTCCAAAATTGCGCCCAGTCTGACCAATATAGGAGAAACTACAATCATTGCAATTAATCCTATAAACGCCAGATTTGGAAAGGCGATCAACTCTAGGTTTATTGTTAAAAATCATTTTCTTTATTGTGTTATTATTATAAAAAGCAAAACTAATATTGGTATAATTGGACACGATGTTGCTAATCCGTTGGCTCGTTTTTCCTATATACTCTAAGCGACGCCAATTTTCCCGCGTTGGACTGTCCGGTGGATAAATACCCGTTAGAGTTTTACGCTTTAGCTTTTCCCGCTTATCGCCTACCTGCGCGATCCGTAGATTAATTTTTATTGCTTATTTTTTTCCCTCCTTCTTTTATTTTTATTTATATTTTGCTTTTTTCTACTATATAACAAAATTTTTACTAATACAAATCAGTAGATACTCCTGATGATGACCTAACAAGTCGAAATCGATCGAGTGATTTTTTAAACTTTTTGAAAAATATTCAAAATATTCTGCGAAACAAAAAACAAGTGATTAATAAAAATGTGTTTATTAAGTATTTTAAAATTATAATCGATCGGTACTGAACAATACAGATATTCCTGGGGTAGAAAGGGTCTCAAGTATGCGGTACAGTCAAGCTGACTTGGTAACATTCTTTTGACTAGCATAACGGTTCGTTTCATTTAGGGCCAAATTATGTATGATGTCGCCAAAAAATTCGTGAAATAAGTCAACAGGCAATTTTTTAATCAACAAATTTTTGAAATCTTTTGTTTTTTATAAATCAATTTTATTCGTTTTTTTTTAAATTGTATGTCTTCTGAGTGAAAGAATGCCCACGTTTTATCTAGTCGTATTCGTTTGTTTTGAACTGTACGGCTTAGAGGAATTAAATCGTCCTCCTATCGTTGATGTTATTCTCGTCAAGGGCATCATCGCATATGTCTCCAGGAGGTAAAGTTGCTATATCAGGCGTCTCCTCTTCATCAGCATTTTCTTCATCCACTTCTTCATTTCTGCTACAGCTTCGGCAAAAGTATAATATTGTTTAGCCATTTAAAATATAGTGGTTTATACCGTTGTCTCATTTTTTAAGCTTTTCACGCTATATTCAAACGTTATAATATGAAGAAAAAACGTATTTTTCCACAAACCTTTGATTATAACCCCTTCAGTGGCCCTAAATAAATCAGTTTTTTCTGGCCTACTGAGAAAAAAAGTTTGATGTAAATATTTAAATATTTGTAACTTGGGATTAATTTTCCCATATCAAAATTATCGGGGAAAGTTATTCCGAGTTTTATTTTATTTTTTTTTTAAAGTTACCCCTAACCTCAGCGTGCCAGAAAAAAAATGTTTAAATACAAATTGCATGTAAATTCTTTCCCCTATTTCCTATTCCCGGGGGATTACCAGAACAGTGTCACAATCACCCTATTAAAGTTAGCCGACTCCAGCCGTTAAATGTCGATAAAGTAGATTCAAACTGATCAAACGAAAATTCGATTTTTGTCGGTAGCACCCCAGCCGAGACATGTCGATAATGCAGATATGAGTTTTATGCCAGAATGTAATAGTTTATATTAGAATTTTATATATTGTTATTCATAAAAACCAACTAAAAAATTTAAAATAAGAAATTTTCATTTTTCAATGAAATGCATCTATAGTTACAAGTTTAGAGGATATTTTAAATGGCACTTCATCTAATAAATATCATTTAAAAACGTCAGGGGCCGAATTTTGGTCAAAAAATGGGAATAAAAATCATGAGAATTACAGTTGTTTCACTTGCCTACTACACCTAAAACATTAAATCATAGTCTAGTACGTATGTGAAACAAAGGTAAAACTCATAAATTTTATTCCGGTTCTTCGATCAAAATTGGGCCCCAGGTAAATTTTCATTTGGAGAGTTCGGGAAAACTCAATTTAACCTATCGCACACACAAAATTTGAAAATTTCTAAAAATTGACCGTTCAAAGTGTCATGGCTGGAAATAAATTTAAATAACAGGTCTTATTGAGGATCACACCTGAAAAAAAATTCAGGTCGATTTTTATGTTGGAAGTACGGGAAAACTCGTTTAAATATATCGCACACACAAAATTTGAAAATTTCTAAAAATTGACCGTCTAAAGTGTCATGGCAGGAAATAAATTCAAATGAAAGGTCTTATTAAAGATTACTTCTGGAAAAATTTCAGGTCGATTTCCTTGTTTTAATTTCGGGAAAACTCGATTGAATATATCGCACACACAAAATTTGAAAATTTCTAAAAATTGACCGTTTAAAGTGTCATGGCTGGTAATAGATTCAAATGAAAGGTCTTATTGATGATCACACCTGGAAAAAATTTCAGGTTGATTTCTTTGTTAGAAGTCCGGAAAAACTCGGTTGAATATATCGCACACAAACGGTCAATTTTTAGAAATTTTCAAGTTTTGTGTGCGTGATATATTCAATGAAGTTTTTTCGGACTTCCGAAATAGAAATCGACCTGAAATTTTTTCCAGGTGTGATCATCAATAAGACCTTTCATTTCAATCTATTGCCAGCCATGACACTTTAAACGGTCAATTTTTAGAAATTCTCAAATTTTGTGTGTACGATATATTCAATCGAGTTTTCCTGGACTTCCAACATGGAAATCGAACTGAAATTTTTTCCAGAAGTAATCATCAATAAGACCTTTTATTTGAATCTATTTCCAGCCATGACACTTTAAACGGTCAACTTTTAGAAGTTTTCATATTCAATCGAGTTTTCCCGGACTCTTCACATTGAAATTGACCTGAGATTTTTGAAGTTTTCCTTGATATGTGCCATCTAGTTTTCTCAGTAATAAAATAGTTTTTTATTATAATTTTAATACATTTAATAAAAAAGTTTACTTTTGAGTAATATACGTTAATGAATCGAAATAAACATTTTTGACTTAAAATGAAATTACTGTTTAACACCGTAATTAGTTATCTGCTTTATCGACATTTTTCGGCTGATACGGTTCTGTTATTAAACCCAAATCTGCATTATCGGGATTTTCGGCTGAAATTTAATCGTCATATCCGAATCTGTATTATCAACATGTATCGGTTGATATATTTTAATCGTTACAGGCGAATCTGCATTATCCACATTTTTTGGCTGGAGCGAGTCGGCTAACTTTAACAGTATGTCACAGTTGTCCTTTAACTACCACTAGATGATAAGTTTTCGGATATTTGAATTTTATTTAATTTTTCGGGGCACCGCAAAAATCAACTGAGTAGACTTAATTTCACTATTTCTAAAGCGTATAAAGGAGTAATTCCAATTATACAAATGGCATTATATATTATGCTAAGGTGTTATACTCAAATATAGATGTCACTCAGTAAAGATAAGAATTATGAAAGTATAATGAAAATTTGACGCAAACTTGTGTGTTCAAAAATGGAACAACCGTTAAAACTTCTGTTTCAACTTATTATCACATATCAGTTAAAATCCGCCCGAAGGTTGTATAAAGGTATAGTCGTTTTGTTGAATTGTTTTTCGATAAATTGTCGTGTTCGCAGAATTGTTTATTCGGTAAATTGTCGTTTTGATGTATTATAAATGTCCTTTTCGGTGAATTGTCGTTTTCGGTTAATTGTAGTTAGTTTTCGGTAATTGCAGTCGATTCATGATTTCGCTGGATTATTGATTTCGAATTGTCGTTTTCAATGAATTTTTGTGTTCGGTAAACTGTCGTTTTCAGTTATATGCTATTTTTAAAATTTGATTTTTAATGAATTGCTTTTCGGTGAATTGTCGTTTGCGGTGAATTGTCCTTCTACCGCTAAAACAGCATGTGTGTATTCTATCCCGTTGTAATTGTCTACTCGTATATAACACATATTGTGTTACTATTTTCGTTTGATTTTGACTATATAAACTGTAAATTTTTGAATAAAGAGGAGAATTAGTGGACTACATCCTAATATCTCAGCGAAAAGTTTAATTGTCTAAGTAGTACTAGGAAAGGCAGAACTATTCAACGGTTGCTGCACGATACCTCAATTAAGAACAATTCAGAATGTGCTAGGTACTGCGTCCACGGTTTTACAAACCAATCAACCCAACCCAAATCAATAAAATGGAGTCCTCAATTCAATCGGTTTTTAGGTCCAAAATTAATTAAAAATAATGGTTTTAATTCGCTCGCTATATGCTTGACGGTCGAAAGGACGTATTACACATAGTACTAAATTTTTAAGTTAACTCAATCCCGAGTAATCTCAAAAATTATGATGCATTTTCAGCACAATATATACTCTAAAATTATGTAGTCAAGAGTCTGGATAGTACGAGCATATCTGTCATCGCTATAAAATCAAACTCTTCATACAGATCGATAATTCAATTTATATAAAAATATTTAAATTTAGCAAAAAGATATAAAAGTATAATAAAAAATAAAAATTTAAATTAAATTAAATTATAAGATATATAATTTAGGATATGATGCTGTATACATTCGGTACCACACACAGACATATGTACATATATACCTCGTTCCTTTCGTATAAAATTTAAATTATAATCGGGCGCGCACAACCGATTTGGGAATGAATATTTTTCCAACAGAAGTACACAGTAGTTTCGGCTACCATTTCCATAATCCCCAAAACAACTATAAATAACGTAATTTAGATGTAAAACGTACGTTAATCATCAATCGTATATTTATGTACATATCCATATGTATTTCAGATTCAGGATATAGAGAGCTGTATATACTCTCGTATATGCCTATACATAATGTTATGTATATGACGTTTCGATATAACAATAAACATTCAAAGAGACAAAACAATTTAACGAATCGTATACGATATAACATACATAGTGTATACGGATTAGATGACGATGATGATGGCAAAGAGGGATGGTGGTGTACGGGGGAGGCATGTATATTGATTTTTCTTCAGTTTTCGTACACAAAAAGAGACACATACGGTATATAATTGGTACGAGTATGAGATGTTTCATAATGCTAAATATGCGAGAAAACGATTTTCAAGTTTATTGACATTAGACACGATATTACATACGGTTGGATAGGATACTAGAATCGTATATACGGTTAATGATTAATTGAGAAAAGTGTTTCGTTTCATATGACATGAAACCATCAAAAAAAGAATGTATGTTCAATCGAGATGTGTTAAGACCATTTAATCATCTTATACATCTTATAGAAAAGTTACATTATCTGGAAACTATATAGTTAAGGATATACTATTATAGTATACGAGTATGTATATAGTATAACAAAACCTATTTTTATTAGGTGTGCAAGTATAGAAACTCTGATAATGAAAAGTAGCTGTACGCTGCCCGCTTTGCCGGTATTATAATTTTAATAGTATTTTAATTGATAAAAGTTGGGCTGTGACCAAGTACTGGACAAGTGTCCCGGATAACGCCGGGCTTATTTCTACACATAACAATAGGAAGGATAGGAAAGGTATTTTTTTGGGACGGAACGACCCGGTTTTAAATACCTAGCAATCGTACGGCACAACACAATTCTAATCTACTTCTAAACTACTAATGTGTTTAATGGGTAGGTATTGGTCTTCAACAATTGCTTCTCTAAATCAGAAACCTGAGGAAAATTTTTTACTACTAGTTTTTACTAGTATTTCACGTACATCTGTAAATTTCCTGAAATTTAATTCTAAATTATTATTTTTCGGCTTCCTAAATAATATAAACATTTATTTAAATTTTTAAATTTTTTAAATTATACTAAAAATTACTCTAAAATCCATTAGTATTTAACTCTTGAATTGGCATCCACGAAATATCTTTCAAAAAATTGAAAAAAAAAAATTTTTTTGAGGCATCCTAAAGACAATCGTTTCCAAAAAACTCTCAATTGAATACCAGATTAACTACCGAATTGGAAATCTCAAATAAATTTAGCTTATTTCCAATTGAATGACCCGTACACATATGAGTATTTGCGCTAATCTCAACATACGTTTGGTCTTAAGATTGTGTTCGTAGATAGTGGTGATGTCCACTGTAAAGAAATCAGGAGAGATTGGTGACGACATTTTAGGTTTCTATAGGAACCATAAATTTAAATACGAATTTAATTCATACAGAAGATTCGCCCATTTACAAATATTGCCTATAGCGCCAATTGTACGGTTGGTCTTGGATTTTTTTTTTGTGGGTATAGTGTATATCATTTCTTATCGATATCAAACGAAATTGTTCACGATATTTTAGGTTCGATGGAACCGTTCTGTTTTGCCAGAAGTTAATAAAATTAAACCAAACTTGGTTAGCTCGGCTGAGTTCTATTAAATTTAAAACGTGGTACGAACCGGGTCTCAGGCTGTTCGTTTGAGTAACTTTTTTACAAAATCACATCTGGAGCTCATTTTAAAATACTTTGTTTATAATGTAAAGAGAGTTTTATCCCAATCACTATATTTGGCTTAGATTAATTTAAAATGAGAAAATTCCACACACACGATCAGCATTTATATTAGATTCCGAATTTCATTATGTAATTTGAGTTCCACCTCCTTCAATTGAGAAATGTCATAGTTCTATTGTAAAACAAGACGCGCCATAACGGCGACGGTAACATGAACCATTGCAGTCGATTTCTGACATTCGAAAATCACTTCGATTTGAACGCGGATCCAATAGTGCAAATTATGATGGGAATTAAATATCCCTTCCCTTTCAAAACATCGTCGTCACTCTATAAAATGTTGTTAAAAAATTGCGAAATTTCTTGGCATCGACGCAGTATTTCTTTACAAAATTGCACGGGGTCTTGTACATGTTGCACATGGGTAAGAGTGCAACTGATTTCTTTTTAAAATACGATGCAACTGTACTTTGGCACTCCCGAACGTCTTGAGAAACAACGAACAGATAAATGGGTTGTCTGTCACCATTCCAATTACTCTATTTTCATCTATATCAAGTTGACCGGCTGTTCCATCTCTTCTCGGATAACCAGGGACTTCACCTTCACTGGTCTTCACCTTCATACTCTGGTATTATCTTGCTGCTGCATGGCCGTTGCCATTACATAAGCCATAAATGAAATGCATTTCTGCATATTCGTGGCCAGAATAAGCCATATAGCTTAATGACATTTTAATTATAAACGTTCAAGTATGTATGTTTGAAACTGCCAGCATGAATTGAAAAATGTTTTTCTTTTATACCACAAATTTTGTTTAATTCGGGCTACTAGATTTTGATATAAAATAAATGTTATACTTTAGTTTACCGTGTTCATTATTTTGTTTTGTTTCTGACAAGACATCAATCTTAGAACCCGCAAATTTGTTAAGTGCATTTTTCAATAAACACGGCTTACTTTGAAAAAAAATTGATAAAAAACATGCTGTTGAGAATATCCATTTTTAAATTTGCATTAGTGTCGCATATTTTTGTGATAGTGGATGACCTTTCTGTAGTACATTCTTTTCCCACTGGTTTCACGTAAATATCATCAAAAATTGAAAAACAAAGAAGACTGATAGAAGTGCATTATCTTCTATCAGTCTTCTTTGTTTTTCAATTTTTGATGATGAAATTTTTCAATTTTTGATGATTTTTTGCTCATAAAAATGATGATCAACAATTCGAAAAAATTTCACTTGTCTTTTTTTGTTGGAAATTAGCTCTCCGATCACCCTGCTTCTCATGATCGATAATTATCGAAATATTCACCATTACTATCTAGATGATGTATGCCTTCGCGATAGAAAGTTGGTGGTTTCCAAGTAAAATAATCATCGAGCCATTTTTGCAAATGTTAAACTTTCGTGAGCTGCTGGTCTTTCAAATATGATGGATGTGGATGAGCGTTGTCGTTCAGCAATATCATTTACTTCCGCCTTCTTTAGTTCGTAAATGGTCTTTTTCCCTCCAGATCATCACTTAATTTAATCAATTCGGCCTTGTAACGTTCAGCTGTAACATTTTGACCAGGTTTCAGTAGCTCCATTTTTTATCACTCGTAATGATTTTGTGCAAAACATTCTTTCTTTTGTACCGAGAAACCAAATTCATGCAGATGTCACCTCTACGGTTTTTGTTTTCTCAGAAACCCTTTTCCTTCCTTCTGTATTTTTCCCATTGCATGTTATCGAAGTTATATTGCTTGGTGAGTAACATATAACGGTTCGGCAAGCTTTTTTTGAGTTTTATACAGATTTTCATCGAGTAAAACTTTAAGTTCTTCGTCTTCAAATTATTTTACTGCATCTGGACGTGTATCGTCCTCAAGACTAAAATTGCCACCACGGAATCTTACAAACCAGATTTTTACTGTCCACTCAAAGTCGAATTAATCAACTCCGTAGCTTAAAATTGATGCAGACGTCGTGCAATATATTTCGCATCGATGCGATTATTTTTAATGCCACCAATTTCAGAGCCGAGTTTCTACTTGCACATCTAATATATAAAGAACTAAAATGTTAAATTGATATTAATTGCTTAGTGTAGTGTATGTATAGCTGGGTGAGTGGAACAAATCATGTAAAAAATATGTGCGTGCATAAATGAAATTAAACTAAATCGTATACGAATTGAAAATTTTTGATTGTAAATGTTTCCACCTAGTTTTTGGTGGTTTGTACGAGACAAGTTGAAGAAAACAAGAAATAACTAAACGTATAAGATGGAATGGTGGACGTGAATTAGAAGGAAATAACTTTCTCCACATTCGTTGTACTCCCCAACCATGTTCGAGTTGTAAACATTAATATTTTATTATTCATCAGTTTTATTATATTTAGACGTTTGATTGCGGGAAGCCAAAATCACCCCATACCTAGTAAACCGCCTCCCGCCCCCCGTTAGTACTATTCAAGAGAGATTAAATTTTTTCGCACTCTTTGTTTGATTTAAATATAAATATAGATATTAAAATTATCGTATGCTAAACATTTTTTAGTTCTAGGTACATCGTAGAGATATCGATTTGTGTATAATAATGTCCAATGTTTGTTTCTATTTTATAATAATTTATTTAAATTATTAAAAAATAATAATAACAATAATTTTAAGTGTACGAGTATAGAAAATGCACATAAAATGTAATCAATATTTTTATGAATATGTGTCTCACATAAGTCTATTTCACATACATATCCTAACCAGTAACCACTATAATATGTGTCATGGTCGTTTTGCATTTATACTAAGTAGAATTTTCGATATACATACACTTCGTTACAGCAGATTAAATCCACTACAAAAAATGGGAATTCCCAATATTCATCGCTTTTGAATTCTATCTGTATTTTTTTTCTATACTGAAAAGTAGGTTTTTGTATTTATAAGTCACCAATTGGACTGCAGTCCAAATATTTTTAGGAAATTATATTTTTTTTTTAATTTTTAGTTTATTATTTATAACAATCCATTTTTTTTTATTTATTTTAACTAGATGACCCAGTGAATTTCGTACACCCTAAAAATGATTTGATTGTAACCCTTCATAAGCGATTATGAATCTGAATCAACATTCCAACTCCTTTGTAATTCAAATGAATTCAATATCTTTTATTTACATGGAAAAGAAATGAGGTTAACATTCAGTGCAAAGCGTTGTGGTAAACTAAGTAAGATGATGGATGAACTAAGATGATGGTTTGCCGACACACGAACACGCGACATACAGTTGTCCATGCGCGAAGCACGCAAACTCCAAGGTATTTTCGTAAACTTCCAACGGCTGGCGTTTTTGAAGGTTATTGCGAATGCCAGGCGCACGGGGAATTGCTACCGATGGAACTCGGATAGTAAGCCTGTTGGAATCATCGGGATGCGCGGAATCAAAACATTCTCGAATTGTCGCCTCGCTGATGTTGTTCATAAACTTTTTCACGGTTCAAGAATTCTGTGGGATAATTGGCTACTTCATCCTAGTTGATAACTGTACCACCAATTTGATGGAAAACAACTGTCTATAATCGACATCGGCGCTTTATTTTTCGGCGCCAATATG
The DNA here is from genome assembly GCA_932526605.1 of Nephrotoma flavescens. Taxonomy (NCBI): domain Eukaryota; kingdom Metazoa; phylum Arthropoda; class Insecta; order Diptera; family Tipulidae; genus Nephrotoma; species Nephrotoma flavescens. The sequence goes on from OW052221.1 coordinate 73,680,553, forward strand.
GCTCGTTTGGTCAGCCAATTATTGGTTTTTAATTTTTGCTCTATGTTCAGAAAACCACGTCGAATGCGCTCTGCCTTTAATTCGGTCAACTGGTTGAAATCAGTGGGCAATGTGATGGGTTTCGAAAACACATCTTCTTGCAAAACCACGAAAATCAGCATGAATCATGGTTCCACGAGAAATGTTTTGATTGCCACGGAGATCTTTCAACGTTCTTCCCAGCGCCTTGAGTGACCTTTTAGTGGGCCATCGTGTATTCGTCTCAAAGAATCAATTTGCATCTCCGTAGAATCTTCGTCATTGCTCTGTTTTTGGCGATGTTGGAAGTTGGTGGCGCGTTAATTTGCATGATCAGTGGCAATTTCAGTATAAAATATGCAGTTCGTCTGCTATTCCAGATGAAGCCCATGGAAGGGCAACTTTATGCTATGATCGTATTGACACCAACTGCAACAAAATTAATTAAGAACGTTTTTTTTAGACCCTGCGTGATTATCCAGGAAGTAAATGCCCAATGTTCCATTATTCATAGCTTCCATTAAAGAGTCAAATGCAGTATTTTGTTGTTGATTCAATTGCGGAACATTTATACGAACTGCTTCGACTAATGCTTCAGTGTTGTTCTCTTTGTTATTCGTGGTTGAATACATCGTGTATTGAACAATTTAATGATATTATGCACAAATTCGACAATACTTTGCCATTAATAAACAAACACATGTCTTCTATCACAATCAATGCCTCATTGTGCATTTCTGCTATCATTTGCAATGTCGAATTTAAAGTTTGGCGACCCACACGATGCAAAACATCCTCGGACATGTTGTCCTTATATTTCACCCACAACTTGTTACACGCTGGCTACTGCCAACCTGCAGTTATCATTAAGCTCATGCAGAGGCCTGCACGGTGATATTTTGCCGGCTACGTTCTCAGCGAGAAGTGCGAAGGGTCGTTGGGTTTGAGGCATGCATGGCTCCTGGCCTACACCGTGATGATACAGATAATTAAAATAAGAAAATTAAACGCAAATAATAATCATACCCGAGATTCCGCCGAAATTCGTCGACCGGAATCTGAGGAACGAACAGCAAAAATCAAAATAAAAAAATAAAATAATCATAATGGTAGAGCTGCCCTGGTGCGCGCATCCACCCGAACTCGCACGGTGGTAACCACCGGTTTCGAATCCGGATGCGGGCACCAAGGGACCGCTTACCCTACGCCGACACAGGATGGGAATTCCTCCCTCATCACACCCAACCGAGAAATTTTAATAGTTCATTTTATTTAAGATGAGAAAAAGATAAACAAAAGGAAAACCACTTCCCCCTCCACCGCACTACGATAAGATAGCACGAAAGAGAGAGAGAGCAATACGTACCGAGCGCGCACCCGCCGTGCGGCGCTCGATTACAAAAAGGTGATTATATATATATAAATTAAAACAAAATTTAAATAAAAAATTATCAAAAAACTGAAATAAAATAAAATAAAGAAAAAAAATTGTACCTTAATTACTAAAATTAGAGGTGCCGTTACCCCACCGGTGTTGGTGCGACCTTGAGCGGTCGTTCGTTGCGGAGCCTCTCTCCGATACCAAAAAAACTCGAGGGACAGCCGGTTGGCCACCCGATCGTTGCGGCAGACCTCCGATTACCGTGGCGGGGCCTTTCCCCGATACCAAAATACTAACACGAGGTGCCGGTTGGCCACCCGTATCGTTGCGGGGCCTTTCCCCGATGAAAATAATGCTATTCGGCGTTTGTCAACGTAACCCTTGAATAGCCACTCCTGGATAATTGTTTGGGCGTTTCCTCGCCACAACCGTAAAATATTCCGAAACCGTAAAACAATACCAACTTTGAATTTTGAATGGCGTTAACTACCCCTCCGTATGTTGCGACACGCCTGGGCCGTTAGAATGTGAAGGCCGCGTTAGACCGCCTGTAAGATATATGACGATAACACTGAACGGTAGCGTATCGTTTCAATATTCAGCGTCACAACAACCCGCACCCAAGACGGTATGTAAATTAAATGTGGAATTAATGATTAAATGGTGCAGAATTAGATGGTGTTAAATTTCATTATCAATTTTATTTTCACACACCCCCTCACCCAATCAAAAATAATCGAAATTTATATTGTTTATGAAAAATCACTTCTTATGAAAATAAATTTCTCTTCGTCGCAAAAATTACACACGCATTCATATCTATATAAATTTTTATTTTTATTTTTTTGTTTTCTTTTTTATACACATCGAAATTATTTATAAAACTCCGATTTCATTGGGAGAGCAAAAGGAAAAAAAATGTGAACATCGATTCACTACACTTTACAAAAATGCAAGCATTTAAAAGTTTAATCGGTCCCAATGAAATTTCAAACACTTCTTAATCACAAAATATGACTCTAATATTGAATACAATTAAAAAAAAAACACAGTCTTACTTTACTTAATTCCAAAACTAGACTAGCCTGGTATAAATCAAAAACGAGACTTTTTGTCTCCAAAACCAAAACTCGACTCCAAAAATCACAACTCGAATGACCAACAAAAAAAATTCTTACGCCGCACAAACGACGCGCAAAACATTCCAGAAGAATGTCTTTCTTCTCTATTTCTCGTTTACATCAATTCGCATTGATGTAAACGGGAGGCATATAAGAAAAACATTCTTATGAAATGTTTTGCTTTACACACACACTCGATGCGCACTGTTCCCTCTCTCTCCCATTATCGTTCTACTACCAACCAAATAAACAAAAACATACGAGAATCCCTACACCACTAACCGCTTTTAGACATCAAAAAACACGGACGCAAAAAACCCGAAGAGAATAAAAACACATTTGGTTTTGTTAAGACCACACAGTCGTAACAAACTCGTTCAATTTCTCGAACAACTGAGAGCGTCTGAAGCAAATCCATTTGGATTTACTTCAAGTGGTGTTCCTTGTTTCCGACGCTGAAACTATTTCTATGATGCGTTCCACGTGTAGTAGCGTAGAATTTTAGTATATAGCAAAGTGGGAGCTACATCATCTGCTTGACAAACCGAGAAGAAGCTTGTCAATGTTTTGGAAGGAGGCCGTGCCGCTCTGTCCGCTGTGTTCTCTGGATTGAAATACAATCGTTGCCCGTTGTTCAGATGTACTGCCATTTGTACAACTATATAGAGTGTCTTTCGTGGAACGCAAAGGAAGGGATGCGCCAAATCGCCTCGTTGCTGATTAAATATATAACGACACATCTGATACTCAGATACTTCGTCGTTTGCATTTTTCACACCGAAAACAGCCATTATGCTGATTTTGTTCACATATTTGCATGTTTACTTGATCGACTTGACAGAGTTATAGTATTGATGCGAGTCTCAAAATCCTTGCAGAATATCGGCGAACATGGCGCAACCCAACGATTGTCCACATTAACATATTGCCCTTTGATCTTCACAACTGTAGATTGCCCATTTTTCGCAACAAGTCGCCTGCGATCATTGCCTCAATTTCAATTTTGACATACATGTCAACTGCGAACTGATGGAACGGATCACGGATCATAAGCCTGTTTGAAAAAAAATTTGTAGCACTAATTTTGTTATTGGTTTTGGCGCCTGCAATCGACATACGGTTCGACTTAAGAAAATCAAAGAATGAATTATTAAAATTGTTACTATTACCTGTTAATGGATTAACCATTTTGATGTTGAAATGCTGTCCGTCTTCGTCATATTATAGCGCACCGTAACTCCTGTGCGTTTCGGACACGCGTTCCAATTTATTGTTTCAACGACAAAGCAGGATACCTCTAGATTGCAAATTTTCTCCGACAATAACAACAGCCATTTCGTCGATTGTCGGCGAATTGAATCTTTTTGTGTGGGTGAGCACGTAGGCGTTTTTTCAGCCCTGATGACGTAGTTATGGTTGTCGGATGGCATCCGATCCAACGCAATTTTGAACAATTTGATCAATTCCTCGTTCTGATGAAGAAGCGTTTGCAGTTCTTTGGCGGGACCAATTGTAACAATCTAACGCATCACAATCCAGGAGTTTTGCTGCTGAATATCAACGACTTACAATGTGGACAAACGACTGACATTTCTCCAATCGTTACTGATCTGTCCGTACTGTAATCGATTTGTGCACGAACTTACTGCATTTTGAATCAATTCGCTTGTCGTTCATTTTCAATCGCTCTCGAATGTAATTGGGACATGTCAATACGACTACTTTCTTTTTCTGTCGCGCACTGGTCGTGCGGTACGCACGTGAACTAGACCGCCACACATTTGACCGACAGCGACCATCTATGTTAGCTTTAGACATTGTAATTGATACTGTAAATCGACACGGAGTTGTTTTCAAGATTGTTTTCAACCTCTTGTACACGAATCAAATCTGTCGAAATTACCTTGTTATTCTTCACTGGGAACCTTACATTATTAAAATCGTACCTCGCTATAAATCATTAAAATGAATTTGTGAATATGTCTAAGCCTGCAAAGTTATACCGTAAGAGAATAGCTGATCCAAATTACTGTTCGCAAAATGTAATTAAATTCGCTTTAACCAAGTCTGTTCTCAAAATCCACCACCTCTTTTTTACGAAAAAACAATTTTAAATCTTTTAGATATAGACAAATTTAGACAAATTCTCGCTGGAATGCTTGAGCACAACCGCACAGTGTGAACAATCGAATCAGAAATATGTAATGCATGGTGCAGCTGTCAAACGATAGCTCCACCACCAAGGCCATCTATTGAAAGTAATCCGAAGTGACTATATAAATGATGATAAAATTCCCATAGAAAACGGACATTTCGTTTTTTCGATTTCCGGTTTCTCTTTTGGGTTTTTCCGAATTTTCTTCCGATTTTCCGATTTTTTTCGATTTTCCGGGTTTCCTTTTGAGTTTTCCGATTTTTTTTCCTTAACCACCCCAGTATTGAGACGAACACAACAAAAAAGGAATCATTCAAATCCAGTTTTTGCGAGATTAACGTATTGAATCGTAGAGCGACTTATAATTCAAGGAAATCTTGTCCCAAGCAGCTTTGATGGCTTCAATAAGCGATTCCTTATCATTATACTGCTTATCTCCTTCATTAATCTTGCGAGAAAGCCATCTCCGAACGTATTTAAGTCAGGAGAGTATGGAAGCCATTTAAGTAAATCGACGTTCTTCTTGAAAATCCAGGATTGTACAATCCTTGCCCTATGGATAGGGGAATTATTTTGCTGATAAATTCATTTCAGTGGTGCGAATAAATGTTGGAACTTTAAAAGTGCTGAATCCAAAATAGACAAATACGGATTTGCTGTCATTGTCGATTTTGAAAAGGTAACTCAATCACACCATAGTATGCAATAGCTCTCCACGCCATAACCCCTCCTTCTCTACTGTGATGTCGGTTGAGAGCTAGCATTTGCTGTTTCCCAAATTGGGGCCGATTGTTTTTTCGAGCGACTTGATCGTGGTAAGCATCATTTTTTTAATTTTTTGCTTTTCAACATCGCTTAAGCTTGTTTTTCGATTAAAACAAATACAAGTATTTAACAATTAACACAAATTAATTTATTATTAAATATTTTTTATTTTAATAAAACTAAACAAAACAAAGGAAAATTAACTGGATTTATTCACGTGTAACAACAAAAATGAATTTTTTTTAATCATACTGATAAAAAAAAAAACATTTCCAAAGCCAACTAGAAAAAAAATGTTTAGTCAATTAATAATGAAATAATATATAACTATCTACCTTTCAGTATAGAAAAAATAGCGATGGAATCCAAAACAGATGAATATCGGGAATTCCCATTTTTTTTAGTGAATTTAATCTGCTGTAACGAAGTGTATATGCGAATGACGTTTTGAAATCGTGGGAAAAATATTTTACTGTTTATGTTGCGGTTTGAATTATTTTTGCGTGTGCTAAAATATGTTGCCGGAAAAATATACTTTATATACGTTATGTATAATGTATATGATGTGTCATTCGGTCTTATCAAGTTTAAGAATATTTATTGCTCAATTAATAGCGACGGCATAGTATATCATAAATCATGTATTATTTTGAATATGTAGCTATGTACGAAGTTGAAATATTATATTTGAATTTGTTTATGATATTTATTAGATTTTTATGGCATAATACAATATCATGAATCAGATAAAGGATTTTGTATTGTTTTGTAATAGCTGTGTTTCTTGATGCTTGATTTGATATTTACTAGAACAAAATTTGGATGAGGTTTTACATATAAAATTAGAACTGATTCGGTTCGATGGTTTTCATGAAGCATGTCAAATGTTTAGTTCGGTCTGTAAGAGCAAATTATTGAAGCCTTGATAAAAAAATGAGCCTGGCAAAAATAGAATGGTAGTTTGTAATAATTTCCGTCCTAAAACTACAACAAAAACATTTATAGTGAGAAAGTATTTGTAATAACATGTAAAATTCTACATTTAGGCGACATTGCAAATTGGTTTATATTCGACCAAAATGCAGTAAAAATATAATGTTAGAAACGAAAACTAAAATCTATTTGATTTTTATTAAGCTTTATACACTGCGGCCAAAAAAAAAACAAATGGAACAGATTTTTTTTCTTTTCAAAAAAAATACTCAGATTTGAACGCTCGTATCTTGATGAAATAACGCTTTTCAAAAAAATAATTTTGCTTATAATTGAAGGAAATTTTGTCTTTTCGATACTGGAATCCATTTTATTTTATTTTGTTTTTTATGACTTCTTCAGTAAAATAAAAATTGCATAAAAGAAAAAAAACAATATGCTGCTGTTTAAACCGGTGTGAAGTTCTTGGACAAAAGTTTTTGGACAAAAATTTATGCGAGTGTTCTTTGTGAAGTTTTTGGACACAATTTTATTTCTTGGACAAAAATTTATGGAAGTGCGTAATTTTAACAGTGTATTTTATATTAAAATAATTTGAAAAAAAAGATTTTTTAATGTCAAACAAATTCTTTTGTTTTTTCAATATTTAGATAAAACAAAAGAATTTGTTTGGCATTAAAAAATCTAAAATGCTTACTATTTACATTTTTAAGTAAATCACATATCATACTGTATAAAATGATAAACCAAATAGTAAAAAAATCTCAGAGATTGGCTCGCATAGTGACTATATACGTTCGAAAGGGGATACATTTTGCTATTCAAATCAGTAAGCTCTATCTCGATATGATGACCAAGGCTCGAGAATCGAATTTATAAAGTTTCACCAATACATACAACTAGTCTACTTATCCACGAATGTTCTATTACGCTTAGCCAAATAGCAAAAATTTCAGAGATTAGCTTGCGTAGTGACTATAAACTTTGGAAAAGGGATACATTGGGCTATTAAAATCAGTAAGCTTTATCTCGAAGGCTCGTGAATCGTATTTTTAAGGTTTTACCAGTGCAGCGAGTCTGCTAAAATTCGATTCTCGAGCCTTGGTCATCATATCAAGATAGGGTTTAGTGATTTGAATAGCCTAATGAATCCGGTTTCGAACGTATATAGTCACTGTGCAAGCCAATCTCTGAGTTTTTTGCTATTTGGCTTAAAAATTTGATCCAAGAGCCTTGGTCATCATATCTAGATCTAACTGTTTTAAATAACCCAATGTATCCCCTTTTAAACGTATATAGTCACTATGCGAGCCAATCTCTGAGATTTTTTTACTATTTGGTTTATCATTTTATACAGTATGATATGTGATTTACTTAAAAATGTAAATAGTAAGCATTTTAGATTTTTTAATGTCAAACAAATTCTTTTGTTTTTTCTAAATATAAATATTGAAAATATTGAAAAAACAAAAGAATTTGTTTGACATTAAAAAATCTTTTTTTTCAAATTATTTGAATATAAAATAAATACACTGTTAAAATTGCACGCTTCCATAAATTTTTGTCTAAGAAATAAAATTGAGTCCAAAAACTTCACAAAGAACATTCGTATAAACTTTTGTCCAAAAACTTTTGTCCAAGAACTTCACATCGTTGATGTTTGAGACTGTAAACGAACTTGCTCATTATTTCTTTCCCAAATTCAAATTAGTTATTTTATACAGAATTTAGGCACCTTGAAAATATTACTATAGAAATTTCTGTACGACGACTCCTTGTCGATTTTTTGAAGTTTTAGCGTGAAGCATGACCAAAAAATGAGACACGCATATCAGGCGTAATTTGGTGGTTCAAGGAGAAGATCAAGGAGAAAATAAGTTTTTACAGTAAAAAATTTAAACTTTATTCAAATGTAATAAAACTAAAATCTGCGAACAAAATGGAATTTAGAATATTGCGTGTTATCTCCTCTAGCCCGCATTACTATTTAAAACATTGTGTATTTGTTAGATGGCGATTTGTTGCCATTCTTCTTGTAAAGCATCTCGGATTTCCTGTAAATTTGTTGGTTGGTTTGTCCGTTTTCTTGCACGCCGGCGTAACATATCCCAAGGGCGGTATGTTGTACCATCACTTCGAATCGAAATTCGAAAAAAGTCGAAGTGATGGTACAACATACCACCTTAGATGTGCTCTATAGAGTTTAAATCTAGACTAGATTAAATTAAGGCGGTGCTGTTGCAGAAATTTGCGTGTGTTTAGAAGTGTGTGCGGCCGGGTATTATCATGCATTAAAAAGTTAAAGCTGGATATAGTATTACTACCAAATCTGTCTTGTAATTTCACGACATACCCGCCCAAACCATCACCGAACTTCCATGAAATGTTGCGACTGGCATGACGCAATTAGGGTTTAATCTTAGTCCTGGTGAACGCGAAATTCTGCATCGGCTGTCTGATGCATACTATTGAACCGCGATTTATCCGAAAAAAAGACATTACACTAGTCCCTCTGAGTTCCGTTTCTATACTGCAACGTATAATTTTTTCGTGGCCGACGATGATTATCAGTTAGATACGGAACTGTAACACATCGACGTAATCTTAGTCGATAAGCTTAAAAGATCGGTATCATCTATTTTGATATCTGGTTTTGTACTGGTACATTACTTTTCATTTCTTGAGCACTAATAATATCACAGAGTCACCCAATTTCACGATAAGTTACACCGCCTTCAACTAAAGCCACAATTTTTATAGCAGGAGCGAGTAATTGTTCTTTTTGATTCCTCTCGCTTGATTCTTCAAATAACTCTGCGATATAAATTATTGTTTTCCATAAACTGACTTAAAATTTAAAGAAACTTAAAATTTTATCGTAGAGTGCTGCTTAGTTTGCAAGATTAAAAAACTTAACGTATATGCACTTTTTGGTACGTTGCTCGCTAAAACTTCAAAAAATCGACGCGGAGTCATTGTACAAAAATTACCGCTAAAGTTTTTTGTTCTGGTTTCTTTTGGCGAAGTGTACAATAAAGTTCATATACATTTTTGGTAATACGACTACCTACGAGGGTTGTTTGAATATTTTCCAACACCACAAATCCACAAGAGATTTTTTCTTCAAATTTATTTTTATTTCTCTATATAGTCTCTTTGTAAGTCTATGCACTTCTTCCAGCGATGTTCTTATCTCTTGAACTCATCCCAATAGTACTCGGTGCCTTTCTCTGCAATTGCGAATGTGATGGGGTGTCCTCATCATTTGACGAAAATCTCTCTCCTCCGAGGCAAACTTTTAGTTTGGGGAGCAAAAAAATATTGCAATCCGTAGTTCGTGGTTTTTCGCAATTGCAACGACTTTGAGGTGTGAGACCTGGTGAGTAATGGTTTTCCCTTTCAGAAGGTAATCGATTAAGATAACCCCATGACTGTAACATAAAACAGTCGCCATCACTTGCCTTTAATGGAGGTGATTCCTCCTTGGCTGTCCAGTGTTTGACTGTATTTTTGATTCTGAAGTGTAATGATGTATCAAAGTTTCCTCAACAGTACCCAAGCTAGTACGGCCACGTTTAAATTCATTTGCCCAAAACTTCACGGTGGTAAATGATGGTGTAGAGTCTCCGTTCACAGATTGGTATAGGCGTATTGCCTTTGGAAAATAAATATTTAATGACAGCTCGATATGCGATTTTTTCCATTGTCACAAAAACAGTCACATTGATTGACTCGAAACGAGGCGAGTGCTGCTATTCTATAACACATCATGAAATTTTAAGAAACACTTTTTTTTAAAATCAATGAAGAATCAAAAAATTTTTGTGATTTTTTTTTGATATTTGTCACGTACAGACCACGCGATTTAAGAATATGGAGAAGTATTCAAACCAACATTGTAAAAACACATTACAAAAATGGTGAAACTTCGCGAAAACAGTTCACCAATTACGTCAAGTTTTCGGTCGCAATAATGCGCCAAAAGAATCGACAGTGAGGCGTTTAATTACAAAATTTGAGACCAAATTTACGCTGATGGATCAGAAGTCACTTGAAAAAATAGCCACTGTAAGGGAATCTGTGGCCGAGAATCCAGGAACTTCCATTCTGCATCGTGTTCAAGAATTAAACATTTCCATAAGCACTATGAATTACAAGGTTCAATTGATGCAAGAAATCAAGCCAAGGGACCATGCGGAGCGCCGTGAATTTACTGATTGATTGTTCACATCAAATTAATGCGGATTTTTCGAAGAAAATCATTTGTTCAGATGAGGCACATTTTCATCTCGACGGATACGTAAATAAGCAAAACTGTCGGATTTGGGGTGCTAAAAATCCTCGTGTGATACTCAAACAACCAATGCATCCACCGCGAGTAACTGTTTTGTGTGCATTTTGGTCTGGCGGAGTAATTGGGCCATATGCTTTTGAAAATGCGGCTGGAAATGCGCTAACTGTTCATTTTTTTCCAACAAGATGGTGCCACCTATCACACAGCACGTGAAAAAATGGTGTTACTACAGACTAAGTTTCCACGCCGTGTCATTTATTGATTTGGCGATCAACATTGGCCACCAAGATCGTGCGATCTAACACCGATGGACTTTTTTCTTTTGGGCTACCTAAAGAGGAAATACGGCGCGTTATTAGTGAAATACAGCCACATTTAGGCGAAAACGTTATTGAAAATTTCAAGAAAAGAATAACTCTGTGCCAGATTTTTCGTGGTGGTCATTTGGCTGATGTTGTATTTCATGTTTAATCGGAACGTTTTCCTGGGACATTTTGAGACCATTTTTTTACTGGAAATTTGCGGCGTTAAGTGAATTTTTCGTGTTTGTCAATTTCCAGGCCAAAGTTCTGATTATCTCGTGAGGTTTCAGCTTACTCACTTTACTTAGAAGCTTTGCATCTCTCCTAAGCTAGTCGACAAACCAGCAAGTTTAACTAGCAAACATAACATAATCGAGCATTTACTATGACATCATCTTAAAATAATTTTAAAACTTTTTGGAAATTCTTCGCACGTCTTTATAAGATTTGGATGTATAAACTTAAGTTGTGTTCTAGATTGATAGTATAAATATAAAATTGAATGATATTTATCAGATGATAAAAACGTAAATAATTAATTGTAGAATGAATACATTAGGGCGAAAATTGTTCAACAAATTTAACCCTTTCAAGGCTCGGTTCCGCCATAGAGGTGTGAATGAGTTTCGTTGAGGAATTTTAAAAAATTAATTTAATTTTGTTTATATATGTTATAACATTAAAAAACTAAAACTAACTTTAAATTAAAAGACATATATGGTGAAAAATTCGTGAAATCAAAAATTTTTGGCAGTCATGTTTTAATTTTGTGATTTTTATGTTTCGAATGTATAGTACTGGGTTAAAAAAATATTGTAGAACTCGATTTTTGATGTTGTTGCATAAATACAGGCGATCAAAAATTTAAGAATTTGTTGAAATATTTATACAAATATAAAAAAAGTATTTATCCGAAAAATATGAAATGGGGCTCACTTTAAAGGCAAAAAATAAGGATTAAGAAAATATTACAAAAATAGTATCATCTTTAAGTTTTTCATTTTCAAAATGGCCAGCAAACTGCTTTTTCACAATTTCCCGAAAAGCTTATTTTTTTTGTTTGCCATTTAATTCTATAAAACATACAAAAAACAAACAATTGGGTGACATTTTTTGTTTTCTTGAAAAACAGGTTTTCATATCAAGTTTTTAACCTTTTAAATTTTATTTTCACTCCAACATACTATTTTCTTGCAAAATACAACTAAATAAGACCACCTTATATCAGTGCTGTGAAACGATTCAAATTTAATTTCATTGCAGTTTCAGTTATTTCATAACTTAGTATAATGGTTTCGGTTTCAGTTATTCTTTCGCCGATTTGTTTTTGTTACGTTTTTCGTTACTGTTACGTTTCGAATACAGTTACAATTTAGTTATCTCTCTCATAAATCATTACTGGGAAGTAAATTAATTATCAATATTAACACATTATGGTCCATTCAAGCGCTTTGGCGTGTTTCATTGTTTGGATTTTCATAGTGCAAAAGAAATATAAACGAGCTAAAATTTTATTTGGTTACATCAAGAGGTGGTATATTAAAAATACTATTTAATAACCTAAAATAAGAAAAATATTTTTTTTATTTTGAAAAAATGGTTTTAAACACAACTGAAGTTCATACAAAAACAAAATAAATAATTTTTACATACTGTAATGTGTTAATGTTATTGAACAAATTAAGTTTATACAAAATAAATTCAGTAATGTAGATCTCTGGCACATTTTAAAAATTGAATTTTGGTTTATAAAATAAATAATAAATAAAACATACATATTAAATGTATTTTTTAAGTCTGTATGGATTTGAATATTTTTTTTTCAACTGTTTAGAAAAGACAGAGGCGGAACCCAATATAATACGAGAATAAATAATAAATATGTAAATTAATAACTTTAAAAATAATTCGGCTTTTTGTTACGTTTTTCGTTAGAGTTGAAATAAATTTTCCGTTTCGGTTTTTCGTTACGTTAGAAAAATTAAATTCCGGTTTTGAGTTACGTTACAATAACTTTTCACAGCACTGCTTTATATATAGATAAATTCAAATTTAAAACAAAATTTATTGGTAAATTTTTTTTTATTAAAAATTAATTTAGTAATTAATTACATTTTAAATCTAATATAATCTTCACTATTTGAATATTTCTTAAAATTCATGTACCATTCTCCTGAAGGAATAACTGCATGGAAATCGCAAGTTCCTTTTACAGTTTTTAATTTCTCGGACCTACTGGCAAGCTGAACTTTTTTCGAGTTATATGCAATATCAGAACAAAACTCAAATGCCATATCAGTCTTTAAAGTTTTAGCCCATTTGAATAATTTTGCTGCATTTGTAATGATACCGTCAAATTCATCAGTGAGACTGGCACTGGATGCCATTCTCTACTATCAAGAACGCCATTCTCTACTATCCTACTCCATCGCATGCATGGTCCCTTTCTCTGTGCTGTAGCATGAAAATGCCATACACAATCGACTCCGAAATCCTCTTTGTGTTTCATTATATTCATAAAATTATTTTTATAATGTGTTACAGCACCATCAATAATATAATAAATTTTGGTTAAACTCGTCATTTTAGTTTTCAAGAACTGGATCATTTTATCGATGAACAGATGAACTGCTGCAGTGACATGACTAAGACAATCCGATATAACAATGAAACTGTAGTGCTGCAATTTCCCATCTACATTTATGTAAATTACAAATGGATGAATAGAGTCGCTTGCTTATTATTCCAATGAAAACACTGCGCTGCATTCTGCATTATAAACGAATAATTTTCTGCAAAGTTACATGAAATAAGTGCTTCTGTAGGCTCCAGAGTAAGTTTTTTGTTTTTTACGAAGCTAGATTGTCGCAGTAAAATGAAGTAATGAAGAATCAGATTTTCCAGCTTCTTTATGAAGTAATCCAAAAATTCTTCTAACGATTTTGAGTACTTTTCCAAATTGCATCTCTCAGTTGAAATCCACTGAGCGAATAATAAATCAGCATCCTCGTAGTTGTTTTTCAGAAAAGCGTTTTTCAAATATTTTCGAAATAAATTTAATCCTGTACAATTCTTGCATTTTCGAAGATAACATGTCGGCTGAGGATCTGGACAAAAATTGATGCAATGCAATCTTGGTATTTTGATATCTTTCCATTTGTAATACATTCTATTTTGGTTCCATAAATAATCAATTTTACATTTTGATGTATTGTACAAACACACACTGTATGCGTTCCATTGCTTCCTGGTTGCACACAGTTTTTAGGACGAAGCAAGCAAAATTTGGAAAATCCGACTTTTTTAACATTCTTTCAATGTACTCATCATTAGACGTTTCTGAACTTTAACTTTTTCAATAGTTAATCCAAAGCCAATCTAAATAAATCAAGCCTGCCTATTAAATCGCACTTTCAAATACGGGATATAAAACATAAACAAAAAATTAACTTTTCATACATTTTGTATGGGAGATATCATTACGTTTGATAAATAAAACCTGAATTAAAAATATTGTAAAATTGATTTATTTTGACATAAATCGTTGACAGATATAATATATTTCATCTCATTTCAAGCACGCTATCAGTAGGTTTCTCATTTTCTACAAATTAATAATGAAAATGTAAGGGATTTTCGCTGTGCAACAACAACAATTTAAGAAATACGGGAAATTGATGACGTCATCATATCGTCATTTAAAACCAATTATTGGAGAGAAATAGCAAATTAAATTTTATAAGAAAGTAAGAAAGACAACAATGTGTTTAAAAAAAGAAATCAAAAAGAAACGGCAATATGAATACGAAATCAAAAACAATGGAGAGTGTAATCATCGTAATTCAATGGTGAAGATAAAGTAAACCGTATAATATCCGAAATAAAATCCGAAGCCACAAAAAATCAAAATAAAATACATAGTTAGCTTTTAGCCATGATACAATAATTTTCTCTTTATCAGAAAAACTCACTAGAAATATATTGTCGCTAGTATAGGAATTGTGGTGACCTTATATTTTTTCATTTTCGTTTGTTTTGTGCATATCCACACTAGGGTAACTTTAATCTGGTATTTTTTTCGTTTCTTTTCCCTTTACCAATAAAATCGGTTTTATCTGCGCTGCAATTTTTTGATTTTATTGGTAAAGGGGAAAGAAACGAAAAAAATACCAGATAAAAGGTATCCTATAGTATGTCATCAGCCTATGAATATTATAAGAAGATAATTATTTTAGGTCACCGATTTAGTTCATTTTTTGAACGTATCATGGCTTTTAGCTACATATTTGATTTGTTTAGTTTAAAATAGTAGCCGTTTGCAGTTCATCAAAACTGCACGTCTTTTTTGTCTCGATTTCAGATACGAACAAAAATCGTAAATATTCGAATATTGCTTTATAGATTGATTAACGTTTTTATAATGTTGAGGTTGTTAATCAACTTTTATGGAACCATCCTTCAATTTTCAATTAGGCTTCCGTATCATTCTACAAGATAGAACCAAAGTATTAAACAAATACCTGTTACATACTTTTGTCTATGTGGAACGGTTGTTGAAAAAGTATGTTCGATTTTCTAATCTGAGTAGTTTTGTTCTTCTATTTCGATATGATCATGCAAGGATGACCCCGTATCAATATCTCCCAGATTCCAAAACGTATTGAATTTTGCTCCCGATCTTGGGGTCTGTTGTAACAATTTACTTTCATAATTTTGGATTTGTAATGTTTTGTTTATTTAATGAAATGTTAGAGTTTGAACTTACTCGCATGCAGAGATTGACTCTCTCACAGAACTGAACCGAAAACCGATATTTTTAATGAATTTAAAACCGAAATTGTAACCATTATAATTATAGATAGAACGTTAACCGTAACCGGAAAACAATTTTCAAACGGTTCAATTCATCGTTATTTCGGTTCCCTCTATAAATTTCTGTTATAACACTTAAATGTTGAGTCTAAAATAAAAGCTCCTGCTCGAGAGTCGCATAACAATTTTGTTTTAAAATATTTAAAATGAAAATGTAATATCATTTCAAAATTGGTGGAGATTGATTATGAACTGGAATTATATAAGTTACCGAAATTCGTAAATGTGCTTATCGGAACGTTATTAATTTTGGTTTGACTCTGCTGACATGCCATCTGAAATCACACCATTCGTAATCAAGCTATAAATTATCATACGATAATACTATTATGTTATATGGATGGACCACATCGTCAAAGGTTAACTAGATTCCATTGTATCAAAGTCGTCGTAGAAAATGTAATTAGAATCGTTCCGATCTGGCAGATAATTAGGTGGCAACGACGACTAACTGGCTTATCAGATCGAGGTTATATTTTGTAGATCAGAATTATATTAATGTACAAAAAACAATAAAATTCCTATGATTATCACCACATTATCACTATAGTTTGTTGATCAGGCATGTATATTATTCACACATTTGTTCGCACTAATTAAATTTTGGAATCAAAATACTGCATACGAAACGTGGCGATTACAAAAATTTATGAAAAATTTATTCGATACTTAGTTGAATGAAAGCACGCAGATAAATGAAAGTTGACACGATAAAGATTCAATTGAAATAATTTAACACTAGCTTGTCCAAAGAAGCCAAAGCCATTTTGACTGCTTTTTAATTTCAATTAGTAAACAAATAATATTTTAAATTAATTTTTAATATTTTTTCAAAGCAGTCATTTTGACTGGTATTGGGCAATATAGTTATATATACTAGTTTCAGTCTTTCTAGTTTTAAAAAACACGACAGTGAATGATACTCGGGGGAGGAATGATAAATGACCATTGGGAGTGATTCGAAAATAAAGAAGTGACCATAATGAGATACCAAACGATTGCCCTGTGACTTTTGGAGTCGATGCGCATTTTTCACACGAAAACGGCACGAATTTCCCAAAAGGTGGTGTTCGAATGATGTTACATAATCAAGTACATACTGTATAAGAAAATTTTATAGGTTTTACTACGCGCCCCAATTTGTTTCTACATATGTTAAACGAAGGAAACATTGTTCATAATTTTTTAATCACGTATTTATACATGCCCGTGATTAAAAAATAGTGCTACTCGCGTGCTTTCACAACCACATCTACGTGGCGACTGACTGAATCAAGGTCGTTATTTATAAATGATAAAAATAAAAAAATCGTTTTGGTTTTGTTTCCACTGCAATCGTGTTTTTAGAAAGAGTATGGAAAGAGACACATATTGTGATTTGAAACCATGTCGTAATACAACAACAAAATATATAAAAGCTTATTATTTATTTATTTTCCAAGTCTATTTTCACACAGTTTTAAGTATTTTCTTTAAGCGTACTTTTAACTAATTAATATTTGAACTTTTCTGTGTTTACCCGTACAAAAATATTTTAAAAGCTTATGGTTTAAACATACTTAAAATGAAAAATAAAATTAGTCGTTTTCCATACATTCCTATAGGAAACTAACATTTTTACATCCCGTATTTTAAGTTTAGTGAAAAAAAGCTCGAATAGAGAGGCTCTATTTATCTAGATGGCTCTGGTTAAGCAATCGTTTCTTCCAGGCATTATCCGACTGACTTCATTATCGTTATAATAATCTATCACTGATTGCTTTAGTTCATCGCTTATTCATTGCCCAGTTTTAGGTACAGGAAGACCAAGTGGGCCGTTCGTTTTCTAAATATATTTAGCTTTATACACCAAGTATTGTGTTGTGTTGAACTCCTGTTGAATTTGTTGTATGGTTAGTAACCTCGGCAGTGCAGTCAGCAGCTGCATCTTATCACAATTTTTCTCCAATTGTTTGAATTTACTTTTCAGTTGATCCATGAATTCGTCATATAAATTAGGCTTCATTGCATTGTCCATTGATTGATTCACAAGGGGCTCGATTCCAAGAATCAAAAATGATGATGTTGATGGTACTATTGCAGCTAAATTAGTTATTTTTTATTGTGGATCTGTTGCCTAGCTTCTACTTTACTGGTATATATATATTAGCGACATTCCAATACCTGGTAAAATCTCATGGATTTTTTGAAGAACGCTCGCTTTTTGTATTTGGCGTTCTTCACTATCACTCCAGTTTATGACGATTTCGATGTAACTATGGAACTTGATGGTGAAGAGGGTGATGTATCTGTTTCAATTTTTCGACGTTTAAAACAATTGTTCACATAACAAGTTGTACAAATGAATAAATTTTCATTTCTTTCAATCGAAGGCAGCAAAAAATCCATAATATGAATGTTTATACACTTTTCGTAAATTTATAGAACACTTCGAGTATACAAATGGCTTACAACACTTTTTAATTTCATTCATTATTTAATTCAAGTAATACAAATTCACTATATGATAAACTAAAATTCGAATTTTGTTTAAGTCAATGCTACTTACTTTTACACTTTAAAATTTGAACTACATAAACATTTGCTATTTGCTATTTGATTAATCTATTTTTGTAATATTTTCTTAATCCTTATTTTTTACCTTTAAAATGAGCCCTACTTAATATTTTTTTTATATTTATATAAATATTTCAAGAAATTCTTAAATTTTTGACCGACTGTATTATGCAACAATATTTTTTTTTACCCAGTACTACACATTCAAAACATAAAAATCACAAAATTAAAACATGACTTCCGATCCCATATGTTGAATTTTTGATTTCACGAATTTTTCACCATATAATATGTTGAACCAAATAAAACACTATTTGTTGAGAAATGCATTTTAACATTATTAATAATTTTAACTTTATTAATATCACTATCAATTACACAATAACTGCGGATGGCCACCGAAAATCGTAAACAATAACTCAGCTGATATTCCAGTTATCATCATTCACGGATCAGCTGGCATTCCAGTTTCATCATCTACCTAAAAGTAAACAAAATTAATGTCATACAAAAGCAAATCTCTCACTGTTACTTACCAAACAATATAATTTAATCCAATTAGTAATTAGTTACCTAGAATTAAGAATTTCATTAATAATTTATATTGTTAAAATTAATTGTAATACTTATCTTTTCTATTATGTTGTAAACACAAAACAAGCTGTCATTGTTGTCAATATTTTATGTTGTACTAGAGTAGTAGTACGATGAGGGTATTTAACCATGTAACCGCAGCTACAATATCGTACTAGTACTTCATGTAATATTAGTAATAGTACATTTATAGTCAAATTTCATACAATCTACATTTATTATAAATTGTGAAAATGACAGTAGTTATATTAACGTATATAATTGTAAACTGTATTGTGAAATTAATCATTAAAATTCTATTCTCTGTAATCTGGCGAAGAGTGAAGACACGCAAATAAAATATAAAACAATTAAATTAATTCAATAATTGTAACAGTTCAGTCTAAAGTGCATTAAAAATAAATAAAATATACAAGTTCGTGTTCTTTTCTGTTTCTACAACTCATCAATCGGCCATCTACGCAGCATTTAAGATCGTCATCTATAATCACCAGGTGCATCGCAAAGTTCATCCACTGGTTTTGTTCTACAAGTTCATCACTATATACATAATATGTATATCGAACTTTAGTGTTAGACAATTTAGAATCAACTTAGCACGAACATTTTGATTAGCGTTTCGGTGACGTACGAATGTCGGGTGATTATTTTTCGAACCGGTTGACTAGAGTTTGGCCACCAAACGTTGAAAAGGCGACTTGGAAGGATGGCTGTGGCGAAGATAAAAATCAAATAATGCGCAGAACGTTTATCGGAAGGAGCACTGATTTTGAAAATAAAATTTGTTGATTTCCACATGTTGTTTAACGTTATAACTATCCGTGGTGGTTTGCCATACACTACTGAACAATTCACAACAAAATGCCAACGAATGGCTGCTATAACCTAAAAAATTTCGAGCGTCCAATTGAACGACTCTTTTATATTTACAAAAATAAGCATACGAATAAAATAAAATAGTTAAAACAAAGCAATACAACCATACTTAGAATGGCTACTTTCTAATAGAACTAGCCGGAAATTTTCATGGAATTTATTTGAGTAAATGCAGACGGCCACCACACCTGGATGGCCGTTTTTATAAAGAATTGATATATTTGAAGTAGTAGTTGATGCCCTTAACTATTTGAAAACTGTCTTCCCAGTTGTAATAGCCGTTTGCGTTTATTCAAAAAAGATCCATGTAAGTTTCCGGTTTCTAAGTCAGTTTGTTAATCGCAAGAACATTGTATACTTGTCAACATTTTCAAAGAACCGATAAATTTTGAGTAGCTAGTCTAGAAAGTCATGGCAGAAAAAATTAATAATTGCATCAGGCAACACTAAAGTTATCTGTTTATACTAGCCGAGGATTTTATTTAAATTATTTAAATTGACATTAATTCAGCTCAAGAAATATAAAAGCCTCGTAATAAAACATATTACATGGAACGAAAAAAATGTATTCAGAAGCAAGACATATTTGAACGAAAATTTTTAATATAATTTTTGGGGGTACAAATAAGATTTGAGGGATTTACAAAAGATGGCGTAACTAGTATTAAATCGCATCGGGTCATCTTGTAACTCGTCTTCCAGTCGTCATCATTTCCCTTTAAAAATCAGTATGCATCATTTCGCTAAAGTGTAAAAACGTACATTAGCTTGGGATTGAATGTGAAGCATCAGTGGATCAGTCTATTAGCCCAATGCTACAAAAAATTCCTATCGCTGCAAAAATTTGAAGAATGCGATTAAAGATGCCTAGGAAACCATTTACATCTTTTCAAGATGGGTTTTTAGTATTTGACAGAACTGGTATAATAATATCAAGATCTTAAACAGTAGTTTTGAAATAAATATACCTCCGGTTTCTCAATAATATAAACCGAAAACCATTGTTATTCGAACCAAAGCTGGTTGGAAACCCTAAATCATCAATAATGAAAATCCCATTATAAAATTTTATATTCTAAGAAACTTCTATCTGGCCTCAAATATAAATTATGTCAAAATATTAATAATATTTCTCCAATCAACAGATATCATCTACATGATGTACATAGTAAATTCATAATAATTATTTTTACCGTCTCAAGGGGGGCCACAAATCAATTATGTATCCTGATTTCGACAATTTTAATACGAAAACAAGAACCCATTTTCATTTAATGGATTAAA
The DNA here is from genome assembly GCA_932526605.1 of Nephrotoma flavescens. Classification (NCBI taxonomy): domain Eukaryota; kingdom Metazoa; phylum Arthropoda; class Insecta; order Diptera; family Tipulidae; genus Nephrotoma; species Nephrotoma flavescens. Next base: position 73,701,704 of record OW052221.1, read on the forward strand.
CATTAAACTTTTGTATAGTCGAATAAACCGATAATTAACCTGTTGATATAGCGATAATAGTGTACGGTAGGTATATTTTTTGGGTGGGATGTATAGGTGGTAAGTCTGTGTGCTGCCTATTTGCTATATATACTCAAGTATCTTTTATTAAATTCGTATTGCATATTTTTGTCCACAGACGTTGTATGTTGATGATGTCTACATTTTTTCCAATATGTGCACACATAATAGGGGTAGCGATGTTCTCTACACCAACACATTCGTAATTATGTGATTATCGTAAACAGGATTTAAGTTTGGAAATTAAGCTCTTCATACAAATATCATTTACGACACAGATTTGTGTGTTGGGTGTATGCGAGGACGGAAAATCAAGTTGTTAAAATCAAAACTCAATGCAAATGAATTTTGTGTGTAAATAAAGTCTTCGTTTATCATTTATAAAAAAAAAAATGTTGTTGTTGTATGGTGTAAATTATCGCGGGAAAAAAAACTTAAATGCGAGAATGACACGTTATATACCATCATAATGCTCATTCCACCCGTTTTATATAAATATTATAGTTTACTGGTGAATAAACACGCCAGATACAATATTAGCCGCATGCCACAATGATGTGAAAAATAATGGAAATATATGCCACCACACGACGACGGTTGTTGTTGTTGTGTATATTCTTGTATTTGCTATGTGTATGTTTTTATATTACGATTTAAAAAACAAAAAAAAAAAAACAGAAATTAAATTACAATTACGCTAATTAATTCAAAAAACTGTTTTAATAAAATCAATAAAAAAATATTTTTTTATTATGCTGATAGTATTTCATTGGCGGCGGCAGCTCAGCACCAGAATGCTTTTTAAAATTATGACTCAGCGCAATAATCATAAATCATAACATACATTTTGTATGTACATATATATTTATTATGTTGCGTTACCCAGCACTCTAAAAAAACGATTTTGTACCGAAATTTTCCAGATTCTTAAAGAAAATTTGCTTGCTCATTCGCATCATTAAACGTGCTCCCGCCGTAGAACAATACACTTGTAATTAAACACTTGATTAACGTGGCGCAGGCGGAAAATTAAAAATTCATTTTCCGAATGACATGAGTTATTTAAAACGGTTTTAATTATGTTATGGGTATGGCATGTGTTACGCAAGGATCTCTTTATTGCTGTGCGAAAAACGAACCACCTGTTTCAGTATTAGACATCTGTACATATATTTTTTGTATAGGTAACCTACATATTATACCTGTAGGTAGATAGAGACCTGTATATAGAATCGGAAAAATATGGAAAATTATAAAAAATGTATGACAATAAAAATGATTGATTTATTTCCTTTTTCGCTTTTGTTGGCAGAATTTATTGTTTATTTGCATAAATCGATTTAATTTAATTTTTAATGCAAAAAAATTGTGAGGGTGGTACATTCGATGTCCCCATCGTTCTATCAACACACCACGTTATACATATGTTGGCCCATTTTACCTATATGTGTAAATGATTGATTGCGAATTGATTTATAATTTATTACACTAATTCCAAGGGACAAGTTTATTCTGGCATATTTTACAAGCAAAATTCAGGCGCCCTGCTAAAAGAAGAAAAATTGAAAATTTTTAACCGAATTTGAAAATATCTAGACGCCTATTTCTAGTTATTATACGGAAAACTTGTTGAGTGTTTTAATGTGACATTTTAAGTATAACATTATGTTACGAATTTCGGGCGATCGATATATGGATAGATTCGTACTGGATTTTGCAAATAAAAACACTCAGCGATTTAAAGTTACAAACTTTATTCTTCAACATAATCTTCAACTTCAGTAATTCAATAATTTCACTCATTCACTAATTCATTTTGACTGCTCACTTTAACTTTTCACTACTTTTTAAAATCTTTACTTTTTTACTTGCACTGTACACTGGTTAAATTACAACTATCTCTGTGTCCCAAATAGCTCGTGCTTATAATACTTGCCCACTGCTGTAAATTACTATCATGTACACACATCCCTCGATTTATACAGTAGATACGTTCCACGGATAATCGTGTAAAACGAGACAAAGGACATCATCATCAAAAGGGTAGATAGGTTCCACTATACTTAGAACCATGTAAATAGTAGCGCTATACAGCAGTTTGTTTTGTTTTGGTAGTAGAATCGACTTGTGTCAATTTATCGAGGTTATGAGTAGCAGCAAAGAGCAGCCAATTGATGCTGCTGGGCGTGGAACCTATTGATGTCGCGACAGATGCAACTTCATTCAATATAATTTCTTTAAATTTAAATTTCTGCTTGGTGTGTTTCATCCTATAATGCGTTCCCTAGAACTACGTAAAAGCAGGCTGATCTTTTTTTATTTCAATATTAAGTACATCTATTGTTAGTTGGTGGGAAATAATCACAAGGAAAGAATCAAAGTGTGGAACGGATGGAATGAATTTAACAGTTGCAGGTAAATTGCAACTGAATGAAATCAAATTTAAGTGTTTCTATAATATTTTTGTCTTTCTTAATAACCAAATATATTAAGAAAAGCAAAAATATTATAGAAACGTTTAAATTTTGATTAACTGTTAAATTCTTTGTACTTAATATTGAAATAAAAAATAATTCACATTACGTTAAATTAAATCAATTATAATTAATAATTAAATCCTCACCCGAACTTTCAAAATCCAGGACTCGAGTTTTCTTTGGCACATTTATTACATCACTATCGGAATCACTTCCGTCCGTTTCACCAATTTTGGTGATTTGTGTTGTCCGCATTACTTTATCGGCTGTAGTGGAATTATCGGTTTCAGAATTGAGCACTGATGTTGTTTTATTATAGAAGCCGTTCAAAAATCAGTATTCAACATTTGTTTGTCTTCGCGCATTTTTTTTTAAGTTTCTATATAGCATGAGTGCGTCAAGATCTACATATCGGACTGCATGCCCCTTACCAATTAGGTTTGGAGTAAATTGGTCTACGGTTTCTTCTCTATCGGAGTTAATTTTTAATACGTCTTCAGGAGCTCGGCGTTCGGCATTTCCTTATCTTCAAACAATTCCTCTACATCAGGGATGCTAAAATCATCGAATCTGAATAGAGCTTTTCGGTTGACGGCACAGTATTTCTCTGATTCATTACATCTGGCTATATGATCTTCCAGCATTCATTAAGAGTTGTATTTTTGATTTTGGCCATTGCAGACACCAACTTGTTTTTTTTTTAATAAAATGTTTATTAATTTATTTATATTACGACTGAGTCTTGCACCCATTTAGTAATTTACATTGCATAATAAAATATTTTGATTAGTCGACGTAATCAAGTGATTATCCCAAGTTACGTGTAACTCGTCCTCAGATTTTTCGCCACAGTAAGTCTACTGATCTCCTGGTCGCGATAAGTCTAGTGGTTTGGTTCTTTGCAGTCTTCTCGTTGGTGTGGTAGTCAGCATACAGCGTATGTCCAGATTTTCGTGGTGGTGCAGACGCTGTAGGTGTTTTGTTGCATGATGCTTAATTTCATCCGCGACAAGCTCGATCTTTAGATCTCGATGGAGGTTGTCGTTTCGAATGTACCACGGTGCATTAACAATACATCGCAGGATTTTATTTTGAACAGTTTGTATGATTTTGATATTTGTCTTCTTGGCACAACCCCAGAGTTGGCTACCATATGTCCATACAGGTTTCAGGATTTGTTTGTATAGCAGCAGTTTGTTATGGATCGCTAGTTCAGATTGCCTCCCTAAGAGCCAATGCAGTTTTCTAAATTTTATGTTTAGTTCTTCTCTCTTCTTTTTTATGTGTTCCTTCCATCTAAGTTTAGCATCTAAGGTCATGCCGAGATATTTAGCAGTGTTTGCATGTGGTACTACTATCGAGTTTATCATTATTGGTATATGATTAACTTTTAGGTTTGTAAAGTTGGCTTGGATTGATTTTGCTTAATTTAATTTGATTTGCCATTTCTTTGTCCAGTTACATATCTGGTTAGTAGCCTTCTGTAATTTACAAGTGGAGTGATTAATGTTCTTTGCTGTTGTAAGTATTGCGGTGTCATCGGCAAAAGTCGCCATTGTTGCTTCTGTAGTTGGTATATCTCTAGTATATAGGAGATAGAGGATTGGCCCAAGAACACTCCCTTGTGGCACTCCTGCTGTTATTCTTTTTAGTTAGGAGTATTCGTTCTCATACTTTACTCGGAAGTGCCTCTCGGATATGTATGATTTTAAAATTTGAAAAAATTGCTCCGGAAGATCTCGATGAAGTTTGAAATCTAACCCCTGGTGCCATACTTTGTCGAATGCTTGCGCTACATCAAGAAATATAGCTGAGCATATTTGTTTGCTTTCTAGTGATTTGTCGATTACATCAGTAATTCGATGTACTTGTTCTATCGTAGAATGCTTTTCCCTAAATCCAAACTGATGTGAGGGGATAAGATTCCTTTCTTCGATAATTGGTTTTACTCTTTTAAGAAGGACCTTTTCAAATAGTTTCGATAATGTTGGTAGCATAAGTGGGAGGTGTAGCATAAGTGGGAGACTTAGTTTACTAGGTCAACAATGAAATACCACTACTCTTATTGTTTCCTTACTTACTTGATCAAATGGAACAAGTGCACACAAAATCTATTCACTTGTGTGATAGATGTGTTCTCACTACGTTTATAGATCCTAAATATCAATATGAATATAAAGTACTCGTACTATATATTCAGATATGATCCAATTCAAGGACACTGTTAGGTGGGGAGTTTGGCTGGGGCGGTACATCTTTCAAATAATAACGAAGGTGTCCCAAGGTCAGCTCAGTGCGGACAGAAACCACGAGGTTTGTTCGGCTTAAGTATCATAATTACTTCTGCAACTTTTTATTGTCTTGGTACATATCTTAGTCAAAATGCTGCATTAATTATATGCAGTAGTTTTTTTTTCTTCAAGATTTTTCTTCAACGCTTTCTCCGGTAACATTTTTATTATCTGACCCGTTATAAGATCATATCCTGGAGCCTTATACGCATTCAAATTATTCTTGATTTCCCATTTTAGTTCTTTCAATGTTACAGGTGTAATTTTTAGTTCATCCTGTTTATTTATCGGGGTGATATTTTCCTCTTCCGTTTGTTTGGGGTAAGGTTGGAATGTTACTTCAAGGTGATTTGCAAACAAATCTGCTTTTTGTTTAGCATTTCGGGCCACCAACGTCACACGATTGAGAATTGTACAATTTTTCCACACCTCATGACCAATAAGGAGTGCATTATCATCTAATTTTCTTAAAATTTCGGCAAAAGTTTTCTAATATAATATGGCTTAAAAGTAGAAATTATGCCCTGGTCTTCATGGCCATTTGATATGTCATAGATGTTGGTCAAATTCGGCCTAATTATGTAGAGATTCTGAAGGAGATACAGAGGTGTAATTTATCAAAATCTCGCTAATTCAATATATCGAAAATGTATTGAATGGCCTGTCGTTGTGTCAAGACATATTGAATTAGCGAAATTGCCCCCCCCCCGCCCTCTGTATGCGAAACGAAATTAACCAGTTAATGAAACCGGTTATCGAAAATCTGATGGGCATACGGGGGTCGAATTTGATAAAGTTTCCATAGTTTAATTTCTGAAAAATTCATTGAATGGCCTGGCGCTCTTTTTAAACCTAAATCCGCATTGATGCCACTATGGCCATTTGATAGGCTGTAATACCTGTTAACAACAATCCAACCTTAAAGAAATTCTGATGGGGATACAATTGGTGCAATTTGACAAAATGCAATTTGACAAAATTTCCACAGTTCAACTTCTGAAAAATTCATTGAAAAATTCGCCCGGCGCTCTTGTTTAACCTTAATTCGCATTGATGCCACTATAACGATTTGATAAGCCCTAATGCCTGTTAACAACAGTCCAATTATGAAGAAATTCTGAATGTTGGCCATTCAATGCATTTTTGAAGTAAAACTTCTTTAAGCACGCTTGACTTGGGGACTAAGCTGGCAAATGCGTTACGAAAAGTGTAATCGAACGAGGCGAACGAAACAATAAACGCAAAACGAAATCATTTTCCTTTAGTATCAGGATGTGCCATGACAATTCATAAATCCCTAGGTGGAACATTAGTTGAAAACCATTTTATTTTAATAATTGGTTAAAAAAATTGGAAAATAAGAAAATAGGAAAATTGGTAAATGGAAAATTGGAAAATTGGAAAAATTGGAAAATTGGAAATTGGCAAAATTGGAAAATTTGTAAATTGGAAAATTGAAAAATTATAAAATTGGAAAATTGGAAAATAGGTAAATGGAAAATTGGAAAATTGGAAAATATGAAAATATAAAAATATGTAAATAGGAAATTTGGAAAGTTGATAAATTGGAAAACTGGAAAATTTGAAAATTGGAAAATTAGAAAATTGGAGAATAGGTAAATGGAAAATTGGAAAATTGGAAAATTGGAAAATAGGAAAATAGGAAAATATGAAAATATAAAAATATGAAAATTGGAAATTTGGAAAATTGGTAAATTGGAAAACAGGTAAATTGAAAAATTGAAAAATTGGAAAATTGGAAATTTCGAAATTGCAAAATTGGAAAATTTGAAAATTTGTATATTGGAAAATTATAAAATTGGAAAATTAGAAAATTGGAAAATAGGTAAATGGAAAATTGGAAAATAGGAAAATATGAAAATTTGGAAAATTGGTGAACTGGTAAATTGAAAAATTGAATAATTGAAAAATTGAAAAATTGGAAAATTGGAAAATAGGAAAATAACAAAATATGAAAATAGGAAGTTTGGAAAGTTGGTAAATTGGAAAATTGGAAAATTGGAAAATTGAAAAACTGGAAAATTGGAAAGTCATAATATAGATTTCTATGTAACTGACTGACTCACTCGAGAACGCACAGAGTGACCCAAAATTGTTTTTTTTTATATTATAACAACAGGGTGACCAAAAAAATTCGTCCGTGTGATATATTTTATATATGTATTTTTTTCTATATTATAGCTCCATTCCACACGTGGTATCACAGAAACCGATTCTTTCTTCGTTTCTTTCCCCATTTGCCTATGATACAGTTTTTAATGCGACTTAAACAAATTTTCGATGAAACCACACTACACAAACATAAATGAAATAAAAAATATTTCAATGCCATTTTTACTATGCGAAGAGATTTCAAAAATGAGTTTTTTGTCCATTTTGTTACACATACATAAACGTTATCTATTACAACTAGTTGGCCTTGAAAAAGTTACCAAGTTACAAGGTTACCTCTTGTGGCATCAGACATAAACGGCTAGGTAAAACTCGAGAACGTACAGAGTGACCAATTGTGTTTTTTTAATATTATAATTTTTCTATATTATATTATAAATAAGTTTTACTACAGTAGTGTGGTGTAAAGCACACTTAATTTTTTTGTAGCTGCTTGGCAACCACATATCCTCGGTAGATGGCTGAATGCTGCCCATTACAATTTATACATTTTGCTGGTTCTTCTTTTGATGGTTTGTGTTGAGTGCTTTTCAGCACATTTCACACATCTTGGATCGCGCGTGCAATATCGTTGCGTATGGTTAAAGCCTTGGCATTTTTTACATTGTACTATTCTTGTACTGCCTCTTTTAACAGCTTCGATCTTTACTCGCATGTTGAGTATGCCAGTTATATTGTAAATGTTTTCTATTTTCTCGGATTTATCAAACGTTAGCATAAACAAGGGAAGCCCTCTTTTTGAAACGGCTTCTAGTCGGTTCTCTCCGCTACGTCTCTCTTTTTTAAAAATGTTTACGGCATCAAGGATTTTAAATCCTTTATTTTCTAGATCCTCCATTATTGAATTATGTTGGATGTAGCCCTCTTGCCATGACCTTGATGGGACGATCGTTTTTATTTTCGTAAGTGTACCACTGATATTTTTGCGTATTCAGCTTCATTGACAAGTTTCTGTATGCGTTTGGATTTGTAGTGTTAATTTTCCATACATTATTGTTCAGAGCAGTAATTTTATACTCTTGTTCCGTAACAGTACTCATTACACTTAGGATTTCTCAGTAGTTCGTTACTCCTACTATGAAAACCGGTGGTGGGGCTTTTACCTATGTCTGTGCTTCATTTTGTTGAGCTGGTTGCCGTTCGGATGATTTTTCTACCTCATCGACATTTATTGGTGAAAGTGATTTCTCTTTTGGTTTAGCTGATTGTTGGTCTAGAGCTTTTTGTTTCTTGATGATTAACTGTTTTCTAGAAACCTCTTTTGAAGTTGATGATAAAGTTTCTGCCGTTTCTGGTGAGTGTTGAGCTTTCCTTTTCTTATACTTGGTTTTTTACTCCGTTTCAACATCCAATTTGTTTCTCTTTCCAATTGTTCTTCATCCGTATGGAATGGATTGATGTCATCATCGATTGCAGGATTAGGTTTCGTCCCAAGTTCTGCACGTGTTTCAACTGCTTTTTTGAGTTCTTCATTCTCTTTCTTTAAAATTGTAAATTCTTCTTTCAATTTAGTTGTAAATTCCTTTATTTCTCGTAGTTGTTCACGGAGTTCAGGATTTTCCTTCTCGTACTGAAATATATTTTCAGTTGAAGGTCTTGGTGATCTTGGTAATTTGGAACTTCGTCCAAATGGGTTAAACAATGATTGGCCCACCCCAGAATCTAGGGTGGGTCCACCCTTTGCCTTAGTTAGGGCAGAAATTCTTTTGGGTAGAGAGCTTACAAGTTTTTACATTCTGCAGGATGTATGGCGCTCCATTCTTGGCGCAGACAGTGTTTTTGGTCTTCTTTGTTATTTATTGTGTAGCGCCTGACTCTGCGTTTTAATAAACTCCATAAATGTTTTATGGGGTTCAGGTCCGGTGACTGGGCAGGGCACTCCAGAACTTCAAAGCCATTTTATCGAAACCGCGTTATCCTGTTGGCATTTAACGCTTTCCATGTTTGTATCACTAAAAGTGTTAAAAATGAGGGCAGCAACGCAGATTCTAGGACGTTTATGTATTTTGAAGAGTTCATGTGGCCCTCACACGAACATTTCGCCAACTCCAGAATTAGTCATGCAGCCCCACCAGACCATTATGCTGCCTACCCGGTGTGCGCATAAAAGGCACACCAGGTGTACCAAAAAATCTGAAATAAAGAAAATGTAGAGACTTCGGAAAACTAAAATATTTGTATCGATGAATTTTATTTTAAAATAATATTATTTAATATTATTAGGGCATAGAATTTTTAACTAACTTCAAAGTTTGATTAATCTGACTACACAATATTTGACCAATCTTCTTCGGTGAAACTTTGGTATTTTAAGGCCCATTTATACCGAGCCTTCTTGTTTTTTTCGGAGAGCCAGACTTTCTTCCTGGCTTTACAGCCTTTCAAACCAGCTTCCTGAAGCCTTTTGCGAGTGGTGCGAGCAGAGATTTGTTTCTTAATTTCTACTGAGAACTCAGCAGCGAGGTTTGAAGAAGTTTTTTTTCCTATTTTTAAAGTTTCTCTCACTAACTTTCGGTCGTCACGGTATGTGATGATGCGTTTGCGCCCGATTCTGTACCTATTTCTGTGTGATCCACTAGCGGTGAATCGCTCAATAGTATATTGCACGGATCGGCATGAATATTTCATAGTTTTAGAAATCTCTACTTGTGAGTTCCCTTGCTCATGAGAAGCTGTATCTACACACGTTGTTCTAAACTTAACTCTTTTTCTATCGGAATATTGCAATAATATCACTAAATTTTACAAATCAAAAGTAGTTTAACTGGTGTTGGATTTGTTAAAATATTTTGAACGATTTCAAACTCCGCATCAGATAAAAAAAACGTTGTCATTTTTAGATTCACTAAGGCGTTTTGGATGTTATCTTTTAACAGATGAAACCTTTTCAACATGTCGACCAAACTGTTCCATCGCGTTTTGGAGTGCAATATTAGTTCTTTCTCTCAACCATGATCAGACATAACTTTTTTCATACACATTTGTGTGGCTTGAACTTAAATTGATGCATTTTTTTGTCTGGTAGGAAAAGGGATATGCAGGTGAAATACATAAAATTGAATACCGGTATTCAAAATTGTAATACCAGTATTACGGTTTTGAAAAAATGGTCCGAATCCCGGGATCCCAGTATTATACTTCTAGGAGCTGATGTAGCTTTGCAAGGGCAGACCTCCAGGATAACTAATCAATAGCACGATGAAAATAAATTGCTGATTAATGATGGAACCAACACAGGAAGAATAGCTCCGATTTCCTCAGATCATGAAAGTAATGTCTAAAACCATCTGGTTCATCTAAATTAAACTTTTTCTCGTCCGAAAAAATAGCCATTCTTCCTTCCATCGCAGATGTCCACGGCAATATTCCAATCGAGCACTTCTATGTTACTGGAGCTCGCGTGGTTTTTTCGCAAGTTTTTGTCATCGGAGATGTGAATATGTACTTTTTTATTGTTTTCTGAACAGTACGTATACTGGCAGAGACTCTAATTTTCTGCTTTATCGCGCAAAATAGTTCTATGTCTTCGTTATGTTGTCGCTGTACGACCTCTTCGATATTTTCCGTAATTTTATGGATCTTTCAGATAGTAATTGTTGATGGCCCAAGAATTGCGACCAAATCGCCCGATTGGAATAATTTTCTTGGTTAAGCGCAATAATCTTTCCAATTTTTACCTTTGTTAGGGGTTTTCCTCGAGCCATATTCACCACTACGAATTGCAGCTGGTAATAAGCTTAATAAATTTGAAACTGAACACAACTACATTTATTTACATGCACCTTATGCCTTTGCCGTCAAATACAAAGTGATGAGGGTAATCAAAAGGGTCGCAGTTTAAATAAGTGAAAGAATCGAAATGGAGATTTTCCACTTCGCATTGCATGCAAGTATGCGTATTAGTCATTGGAAAGTTATATAAGAAAGAAACCAAGGTGATCAAATAAACGCGTTCGGAATAATTGTTGAAATTGTGGAGATAAAACACACTTCTTCAAAGATTGTATACAATACCGATTTCCCATAAGTTTTGCTTTGGTTGTGAAGAGAACAATCTTATTAAATTGAACTGCCAAACATGCCGAAATGCGAGGGGTTCGGGAAACTTTCAGCTCAGCGGGGTGTTGGAAACGTTGGGCTACTTAGATTCAAAATTCAAACATTCGCTGTTTCTATTCCCAAGCCGTACTTGGCTTCAGATGAACTCAGTGACTAATACAGATCCCGAATTGTACAGGATTCTACAAAGGAAACCAGAATAACGAAGATGCTATAATTGCAACAAAGTCTACTCCAACCGTTTCTAATTCTGAACGAAAAGTTCATTTACAACATAGTCTGAGGTAAAAAAAGTAATTGCTGAATCTACGTTTGCATGTAATGCTACTGAAGTTAGCCGAACAAATTACTGTATTATCGAAATATTTTGTATTAGGTGGTAGTACAAATTTCTGTTGATATCAGCCGAAAATTACATGTGATTGAAATTATAGCAGTAAATTTTCGCTGAAAAAATATTTCAAAAATTCATATTACAAGATCCGAATGTTTAAAGGTAATATGAACTGGGTGAAGTTAGACCAATTCGTAAATAGCTGGATAGAATATTTATAATTTGTCGTGTTAGAGGGTGTAAGTTTGAGTTGTGGCACTAACAGTGAACACCTTTGCAAAAAATCAGGCCCTATTTTATGTAGCATCATAGTGAAATAAATGAAAATCTGGACGCATGTTTAGTGGTAATTTGGACTGGGTCAAGCTAAAAATTAATAGATGAATTTTATAATACAGCACCGTTTGTTTGGCCAAGTTCATTTTTTGATGTCCTCTGTTGAATGGCAGAAATTTGGTATGCTTGATGCGCATATTTTATTTTTTTCTTCAAAAAAAATTAGATCGGGTGAAATTGATTCCATCATTGCAACAGAAATCCAGATGAAGCTGTTGATCCGAAATTGGGTGCATTGGTGTTTAAAAATATGATCCATGAACCCTGCTTTTTTTCGGCTAACTTCAGTAGCATTTGCATGTAATAATGTTTACGGCAGCTTACGACTGGTATCTGTAAACATTGCTTGGCAGTTACAATAAACAAACTACATTTGAACGAGTCAAAATTTATCACCACTGAAAAAGAGGATCACTGCTCAATAAATTTCCTTAATTCTCAAATTACATACAAGTATTATGTTTACGTAAAAAGACATAATACTTGTTTGTAATTTGCTATATGAAACATTGCTATATAATTTTTTTATCACGTCAATTTATTGAATCAAAAAGATTGCTTCTCCCATGCTTCCACTGCCACATTTCCGAGGTTGCAAGGTTACATATTCATATTTTTGAAGCAATTGTGTTTACTTTGCCAAAAAAAGAAAAAATAAATGTATTGGAGTTTTTCTGGTAAATTATACAACATACCTCCCCTTTTGAGAGAAATGTATTTTTTTTTTTATGGAAATAGCAAATAGTATATTGGAATATGCTTCATTTAACTGTTCTTAACCTTTGGAAGTGACCAAAATAGTTGAAATACTCAAGATTTTCGGTGGAAATGTAGACCGACGGTAATAGGATACTAAATTAAATCCAACGTGAATCATTTTCCGCCACGTTTTTTAATTGGAAAGGTGTATAAGTATAAGCGTTTTTATTTATTTAAAAATTCACATCTGCTATGAATTTTCATCAAGTTTCAAAACTTCCGAAATCAATTTATTTTCTATTTATTTCAGACGTTATCTTGTGTCATCAAATTAATAAACATTTTATTTATTTTTATTTTCTAGGAAATGTTTAGCTGATCAAACGCGAAATACACAAACCACACGGAAACAGGTAATGAATAAATTTAACAAAATATAAATCTAATCTTAAATCGAGACATTTAAAATTTTACTTAATATTTTTTTTTCATATCTTTGTATAAATATGCCACGAAACTGTCAAACAAAATAATTCTATTAATAAAATGGGGTAAATTTTTTAATGTAAAAAAAATTACATCACGCTGATTAAATCTAACTCCCGCGCATGACTTACTCCCCTCGCGCTAAAAGTATTCAGATATACATATTCCTATGCTGAGCACAAAAGTTTTGTATTTCTTTGCATCACATTTTTAAATAATTTTTTTTAAACTAGAGAGCAGCCAACCAGAACATCACCCACCCTCGGGCACATAAAATTATCATCCTACATCGTTTTTGCCCAACATAAAAAAAAATCAGTCAACATTTATAATAATATATCCAAGGTATTTTTATACCAAGGCGGTGTATATAGGCAAACTCGTAGAAAATATTAACAACTAGCAAACGTAACGAATATGAAAAACAGAAACTGATTGTGGCACAAGATGATTCATCCCATATTTTTCACCCTTTCTACAACAACATTTTTTTTATTATTATTATACTTTCACCATAATAAAACGCTTAATTTGACCTCCACCAGGAGCGTGGTTAGGTGGCAAATTTTTACAAAATTCCCATCATCGGCAGCCCTTAAATTAAAATCAAATCAAATCATATTTTTTTTTATTAAATTTGCGGACATATTTTATTTTATGTGTCGTACATAATTTCAAGGTTGCTACACTAAATTAGATTTGCCGCACATTAATTTTCCGTTGTTATGCTGTGTGCGCGGTCTGCTGGTAAATATTTTCCCTGTTTGTACGTCATGAGTTTTTTTTTCGTGTAATGATCGATACTAAGTGTCGCCTATATAATTAAATTATATTTTAACTTGTTGAAACCGTTAACCATTTTATCCCGAATAGTTCGATGGTCGTCTGTGCAAGGTATATGATATGTCACATGGCTATAATTCTCGTCTTCTAAACTGTATATAGATTCTTTTTATCTACTTACGAAATGACATTATGTGTCAGTACATAAAAATGTTAATTAAATTTTTATAAATTCGTACGTTGAGCTCCTTGCGTGTACATGCACCATGGCAAATACCTCAAGAAAAGTGGGTTTATATTTCCTTCTCAAACTAAATAACAACAACAACAACAACTACTACTACTACTACTTCTTAATGCATATATAGGTTTCTTATAATATTTCACGGATTTGTTGCTATTTATTCACTCTATAATTTCATACTAATATAAATCATAACTATATCCGGCGTACACGTATATACAAATGCAGTCAAAGTATAATATTAGGTTGGGTTAAAAGTTTAACATTAAATAGTTTGTCTTAACTAAAAGGCTCCGCCTTTTTAGTACTCCATCTAATGCTTGAACTTGTTTGGTCAGGATTGGTCACTAGTTTTTATTGCTTGGTCACTTACGATTATATGATAAAAAAGTACTGGTCATGACAATTAACCATAAATTCCGACGAAAACATTTTCAATTTTTCCATGTCTTCTTCTAATTTTAGAATTGACTTACTGTTATCGACATTTTTTCTATCATATAGGTCAATTGAACCGAATTTTAGTTTTGTAAGTTTTTAGATCAAAAACGCTTCATTTTATTAAAAATACATTGAGTATGTCTTATTCGACAATTTTGTGGTTTAAAGTTTAAATAACGGAAAAAAGTAAATGTTAAAAAAAAATTCATTTATAACAGTTTTGACACAAAACGCATTGATCTGTTGTCTTGTTATGGGGACAATGCTGGTAACGAGGACGTTTTGCAGGCTTTTCAGTAGCAGGTGCGATTTGCACTGGACCCCTAATATTCTGGATAATCCCAATTTTATTTCTGTGTGCATTTTTGGTTTATTCAGCCGTCAATTCTGATGCGGTGCGAGAAGCGAGCGAGATAATTGATTCAAAAAGTTATTCCTGCTGATTGTTTGGTTATTTGGGAATAACCCGTACAATAGAAAAAAATTATATCCCCATGCACCTAATATCTGATAAAATACTCGCATTGGGCATCTTCTGGTTCTGCGGCTAGTCGTATAATTCTCACAGCGTTGGTCAAATCATTTGTCGCATCGGTTAGCATCATCAATTTTATACCATATTTAGCGGGTTTCATAGGCATGCTAATGGCAAATTTAAAATGATTTGCAACTACCACGGAATGAAACCAAGGTTTCATCGATACAAACATATCCGCTGAGGCTGTAGTTATTTTCGCAATTATAAATGAATTGATTAAATAAATCTGATACAGCTGCTGCTGCATCTTGAGTAATTCTTTCGGTTCTGTAATTTGAATTATCCAATCGAAGACACGATAAAATGACTAAGAATGATGATTTGATCACGCCACTCAGAAATAAGAGCCCAATAAAAGCGTATAACTCAATATCATCAAGATCTTCTAAAAACGATGAAAATTTATTTTTATACTTCGATCTAGCTGCCGCCAATTTAAAATTCGTCCATTTTAAAATATTGTACAACATATCTTTGGTGAATAGCCGTTTCCAAATTTGTATCGGTGATGCTAAGACGCCAAGCCAATGTACTTGACTGCGGTCCTTTTAGCCCTCTTCCCTGGGTCATAATATTTTGCGCGATATTTTGAGAGATTCATCAGTGTCGTTAATATGATCTGATAGTAGTGCATCGTCGGGTTTTTCATCATTGTCTTGTAGATTATGCATCAGTTCGTTAAATTCTTCATCCTCAAGGCCAAAGCGTTCTCCATCATCGCCTTCATCGGAAAACATCGGATTTACTGGTTCAAAATAAGGTTCATTTGCCATTATATTGAGAAAACTAAAAAATTTAACAACACAAATTAGTCATAAAAAATACATACCGAACTAACAAAAATACACAACCGAATGCTACGAAGTTTTATGATACACTAGAGAGAAAAGTAACAAATGATAGAATAAAACAAAAGCAAAATAACGGTGTTATTACAAAAATAAAAACCGGTTTGAGTCAATTGACACGTTAATACCAGTTAAGGGTTAACCCATTTTAAGCAACTCAAGCCGAAACCTTTTAAAGCCTGCCGGAACCATTCCTTCCACAGCCAAACTAACTATGGTACAAGAAGCATAATGGATTGTTTATCATATAATTTTTCAACCGAATCACATAATTCCAGCCGGAACCTAATAAAACTATCCAGAATCATGCCAGAGCTAAAACTAAACTAATTAGGCACAAGTAGCACAATACATTGTTCACTATTATACACTTTCTGATTTTTTCAGCCGGAACTCATATTGGTTTGGCTTTAGTATGGTTTCGGCTGGGTTTGGTAGATTTCGGCTGAAGAAATAACGTTCTGGCTAAAAAATCGTATAGTGCACAATGATGCATAATTACATTACAGTGTATTACACTAAGGAACGTGGCTCTGCTGTCTGATTCACCGCCTGAATTCTTTATTTTTGTAACAAGAAAGGTAAAATTCGCTGTTTCTTTTATAATCGTCCGTCTGTCTTGGGAAGTCGTAGCTCGTAGCCATGCTTACACGCCCTATACTGTTTTTCCCATATTGCTGAGGTCGTTACTCAATACAGTGTGATCTTTTCCAATTTTAACAGCAATTTGGCATATGCTCTGACCATCCTCCTTAAAACTCAAATTTGAAGTTTTTTTAAAAATTCAAAAATTTTCCTTTATGCATATAGTTGTGCACAGGTGAATAATTATAATTTCACTTTCGCTTCTGTTTTTATTTTTTTTGGGCATAGTAACCAAATGAGGAAATCCTGCGATTTTTGTTAGTGAAATGAGACGCATATATGTAAAAAAAGTATAGTTTTATTTTGAGAAATTTTATGGTACTAATGTTAGCATTAAATCTGTGTTACCGACAGTAGTATTATGAAATTTTACTGAAGTTAGCCGAAAGTTTCAAGCTACGTTAACAGCAAATTTTATTCTCATAGTTAGCTGAAAATTTCAGCCTTCATCGTTGACATATTTTCTTCAGATAGTGGTACGAAATTTTGAAGATGATTCCGTAAATTTCAGCCCAACATATTTGCATTTTTGTAATAATATTTATCGGGTAGTGGTGTAAAATTTTAATTATATAAATAATGAATGCCGAAAATACCATGGTGCTGATTTTAGCAGAAGATTTAGAAGAAAAATTGCATTATCGACATAATTCGAAATGGAACGGAAGTAATACGAAATATTGCTACCAATGTTAGCGAAAAATTTTATTCTATCGCAGTTAGTCGCATTATGTAGCCCTGCAAAAACGACATATTTTGTACCAGCTTAAAGTACGAAATGATAGTAGAAAATTATCAAGTAACTGAAAATAGCCTAGAAGTCTGTATTATCGATATATTTTGTATCAGATAGTGGTATAAAATTCTACTAATGTTAAACAAAAATTGTTGTTTTGATACTGCTGAAGTTAGCCGTAAGTTTCAGTCAACCAATCTGCATTACCGACCTATTTTATATGTATGAGGTAATGGCACGATATTCTATTGATGTTAGCTGAAATTTTTATACTGATGTTTATTTAAAAGTTGTATGCGTACAAAATTTCTGCCGAACAAATCTGCATTACTGACGTTAGCAGAAAACTATCATGCTATTGAATTTATCAGAAGTATTAATGATGGTTTTCAAAAAGTAACAGTGGATTTCGTAGAAGTTTTTTCTGAGGTTTCTCGTGATCAATTAGCCCTTAACGGTTAAAAATAAAAGTAAAACTGTTGTCTATGCTACTGAAGTTATGCGATCATTTCAGCCGAAAAAATGTACATTATCGACATATTTTATATCCTGTAATGTTAGCAGAAAATTTGAAAATTTCTGCAATAGAAATCTGTGTTGTCGACATATTTTATATCAGGTAATTCTGAATTTTCAACGTATTTTATTCAGAAAGTGGTACTACATTTTATGTATTTTGTCCGAAAATGTCTTGCTGGTGTAGTGGCAAGTAATTCTGGTAATATTAGCAGAAAATTCCATGCTGCTGATGTAAGCAGAAAATCGTTTTTACGAATTTGGAACAAGCAACAATTTTTTCCCACTATAATGCCGACCAAATCTACAATTTCGATATATTTTTATCATGTTTTCATCATACGCAATTTTTATTGTGTGATTTATAAATTTCTTGATACTGATGCTAGCAGAAAATTTTATACTACTGATGTTAACAAAAGCTTTATGTTAGTGTATTTAACGAAAATTTCAGCCGAAATCTGCATTATCGACATATTATATGTTCGGTAGTAGTCCGAAGTTTTACGGAAGCTAGCCGAAAACTCTAGCCGACATATTTGTTTTGTGCTTACGAAGTTAGCCAAACATTTTAGTCCAGTAGTATCGACATATTTTCTATTAGTAGTACAAAATTTTATTAAAAATATCTGAAAACTGTACGCTAACGATTTTAGCAAGCTTAAATTCTGCCGAACAATCTGCATTATCGACATGTTTTGTATCAAAATTATACTTATGTTTGGCAAAAATTTCATGCTGCTGATGTTAGCAGAAACTCGTTGATAAGGTTTAGCACAGACAATCAAAGGAGAGTTCAATGGAACTGTAAAATTAAAACAAAAAACATTCCTGATACTTCCAATGTCATCGTTGTATCTGTTTTGTTAATCTGCGTATTCTGACATGTAAAAGGACAAATAATTTTTGATTGTGTGTGGCTATTTACAATTTTTACGTTTACAGAGGATACAAAATCTGTTTAAGGTGATCTGTGATAATAGTTTCTTTAGAAGGTTTCCGTGACGTATTAGCCCTTGACGTTTATATATAAAGGTGAACACTTGATTACAAAATGTAAATCTTTTTCTATGCTAATGAAGTTAGCCGATCATTCAGCTGAAAAAAATTACATTATTGAGATATTTTATTTCCTGTAGTGGTACGAGATTTTTGCTAATGTTAGCCAAAAATCACATGCAACTAGTGTTAGCAGAAAATTTGAAAATTTCCGCCTAAAAATCTGTGTTATCGACATATTTTAAATTAAGTCGATAATTTTTTTTATACCGCCCATCACTTAGCCGATTTTATAAAAGAAAAAGGTACGAAAGTTAATTTAACATTAGTTGAAAATTGAATGCTACTGATGCTGATATTAGTGAAACTAATGCTATGTTTTCAGAAACTTTTAATGTTACTGAAGTTTGCCGAAAGTTTTAGCCAACAACTTAGCGTTTTCTATCAGTTAGTGGTATGAAATTTTACTGATGTTATTCGAAAATTGCATGCTACTGAATTTAGGCTAAAATCTGTATTATCTACATATTTTGTGTCATATAGTGGAATAAAATTCTACTAATGTTAGTATACAGTTCTATGGAAATTTTAAAGCCGTATATTTCTCACGATCAATCTGCATTATCGACATATTATATATGAGATAATAATACGAATCCTACTGATGTTAGCCGAAATGTTCATGCTATTGATGTTAATAAAAAATTATAAGCTACTGGAGTGATCCGAGATCTGCATTATTAATATTTTTTTATTCAGATATTGGCATTCAATTTTTTTGATTTTATCCGACATATTTTGTATCAAAATTCTATAATATTATTCAAAAATTTCATGCTTCAAAGGTTTTGGAATAACCAAAAAATTTGTTATCGACACTTAATTTCACAAAATTACTCTGTAATTATTTATAACTTTCCTTAAAATATGTTTACGTATTTGTAAAAAAACAATATATTTTAGATTGTGTGCGCATTGTGTTTCTATTTACAGAAAATAAACATGTAGTTTGAATTTTTAAGTTTACAAAGAATAAATAAAATATCTCTTTTACGTTGGCTGCGTTATTAGTTTCTTCGGAGGGTCGTCGGAAGGTTTCCTTGACGTATACGCCTCTGACGTTTAAATGTAAAAGTGAACACTTGATTACGTAATGAAAAACGTTTTTATGCTACTGAAATTATTCGACTATTTCCGAATGCACTGAAGTTAGCCGAATATTTTTACTTTTTCAACATATTTTATTTTTTGTATTGGGACAACAGTTTTGCTAATGTTAGTCAAAAATTATTTAGATCCAAATCTGTATTATCGACATATTGTATATTTGGTAGTAGTAAGGTCTATTATTGTAGGCCAAAAATTTCATGTTATTTGATAAAATTTTATGATACTGAAGGTAGCAGAATATTTCATATTTTACGTTGTTGTCGTTTTATTGTAATGGTTTTGTTGTGATTGTTCCGTATATTGGTCTATTTCAGTATATCTCGAATTAAATACACATTCGTAGGAAATTCTTCCATTTGGCGTCAAATCTGTATGACAACGACTATGATAATTCATACTTACTTATACACAATCAACTTCCTAACCACTCCATACTTTATCTTTCCTTTAACGCTGGATCGCGGATAAATTAGAATTTAATTTGAATTAAAAAATTGAAGACCAATGTACGGAACAATCACAACAAAACCATTACAATAAAACGACAACAACGTAAAATATAAAAGTAATTCGTACACAACGAAAAGTTAATTGGTAAAAAAGAAGTATAGATGGAGAATATGAAAGAATCGAATTTTCGTACGCTATGCAGTAATTCGCTAGTAGTACAACTACATGGTATTGTTCTATATATAGACAATATTCCTATGTAAAATATCAACGTCAGTCGCCGCGGCCTCATGAGATGACTGATTTTTTCAAATCAATAATCTCATTAAGTTCGAAACTGATTGTTGCGATTCTTGCAGATTTCCATCTATAATTCAAATTAAATTCTAAAGAATATTTCATCTGATCATTTCGAAATATTTTATTATTTTATACAGGTAGTGTTATGCAATAGCTAAGAATATCTAGCCGAATATTTCACGCTTTTGATCATAAAATTTTATTCTAACGAAGTAAGCTGTAAATTTCAGTTCTGCATTATCGACATATTTTATATCAGATAGTGATACGATATTTTGAACTAACGTTAGCTGAAAATTTAATACTACGCTAACAGAAAATTTTATTCTCATGAAGTATGTGATAAATTTCTGATCTGCATTTTCGTCGAAAATTTAATCTAAAGAGTTATCCAATTCGAGGTTGATAAAGTAATCTTAAAAAAAACACACAAAATATTCGGAATGTATTGTAATTTTTATTTCATTTTCAGATTGATCCTTGCCATTTTTAGTTAAACAAGATATCATTCAAACGTCTTCCACGGGACTTCTTACAGGCCTTGATTCTTTTGAGGTAATTTTCAATGACTTTTCGGCACATTTCGGGCGGTATCTCGGCCATTACCTTACGAATATTAGTTTTCAATTCGTCAAGAGTTTGAGGATTGTTTGCGTAAACACGATCTTTCGCGTAGCCCCACAAAAAGAAATCCAAAGGCGTTAAATTACAGGATCTTGGAGGCCAATTGACATCAGCCAATCGCGAAATCAAACGTCCAGGAAATTTCTCTTGCAAAAGATCTCGATTTGCTCGTGTTACGTGACTGGTTGCTCCATCCTGCTGGAACCACATATCGTCAAGATCATAATCTTCGATTTTCGTAAAAAAATAATCGGTTAACATGCGGCCATAGCGCTCAGAATTGACGGTAACGGTTCGTCCATGGTTGTTCTCAAAAAAATACGGCCCAATCACACCACCAGACCACAATGCGCACCAAACAGTCACTTTTTCCGGGTGTAATGGCTTCTCTACAATCAATTGTGGATTTTCTGAGCCCCAAATTCTACAGTTTTGCTTATTAACGTATCCACCAAGCGAAAAATGAGCTTCATCACTAAAGAAAATTTTGTTCGAAAAATAAGCATCGACGGCCTGTTTTTCCAACACCCAATTTGCGATTGTTAAATGCTCCATATTCTTAAATGGCAGAATGTCAACTAAATAAATGACAGCGTACTTGACGTTTATCTTTGACAGATGTCGGTATACAGATTTCTACTTTATCAACCTCGAATTGGATAACCCTGTACTAATGTTAAGAAACAATTTTCTACCTTGCAAAATATATTTTGAATTATGGACATATTTCGTACATACTGTTAAAGTTAGCCAAAAGTTTCCAGCCAAAAGATAATGCAGATAGTGTCTTGAATACAGCAAAAATCAGTAATGAACTCGAATTTAGGAGAATTTAGGATCGGCTTACATCATTCGGGTGAAGGAGAAATTATTTCAGTTTATAGGAATTTAAAAATCGATAGGAGCGAGAGTATAAAGAGAGTTTAAAATAGTCAAGACACTATCTGCATTATCTTTCGGCTGGCAACTTTCGGCTGACTTTAACAAGGTATTTCGTACCAAAATTTACTTATGTTTTAATAACATTGCATGCTATTGGAGATACCAGTAAATTACCATGTTATTCAATTAAGTGTATAAATCTGAATTATCGACATATGTTGTATCAGATAGTGGTATAAAATCCTACTAAGGGTAGCAGAAAATCACATGAAAATGGTGACACTGCTGACATTGGCCATACATTTCAGCCACCATAACTGCATTATCGACATATTCTCTATCGGGACACAATTTTACTGTTGTTACCCAAAAAATCATGTTACTTAAACCCTATTAAAGTTAGCCGATAGTTTCCAGCTGAAAGATAATGCAGATAGTGCCTTAACTATTTTAAACTCTGTTTATACTCTCGCTCCTATCGATTTTTAAATTTCTATAAACTGAAATAATTTCTCCTTCGCCCGAATGATGTAACCCGATCCTAAATTCTCCTAAATTCGAGTTCATGACTGATTTTTGCTGTATTCAAGACACTATCTGCATTATCTTTCGGCTAACTTTAACAGTATGTTACTTAATCGTATACTCCTGAGTTATCCGAAATTTCAACCGAAAAGATCTGTGTGATCGACATATTTATTATCATGTAGTGGTAAAAAATTCGTGTAAATGAAAATAATAAATTCCATGCTTCTGATATTAAGATCTACCGTTTTTTCAGAGTTTTGTTGTGAGATTTTAGAACTTTTTAAATAAAGGATGAGTTTTTTTAATAAATTCCAGTATTATATCATGAAAACGTGATAGGAAAAAATTACTAATAAAAATTGTTCAGTTACGGCGCGTTTAGTGGTTACATTTGATGACCTTGAAACTCATTGGTTTGGGAATTTACATTTTTTTAATTTAGTAACTATACTTAATTTAGTGCACCTTTTGATTAAGCAGTGAAAAATAAATAAATAATTTATTTGGCCGTAAACAATTGTTCGTAAAGGGTATGGTTTCCGAGCTAACTAATTTTGCCTTAGTTCAAACACTGTTTTCTTAAGTAAAGATGAATAAAAATAGTAAAATCAGTTCTTCTTTGGCTTTTGTGCTGTAAAAAAATCTGCATTTTAGACATATTTTATTCAGGTAGTGATGAATCTGATTTTGTCAGAAAATTATCATGCTACTGAATATCAGTATTTTTAATTGAATTTTTAATCTGAACTATAAAATTAAAAAGTTAATTTTCGTAACTGGTAAAAATAGGTAAACAAAAACAAAATATTTTTAATTGGGGACGATAAAATATCTCTTTTAGGTTGCGTCTGGTATGACTTTCTTCGGAAGGTTTTTGAAACCTTCGGCACTATCGAAATATTTTGTATCAGGAAGTGGTACCAAATTTTACTGATGTTATCCGAAAATTGCATGCTACTGATGATGACAGAAAACTATCATGCTACTGAATTTAATCTAAAAATCTGCATTATCGATTTTTTGGTATATTAGGTAGTGGTATAAAACTCTATTACTCCTAGCGAAAAATTCTATGAAAAATTTGATAATACTGAAGTTAGCTGTTTATTTCAGCCAAACGATTTGCATTATCGACATATTTTATGTCAGGTAGTAGTACGAAATTTTACTGAAGATTGCCGAAAATTTCATGACACAAACGTTAGTGTTCTGAATTTTTGACATATTTTATTCAGAAAGTGGTACGAAATTTTATTTATTTTGTCCGAATAATTCTGGTAATATTAGCAGAAAATTCCGTAATCGTTTCTAAGAATTTTGAACAAGTAACAATTTTGTTTTCTACATTTTGGTTAAAAAATCTAATCTGATTAAACCTAACTTTTTAAATATAAAAGTAAAAGTTTTATTATGCAAAGTGAATTGTTTTGGATACTTCCAAAGTTAGCCGAAAATTTCAATCGGAAATTCAACAACATCGACATATTTTATATTCTTTAGTGGTACATTTTCATGCTACTGAAGTCGGAAAGTTTCAGTCGAACAAATATGTGTTATAGGCATATCTTATGTCAGGTGGTGGTATCAAAATTTACTGATGTTAACCGGAAATTTCCGGAAAGGTGTCAGCCACGGCGATATTACTGACTGAAACGCGTAGAATTCGTGTCCGTTTTATAATGGAAATTAGACTTTCCACGTGGAGTACCGTGCACGTGTACGTCATGACTTTATTTTTTTGAAAAAATATCTGTGCAATGTGATGGATTTACTTTATACAAATAGCATCTCACGCGGTGTGCGACGTACACGTGTCCGACACTCCGAAGTAGGGATGATTTTATGCATGACGTATACACGGTACGTCATTCCACGCGGAAGGGTTAGTGTTATATCTGAACAAACATGAGAAAAGTTTGGTATTAAAATATTTTAGGTTTCGATTTAAAATTTGGTTTTGAATTTTAGCGTGGTTCTAGATGACAATTACTAAAGACGTGGCTTTAGATTACATTTTGTTAAATAAAACCCCAACAAACTAAACAACAAAGAATGCGTATCTGAAAGTGGTAAATTAGAAAATTTTATTGTATATACATACTAATTTTTTATGTAATATAATTTTATGCAATGGAAATACCAAATACAATAATAGAAAAATATTGTAATTAAACTATCAAATACGACGTCTAAAATTTAATATAATCTAATTATAAATTACATATTGGAAATATAAGTAATTTAACTACGTAATTGAATTACATGTATTTTTTAAAGCCCACTCTTTGGTACATGCCGTGTCCATTGCGCATTGGTCTATTCATCACAGGTCTATTCATCACTGGTCTATTCATCGTTGGGTGATTCATCATTGGTCGATTCATTACAGGTCTATTCATCACTGGTCCATTCATCATTGGGAAATTCATCATTGGTCGATTCATCACAGGTTTATTCATCACTGGTCCATTCATCATTGGGCGATTCATCGTTGGTCGATTCATCACAGGTTTATTCATCACAGGTGTATTCATCACTGGTCTATTCATTACTGGTCCATTTATCATTGGGCGATTCATCATTGGTCGATTCATCACAGGTGTATTCATCACTGGTCCGTTCATCATTGGTGGATTCATCATTGGTCCATTCATCATTGGCGCATTCATCATTGGTCCATTCATCATTGGTCCATTCATCATTGGTCCATTCATCATTGGTCCATTCATCACTGGTCCATTTATCATTGGTCCATTCATCACTGGCCCATTCAAAATTGGTCCATTCATCATTGGTCCATTCATCACTGGTCCATTCGTCATTGGTCCATCCATCATTGGCTCATTCATTACATGTTCATTCATCATTGGTTCATTCATTGCTGCAGGTGTACACTCTGTATACTGACTAAATTCACAAATTTGTCTTAAGTCATTATGTTTAAACAAAATTGGGCATGCATGCCCTGTCAATCCCTCTATCAATAATAGCACCAGCACAATATTAGCAGTTTTCATAATAGTGTCTATTAAGTTTACTTCTGTTATGCAAATAATTTTTTAGTTTAATAAATATGACAATAAAT
Source organism: Nephrotoma flavescens (assembly GCA_932526605.1). NCBI lineage: Eukaryota > Metazoa > Arthropoda > Insecta > Diptera > Tipulidae > Nephrotoma > Nephrotoma flavescens. The sequence goes on from OW052221.1 coordinate 73,727,428, forward strand.
TTTTCATGGTCTGATTAGGTCGGAAATTACTACCATTCGTTCTGTACTGTTCCGGATTTAACAAAACAATTCATTGGACATAATATGAACAAGCCATGTTTTAGCATATCAATTTATAGCATCCACCAACGAATTTTATAGATCAAGCTGTACAGTATTTTTTCGTCACACTATCGGACATAATTTCGTTTCCTTTCGCTGATATAGATAGCGTTAAATACAGAATGACAATAAAATTATTCTGTTCAGTATCGGCTCAGGAACATTAATCTACTGGCAAATGTGTATTCATGCAGCTGACGAAAATATTATTTAGAACATTATCTTGAACTTTCAAAGCCAATTGTATGAATTCTAGGTTACCATGACTGGTGTTCATTTGAAGCTCTTCTAATCCATTTAAGGGTTTCTCTATATCTATACGAACAAGGCATAATTCAGGTGCAACTAAGTTATTTAATTCAAACGATTGAGATAAAACTCGGTTAGCTACGGCTCAAATTGCTGGAACTTATACGATCAGCTTTTCGTAACATAAGCCAATCCAGAAAATATGAATTTTTATCTAAAACGATCAACACGAAACTTATTTTGTCACAAAATAAGCAAACAAAAATTGTTTTTGCAGTTATTGAAACATTTTTGTTCTGCATTATCGACACATTTTAGATCAAATAGTTTTATATTTTTTTTTAAATATTTTCCAAAAATTTCATGCAGTAACTTTTTAGCTGAAAATTACATCGCTACTGAGTTTCTGAAAAAATCTGAATTTTTGACATATTTTGTATCAGGCAGTTTTACAAAATCCTACTAAAGATCTCCAAAAATTCGACTGCTGAAGTTAATAGAAAATAAAAGAATCAAAAATTGCATTCTCGACATGTTTTATAGCACAGTGGTAAATTTCAAAGTGCTAATGTTCGCAGCAAAATGTCATGTTTCTGAATTTCAGTACCGAAGAAATCTGCATTATCGATGTATTTGATACCAATTAGATACTGTAAAAATTAGCCGGAAAACGTCGATAATGTAGATCCGACTTAACGAGTATAATATATCAGCCAAAACGTCGATAATGTAGATTTGGTTGCAACCAAAAAATCGTCTGTAAAATTCTGTAAGGCAGATTCGTATAAATAGCCAACCGAAAAATATTAGCATATATCAAGCAAAACTTCAAAAATTCCAGGTCAATTTTCAAGTAAAGAGTCCGAAACTTTGTATAATTAGATCGCTTACACAAATTTTGAAAATTCTTAAGACCTTAATGAAGCTCACAACATTTGTGGTGATTTAATAAGGGAATTGTACAACTAAAATCGCGAAATAACTAAAAGTTCCTGTTCTACGAAAAAATATTAAAAAAGATTTTGCCAATCAGCCCGCGATCTCTTTACGATTTTCTGTTAGTCCATTGAGTCAACAACATGTGTGGTGATTTTTAGAAAAATCCCTAAGATTTTGCTACCCGACACAATAGACTAACAGAAAATCATAATGAGATCGTAGTCTGATTGGCAAAATCTTTTTTAATATTTTTTCGTAGAATAGGAACTTTTAGTTATCTACTTCTCGATTTTCGTTGCACATTTCTCTTATTAAATCACCACAAATGTTAAAGCAAGTTATGGAAATGTTTGTTGCATGTGTTTCTTCGTTTTCGTGTTTTTGTTTTGAATTGTCACCCTAGTTACTGGTATTTTAACTTGTTTGAGGTTCTTTGCTTATATAATTTTGGCTATTGGGTCCCTTATTTTTGTATTCTTCATTGCCACGATGACTCTTAATAAATAATCTCTATTTTCAGTTATTTAGGTCGTAGGAATAGTAAAGACCAAGCAGTTATCTTGAAATTTTGTACAGTTACAGTATTACTAATTAGTTAATATAAAAATACCTTGAGACAGATAGTTATTTTGCGGAATTGTCTATTCTTTTAACACAACTAGGTTCGTTAATAAATAAATTAGCATTTTTTCACGATTTCTCATGTCTTTTACGTTTTTGTGTACTTTTATCACTTAAATTAATTTACATAAAAACTAGTTATAATAAAACTAAAATAAAAACTGAGGACGGAATATTTCTTAATAAATATTGTTAAAAGTTCAAAAAATAAAACTAGTTTTTATTTATAATTAAATAAATTAAGGTCAACTTCTAATTAAATTGAATCTTAATTTTAATTGAATAAGTTAGTTCAGCTATTTTAAATAATTAAATTCTTTAAAATAATTAAATATTTATTTATTAAATTTTTAAATCATGTTTACAAAAGAAAAATTTGCCCCTGAATATATGAAAATCAATATCACTGAGCATTTAGTAAGATACTCGCGTTTTGTTGCGGCTGCATATGTATTGAGTATGAAAATAAAAATATCGATGAGAGTCAGTAGAGGAAACACGTTGAAAGGTGTGATAGCGCGCGCAAGAAGCATTCAAATTATAAGGCCAAAGCAGGGATGCTTTCCTAAAATTTATCAACCGGTTCGCAGTGATATCTTCTTACAATTTTTTTTTATTTTTTTAATATTAATATTTCCATCAAAATATTATGGTTTCTCAGAGTAGCAGACTAAGTCAAGAATATTTAACTATCGTTCATATTCTTTGCACAATAATGTAATAGGATATGTATGTATGTAATAAAGAAGTTTATGAATAAGTCACAAATATAATTGAGCTTTTACGGCGTACTTCGCAATTAACAAACTCTTTCCTAGATGATAATTTTTGGGTTGCCAATAGTCTCGAATGTTATGACTCGGGTTTTGTCCGTAAAGCCCTTCGAAGAACGAAAAGAAATAGAGAATAATTCAAAACAAAAATTATAAAAAAATTAAAATAAATTGATAGGTGAAATAGACCATAAATTTGAGCAAAAAACAAAACTAAACGGCGGGATAGAGAAATCCGAGATTTTTATCCGTCGTATGAACTCGCAGTAACTGAAAGATTTCTATAAAGTAAAAAATTAGAATCGCAATGAAAACTAGATAAAATTTTCAAATTGTTTATATAAATGTTCACCAAATGGTAAATAAATTTTATTTAAATAATTTTTTTTTTGCGTATTTTTTTTTTGCCAAAAATAATTTTTTTCGCTTATTTTAATAGACGGTTCGCACGAACCATAGAATTTACATCTACCGGATCGCACGAACCGGTGCGAACCGGTAGGCAAGCATCCCTGGGCCAAAGCATTACATAATCAATTTATTATGCTACACAAATTTATCTGAAAACCAATGTTAATGCCATTACTTCATAATTTACAACTGTACCAGTCATGCGACCTCTTACTGCTTCATTGAAATTGATTATGTAAACTATCATCCTTCACATTTGTTTCCTGTATTACAAACTATCTGGGAAGCTTTACATAAAATCCTCCAATATTTCAGATGGCTGTGTATTTCAAAATCGCAATAAACCTTAAGCCATGTGCCAACTCTACTAAACTTCGCTAACATGGTCTTCCAATAACACAAATATGTCTTATAAAAAGCAAACTCATATTGAATGCGGTTCCGTACATAGTTACCTTGAAATTAACTTTAAAATAGAGAAATTGAATTTCCAAGCGATCCCACGCGATTAGCGAGCCTTTTGAAGAAATCAATTGTGAGTTTTTCAAAGATTTCACAGGCTCAGAATCTCAACGCTATACCAGAATCCGACCAACCAGAGATTTTTATGTGACAGACATAAATGCAATTTTGTATGATCTAGCTAGGACATACGGGTTCAATTAAATTTGAATGATTCATTTCAATATCTCCAAATGAAATGCAAAACCGTGGTCCCTATTTTAAATTATCCACAGTTGAATATAGTCGGACATTATTGACCCTCTCTTGAATAGTCTAAGCAAACAACTAGGGTGGCTATTATGAAAATTCGATATCGGACACGAAAGCGGATTTTGCTTTTATGAAAATCCGATATCTAAAAATCCGCTATTACGAAACTAAAAAGAAAAAACGAAATCGGATTTTCCGAAAATCGAATGTCAAAATCCGACTGCTAATTAGTTGATGAATTTCATTTATTGCTATCGAATGTGTGTGTTTCTTCGACTTTCAATCAAAGGATGTATACCAATGGTGGGTAATTTTTTAACAAGTAATCCATAGAGTTTTACAAAAATAAATGGATTTACCGAAAAATTTACTTAAAATTGACTTTTACCCGACAATTGATACGCAGCCTTTTTACGAAATATGAAAACTAAAAAAAAAATTAATAAAACAATATTTAAAATGTAAGTATAATATATTTAAATAAAAAATATTCATATTTAAATGATAATTATAATTAAATTATTTATTTTGAATTTAATAAGACGACAACAACAATTGGAGGACAATTTGAGTTACTTGTCGGTTTATGGAACGAAATGAGAGAATCGCAAAAAAATTATTTATTTATGACCTTTATGACATATTTCACACACAGAATATTATAGAAAATGAAATAGATTTCATCTAACAAGTAATTATCCATTTAAACAACAACAACAAAATAAAATTTAGCAACTTCAAGTTAATTAGAAAACGCATTATTGCTAACTTCATGCTTATATTTGGCAAATTCGATCAAACAATTTCATAATAGGAAATTTCGCGGTGGAACGGATTTTTCGATATCAGAAAAAATCCGATATCGGATTATTTCAAAATAGCCCCCCAGTAATTTTCAATCCTGTTTTGAAATAATTTCAGAATAATTATGTTATAGTTTTTTAGTAAGATTATTTGCAACAAAATCTTTTTTGAAAAAACCGACTGAAATTGGTTTATTTTTTAAAGTCATTTTCGGTTTTATAGTCATTCCGGCGCCGGGCAAACTAAATTTGATCTTTTTTTTTGTTTCTTCTAAAATGTTTTGTTGTCAGATCGATGGTGATCTAATCTCACTTCATTGATTTGTAAAAATTAAATTATAACCTTCAAAATATTCGAAATTCGCAATTTGAACTGGAAAACTCGCAATTTGAACTGGAAAAGGACGCAGTAGTTCGAGTGGTTACACTTAAAATACAATTTGGCATGATGAAAAGACCAATTATAGCAAGTTATCCTGTTCGTTACCACAATTTGACAGAACCGAAGCAACCACCTATGCCATCATAGAGCAGACTCGACATAAATTCTTTATTGCATTATGGTATATCTACACGAGTAAGTTACATTCATAAAAAAAATTCTAAATTGTAATTATTATAAATTTAAATTTCAAATTATATTAATTTAATTAACACACTCGAACACTTTTAATTACGAGTGGTGAATACAATTTTCTGTTTATGACCAGACCTGTCTATTGTGCTCAAGTTTCCGCGTATCAAAAATCAATTTCCCAAAAGTGGGATGCTAATACAATGGGACTTTTTGATTCGTATCATTTACTTATACTCGTGGATGCCAACCTGCATAATCTACCTGAATTTTTTCTAGAATTTTCTACTGTTTTTAAATTTTTTTTATATTTTTCCGATGTGTACCCATTGTTCGGCTTCGTCGTTTATGGTGATCCATGATTCATATTTATATTCAAATTTTATGCAAGCAAACATTCAAAGGACAAATCCCTTTCGGAAGGCGCATCAATAAATCATAAACAGACTCTTTAATTCCTGGTACATACGCTAAAAATGTAAATTCCTTTACGCCTCCGGAGTTTTATAATTTATTTAATGCTATAATACTTCATACATAATTAATAAACATAAAAATTGTGACGTATTATTGTGATGTATGTCCAGTTCGTGTTTGTATTTCATGTTTACTCGTATACCGTTTCACAACAAAATAAATTCACTTTTTGTCAAATAAATAAATTTTTTATTATATTTGGTTGAAAAAAAATAATACTTAAATTCCACCTTTTTCAAAACTTATTGCCAAAAAGTGCTTGGAAAATGTTAGTACATACACACCAAACACAACAGAAAAAAGCTTTTTATTGCTTTAACATTCAATGTTGTATGAAAATGAAAAAAAAAGAAATAAAAAAATTCAAATGACATAGAATAATTTTGTTGTTGTTGTTGTTGTCTACCTTACCTTACTTATTGTTTTTTTTTCTGATTACATAACACACAGCATAAAAATATGGCTGTTACATAAGAAGAAGAAACATACATATAAAAAAAACTTTTCCCATATATAAAATAAACTTACATTAGGAGGAACTTTTTATCGTTACTTTGCTGGGTTTTGTTTTCAGATTTGTTGTACGAATAGTTTTGTGTACGGATACGGTAACCCTGTTTGTTATCTATAGCAATATGATGTGTACACGGGATAGGTGTATTCAATTATACATACGATTTATTCGTATTCTCGTATGTATGTATAAAAACACACAGGAATAAAAAACTCAGAATTAAAATGTAAATAAATCACGATTTTCATATATAAATTTCTGCCCATTAGAAATGTATGTCGAGTAGATTGTTACTGTCAGTAATATAGAAATGTGTGTCTGTGTATCTAGCTCAGTATGTTACTTGAATTAGCAATGCGATTTTTCGTGCATGATTTTTGGGCCGGAGCCGGGGTGTAAATATTCATCATAAAATCATAATATCTAGTCTAGAAAGTGTATAACAGTGGTTTTTGGGGTAATTTAAGAATACTGATATTTTAATTTGAAAACGTAATGTTTAAAGTTTTTTTTTTTGTTCCTAGTTTTCAGAACTCATGCTCGTATGTAAAATAACAGATTTTGACGTGAATAAATAGGACGTAATATTTAACGAAAATGATAAATTATGTAGCGTATATGTATGATTGTCAGATTCATATACGGAAGTTTTTTTTTGCACCTGTGAGCATATAACGTGTACGTAGAAATAATTTAATGTTGTTGGAACAAGTTGTACTTCTTCTTTTTCTTCCTAAAACGATTTTACATATAGCTAGCTTTCTACAAATATTCGCTTTATTTTCTGTTCATAATATTTTTAATAAATTTCATAAGATGCTGGTATGCATGGTGGTTTATTCTACCGAGGTCCAGACATATCGATGTGAAGCTGCTGCCAACATCACAAAATATGTACTGCGTCACATAAGGTAATTTTTTTTTATAAAAATATTAAATGCCACCATAAACCACTTTAAGTGAAATAACAAATAATATGAAGTATATTTGAAAAATATCATATCAATTTACTGAAATCTCAGAGTTTTCGACATATAGGCAATTTCGGAATAGTGAGTACTTAGGCCTGTCTAAATTAGTACGTCATGTCAATATAAAATGAAATGGGCATCTACCCCTGGAATATTCGAAATGTAACGAACAATATGAGAGAAATTCTTATCCCTAGTACGTCATGCCTATACAAGGAGATATGGCCACCTAGTCCTATAATAATTCAAATATAACGAGAAATACAAGTGAAATATTTCACAGGTATGCCTATTTAAATTAGTATGTCACTTCTATATTCATTTTGCTGCCCACTAACACAATTGTGTGGGTATGGCAAAAGTACCATGTCAAAAATTTATTTTCGTATGTGTTTTGAACCAACTTACATATTTGTGTATTCCTTTCAAACTTATTTTCGTTCGAAAAAAACACTATAACTATACACACAATTGCGTTGGTTGTACTTCAAATCAAGCGAAATTTTTTATCAAAAACGCCATAACATACTATGAATTTTACTGACACAATAGTGTGGTTTAGACTTTAATTGAGCCATTTTTTTTCGTTCAAAAAAGCATAAAAAAAAAACTAAAACTGGGCACCTTCTCCTGAAATACTCGGAATATTAAGCAAAACATGAGAGAACTCCTTAAATTGTAAGTACGTGAAGTTATCCCAGTATTTCATCCCAGAAAAATAAAAAATGTTCATCGGGCAATACCAGTTGTATCCCACCCCAGGATTTTTAAATACATCCAAGAAAATTTTAAAATGTCACAAAATGTAATAATAGATGATTTAAAGAGAATATAATTTAGATGTCTATCATAAAATTATGAACTCCAGCCGTATGTTAAGATTGGCGCTAACGACAATTTTAAATAAAATATACATTTCAGATTTAAACGAATGGGTCTTTGGAACGTAAAGTGTCGTAACCGATCTCATTTAAAATCAATTGGACAAAACGTGTACTATCTTCGAATAGAAGTACATGGCCATCCTTATGTTAGGATTGGCGCTATGGGGTCATATGTGCCGCATAATGGCCGAATCATTTTTAGAACAAAATGAGATTTAAATTAATGGTTCCCAGGAACCTAAAATGTCGTCTTCGATCTCTTCTGATTTCCATACTTCATGATGACCTCTATCTACAAAAAAAATCCCAAGACCAACCGTATGTTGAGATTGGCACAATAGGTCCATATGTGAATGGCCCAATCAGTTCATGTATGAATTATTGATTTAAATTAATGGTTCCCAGGAGGTCACCATGATGTATAGAAACCAGAAAAGATCGAAGACGACATTTTAGGTTCCTGGGAACCATTAATTTAAATCTCATTTTTGTTCTAAAAATGATTCGACCATTAACACATATGACCCCATGGCGCCAATTCTAACATACGGATGGCCATGGACTTCTATTCGGAAGTAGTACACGTTTTGTCCAATTGATTTCAATTGAGATCTGTTACGACACTTTACGTTCCAGAGAACCATTCGTTTAAATCTGAAATGTATATTTTATTTAAAATGGGTCATCACAGGATTCCTAAGCACCAATCTCAACATACAGATCGTTATGTGAATTATTTTGGATAGCGAACATGATGCCGTATTGGAATCAGATGAGATCGGTCGCGACACTCGTGGTTCACAGGAACCATTAATTTAAATCAATAATTCATACATGAACTGAATGGGCCATTCACATATGGACCTATTGTGCCAATCTCAACATACGGTTGGTCTTGGGATTTTTCTTGTAGATAGAGGTCATCATGAAGTATGGAAATCAGAAGAGATCGAAGACGACATTTTACGTTCCTGGGAACCATTGATTTAAATCTCATTTTTGTTCTAAAAATGATTCGGCCATTATGCGGCACATATAACCCCATAGCGCCAATCCTAACATACGGATGGCCATGGACTTCTATTTGGAGGTAGTACACGTTTTGACCAATTGATTTTAAATGAGATCGGCTACGACACTTTAGGTTCCAGAGAACCATTCGTTTAAATTTTAAATGTATATTTTATTTAAAATTGTCGTTAGCGCCAATCTTAACATACGGCTGGCGTTCATAATTTTATGATATACATCTGAATTATATTCACTTTAAATCATCTATTATTACATTTTGTGACATTTTAAAATTTTCTGGGATGTATTTAAAGATCCTGGGACGGGATATAACTGGTATTGCCCGATGGACATTTTTCATTTTTCTGGGATGAAATACTGGGATAACTTCACGCACTTTAAATTATTACGTTGATTTACTGAAATCACAGAGTTTTCGACACACTTTATATCGAAGTTTTCAATAAGGACATACCAATTTTGTATTTGTATAAAATACAGAATAATTAAAACAATCAAACAATTTCAATAAAACACATGTTATATTTAATTATGGAATTCGATCTCGAAAATATGCTGTATAAGATAGCGGAATTTTGACAGCGGAAAATAAGAGATTACGCTACTCGCCGTAATTACCAGTAATTACCAACGGAAATTTTTTATTCATTATGTATATATTTTTTCACTAAATAACACATCTATAAACATCTATAAACAGAAGTGATCCTTAAAATTCCAAATAGATTGATCTCCGAAGTAAAGGAACTCGGTATCTGAAATGTTGAAATTTAACAATAATTCGCCTTTCCGTTATTTCTTCCACTAGTAACCAATATTTTCGGTTGGTTTTCTAATAGCCATGAATTTTTCCCCAAATTCCCCAAATTTTCCATATAGTCTCAGTATGACCTAAGCTACTAGAAAAACAACTGAAAGTATTGGTTACTAGTGTCAGTTTTTGAGATATTGGCCAAAAACTGAAAATAACTTATATTGCCGCAGAAAATCAAAAAATTCTAGTGAAAATTCTAGTCCATTTCCCCAAATTTTCAATATAGTCTCAATATGACTTAAGCTTTAAGAAATATAACAGAAACTATTAGTTACTAGTGAAAGTTTTTGAGATATTGGCCAAAAACTGAGAATAACTTATATGGCGGCAGAAAATCAAAGAATTCTAGTCAAAATTCTGGTCCATGAATTTTCCCCAAATTTTCCATATAGTCTCAGTATGACCTAAGCTACTAGAAAAACAACCGAAAGTATTGGTTATTAGTGGAAGTTTTTGAGATATTGGCCAAAAACTGAAAATAACTTATATGGTCGCATAAAATCAAAAAATTCTAGTCCATGAATTTTCCCCAAACTTTCCATATAGTTTCAATATAACCTAAGCTACTAGAAAAAATAACCGAAACTATTGGTTACTAGTGGAAGTTTTTGAGATATTGGCCAAAAACTGAAAATAACTTATATGGCCGCAGAAAATCAAAAAATTCTAGTGAAAATTCTAGTCCATTTCCCCAAATTTTCAATATAGTCTCAATATGACTTAAGCTTTAAGAAATATAACAGAAACTATTAGTTACTAGTGAAAGTTTTTGAGATATTGGCCAAAAACTGAGAATAACTTATATGGCGGCAGAAAATCAAAGAATTCTAGTCAAAATTCTGGTCCATGAATTTTCCCCAAATTTTCCATATAGTCTCAGTATGACCTAAGCTACTAGAAAAACAACCGAAAGTATTGGTTATTAGTGGAAGTTTTTGAGATATTGGCCAAAAACTGAAAATAACTTATATGGTCGCATAAAATCAAAAAATTCTAGTCCATGAATTTTCCCCAAATCTTCTATTTAGTCTCAATATGATTTAAGCTATTAGAAAAGTAACCGAAACTATTGGTTACTAGTGGAAGTTTTTGAGATATTGGCCAAAAACTGAAAATAACTTATATGGCCGCAGAAAATCAAAAAATTCTAGTGAAAATTCTAGTCTATGAATTTTCCCCAAATTTTCCATATAGTCTCAGTATGGCCTAAGCTACTAGAAAAACAACCGAAAGTATTGGTTACTAGTGGAAGTTTTTGAGATATTGGCCAAAAACTGAAAATAACTTATATGGCCGCAGAAAATCAAAACATTTTAGTGAAAATTCTACTCCATGAATTTTCCCCAAATTTTCCATATAGTCTCAGTATGAGCTAAGCTATTACAAAACCAACCAAAAATATTGGTTACTAGTGGAAGAAATGCCGGAAAGACGGATTATTGTTAAATTTCAACATTTCATATACCGAGTTCCTTTACTTTCCTTTATTTTTTATTTAGTGAAAAAAGATATATACATAATGAATAAAAAATTTCCGCCGGTAATTACATTACAAACAAAATTCTCTTTAGTGATAGTGCTGCTACTTGCGGCGAGTAGCGTAATCTCTTATTTTCCGCTTTCAAAATTCCGCTATCTTTTACAGCAGAGCCAATATTTCCGATTTTCCACAACTCGTTCACATATATCAGCCGGAACACGTTGGCAATTTAGCGATCGATATTGTTCCTGAGCTAATCTTACTCTGTTGGCTTGCGATTTAACACCGTTAAGCACTCATAACGGTGTTAAATCGCATGAGCGAGATGGCCATTCGACCAGACCATTACTCGAGATTACATATGATTACCGGACTTCCTCTTCAACTGATTAATTGTTTGACAAGCTGTGTGGCATGTGGCTCCATCTTGTTAGAGTCACATATCACTGATGTCAAAATGTGTTTAAGATAGGAGAAAATTTCCAGTACAAAATGTGTTTCTGCTATTCACCGCTAGATGCATCACTATCACAAATATAAACGTTTTTCTGCTGATATTTTTTGAAACAGAAAATTTTTTAAAATTTTTAAGCAAATTAATAATTCTCAGCAGAAAGTTTTATGAAAAATCAAAGAATTTATGAAAAGAAGAGAACATATGTTTAAAAGTTTTGAAACGAAAAATGTTAATTATCTTTAAAAAACTATAATCATCGTAATGCAAATACAGGGCAACATAAAAAAATCCGTCTACGTTGATAGAACTCCATACATTTCTGGAGTTATTTTAATGAGAAACGTTTTCAGTTTTTTAACAAAAACGTTACAAAAACCCCCTTGTTGAATTTGAATATTTTTATAGTAGCTGAGATCATATTCTATATAAATGAGCAACATAACTGGAGATTAGCACTCCGTAGTCGAATACCGAATACCAAGGGTAGTTACAGGGGGGTTTTTCTAACACTTTTGTTAAAAAACTGAAAAAGTTTCTCATTAAAATAACTTCAGAAATGTATGGAGTAGGCGTTATGATGATTATGATAATTTTAGTATATTTTGAGAGTCCTTAAACGAAATAACTATAAGGGACAAAATGAAATTTCAAATTATTTAATGAAACACATTTTTTTCTTGATGTACAAATGCGTATTTATAATTTATATTTATTTAGTTAAATTTAAGCCATGAAATTATTTCCTACTCTCTTTTGTTTTTTAAACATGTCGAATCATGTCTAATTTGTGCTATTCGTAAAGCGAAATAGGTATAAGGGACAAGTGATAAAAAATTAGTTAAATAAAATTTAATAGCTCACAATTTAATTTTTATTATTTTTTTACGTAAGTATTAAATATACTTAAGAATTTTAAAATATTTTTTTACGAAAATGGAACATGTTATTAGGTAAAAAAAAATTAAAATGCCAAGAGGAACCAAATTAAGCGAAGAAGAACAAATACAAATATTAAGTTTTCGAGAATCCGGATGGACAATACGGGAAATAGGTGCTAGATTAAACCGTGGAAAAAATGTAATTCAAAAATTTGTAACAAATCCGTCAGATTATGTTAATATAAAAAGATTAGGTCGTAAACCCTTATTGAGCAAAAGAGATAAAAGGGAAATAAAACGCTTAGCCGTTATTAAAAAGACTTCTCCAGCTCAAATTCGACATAAATTAAACCTTCCTGTATCTACAAGAAGGGTGCAACAAATTTTAAAGGAAAGTGAAAACATTAAATATGATAAACGGCTGGCGAAACCTAAGCTATTACAAAGGCACAAAATTGGGAGACTCAAATTTGCTGAAAAATACAAGTTTTGGGATTCAGAATGGCAATTTGTGTTGTTTAGTGATGAAAAAAAATTTAACTTAGATGGGCCGGATGGATGCCAAAAGTACTGGAGAGATACTCGTCAAGATCGTGAATATAGGCACCGTAGAAATTTTCAAGGTGGTTCACTTATGGTATGGGCTGCATTTGGTCACCGTGGCAAGTCTCCAATATGTTTCATATCTAATAAAATGACATCTAATGATTATGTCGAACTACTCGGCAATGTTCTTGTCAATTTTGGAGACGAGTTATATGGAAATGAATGGAAATTTCAACAAGACAATGCGCCTATACACAATGCTAAGCATACTAAAAACTTCTTTTCATCAAGTAATATACCAGTTATCGAATGGCCTGCAATTAGCCCCGACTTAAATCCTATAGAAAATCTATGGAGCATACTCTCTCAAAAAGTGTATGCAGCTGGGCGACAATTCGATAGTATTTTAGAGCTCAAAGTTGCTATTCAAACATAGTGGAATAACATTGATTCAGCAACTTTATGCAACTTAACAAATTCCATGCCTTATAGGTTAAGTGAAGTAATCCGACTTAAGGGTGATCATATTAATTATTAATAGTTTATTATAATTTAAATAAATATAATTAACGGTCAATTTTAAGATTGTCCCTTATAGTAATTTCGTATGAATTCTTTTTATAAAATAATTTTAAAATGAAATTAATTTACAAAAATGAAATTTGATTTATATTTTCTGTTTATGTCACTAAGCTCATATTTAATAAAAACTATTTTCAAAAATTTCTTTTTCTGTTATTGATTTATAGTTAATTTTAAGTTGTCCCTTATAGTTATTTCGTGGAGTGTACTATACATACGCAAATCTAACAAATTTTCTTTTTGATCGAATACGCGAGCTAATTTATGAGATTTTTGATATTTGGCTTAGTGTAGTAGAACATCCGTGGATACGCAGACTTGCTGAATTTGTAAAACTATAAAAATTCGATACATGTGTCTTGGTCATCATATCGAGATGGGGCTTACTGATTTATATATCGCAATGAATAACCTTTCGAACATATATAGTCACTATGCGAGCCAATCTCGGAGATTTTTGCTATTTGGTGTATCATTTTATACATGTGTGATTTACTTAAATATTTATAATAATGAGCATATTTTTTAATGTCAAACAATTTCTTTTATTTTATCAATATTTATGATAATTATTGTTTCGAATTATTTTAATATAAAATAAATACACTGTTAAAATTGCACACTTCCATAAATGTTTGTCCAATAAATAAAATTGTGTCCAAAAACTTCACAAAGAACACTCGCATGAATTTCTGTCCAAAAACTGTTGTCCAAGAACTACACACCGGTGCAGATCCCTTTATCAGTCCACGGTTTTGACTGTATTTTTAATTCTGGAGTGTAATGGTGGATCCAAGTTTAATCAACAATATTTTGCCAGCGCCAAAACTCTGATTTAATGCGGCTTAACTGCCACAACAGTGTGTTGGAAATGTTCATTCGAACACGTTTCTCGTCCAAAGTAATGAAACGCAGCATCTAACGCACGCACAGCTCTCTCATGCCTAGATCTCGATTCCATGTGTGACAAACACGATATCCGGACAGATTCTGTAAATATAAATAAATAAAAACAAAAACATTTACTTTCTTAAAGTGATAATTAAAACTTTATTTTAAAGTACTATATAGTTTCGAGCGCCTAGGCTCTTTGTCAACTTATAAAAATATTTTGATTTTTCTATCGACTGGTCAGGCTTTTTATAACCAGGTCGTAAATGTGGTTGTATGGCATTTTGTCATTTAACAACAAAGGGTTGAATCTGTGTTGGTATATGTTGAATTCTTCAAGCCTGTTGAGTCTATCTCCTTTTCTCGCACGATGTACTATTTCTAAATTGTGATCGTAACTGGTGTAATTGTGTTGTTCTTGATTTAGATGTTGTGCAAAGTTAGATTTGCAGTTGTGTTTACCGATTTCTTTTATATGTTCTGTGAACCTTGTGTTGAAGTTTCGACCCGTTTGGCCGATATAAAATGCGTCACAATCGCTACAATTTAATTTGTACACTCCACTATTGCATGTATTATGAGTGTTTTTAATGGTGTTTGCTCGTTGTAAAATGCTATTTGAGGTGCCGTATGCTAAAACATAATTATATTCTCTGAATATTTTGTTCAAAATATTCATCGTTGATCTGTTGTATTCTATAGCAATGTATTTTTTAGATATCTCTTCTCTCTCTGTTGTTAATGTAGTGAGTGAGTTTGTATGTGTTTTATGTTGAAATCTTTGGTTCATTTTTATGATCAAATTTTCGTTGTATCCGTTACAAATGGCTATGTGTTTTATGATTTTTAATTCATTTTTGTAGTCGTCGATGTTCATGGGAATATGATTGAGACGAGTAATCATGTGTTGATAAGCAGATAATTTATGATGTTGTGGGTGATATGAAGAAGCATGTATTGTCTGATTTGTTTGTGTGGGTTTTCGAAAAATCACCTCAAATAGCATTTTACAACGAGCAAACACCATTAAAAACACTCATAATACATGCAATAGTGGAGTGTACAAATTAAATTGTAGCGATTGTGACGCATTTTATATCGGCCAAACGGGTCGAAACTTCAACACAAGGTTCACAGAACATATAAAAGAAATCGGTAAACACAACTGCAAATCTAACTTTGCACAACATCTAAATCAAGAACAACACAATTACACCAGTTACGATCACAATTTAGAAATAGTACATCGTGCGAGAACAGGAGATAGACTCAACAGGCTTGAAGAATTCAACATATACCAACACAGATTCAACCCTTTGTTGTTAAATGACAAAATGCCATACAACCACATTTACGACCTGGTTATAAAAAGCCTGACCAGTCGATAGAAAAATCAAAATATTTTTATAAGTTGACAAAGAGCCTAGGCGCTCGAAACTATATAGTACTTTAAAATAAAGTTTTAATTATCACTTTAAGAAAGTAAATGTTTTTGTTTTTATTTATTTATATTTAAAATCAGTGATAAAAGTAGTGCAAAAATGGATAATACCCATAATCAGATTCTGTAACTTTAATTTAACGATTGTCTATCATCATTTGGTGAATTTGAGCAATGTTATGGTCAGTGGTTGCAGTTTTTGGACGTCCCGAACGTTAAGCGGCCCCCAGCTGGTACGGCTATGTTTAAATTCAGCCGCCACAAATTTCACGGTGGTAAATGATGGTGCAGAGTTCCCGTACACAGCTTTCAACTCGCCCTTGACTTGTTTAGGGGTGTTGCTCTTCAAAAATAAATATTTGGTGACAGCTCGATACTCCATTTTTTCTTTTTCCTTAAACGACGAGATTTGTATTAAAATATTATTTGCGGGAAGGGAAATTTTAAATTTTAATTTAAAAAAAATCATTAGTGTTCAATGTACTGTTTGGTAATGTCCTGCTTTGTTACATCCTGTTCTGAAATGTGCCAAAGTGTGCGGCTTCGATATTTCATACGATCGGGTAATTTTTGGAATTGATTTGTTGTTTTACGAACAACCTTTTTGTGTTATTTGTCTTTATGTTTTCATTTCTATACCTATCACTCTTAATTCATTTCTGGTTTCATCTAATCCATCCTGATGCCACATATAAAACGTCTTATTTTTTGATAAATTTGAATTTACCGCCAAATTTGGGCCAACTATTAAGATAACGGGTTGCGCATAATTTCAACTACCGGTTATTTCAAGTGTGGCAACACTTACGTCATTCCTTGTTATAACATGAAAAACAGTTTAATTTTTGACATTTAAGAATTGGGTCGCTTTACACTGTTATGACTCCATGGTCAGAACATTGCTCTTTTCCCGTTTCTATTTCGATTTTTATGTTTGGTAAAACATTTAGGGGACTAGTTTTGGGTTCGTGTTACGCGCTGTTGATTACGTGACATTTTAACGTAAAATGTTATACAGGAAAATCTTAACTTAACGGACTAATTGGGGAGTTCGTTAAAACCGATTGTCCGTTAAATCTGAAAGTTTTTAAATTTAATCTATTCGACCGAATTTAATCTGGGACGGATCTCAGCTTTCTTAGCCAATTATGTTGGGATTGGGTATATTGTATGGAAGTGAAATTCATAAATAATGAAAGAAGTTCTGAAATATGGTCACCTAGGACGGAACTCGATCAATTCTTAACTGATTATGATGGGATTGAGTGTGCTGGGTAGCAATGGGACTCTTAAATGATTTTGGAAAGGAATTCTGGAATATGGCCACCTGGGACGGAACTCGATTAATTCTTAACCGAATATGATGATATATGTCACATTTTTCCATCCCCTCCAAAATCACACTCCCAAAATACAGGAACTCCGTAAGGAACTGTAGTGTTTGGATAACCTCTTTGTCTTCTTGAAATTACCGATGGCATACGTGATTTTTAATTGTTGACGTTATGTTTTACCAAACATTTGCGGCTTTGGCAGACCTTGAAACAAATAAAACGAGAGACACAACGGAAAAATATTCTTCTAGATTATTTGGTGGAGGAATTTTTTTTTTGTTAGTCAGTTACTCAGTTCAGTTTGAAATGTGAAAAAATAAAGTCGAGTTTGGAATTTTGAATAAGTTTGTTTTAAAGTAAAAAAAAAAAAATTAAGGAAAGTCTGATTTTGAATTTTGAATATCACAAAATTAAAAGATAAATTATATTACCATAAATTATATAAAGAATCTGTAATTAATTGATAAAAGGAAAAATAAATAAACTATTTTTGCTTGTGAAAGATTAACATTTTTTTTGAAACTTTAAGTGTTTTTGGCATTATTTTCGATAAGATTCCTGTAAGACGGCCATAATTATGGAATCTTGAAATTTTTCCTGTCACTTTTATTTTTCTGTTCAGTAACAGTGTACTTTAGTGGTCAGTGCATATATCGCACTGTAAAAAGTAAAATATTCGGGTGTGACACGACAAATGAAAGTTTATTGGACGGTCTATCTACGAATATAAATATTTTTGCGGATTTCGGTGACACAATAAAAATAAAAATAAAAATAAAACAAAAGTTCAATGTTCTCAGTGTCTTAGCTGCGGGTGCCACGACTTTCTATCGGCACCGTATACTTCAACGGGTTTCACAAGTTTATTTGCAGTTGGGCAGTTGAGGCCACTTTATATTTTTATGGTTTTTAGCGAGCCAACGCCCAACAAATTATTTACGGGTGGTCTGTTGAGGTCACTTCATTTTTTCTACGATTTTGGCGAGAGACGCACAACGTTATATTTTACGATTTTTTCGGTAACCCAACGCCCAACAATACGGGTAGCCAACTGGCTATTTGAATGTGGTTATCGGTGTGGAACACCACAACATCCGGGTGGCCAACCAAGGCCATTCCGTTTGATATGCCGGTTGACATGCCGCCACGTTCGATTTAGTGTGCGGGTTACCAATTGAGGCCACTTCACTTTCGACGAATTCGGAGGCCAGTTGAGGCCAGCCGTAATAAAGGGGTTTCATTTTGCTATTAAAATCGAGTATTTTTTAAGAGAAATCAATAAATGTTTATTTCATTGTAAAGAGGAAGGTATGCCATTAACATTTGAAAACGATATCAGCCAAATGGTCGCCACGGCTACGCTTGCAGCACCATATCCCTTTCATGAAATTTTCCATGACCAATTCGCACATTTGCGACTGTATGTCTTCGATAACTTCACGAATTCCATCTTTAAGGGCTTGAATCGATTGTGGAGCATTGGCATAGACTTTATTTTGCACGTGGCCCTAAAGAAAAAGTCTAAAGGTTTAACAAGATACATTCACAAGATATCGGTGGCCAATTGTGATCATCTCTTCGAGAAATACCAGGGCCAGGAAACTTTTCTTGCAAAATTGGGATTGTTTCGTTGCTTGTGTGGTACGTACCGCCGTCTTGCTGAAAATTACGGCCATAAAAAATCATAAATCATAGATCGGTAGCGCAATCGATTCACCGTAACAGTTGCACCAGCCTCATTTTCAAATAAGTAAGGTCCAAACACACCGCCAGCCCAAAAGCCGCACCAAACAGTGACACGTTGAGGATGGAGAGACTTTTCAACAATCATTCTTGGATTTTCTGAGCCCCAATAGCAACAATTCTGCTTATTAACGTAGCCTCCGATGTTAAAATGGGCCTCATTACTGAAGGATTTTTCCGGATTTAAATCTGGATCATTATGATGCATTTGAAGGACCCAATCTGCAAAAATACGACGTTTATTGTGATCGACCGGCTTGAGTTCTTGTGTTAAGTGAACTTTAAAAGCCTTAATACCTAAGTCTTTATGCAAAATCCGGTGTAATGTCGTTTGTCCAAAGATCAACGAGGAATCGACAAACCTGGGTTTTCGGCAATACTACGGGCTACATCAGCAATATTTTCAGTTGTTTTTGAGCGACGCACACGGTTTCGATTCTTCACATCACTTACTTGTCCCAACAGTTCAAATTTTTCCACCAGTTTCACTATTGCCGGCTGGTGTGGCAAGAAGGTGCTTCACGACGAAATAAAAGTGCTTTAGTTTTTGTTAACTGTGACTGCAAAATTTTCACCAGGTTGGTAGTGAATTTTAAGTACCATTTTTACTAATGGCGTAGTTTTTACTTGTCAAATGTCAAAAGATGACAGCTTTAAAATTGACACAAACCTCCTATTGGAAAACCATTTATTATTTCTACCAAAACCGGGAAGACGCCCAACCTTACAGGCCGGTTGGCCAGCCATTTGTAAAAAAATTTTATCTACAGGGGGAAGACAACAAGGCCAGCCGTATTATTATTTCTACCAAAGGCGGGAAGACGCCCAACATTGACGGTGGCCAATTGAGGTCAGTGAAGGTCAACAAAGGTACAATATTTATTTTTATT
Organism: Nephrotoma flavescens; assembly: GCA_932526605.1. NCBI lineage: Eukaryota > Metazoa > Arthropoda > Insecta > Diptera > Tipulidae > Nephrotoma > Nephrotoma flavescens. The sequence continues at coordinate 73,747,548 of OW052221.1, forward strand.
TTTATTTTTTTTTCATTCAAAATTTGATTCTATTTATTTTTTTTTTTTTGTTAAAGCAAATTCATGATCATATAAATTTTTCAATTTTTATTAAATACACTGTGTAATCCAGTACCGAATAACGGTTGCTTGAGGCGCACTTGATGACCTTGTTAAAGTTAGCCGAAAGTTGCCAGCCGAAAGATAATGCAGATAGTGTCTTCACTATTTCAGCCGAAAGTTAAACTCTCTTTATACTCTCGCTCCTATCGATTTTTAAATTCCTATAAACTGAAATAATTTCCCCTTCACCCGAATAATGTAACCCGATCCTAAATTCTCTTAAATTCGAGTTCATGACTGATTTTTGCTGTATTCAAGACACTATCTGCATTATCTTTCGGCTGGAAGCTTTCGGCTAACTTTAACAGAAACTAACGTGCTTCAACGTTAGTTTCGCTCAACATTGATCCCGTTTAGCGACCATTTTTTTGTTGTTCAATTTATTTTTCGTGCTCAATTTTTTTTTTGTTCGATCCTTTGGTCCGATTTATTTTTATTTTCCCGTTGCGCCAATTTTTTTTTGATTATATCATAATAACGTAAAACCTTACGATACTGTTAAAGTTAGCCGAAAGTTTCCAGCCGAAAGACAATGCAGATAGTGTCTTGAATACAGCAATAATCAGTTATGAACTCGAATTTAGGAGAATTTAGGATCGAATTACATCATTCGGGTGAAGGAGAAATTATTTCAGTTTATAGGAATTTAAAAATCGATAGGGACGAGAGTATAAAGAGAGTTTAAAAATAGTCAAGACACTATCTGCATTATCTTTCGGCTGGAATTTTTCGGCTAACTTTAACAAGGTAACCGTACGGCGTATATTTCTTTTGCATTCAGCCTTATTTTCTTTTCTTTTGGTTTTATTTTAACCCAGGTATTATCCTGGTTATTTTAGTTAATTCTTTTGTGTGTTGGTAAATAAGTAAAATGAAATTCTATATCTTTTCGGTTCGTTATGATGGGAGAGGTTTCTCATCCATACGGTCGGATTGGCGAGTCCAGCATATGTGTCGTCCATTCGGGGACGACCGTAAATTCCACACGGTCCCTCCGCACAGCACTTCGCAACAAAAATTACTTTCAAAGTGATGATGGGTCTACCAAAATTGTAAGAAATTAACGTGAAAAATTCAGTAGAAATGAAATGTCTACTAGTGGCCTGGTTTTTTTATTATGTCGGAGAGATCAGAGAGATAATAAGAAAACCTTTTCCGTTTTTCTATTTTATCGGATCGATCCGAAACATTTTGTTCGGTTTTTTTATTTTCTCTGATCATTCTCAGATCGTCATTTTTCTATCAGAATTTTTTTCAGATAGTTCAGAGAAAAACATATTTTAAATATTTTGACAGAAAATATGGCGGACGCTATGGAAAATGGTAATTAATCAATTAATTTGTAATTATTTTTATCTTATTTTTATTAAATTAATTGTAAAATTAATAATACGTTAATTTATTTATTTTTCGTGCTAGATACCCAGATAAAATATTATCCAATTTGCCAGATAAATTTTCTCTCTGATTTATCTGATATCTCGGCTTTAATAAAAAAACAGGCCATAGGAAATTTATGGATCAATTTGTGAAGCGAGTTCGTGAAACTGGATTTTTATTGGATAAACCAACACGCACACATGCATTTACAGCGCGTAGAGCCCAGAACATTGCAGCTCAGAATGTGTCCTTAAAAATCAACTCACCATCGTGCTCAAGGATTGAACAGTTCACGTAGTTCTGTGATGAGAATTTTGCATAAAGACCTCGGTATAAAAATGACCATCCGCCGGAACGCTTGGAAAAAAACCGAAAACATATTTTTTCCGATGAGCTCATTTTTATCTCGGAGGCTACGTCAACAGGCCAAATTGTCGCATTTGGGGCTCAGAATAAACGCATCCAAAAATACTCATTCGTTTTTGAATTAGAGCCAAATTTAATTGCAAACGTTAGCTGGGTCACCTTGTAGAAGCCAATGATTTTCCGCTCGAAAATGACGCGCAATTTTATTGAAGATCTCTTCTTAGGTTTAATGACGAAATAGTATGGCAAATAGAAAGTTGGATAAGTAAACGATTTTGGGTTCCTAACGAAATTCGTATATTCGGATAATTGATCAGACGATTTATGAAATCATTTTTACTATGAAACCGGCGAGTAGACAGATGATTTTAATTGTTCAGAGACGTTTGCTCTGAACAAAAAGATTTTGCAATGAACGGTCTCTCAATGTTCCGCGTATAAAATCCTTTAAATGACGTTCACAATACACTTTTAATTAACTGAATATAGTTACTTGAATGTTGGCTAATAAGTAATAAGCAAATCACGAGCACTTGAAATACAACCGGATTTATTGCCGTTTTGAATACAAAACTGATATATTTTCAGAAAAATTCTAATCGAAACGATTATCAGGATTCGTTAAAATTTTGACTACAAAACTGAAATACTTTCAGGAAAATTATATTTAGAATTATCTGAATATTAGACCCTTCAATATCGTCTCACATTCGATTCAAGACGAGTTGATGTGTACCACTGGATTCGATGAAGTTTCGAGTACAAAACTGAGATACTTCCTAAACAATTCTATTTGGAATTATTTGGTTATAGTCGGTTGAATATCGCCTTTCAGACAATTCACATAGGCACTTGACGTATACTAGTTGCTCTAAATTCATGCTTCATGGAGGTGAATCACACAGTGATAATTGAGTAGTACTGAGTAGAACGTTATAAGTGTTATGACACTGTTTACTGTCGTGATTGTGACATATTTAGGGCTGGATAGTAAACTCTCACATTTGTGATATTTTAATGTTGTCATCGTGGTTTTGGGAATAGTGGGATTTGGTTACGGTATGTGTGAGGAGCTGAACGGTTGTTTAAAGCGATATGTGAATTTAACTGATGCTGTTGTTTGAATTAGCGCTGACACTGAGAAACCGACTTCTACTATGTAGACGAGTTGTTGTAAAGTGCCGCTTTTAAATTATTGCACGATAATCGACCGAATCTAAAGATGTATGTGAAGAACTGTCAGCCCAAAAAAATCGTATATAACGACATTTTTAATGATGGTAGCCCAAAAAACAAAAATATTTTTCGTTATAAATTTTTGAAGTAAGCCCAAATTTTTTTTATCATGATAGTAACAATTGTCTTGACATTACACTCAGCCCAAAATTTAAATTTTCATAGTTAAAGGAACCATTATAACCGTGTTTAATAAATGTAAAACAGCCAAGAAGCAATTCTTATTATTTTCAATTAGTTTACGAAAATATTATTTTTAAGGAACAATAATATGTGGTATCGAGTTTTAGAGATGTACATACACCATAATTATCGATTTTTCGAATATAAACGGAATTTTTTACTTTTGTTTACTATCTTCGAAGTATGTAAACTTCTCTATCGCTTTACGAATGAAGTTGAGATTTCCGGTGTTGGTCATCGGTCTCACTATGATTTTCTGACATATCTTGTTCTAGCCTTTACGAGTAAGAAGTTTCGGGAAGTTGTGATGGGTCCTCATACCGAGAATGGCCTATGTTTTTATTTTTTTTACGAACAACCATAATATTTAGTAGAAGTTGAGATTTTCGGCGTTGGTCATTGGTCTCAATTAGGCATCCAAATCGCGCGCTATTCTCGATAAATGTAGGTTAGTCATTGTTTTTTTTACACATAAGTTTCAGTCATTTACAAGCTGTAGTTCCGTGTGCAACAATTTTAAGAGATGGAAGTCGGTAAGCAACATTTACTTCATTCACTTTATTCTGTTTTCAAATGAAAATAACTGCTCGAGCTGTTGATTAATTCGACTTTGAGTGAACATTCTGCGAGTCATCCAACAGTAAAAAGGTGGTTTACAAGATTTCGTGATGAAAATTAAAAGTCTTGAGTACGATCTACGTCCAGGTGCAGTAAAATGATTTGAAGACGATGAAGTTAAAGTTTTACTGCATCCGTGGAAAATCTGCATCAAAATACAGAAGGAAGGAAAATGGATTCCTGATAAATTAACCGAAGAAAACAAAAATCGAAGAGTTAACATCTGCATGAATTTGTTTTTTCAGTACAAAAGAAAGAATTTTTTGCACAAAATCATTATGGGTGATGAAAAGTGAATTTTGTACGTTAATCCTACGCGCAGAAATCCATGGGTTTGATCTAGACCAGCCATCAACATCAGTTACAAAAATGTTACCATTCATGCCAGGAAAGTATTACTGTGTACTTGTTGGGATTGAAAATGAATAAATTAATATGAGCTTCTGGATCCTGGTCAAACTGTTACAACTGAACGTTTCTATCCACATACAGTAAAATAAATCAAGGAGCTCATCTTTTCCTAAGGTTTGGAAGTTTTATAGCATTGCGGCGTGTTCTCTAGATTTGGCTTCCTCCAACCACTTATTTAGATCCATGTCTTCATATTTGAAAGACCAGTGGTTCACGAAAATTGATTATGTGCGGAAATGGCTCGATGACTAGTTTGCTTCGAAACCACCAAGTTTCTGTCGCGAAGCCAATTAATCTTTCAATAAAGTTGAATTTGAGCAAAAAAAGCATTTTCTACTTGCAAACCTAATATATAATAAACAACACCCGATACTTTCTCTTAAAACGAATGTATACATATGATTGTGTTTGGTTTTGGAAGGGACACAAAAAAACCACGATCGAGTTAAATTTTTGTTGTTGTTGTTTTTTTTTAAGATTTAAAGAAAGTATTAATCATCCAGTGGATTTAATGTCCTTTTAAGGTCAATTAATACTCTTCTTTTTCATTCACGCACACACCCACCCATTCACCTACTCACACAATTACAGTATACCACCTGCACGTTGCAAGCTCCATGTCAACCTGCACACTTACATGGACAGTGGGTCGGCGCTGAATTTTGCACTCCAACAGAGGGTCTAAGTTGTGTTTATTATCATCACCGATCGTAATCGATGAAGAAAATTCGCTTTACATCCTGCCTCTGATGGGATTCGAACCCAGTACCTCCCGGTCCAAGTGTCGAAGCATTAACCACTGCGCCACTTGTACGGTACCTAATTCGCTATTCATATAATTTTATTTTGCTTTTTTCAATTATTCCAATATTTTTTTGTTTTCACCTATTTTGTGATTGTGTAAATTGTACAGATTTAATTTAAAAGTAGATTTTGCATTGGGTTTTTGTGTGATCAATATAAACAGTGGCGGCGAGGATATGGTGGAACTATATTGCAATAAATTTTCTTTGATATTAGAGTACTTTGAATGGACTTCGTTCATTTTGAGTAGTAGGTCGGTGTCTACGGTTTGTGTTGGTTGTTCATTGAACATTATGTTTCTCAACTTACGGGAGGATGTATTCATATAATATAGGGTGACCATAAATACTGATACTAAAAAGAGGACATGTTTTGTATTTCAAAATATATAATATAATGTATAACTAGTAACACAACTGTAAATTTACAGACTTCTTGTCTCTCAATGTAATATTAACGTAAAATAATAATGTAACAATATGAATACTTATATTTAATGATTAATTATTGTCTATTGATTGCATATTTCTCAGACGACCGTACTGCTTGAAGAGCTTGTCTATTTTTTTGAATCAGTGGAAGAAACTCAGCACAAGAAATATTTTTAAAATTGAATTTTACAGCCATAATACTTTCCACAGTCTCCAGATCAAGTCTATTACGCTCATCTGTCCATTGACTGTTCATCATACTAAAAATCCGCTCTACATTTGCGTTGTGACCAGGAATTGAAAAAAAAAAATACTGGCAAATTTTTAAAAACTCAGAATTTTGTTCCTCATTTGGAACAGCAGCAAAAAATTGCACCCATTTTTCGTGTGCGAGTTTGTCAACAAATAATTTATCTTTTATAGCCTCCTTTAAAAATAATTTTATATTTTTGAAATGCATTATAAGTAAAGAATCGTTATATATAATGCTCTTCGATATTTCTGCCCATTCTGGTTCGTTGTTTAATTCCATCCATTTGAAGGAGTAAAAATTTGAGAATTGTTTTGTCCATAGCTTTAAGTATTCTAAAAAATTTTTATAAATTTGAAGCGCATTTTTTTTAAACGTGAGACACTCGTTAGGCAAACTATCATTTTTTCGTAAGATATTCAAAACCAATATAGGCAAAATACTAGTTATTTATTCGTTCCTCAAGCGCGTTTTGAACCGATTCTAAAATATTTATAATTTCAATCAACGAATTTTTCTCTCTTTCCATTTTTTTAATATTTATATGGAATACATTCACCAAAGAGTGCAAAAAATATAAATAAGCTTCATTTAATGGATTTTCGAAAAATAATTTAAGCATTACTGGTGGCTGGGATATTGAGAAAAAATAAGATTTTAAAGGTTCGTATAATTTTAAAACCCTCTCAATTGCTGGAAAAAGTGACAACCACCGAGTCTTTGATGAACTAAGAAGAATTTTGTGTTCAACTTCAACGAAATCGCAAAATTCTTTAAGTTTTTCCATGCGAAGTGAAAAAATTGAAAATTGTGAATATAATTTACCCAAAATTGATTCTATATCGACTGGCCATAGGTCAGTTCCGTGTTTAATGTAATTATTTAAAACGTGTGCTGGACACCCGATTCCGACAATGTTTTTTAAATTCGGACAATTTTTCAAAAGCCTGTACACATTATTCTCGCCCTCGCGTTTAAGTCCACCAAAATTGGTGTTATCGCCACCGAAAGCTACACATTTTGTTTCCAAGCTAAAATTTTGTAAAGCATCCACAGTTAAAATTTTAATTGTTTCAGCCTTCTCGTGCGTCACGGATTTCATTTGTAAAAGTTTACAAGTTAATCCAGTTGTACAGCTGAAATATTCGATCAGTATAGGGAACACCTTTGTTGAGCCATGGTTGCTGCCATATCTGTACAGATCCCAACGTTTCTTTTGATGCTATTGTGGAGTCTTTGAAAAGGATCACGTAAAGTTTCGTAGAACAGTCAGCCGACCTGAAGCTGAAATGGTGAAGTATGACGTGATAAACCAGCGTCGCTTCACATGCAGATACTGTATCTTCTTCATTTGAACGAACCATGAAATTCGTTATCGATTGCGTAATTTTGACCGAACCTATGTTAACCTGGTGTTTTTTTGATGCTAGATGTTGCACCAAATCAAGTTTACCCTTGTTCGCAATGGATATTTTCGAATTGCATGTCACACAGAACACTTCACTCGTTGTTTGAGTCTTCTTGACCATTTTAAATTCGCTCTGTAATTGTTCATTGAACTGGCACTTTCTTTTTGTTTGTAGACGATTAGAGGCCATATTTAGTTTGTATTTTGTATATTATACAAGTAGCAATGTAGCTGAAATAATATATACATATTTCATTACTTTATAAATTTATGTTTATTCTTTATAGAAGTCGGATATTGCTTATAATGAAAAAAGCTTACCAATATTCAAATTAATAACCAATAAAATTTGATCGATGGCAATAAAACAAAAACTAATTATAATTTCAAAAGTTTCGGTTGTGTGTAAAAACAACCAGACTAAAAAACAACATTAAAGCCAAATAACAAAACAACTTTAAAACATTAAACTCTATACTACAATGCAATTAACTTAGCAAAACAATTAATAACTAAATGAAACAACAAATTTTGGCCGTTGTATCCAAATATGATGAAATTACAACATGGAGTGACTTTGACGTGATTTGTCAAATTGTTTATTTTTTTTATTTTTAATATGGCAACTGGAAACCTACCCTATAAGCAATTTTAAGTCAGTATGGAAAACAGAAATTACAATATCAACGAAGTATGACTGGTTATGTTATTTTTTTGTTGCCGAACAAATTTAACAAATTTTAATTGAAAAAGAGAACAAATATAGGACATGTGGAAAATAGAGGACAAAAAAGTTTTTAAGTTAAAAAAGATAGAGGACAAAAAGAGCGCAACCCTAAAAGAGGACATGTCCTCTAAAAAGAGGACGGATGGTCACCCTAATATAATATGCTCTATTGTTACCTATATTTCCAAGGTATTTTTGGCTATTTTAAATTGTTTTGTTTAGGATTTGATGTAATTATCAATTGTTAATAATGTATGCAGATTTACATAGAACCCTTCTCTGTTTTTTTGATTTGTATGTCCAAATTAATGTCTTGGCTGAATATTATAGATGTTTTTATTGAAGATTGCCGTCAATTTCCCGAGAGCGGAATCATTTTTGAAGTTTTAGGGTGATCGGTCGTACGCTTGTCATAGATTAATCACGGCTGACATGGAGCTATGCAATGTGCAAATGGTTATAAAATCGGACCTATAGCCGTACGTCCTCGATTTGGCAAGCAATGAGTTGGGAGTACTTCGCCCAGAACAGATTGCATAGATTAAAACATAAAAAAAAACTATTTTGTAAGTTGTTCGGGAGGGAGACTGAATTGGTAAAGGTTTTAGTTAGCTTGTTATAGGTTACAGGTTTTATGATGTAAATTTATTGATATATACAATAGTTGACGACCATAGCTTATTTCGAATGCCTTATTTTAATATTTAGTAACTCATTTATTTTATAAACCGAGCGTTGAAATTTCGACTGGGTTATTTGGTTATCAAGGATCCTACAGTTGTGCTAGCTACTTATTATTAATTCTGTTATCTTACAGATTCCTAAATACTTTAATAGTTTTATTTAATTCCGGTTTAATTTGTTTAGATAATGGGGATTCTAAAATTGAGCCAAACATCCATTATTGATATATGTCCTTATCGATTCCGGATTAGCTGTTTTTGGAGCCAAATTTGGGTTGGTTATTGTTTTTTATTATTTCGATAAATAAAAATATTTGTACTAACTTAGCTTAGCGGTGGCAAGGACAAGTGACAAATCAACAGATTCACAAAGATTCTATCCGTTGAGGATAGAAAAGTTGTGCGTCCCTTTCCTGCTTTGATATTATAATATTTGGTGATTTCTGAATGCGATTTATTTTATTTTGATTTAATTTATTGTAAGAGAACCAAATTAATTTAGTTAATACTAATCATTACATTACATTAATTTTATTTAATTATATCGTACGGTTCTAAATAATTAATCTTTAAGTCATAATAATGACGTTTTATTTCAGGAAGTTTACCATTAGAAGTGTTAGATATTTGCCGTGCCAGTAAAGATGCGGGAGAGGTTTAGCTGTAAGAATTCGACGAGTCCAATCCTACTTACCTGGAATAAGTTCTCTACCTGCAACACATAATCTACCTGGAATACATTTCATACATGCATTACATAAGCCTGGAATAAACATTAACAATTAATACTTACCTTGTTATTATATAACTTCAGCTGCGTACCTAGAAATTAGTTTAAATTATTATTAGTATAAACAAACCAAATCATATGTAAACAATATACGTAACATAATTTAACCTTGAACTTGAACTTCAATTTGGTCATCAAACCAAATTATATTACGTATAATGTAAACACAATATTAACTTAGAATTTCGATTTATAATTGCATATTAATGCATAGAGACTTAGTTATAAAGCACATTAATAATTATTATATATATTTAGTATAAACTAACATATTTTCACGGTATATATGTTAATTTATTATTATTACTTACCATTTGTTGTTTAGCATTGACATTTTTGTCATTTATATTGACATTTGTGTACCACTACTAATGCAATATTGATGAGGGCGTTTTATACCTAATATTATATAATGTAGTGCCATCTAGTGGCAATTAGGTTAGCGATTGATGACCCTCTATATTAAATATGTAATAATTTGTAATTAATAATGTCAAACAGAAAATATTTTTCCTTACCATTTCAACCACCAAACAAGCAACATCGGCTTAATAATAAAAAACTGATTCATCATAAAATAATTGTGTAATAAGTGGAAGCAGAGGATCCTTAACATAATAATAAATAAGAAAGCGGTGAAACCCAAGCGAATAATATACAGTCCACTGCCCCGGGTATTTTACAAGAAGAGCAACTTAATTAATTATAAATCTCTTTTAGGATGCTGATTGCTGAATATTTATTGCAAAAAAAAAAAATCAAAAATAATTGTGCTGTCTTGTGCTAACCGCCTTACATTAAATTTTTAACTAACAATTTACTAACTATTGACTACTTAGGTGTCTGTAACCGGGTCGATTCGGTCATATTTAACATACCTATCCTATCCTTCCATCTTGTTAAATGTAAAAAGTTGTATAACGGGCCCGGCGTCATCCGGGAGTCTCGCTAAATTACCTGGTCATACATTGCAATCAATCAATCAACTTCACAGTCGTACCTAAAAGCACTTTGGAGAAAAATATTATTGAATAACCTTCCTTGCCACAACTTTGAGCAACCTATTACACCACTGATTTTGTTGTCACCACATTCTTGCAAAATGTCTCATTCTTAGCTTTATATACAAAAAACAATTTATAAGCCGCTATAATGATTTGATACTTGAAAACCTACCACTTGTGAAACTCATAAACATGGTTAAAATATTACGGCCGATAGCTTATTCCATAAAAACCGCAAATAAAACTATTTTGTATATCACATGCAAGATAAAATGCCTTCAATCCGGTTGAAATAAATTAGACCAATCGTATAATCGTAAACTATGCCATTTTATTATCCGATTTATTTCTGTTGTATAATTTTGTGCACACACACACATACCTAACACGATACGATACCTATAAAGAGCGAACGGGACCGACCATTAACGTTGTGTGAATTATGTGCGACAAATCACTGTGCTTGCGCTTGCCTCCCCTACGCAGCTATATAAACATTCATGTCTTATATATGTTCTCGTCTTCATGTTATATCGAGCAAAATTCAACCGTACGATAATTTAATTTGCTTATATACATTTTCGTCAAGGTTGGAAAATATTCATAAAAAAGCCAGAGTGGTTGGTATATACGAGAGGTATGTTGTATGTTTAGCACATTCACAAAATTACCGCGCAAAGTAATTATTTTAATATTTAGTTGTATGTTCGTGCTATTAACCCTCGAACGAAATGGTTAGTGATTTGGTTTGTGTAATTGATAATTTTATAGAATAAGTAATTGGATTTTTTGTCAAATGTATATATATTCTCTCTGCAAATGGCATAATAATGTGTTTGATGCTAAATCTACCGAAACCGATAAGGATACATGCTAGATTGCGTGCACGTGGAATAATCTAAAGGCCACCGAATGTCATATACACAATTTAAACTGTGTATTTATAGAGTATTACATACGTTTTCTTTATTCATTTTTTTTTCATTTACATTTTATTTGAACTCAACTGTTACTAAGAATGTTCCGGTTATACTCCGATATAAAATTCCAAAAATTTACTACCCTTGATCAGAAAGGTTGAAGAATTTTATTTCGAAAGCAATGAGCACCTTTAAGTTAGTAAGTTAGTTCTAAATACTGAAACTCAAAATTACAGGATATTCACGCCAAACCAATAAACTAACTAAGTGGATTTTTAAGGATTATTTTAATGATGTATATCCAGGATTTGTATATAATTTTGTGAAACACTTGTTGAATCAATAAACTGTAAGTATTTATACCAAATATATGCTTGAACAAAGTGAAAATCGATTTTATTATTTGAGTTCACTTGTAAATCGTGACCTATGTTTTATAAATCTCGTATAGTCATTCATAAAATTTTAAATTAGAGCTTACTGCTAAATTGTTGATAATAAAACTTATGTTGTAATGTGAGTTTGTGATAATTGGGTAGACAAATTGGCTCTTGTTATTTATTTCTAACAAAATATCGAAAACTAAAAATGTCAGTATAAATTATTGATTGTCTTATTTTTCTGCAAGCCTACAGTGGTTTGCGTCTACGCGTATTTCTGAATTATCTATACTTGTTGGTGTCGAAAATAGGATAGAGAATTAATTTTTGCGTAGACAAGGTCGATAATTGGTATAGGGTCTGCAGAGGTTGCCATCCTATAGATTTTCAGTTTAACAGGTTCCCCACCGGTGTACCACTAATATGCCATGTTGAACAATTTTATAAGTGGCCAGTGGTCATCGGTATACCACGCAGAAAAATATAGACACCGGCCAGTAGACCACGCAGAATAATTCACAAAAAGCCACCAGTGACCACCCCAGCTTATAACACTACTAACGACCAGTGGACTTCCGGCATGCCTAGAACAATAATGTACCGAGTAACCAGGCCAGTGATCATCAGAATACCACAATAATGATAATCCTAAGCGGCTAGTTTATCATCGTTATGCCAAGCATCAAAATTAGTCCAGCGGCTAGTGTAACACCGGTATGCCACCATGAAAATTACTGCCAAACGCCAATGTACTCCCAATATACCATTTTGAATCTAATCAAAGCAGCCAATGTACCATCCAATGTCTCGTGATTTACTCATTTAAAATGAGTGAAGCAAAAAAAATCGAATACGTACACAGTGTATAATACACAATTATGTCTTCGTATTTGTATTTTTCTTTTGTTCGTGTTTGTGTCATTTGTATGATGAACAGTATCAAAATAACGTGATCCGGGCGAATCGGTTTAATTTTTATAGTGCTTATTTCCTTTTCTCAGCACATTACGTCTGCTCTCGAGCTGTGGAGTGTCATTATTTAACATGCTAATATATTTTATATTTATTTTTTTTTATTATAAATTAATTTTATATGTTTTAATAAAATTTCATAAATTTAAAAAAAAAATGTTAACTATAAAAAAAAAATGAAAATACATAAACAACACAAAAATATGGCAATGGTTAACTCTTTGAGTGCCAAAAAGCGCGATCGCGCTCCTCAATACACTAGCCGAAATCACGTTGGCACTCAAAGGATTATGCATTTGCAGCATATGCAGTAAAACAATCATACGCATGAAACTAACACAAACGCAAATGATACTACTATATCTTTCCGGTTACACTCATTTCGTTTCACACATTTCGAGACAAAATCCGTATACAGGACCAAATTCGAACCGAGCCAAAATTTTGTTGCCACCGGTCGTTCAACAACAAACATCTACTCTGACTGCACCTATTGGTAAATATTTTTTAGGCAGCGTATCTAACGTGCTAATCAACACTATTTTAGTTCCCTATTGTATACGGCGATGATGCATAGCCGGCAACCGACCGAAGGTATGGTAGAACTAAGTGGACTTACAATGTATACATATTATAAACGTTTATGTCACTGACTCACTCGAGAACACACAGCCTTCTTTCTTGTTGTGTTCGTAATTGACAGCACAAGGTTTGTTTGAAAGAAAATTTTGGGAAAATCCACCGGAAAGTCGGAAAATTCTGAATCTTTTTTTGTTGTGTTCGCAATTACCAAGAGATGGTTCTTACAAAAGAAAATTTTTAGAAAATTCACCGTAAAAGTCGGAAAATTTGGAAAATCGAAAAATGATGTTTTTGTATGGAATTTCGCACGTATCCGATCCAAATGGTCTTTTAGAAGAAACAAATTGGAAAATCTTATTGGAAAACCACGAAACTTCCGAAAAAAACCGAAGAAAATTTAATTTTTTTTCTAGCGCATCAGTTGAGAACGGCTTAACCGATCTGGCTCAATCTTTTTTTGTTGTATTCGCAATTACCAAGAGATGGTTCTTACGAAAGAAAATTTTGAGAAAATTCACCGTGAAAGTCGGAAAATTTGGAAAATCGAAAAATTATGTTTTTGTATGGAATTTCGCACGTATCCGATCCAAATGATCTTTTAGAAGAAAAAAATTGAAAAATCTTATTGGAAAACCACGAAACTTCCGAAAAAATCCGAAGAAAATTTAATTTTTTTCTAGCGCATCAGTTGAGAACAGCTGAACCGATTTGGCTTAATCTTTTTTCATTGTGTTCGCAATTGCCAGGAGATGGTTCTTACGAAAGAAAATTTTGGGAAAATCCACCGAAGTCAGAAAACTCGGAAAAACGAAAAATGTTGTTTTTGTACGGGATTTCGCACGTATCCGATCCAGATGGTGTTTTAGAAGAAAAAAAATTGGAAATTCTTATTGGAAAACTCAGTAACTTCCGGAAGAACCCTTCAAAATTGATTTTTTTTCTAGCGCATCAGTTGAGAACAGCTGAACCGATTTGGCTTAATCTTTTTTATGAAAGAGAATTGTGGAAAAATTCACTGGAAAAATCGGAAAATTCGGAAAATCGAAAAATGATGTTTTTGTACGGGATTTGGCACGTATCCGATCCAGATGGTCTTTTAGAAAAGAAAAATTGGAAAATCTCGGAAGTCGGAAACTTCTGGAAAAACCCGATGAAGCGTTTTTCTCATGGTCAGTTGTACGTCGCGTGTTCGTGAGTTGGGAAGCCTTCATCGTTGTTCATTTACGCACCAAACAATAAACCGAAAAATATCGTTTACCACAATGCATTGTATTGATTCAATTCCACTCCAATAAAATACATTGAATTATTTTGAATTTCAACTGACTCCAATTCATTTCCACACTGAGAGAAAAAATCCAAGAAACAACTCAAACTTCGATAGATGCCTGAGTTTGAGTCGACATTTGATTCACTTTTCAATACATTATGCCGCCTTTATGGTTGCGTTCGTTCTGACAATTTTTACGACCAATCATATTGCTCAAAAATGACGATTTTTTTCTTCTGGATTTTTCCAAAAGAAATAAAAAAAATCGTTCATGTGATTTTTTTTCAAACATTCGTCACCGAAATACACAAAATGCAACAACAATGCAATCGTAAAATTGAATGAGCGCACACACACAGAATTATCATTCTTTAAACAAAAATATAAAGTTGATTTTTTTTTTTCGATTTCGTTCGAGTGATTTTTTTTTTCAAATTTTCGCAAACGAAATACACAAAAATCAACAACAACGCAATCGTAAAATAGAACGAATATGCGTTATTTTCGAAGTAGAAAATTTTCATTAATATCTTACAATATCTGACTTTAACAAGACGTGTTTTCAAATTGATACCTTGCTAAAGTTAGCCGAAAGATTCCAGCCGAAAGATAATGCAGATAGTGTCTTGACTATTTTTAAACTCTCTTTATACTCTCGCCCCTATCGATTTTTAAATTCCAATAAACTGAAATAATTTCACCTTCACCCGAATGATGTAACCCGATCCTAAATTCTCCTAAACTCGAGTTCATGACTGATTTTTGCTGTATTCAAGACACTATCTGCATTATTTTTCGGCTGGAAACTTTCGGCTAACTTTAACAGTATCAAATTAATATCAAAAGTTAAAATTCTAAAAAAATGAGAAAAGCAGAAAAATTTGTTTAATAAGGCAGACAAGAATAAACGGGCGCGAAGCGCCTCAGAACAACCTAGTTTATAAATAACCACAAGACGAGTCAGTCGATGTAGACCCAAATTATTGATACACACAAACTGCCCAATCATATTTTATACGACGATCATCAAATTAAAGACGATCATCAAATTCTGTTGCATTTACGTCATATAAATAAAGTCAAAAAATAATTTACAAAAACAAATTTCATAACGTTTTTTTGAAAGGATTTTTCGGGTTTTTGTTTTTTGCTGTGCTATTTATTTTTATAATTAATGTTGGTCTCTTTTCTCATGAGTTCATATTTTGAGGCTAGCGCATTTTGCAATATCGGCATCGAAAATTTAATTGGGAAAACTTGAATTAATTAAATTTTTATATTAAACAATATTTTTATTTGTTCAAGATTTTTTTCGGCTTTCGGACAAAATATTATTTTTATGGATACCCATACAATGTGTTACAGGCTGGCTACTGCCAACCTGCAGATTTTCACTAAGCACCTGCAGAGGCCTCCACGGTGATGTTTTGCCGGCTACGTTCTCAGCGGAGAAGTGCGAAGGTCGTGGGGTTTGAGGCATGCAGGGCTCCTGGCCTACACCGTGATCATACAGAGAATTATAAAAAGGGAAAACCGCAAATAATAATAATAAAACCCGAGTTCCGCCGAAATTCGTCGGCCGGAACCTGAGGAACGACACGAATAATCAAAATAATAAATACATAAAAAAAATGATAACGGAAGAGGTGCCTTGTTGCGCGCTTCCATCCGAATTCAAACGGGATCGAGCCCTGGTTACGGAATTGGATGCGGGCACCAAGGGACCGCAAACACTAAACCGACACAGAGGGAGTCTCCGCTCCCATCATACACAACCGAAAAAATTTAATAATTCATTTTATGATTAATTTTTTTTTTTTAAAAGGAAGCACAAAGAAAACAACTTTCCAACAAAAGAAAAAGGAGGGAACGAGAGAGAGAACAGCAATGCGCATCGAGCGCGCACCCGCTGTGCGGCGCCCGATTACTAAAATATAAATATTTAAATTTAATAAAAAAAATTTAAGAGAAAAAAATATAAAAAAAAAATCGTACCTTAATTAAAAATTTTCAAAAAAAAAATTCTGTTGCGGCCTTGCGCGGCCGGCATGCCACAGGTGACCTGCCCACCCGGACCGTTGCGGCCTTGGTGCCGTTGTTGGGCGACTCCCCGTCTTGCGCTCGAGCGCTTGCCTGGTTGGGCACTTAAAAAAATGTGGGGCGTTCCTTTCGCTGCGGCCTTGTAACCGTAATACCACTGCTGACGTACCACCCGAACCGTTGCGGCTTGAGTGAGCCGATTATGATTTTATTGGACGTGTTTTCGCCGATAAACCACACTATATACTTAGGCGTTGATTTGTCAACCCGGATATATGAATGGCCTCAACTGGCTATTCTTTAAATAATTGCGGTATACGCCGATTCATGTGCGCTTCCCCGCTAGTTAATAACAGCACCCGTAGGATTCCAACGCAGGTATATATTCACAGCGCGCGCAGCTATAATTCTTAGCAACACACAATCTTTATGTTTTCTAATTCAAGCGTCACATGAACCTCCTTTTCGTGTGACAAAACGCACTTCCAATTTAAAATAAAAAAAACAAAATTTGACCTTCACTCAAATAAAACTTGGTTCATATAATTTTTGAAAATTTTTTTTTTATTAATTCACACGCTAAATGTAATTTATTTATTAATTTTTACAATGCTTAACAACTCAACAGATTTTTCTTTTGTATCTCAAGTCTATCACTGTGACTTATTCAATATCACTATAATTTTCTTATATAAACCAAACCAGACGTTTTCGGTTTCAAAAAAAAAAAACTTTTTACTTTTACCAACTCGAATACAAAATCAGAAAAACTAGACTTGAATGTCTCAAAATCAAAAACTCGACTTTTTATATCAAACACAAAAACTCGAATGCATTTACCCAACAAAAAAAATTCGAGCGTCGCACAAACGACGCGCAAAACATTCCAGAAGAATGTCTTTCTTCTCTGTTTCGCGTTTACATCAATTCGCATTGATGTAAACGAGAGGCATATAAGAAAAACATTCTTATGGAATGTTTTGCTTGACACACACTCGATACGCATTGCTCTCTCTTTCCCATCATTCTTCTCATCCGCGCGCCATCACCACGACGTATACAAACATTAAACAACTCCGAAAGAAGCGGGGACACAAACCAAGAGGAATAATATACAAACAGCGCTTGTTACGATCATGTAATCGAACAAATGTTTACGACTATTTTAGTCGCAGAAAACAAAGAGGCCATTTAGTAACAATATTTCTACCACAAAAGTAGAAAAAATGCACTCCCCTCCGCCAAACCTTTAGCCCCAGGGTACTTGTGTACACAAAGATACACAAACCCTTACAAAAATGAGAACTCCCTTAGGTAGCTTCTTGGCAAAAATCCAACTCTTGTTTTGTACCGGTAATACAAAACAAGAAAACAAGAACATATCGATTTAGCGAATTATAATCACTAAATCAGAAACCACAGGAAATTCTCACTTTGTATGTGTAACAAGCCAACACATATAAATTAAGAAGTTGCTTTACGCCTAACAATTGTATGTGTCTTGTCAACGTCTTTTATATAATATGTATGTTATATAGTATTTAAGAAAGTGGTGAGGGTAATATTTGGATATATAATGCACTTGTCATCGCGTTCATAAACATAAATGGTTAAGAGTTGTGCGTGCATTCAAAATAAATATGTAATAAATATTATGACGTCCATAAAAAAATTTCGAGTGTTTTAATAGTGTTGTGTTTGTGACAATCGGTTGATAGATTTTGTGGGAAGTTAATCTGGGTGGACTAGTTTGTGCTAAGCGAAGTGGTATTTGTGAATTTTTCAAATTAAGCTGGAATCAGCAATTGAATTGACAGCAGTAATTCAAACGGGAACAAACAGGTACCCTGGTATTTCGGGCCAAGTGATTCGCACTCAAAATGGAAATGAATTTTTTACGGTACATTTAGGTGTTTTGATTATCAAACAAATTAGAGATGTTTACCAACAGTTTAGTTTGTGGTTGTACACAAAGCGTCGAAATTTACACGTTATTTTGTAAATTGTTGGAAGGCATTAAGGGCACGTGAACCGCTTGAACACCATCGTCTAAAGTATCACGGCAGTGAGACATTAGTTATCTTTAATTTAAGCAATCATCCTGAATGGTACTAAATTTATAGAGCTTAATGAGGACTCAGAGAAATAAAACGTTTTTTTGTCAGAGAAATATCTTTTATTTAAATTTAATCGAATATTCGTTTTACCACAGTAAAATACAATGTAAACCACTGTTGAAATTTATCCATGACAGTCAAATTCCCAGTGATAACAGAACTAAATAACTGTAAACTAACTAACTTATTCAATGGAAAAAAACCTTATGATTTTCTTTCAATTAAGCTTCATGAGTTTGATATATCCATGTTATCAGGTTTCTCCATACTTCGTGAATCTGGTATGATATCAAAGGGCCGATTGTCGAAGGGCCGAATGTGTCGAAGGCCGAATGTGTCGAATAGCCGAATTTCGAAGGGCCGAATGTCGAAGAGCAGAAATGTGCCGAAGGACCGAACGTGTCGAAGGGCCGAATGCCGAAGGGCCGAATGTCGAAAGGCGGAATGTGTCGAAGGGCCGAATGAGTCAAAGGGCCGAATGTGTCGATGGGTCGAATGACCGAATTTTTTTTATTTTTAGAAATATATTTTTTTTATTTTTTTATTTAATTTAATTATTTTTTGTGCATAGCCCTTTTTCAACAAAAAAAAATGGCACGATTTAAGTCCAAACCACACAAATGTGTGGGTAAAAAATTATAGAATGTAATGGCGTTTTTGATAAAAAATTTGGCTAAAGTGTAGATGACGTATACATCGCAGAAATCGGGTAAGGTGAAAATTTTTTAAAAAATTTTCTTTGTAGGATTGTGCATCTATCGTTTTTAGGAAGTACAAGCCAAACATTTTCACAAAATGGTCACATTTTCACATTTTCCGGGAAAATTTTGACCTTTTCATGTTTTTCTGGTGACAAATTGCGTATTATTTTATTCAAAATAGTACAAATGTGCATTTTTTTTTTAAGTTTTGATATTAGCATTGTATTTTAACAGTTTTTCGACAGTACAAGTAATTTTTTCGGGAAAATTTTGCAATTTTTCTAGGAAAATTTTATTATTTTTTTTACTTAGCTTAAAATTATTAATAAAATTTGCCACTTGAAGAATTGTATAAATTCTGGAAAAGCGGTGGCTTCACACTCTAAGGTATACAACGAATTAAAATTACATTAAAAAAAATTTTCTATTTACAAAAGTTTATTTTTTTTTAACATTTAAAGATGCGATAAGAGCGATAAAAACTCTTTGATCTGTGTCTGCAAGGTTGACGAAGCAATTGTTATTAATAAATATAAATAAAACTAAAAATGATATTGAAAATATAAAAAAATGTAAAATTTTTCGAAAAATCAAAAAGTTTTATTAAAATAACGCAAAAATGTAATTTGTTTCATGACAGTGCAATTCCAATTTTTATCATTAAAATTAAGATTTTATACAGATTTTTAATTTTTGGATGAAAAAAATCAAAAAAATATTTTTGGGGAAATTGAAAATTTTGAAAAATTGAAAATTTTGGCTTGCACCTCATAAAAATGATAGGTATACAATCCTATAAAGAAATTTTTTAAAAAAATTTCGTCTTACCACTTACGCCAAAAATATCGCTTGTTTTGAAGTACAATCAACACAATTGTGTATATAGTTATAGTGTACTATTCGGACGAAAATAATTTTAAAAGGAATGCACAAATGAGTAAGTTGATACTTTTACAGTACCCACACAATTGTGTTAACGGGCAGGAAAAGGTATATACTTATTGTTGGCGCATGACAAAATTTTCCTTCACCAAAATGTATCGCTGACTGGATACGTGATGAAAAATAGTAAAATACATAAATTCATAAGAAATTCATTTATGTTTAATAAAAAAAAAAATTACAAAATATTCAATAAAACAAATTTAAAAAATTATATTCCTAAAAACGAAAAAAAAAAATTCGACCCTTCAACACATTCGGCCCTTCGACCCATTCGGCCCTTCGACACATTCGGCCCTTCGACATTCGGCCCTTTGACACATTCGGCCTTTCGACACATTCGGTCCTTTGACGTTAGGCCCTTCGAGCACGTCTTTGCTTTTCTTCATTACGGTGGGAACAAGTATTTTTTCGGTCACGTTCACGATCTCGAGAGTGATATCAAAGGGCCGAATGTCTAAGTACCGAATTTCAAAAGGCCGAATGTGTCGAAAAGCCGAATGTCGAAGGGCCGAATGTGTCGAAGGGAAGAAAGTGTCGAAGGCCTGGACAATTACGGAAGGACATTTTTTTTTTTTTGTTTATAGAAATATATTTATTTTATTTTTTTATTTTATTTAATTATTTTTTTATTTTTTGTACATATACCTATTATCAGAAGTTGACATAGGGCCGAATGTCCCAGGTGGCGCATAACAAAATTTTCCTTCTCCAAAATGTATCGCTGACTGGATACGTGGAATTTCATGAATATCCAAAGATGAAAAATAGTAAAATACATAAATTCATAAGAAATTCATTAATAAAAAAAAATTACAAAATACTCCAAAAAAAACACAAATTATAAAAATTATATTTCTATAAACAAAAAAAAAAGTTCGGCCCCTCGAACCATTGACCCATTTGACCCATCGAAATTCGGCCCTTTGATACATTCGCACCTTCGACACATTCGGCCCTTCGACATATTCGGCCCTTCGACATTCGGCCCTTTGTACCCATTCCATTTTTAAGACCTGAAATATAGGGCAGACATTATAAAAACCCGTTTTTAATTATATGGAAGTGTCATAACATTCAGGTTTTTCAAGCCTCCAAAGCGAATATTAGTATATTTTACTTTCTTATGGTGCTCTTGCCAGGACAAAATATATATTTGCAACATAACTACGATTTAGACGGATTCGAATTTATTAAATTGTACACCCTGTATAGCTGATTAGTAACGGAGGCTTTCAATCGATTTAAGACTTCATGTGGCGGTTTTGAGTCCGCAAAATTGAGTCTGGGTACAATATAGTCCCATTGTTTATTTCTAACGCTTTATCCGATATAAAGTCATTTTCTATTGGAATAGCAATCAGAGCACGATCAATAAGCACGGTATTTGTTATGTGTTGTGCGACTCGGGTAGTTATAGGCGAACCACCCGTCATTATTTTTAATAAAAAACACTTTTTTTTTACTCAATTAAAACGAAAAAAAAACTTTAATGGAAGCGGCGAATTTTATGTAATTTTCAACTCAAATGTATTACTAAAACAAACAAATATATTGTTTCCATGTAAGGTTCAAAGGCTGTTAGGCAATTTTAAGGCGCTTTTATGGTCGATGTTCGTTTGTTCGTTCGTTTCTGACAATTTTTCCGACCAATCATGGATTTTTTCACAAGAAATGATTGGTCGAAAAAATGACGAACGAACACCAACCATAAAGGCACCTTAAAATGGAGAATTATCTTAGGAGCGAGTCGAAACGCGGGTACAGCATTCACAAGACTTATTATTCCCACAAAATTCAAATTAGAAATCTATTCAACGAATTTCAAAAAATTGTCACGTGGTTAGGTGTTCTGGAATGCGTGTTCTGGAACCAAGACAAACAAATTTAACGATTGCTCAGGTCGGTGATAAAAAAACGGGTATTTTACAAAGATGTTGTTGCAATAGTTTGCCGCCGACCCAGGAATCGTAAGAGACCATATCTCGAGCATTCTGGAAAACCTACCCATACATGTGAAGATTTTGAAATTTGTTCAAAATATTTGTTAATTGAAATTTATTGCAACAACCTACTATGCCGATTATGCAACGTGTATAGCATGCAATTTAAGATTTTTTTGGGGAACATATTTCACTTTGGTATTTTATGATATGTATGCATATTTCAACATTTAGGTTGAGTAATGAACTAAGTATTTCCGGCACTACCTCAAGAACAAGCTTCTAACTTTTAGTTGAATGTGCTCGTGCGGTACCTTTGTGTGGTAAGGAAGGAAGGGAGATACTATTGTCTTATGATGAAAAATGTTAAAAATGTACCACTTCGTATCTTGGATATTTTTTAAATTACTTCCAATAACGCTTTATGCTAATTGATTGTCTGATAAGTTCACGGAACTGAAACATGGAAGGAGTTAAGCGAGATTTGTTATTTTGATACTGGAAAGTTTACAGTTTTTTAGTTGTTGCAGTGATAATTCTAGTATAGAAGATGTCATGATGTCTTCATATTTGCATTCTGAAATTATTGCTTACTAATCTGGGAATAATATTGCTGTTGAATTTGAATTTATGATACCAAACTATTTCAACAGGCCAAACAGCTAATTTGTAACATTCAAGGAAAATTCAAACAGACAAATCAAAAACTTGGAAAAGAAATAAAATAAAATTGATTAACTCTATATCTAAGTATAACATCACCGAATGTAGAGGTAAGAAACACCAAGCCAATTCGCTTTTTTTTCTAATCTACGCCCAAAAATGTTTAAGAATGAATTATAATTTTACGTTATATGTTTAAAAATTTATTGTCTTTGATGTTGATCTACATTTTTAAAAAAAATTGTTATAACATCTCTTAAATAAACATTACGTTACTTTCTAACGTCATTAAAGACCATAGAATACAATAACACTTAAGTATTAAATCTAAGCAACCATGGTTCTTGTAAAAATGCAAACAAAACAAATCGTAAAACTTTGTTATCGTCAGCTATGCATATTCCACTATACCACAGATTTATCTTATACAACTCCACTTGCACTTTGTTGCATTTTCTTGGTTTTGCAAACATTGCAACATTTGAGATTACATTAAATAAAGGCGAGATTATATAACCGATTTAATAGAAAAAAAAACTCATTTTCTTCAAGCACATGGTTCTTCCTATATGTCGTATATGAGCATTATACTCGTATTGCAAATGAGTATTTTTTTACCACATACCACAGCGGTTTGTAATATTTAGCTATTCTCGTTCAATTGGACTGGTATTAGCAATACGTCGCTGCTCAATGTAAGGAGATAATTTTCGCAACTATACATAAAAATACTCCAAGGTTTTAGGGATTTTGATTAGCAGTGTAACTTTTAAGATGACACATGATGCGGAATTACAAATCACTGTCATGCAAACATACGCCCACAATCATATATTTGATGTATGATACGAGTACAATTAGAGAGCGCGACAAATATTTTCATTAAAATTCATATAATATGTAATATATTCGTGACAGCAGCACATTATAATCCAGTTCATAGAATGTAAAAATTTCATGATGTCGATATATAGATAAAGTGGAAAATGCAACAAATATATGGATACGCGATATTATTGCACAGTAATGTGGATATAAAACTAATAATAATAATAATCGATAAGCTTTTAATTAAACACACATTACACTAGAGAACTGTTATCTATTTATAGTGAAAATCAAAATCGAAACAAAATCGAAACAAAAAAAAAATAAATAAATAATTGATTGGGTGGAATTTTAGCACGCCCGATAATACGCATTAACACCGAATTCTATATTTATCCAAAGCTAGATAAGCCCGCATACATATGTATATATACGTTTGTTTTATATAGCACACATACATTTAATAGACTTTCGAATTTTGCACACCGTAAAATTAACTACATTTGTTCTTCACATATACGCTCATGTTAAATTCATATAAGGAGGTGTATCGAAATTTTCTTTTTCGCGATTTCCGATTTTTCGTTTTGTTGCTTTCTTTATATTTATAAAGACGGCTAAATCTTTTGTGTGCACTATAAAACTTCAGCCGATAAGAAAGGAAATCCAACCTCATAAAATATTAATTGCAAAGTTGTTATGTTCACAGAAGGAAAAAAAATAGCAAGGCACAACAAAAAAAATATTATCTCGAGTAAAATATATTCCCTAAGCACGCGAAAGGCTTCAACTTTCAAGAAATCGTATATAAATAGTCATAAACATTTAGAACAACAAAGTTATGCTGTTTGTGTTTTCGTAAATGTTGGCACATGTAGCCAATCGAAGTTGTACGTGCGTGAAATGTTATAAACCGACGATGCCAGGCTGTTTGAAAGTACCGGGCCTGACTAATGAAAAAATATGTTTTCGAAAAACTCACATTTATTTTTCAACATATATAGTTTTATTCCACCTCGATAAACTTATTAAAACGAGTGTTTAATAGCTCGATGCCCTAGACATTTGTTTCAGCAATAACATCTCCACTTGAGTAAAATCTTCTGCCAGCTAGCATTTCTTTATGCTTATGGGAACAATAATAATTGCTGGGTACCAAATTTGGAGAATACGGAGAATGGGGAATCACTTTATAGCCAAATTTGGTTAATTTGATTATCGTTTTAATTGCTTTCTAAAAATAATTTTTTTCTTCGCTTAGTATGGTCGTCAATATGAATTATACAGTGATACATATTCGTATAAACGCACTAATTTTTCCCCCTTTAACCATTTATTCCTCACTGCGCTCTTTCTAGATCAATTTTTTTTTATGCCTGCACTAAAAACAAAATAATACGACGAATTATACAAAATAAAACAAAAAATCACCTAAGTAGCCAGTATTTGCACTTTGCAGAGACGTTGTAGTTTTTATTTATTTCTAATTGTTTCATACATACAGCAATTTGGTATTTTGCATAAAAATCATTTTAAGGACTGTCTTTAAAGCAATGCCCAAGGTAATCGTTTAACTGACGCGGAGCAGTTATTGATCAAACTATATTGGGAGGAAGCATATTCCAACTGGAAAACTGCAAGATTTTTTTTTTTAGAAAAGGCCCAACCTATGATGTAAAAGCTCCAATAAAAGGCCGAACCAAGATCTCAGCACATAAAACTGGTCAAATTCTGGTCTGGAACTTTTTGAACGAGGTAGTATATCATGCATCTAAAAAAAGCGTCTAAATTGATAGTCAGGGTGTTTGGCAGGTAGACCGACAAAGTTTTTTGGCATTTTGAGGGGGTGATTTGGAAGCTTTCATCCCATGGAACCGATGTTCTAAGTCTCACGTTAACTAAGATATGATATTTTACAGAATAACTTTTATTGTATTTTGCAATGTGATTTTATTCTAAATAAATCATTATTTAATACAATTGATTTAAGAAAAATTAGTTATGGGCTTCCAAAACCTAAAAAATGTATAAAAGTATAAAAAAATGTCTAGTTCTAGTTTATGCCCTTTCCAACGGTATGCTACATGTCATAGAAATCATTCACTTTGTGGTCAAAATAAGAGATACTATTTCACCGGGGCCAGGTTTAAGAATATACCTTTAAAGTTATTGCGGCGCTTGTCATTTCAATTAAAATTTCTATTGTGGGTCTTTGTTACGTACAGTAATTTCCGGAGGTCTCGGGTTCGATTCCCGGTGGTGACAAGGAACAAATTTCACGGCTGGTTTAGGATCAATGAATTAATCACTCATTATCCGAAATGAAAACATGATTATGAAACCTCATTTGAGGCGGCCAAATCCCTTAATGGGATGTAGTGCCAGAGAGAGAGAGAGAGAGTATTGCAAAATAGTATACATAGGTTCTCAGTAAGAGAAATCCAAAAAAATTTAATAGACATTTAATTTAACAGCGCCATCTATCATAAATCGAAAAAATGTTTCAAAGAAATCCTACGTACTTGAAGCCGTAGAACCCGAATCTGCAATAAAAACAGGGGTTCCTATTTTAATTTCAAATTTACCCCCACCCCACCTACAAGTAAGGGACGGGGATAGTTACTAGTTTTAGCACTAATGTATATCCCCCCGGAATGATTAAATTTTGATAATGGACATTTTTTAAGTTGAGTGCTTATTTTCCGAGATATTTGAAAGTTTCAGCTTAAAAAAATCACATGCTCGAATAGATGCTCTGATACGCTTTCTTTGCATACAATAATAATTGGTTTTTTAACATCACTCATGCAGTACCCAAATATAATCTTAGTATTAAGGATTCTTCGGATAAAATTCTAAACTGCCTAACTAGTACTAGTTTTTCTATACGGATTTCAATTAAGGTTTGTTTTATTAGAAAGAGTATTGCTACTGCCATTAAGTATAGAACACAATTTTATTCAAATAACTTACTCGACTGGCTTTACTTTTCAGGACATTTGCGATTGTATGGGCTCCGATATCATCAATGGCAACTTAGATTTGACCTTTCATGCCATGTATAGTGTCTGGATGGTTAGCGTAACACTTATCCTTAGCGGCTCTTCCCACAAAAAAAATCAAACGGAGTCAAATCTCAGCTGCGGTGGCCAATTGACATCTCCGTTACGGCTGATTATTCGCTCCCCGAAGACACTGTGTAAAATTTCGATTGTTTCGTTTGCTGTGTGGCAAATTGTGCCATTCTGTTTAAACCAAATGTCGTGTGTATCGTCCTCTTAAATTTTGAGTAAGAAAAACTCGTTTATCATTTCTGGGTAACACCCCCTATTGACTATTGACTGTAAGACGTCTCCTTGCTCATTTTCGAAAAAATTAACCAATAGTGAGGCCGAAATCCTTTGCATAGATCTATATTTTTTGACGGATTTATGTGCCTCAAGGAAATTAATAATTATAATTTTGAACTTGAATCGAGTAATTTAATTTTTGGGTCAAAATTTAATTTTCGGGCCGCTATATGCAACTGAGCACTTAATTTTAACATTATTGCCGTCTATAGCTCCCGTCGCTTTCCAGAAAGCAGCACATGTCGCAAACCCAATTTCAATCTCACTTAATTCGCCGAGTGTTGGTAAATGGATTATTTTTGGTAAGGGCAAATTATCTAAATATTTGTAGCAAGCCCGAACTGATGTCACTTCAGGAATCTTCATATAGCGACGGAAGTTTTAGTCGGTTTAGTTGCTCGCGAGTAAAATATACTACTTCATCCTAAAGAACAAATTAGGTCAATTGGTATTTTTTTGTGTGCAAAATTGGCTTTAAATCGTATTAATGGAGATTACCGTTTGGCTAGAAAGCATTTACGAATAAAGCACAATACTTTCAGTGTAGCACGTGTTAAAGAATATATTTAACACGTGTTACACTGAAAGTATTGTGCTTTATTCGTAAATGTTTTCTGGCCAAACAACAATCTCCACTAATACGATTTAAGGCAAATTTTGAACCCAAATGGTTACCATTTGTTCTTTACGATGAAGTAAAATATACACCGTGAGCAAGTAAACCGACTAAAACTTCCACGCGTACATAAAGGCGTATCATTTTGAAATAGATTTACCGATTTTAGTAAAACGATAGAAAAATTGCAAAAAATTTGAAAAAAACGATTAAAGAAGCCGGCGAAAAATTCGAATAATATAAAGAATTTTAAAGCGAATTATATTCCGAATGCTGAAATTTCCACCGGCTTCAAGAATAAGACCCCAGGACCCTTCTCCAGAGCTCATGCCCGACAAACATATGATACAAGAGACAACTGTAATATAATAATTAAGTAAAGAAATATCGAATGCTACCGTAAAATTAAAAATAGTGACGGGCGTAGTGTAGCATTAAAAAGTAAAAAAAAATTCAACTTTCTGCAATGGGTTTGTTGATCATCCTCCATTATGCATACCATGCTCTACAAAAACTCATTAATTTGTTAATTTTTCTTATTTTTTATAAAATTTTAAAGTGAATTTGATTATACAGTACAAATAATTACAATGAAAACTGTA
This sequence comes from Nephrotoma flavescens, assembly GCA_932526605.1. Taxonomy (NCBI): domain Eukaryota; kingdom Metazoa; phylum Arthropoda; class Insecta; order Diptera; family Tipulidae; genus Nephrotoma; species Nephrotoma flavescens. The sequence goes on from OW052221.1 coordinate 73,775,867, forward strand.
TTTTTCTACAAAGATATTATGTATATGTAAAATAAATATAAATATGTATAAAATTTAATTGAATTCAGAGACATTCAGAAAATACCCTCGGCAGAAATTTCGTTTCGTTCAGCCTGATCTAAACAAAATCTTGACTTCTTCAGATTCTTCATTTTTCAACTCTTCTTAACCCAGTTAATCTCTTTGGGAAAAGAATATTCGGCTATCCGCTCGTTAACTTCATGTTCTGAAAATACTTCGTTTGGTGAAATTTTATATAGTAAAGCCATTGGATTTAAACTTTCTGTTCTCTCTTCTATCGCTCTATTACGGATTACAATTAATGTGATGTCATCTTCGGAGTCATAATCGTCAAATGACGGTATTATTGGTTTCCAGCTGTTAACGTTTCTGGCTGACTCGGAAACTAACCGCATCGCGCAAATTAATCTTTTTTAATGCATTCTCAAAATCGTGTTCACTTGATTTCTTTTGCAAATGATTTAACAATTTTTTTTATACGTCAATTTGATTACGTTTTGATACATTGGGGGAATCAAAGAGGCAAAGTTTCGCGGAAGGCACATTATAAGTATAAGTCCATCAAAACTACTTAACTTCCATCTTTTGGGTGACAGAGAGCCTTATCTAACAATAACAAACTCCCCTAGTCGCATCACTTCAAGTGACGTAACTACTCAGCTTCCTGGTTACTAGATCATTAAATCGAAACTACAAAATAATTGTTCAATAATGTCGTTCTGGCTGTTTTTTAAATCTTAGTATGCTGCTTTATAAATATTTCCTTGCGATTGCTATCACTTCAAACCACAATTTCTATCACTTGAAATTTTGACGTGACAAATAAATAAAAAATATTTCAAATTAATGCAGCCAACTAAGATTTAAAAAATTTTCATTGTGAGTTTTGAACAAAATTATTTAGTAAATTTTGATTTTAAAATCTAGTAACCAGGAAGATCCATAGTGTCACATCGCATGAATTGATTCGTCTAAGGGAATTGAGTATTAAGAATATCATTTATTCATCAGTAGCTGCGCAGTTTGCGCTGCATGTCGGTCAAAAATTAAGTTTTACAGCCTTAGCTGTGCATTCTATTGGATTAAAATGCATAACAGAAGTTCACGCTGCGCATTTCTTGCAGAAAATTTTTATAGTTTGCACAAGCTGCTGTCAGTTTTTTTATAACCTCACTTTAAAATCTACATTCAACATGGAGGAGCCGTAATAGTAAGTTGATTATTTCAAAAAATATTTTATTTATTAAATATTTCTTTTCACTTTTTCAATAGCGTAAATTTAGAATTCTTATATGATTTTGAAGTGGAAGAATTACCACTCGATGAAGCCGCCTCACCACAAAAGTAAAAATGAATTTATATTTTAATTTATTCTGGAGTCCAGAATCAACAAGATTTTTGATTGTAACGCGATTGGGGATGGAATCGCAGTTTATTGGGTACAAAAAAATTAAATTATCGTTGTTGAATAAATGTTTATCAGAAACGAAAAAACATTTGCCAAATATTGCTAGCTCGGCGCTGGATGTGCGAAAAAAGTTACTGCATATATGGTGTACGGCACAACATTAATCCACCGAAAGGGTTAATATTTGATTCAAACGTAAATTGTCCCGAAAGTATTAACGTTAACGAAACAACAGAGGTCACGACTGTTATTGAAGCTGCAAGCATTCCAGTCGAAACCAGACGAACAAGGAACAGGAGAAATGGCAACATATCAGAGTTGCTGGATTGTTTGAAGCAGGAAGATGAAAAAGAAAGTCTGCGACATGAGGAGTTCATGCAAAATGAAAAGGAGAAAAAGGACCTGAAGAAACAAAAAATTGAATGTTTAAGGGAAATGGTGAATCTTCTAAAGTAAACAAGACCAACAAGTACACGATTGGGCTGTGATTATTTAATTATTTTTATTTTATTGAATTCTTATATAGATATGTAAATGAAATTGAAGTTTATTTTTAATATAGAAAAATTTATTAAATCATCGTTTTTAATTTAGTATTTCGGTTAAATAGAGTCTTTTCAGTTTTCCAGCATTGCCTTGTATTGTCATCAATTTCAAGCAGTTCGTCCTTATTAATTATAATAAAATTATGAAGGACAATTCCTGCTAGCACAAAAAATTTGGTATTATTGATATTTGAAATATGCAAATACCTGAGTCTCCTGAATCGGGACTTTAACAAACCAAAACCTTGTTCGATAACACTTCTGGTTGAACTAAGACGCATGTTAAATTTGCGCTGTTTGGAATTTAACACGCCGTTGTCCTTACAACGTATCACATCAAGTATTTTTTGACCGGATAGGCTGAATCACCAAGTAAATGACAATCATCCGGCAATTTTAAGGTATTGTCTTCTAATTTTTGATACACTAAGCTACCGCTGAAAACGCTAGCATCATGACTTCGACCGGGCCATCCAAAAAAATGTCAATAAATTTTTGTCGACTGTCACAAATTCCCTAAAAGTAAATAAAATTTATTTAAAACAAATAACTGGAAAGGTATAGATGACCTATATACAATTTAAGAACTTACGACAATTTACTAAAATCGTAACCTAAAAATTTATTAACATATTATGTCAAATGGTCGCCCTACAAACAGCTGCAAATCGTATTTAATTGCAGCCAAAATTGTACGCAGCATATATTCTTTTTAATTTTTTCATGCATCACAAACTGTGCAGCAACTGAATTCCTGACCGCACCCTATGTTTCAAAAATGAGCGAACTTAAAACAAACAACAAATATTTTTAAGGATTTGTTAAGTGTAGCAAATAAATCAAATTGCCGAATTAATTTGTGCCTAAAAAAGTAGTCAGTTTTTTAGAAACATTTCGGCCATTCTTGAAATCGGTGTTAATTTCCCCAATCAGAATACAATTTGAAATCCTCTATATTACTCGAATTTTTCGGCGGCTACTTTGATCGATTTTCAAATTTATTTTCAAGTTTACTAATATTTCTCTCCCTGCTAAGGGAATAATTTCGAATCGATTTACCCAATCGGAATTTTTACCTTAGTAGTGGGAAACAATTATGTTTATTAATATAAAAAAAGAAAAAAATTTAAAAAATGATTAAAGTAGCCGGCGAAAAAGTCGAATAATATAGAAAATTCCAAAACAAATTATATTCCGATTGGGGAAATTTCCACCGATTTTAAGAATGCGGCTCCTGGATCAAAAATTTCTTTGTGGTGAACAAGCGTTTTATTTGGAAAGATTCTCCAAAATAAGCCAGTTTCTTCCGCATTGTATACCTTGTCAAATGATAAATTCAAGTGTTTCAGTTTATCAGGCAACATTTTTTTAAAATCATGAACACCATCTGGTTTGTTTGATAATTTTTCTTCACAGATTTTCAGTAAACGAATTTCATGTCGCTTCTTGAAACCTACGAACCAGTTGTTATACTAGCTTTAAATTACTCGCTATTTGCTTGGATTTTATCATGTAATAATTTTCCTTTTTTCTTTAAAATAGCGTATGACAATGGAATGTGTCGATCTCGCTGAATCAAAACCCATTTACATAAAATTCATTCCATTCTTGGAAATTCACACGATTTCATAGCCTTAAGGTCGAGGCGCATAGTTTTCGCTTGGTTCCGATTCGTTTTGTTTTCAAAAATTTTTTATAAATTCGTACGCACATAGCTTTCGTCTCGTTTTGTGTTATTTGACAGATCGAATTTTTATACTTCTCACAATATTGTTTGAATTCAACCAATTATTTATAGCACCAAATAATTTAAAAGTGAGTGAAGATTTACGCATTGACAAAAAAACGAAGACCCTGTTAATGATTATAACCTAAAAACTACAACAAGGAAACATTAAAACATTAATTATGAATTTAAACCAAACTTTGAATTATATAAAATCGAACTTAGCTTATTTGCCTTTGGATTGAATTATTGTCACTTTAATTTATAATATATTTTTCCATAAAATGTCTATATTTTTATTATAGTAAATGACCTAATTTTGCATTATTTTTTTTGTTAAAACTTCACAATGATTTACTTTTATAACACTAAATTTATTTTTTTTGTATTTTTATATAAACAAAAACATATGATCGAAATTAATCCCGTTTCACTAATTGCCAAAAATAAAATCAAAACAATCGTGCTATTTTCGTAATAATAAAATGTACTAGAGTAAAGTTATTCAGCAATGAGTTGATTTTGATCTTGATACGATTGCGCGGGATATTTTAGTACAAGTGAGAGTTCGAAAATGTCGAATCGCGGAGAGGGAATTTTTGAAGGAGAATATAGAAGTGACTTGGTATCTCCAAATCAAAAATTCTTTCTTTTCTTTTGGCGACTACAAAACCTTCAACATCAAAACTAAAATCAACAAGCGACAACAACCACGGATATTTGATGTTAATTTTGGCGATTAGCAGTTACAAAACCCCAAAGGTAAATTTATTTTTTGTAAGAATTGGCTAGAAAAGAAGCGTGAATAAAATACAAGATACATAAATTGATTTGGTGATTTTTATTAATTAAATTGTGTATCCAATACATTAACGGCCATTTATTAGCGGGTCATTATAAATGAGCAATTTTTCTATGGTCCTTCGAGCCGGATATACCGGACTGAGATATCCAAAATAAAAGTTTATTTATTTTCACCCTTTGAAATATTAAACGGCGAATTTTATTGGAAAGGTTGAAGATAAAGATCTAGCGCGTGTGAATTTCAACAATTGAACATTGAGTGAAAACCGCGGCTTAGTGATTATAAAATAACATAAAGTGAATAATTAAATTAAAACATTATAGTGAAATTTATAAGTATTTATATTAAAAGAAATAACTTTATTTAAAGACAATATCTAAAGAGTGACATAGACAAGTGATATTACAGTGATATACAGTGAACTTCCTTATTCTCGGTGTTTTGACGATTTCGTTCCTAAAAAATTGAAATAAAAAAATTGCAATTAGTGTAGAGTAAAATTTTCCGATTTCGGTGTTAAATAAAAAATTGTGCAATGGCGGACACGCGGTCACTGCAACGAAAAATAAACCGCCTAACCCATATAGAAACTTTCGCTAAAGGAAACCTTTCTCAGGTGCCCATAGAACGTATTAAAGCTCAAATAAGGCTTCTTACCGAAGAATGGGCTAATTATCAAGCTGCCGAGAAAAATTACAAAGATATTCCAGATGTTATCGAATTACAAGATACCCTTGAGAACAAATACTACGAAATCAAGGGTATACTTATGGAAGCAGAATTGTCGTTTGATAAAAAGTTACCACACAATGATCTTGATACCAGTTTGCAAGAACTCATGGCAAATCAACGCTCATTTTTAACCGAGATGTCTAATTTAAATAACAAAGGCGATACCGACGTCCGCCTCCCTCGAGTAAATGTACCGTACTTTTCCGGAGTATATTCTGAATTTGCCTCATTCCGTGATTTATTTGAAGCATCTATTAACAGTAACCCAAAGATATCAAAGGTACATAAACTGCAATATTTGAAAGGTCTATTGAAAGGGGAAGCTGCTGCCTTAGTAAGACACGTTTCCATAACTGAAGCGAATTATGATGAGGCTTGGGAAATTATCAGAAACCGTTATGATAAGAAAAAACATGTAACGGCCATGTTGCTTAAACAATTTATCGACCAACCCTCAATAACACAGGTTTCCGCAAAATCTCTACACCATATGCGTGATGTGTCCGATGAGGTATTACGAGGACTCAAGGTTCTGGGAGAACAAGCCGAATCCCGTGATCCATGGCTAATTCATATATTAGTTAGCAAGTTAGATCCTATAACAAAACACGATTGGGCCCAACATAGCTTTGGAGTTGAATTTCCAACCATCAAACAATTTCTCGATTTCATCAATAAACAAAGCGACACATTAGAAAGTTGTGAAACTAGCAAGCGCGTTACTCATCGACAACCATCAAACGCGAATATGAAAGTAATGCATGCAGACACCCAATCCATCAGCTGTTTGAAATGTTGTAAGGGTCATTACCTCCGTAATTGTGAAGAGTTTCTGCAGATGCCAGTGATTGATAGAAGAAACTTCGTAGCAGAAAATAAGCTGTGTTTCATATGTATGTTCAAAAATCATCATTCGCAAAATTGCCGGTCAAGACATCGATGCAGCATATGTCGCGCGAAACATCATACGACTCTACATCAAGATATAAAATCAACAACGAACACTAACTCTTTTAGCACGGAAAATGTTTCTAGCTCAAAATCTGAAGAGTCAAGCGCAGAATCCGTAACGGTAGCACACGCGACGACGATCAAGCGATTTACAGCTTTACTACCCACGGCTATAGTTAGAGTTCTTGATTCGTCGAACAAATATCAAAGATGTCGTGTGTTATTAGATTCTGGATCACAGGCGTCTTTCATATCAGAATCATGTGCCCAAAGACTTGCTTTACCACGTAAACATGCGAAGATTTTAATTAAAGGACTCACATCAGGTACTGAATCGACAAAAGGTATAATATCGATTAGAGCAGAATCCTTATATTCGCAAGTAGAAACAATTGATATCGATATGCTGATTTTATCAAAGTTAACCAATTGTCTACCTTCTTGTGAAATAAATAACATCAATTTCCAAAAAATCAAGGAACTTCATTTGGCAGATCCATATTTCAATAAACCCGGGGCGGTGGACATGATTATTGGGGCAGACCGATTTTTTAATATTTTGCGAGAAGGTCGTCTCGATAACCTTCAAGATAATTTAATCGCACAAAATACAATGTTTGGATGGATTGTATCAGGTGAAGCGACCAAAATTAAAATTGATGCAGCGAACATTAGCGTTAATATTGGCCTAAACATCGATGAAGCTCTAAAGCAATTTTGGGAAATGGAAGAAATTCCCAACTGTAATCCATTTTCCAAAGAAGAAGTCGAATGTGAAGAGCATTTTAAATCAAATTTTTTACGGCATAATAGCGGTAAATATATTGTGAAATTGCCATTCAAAAATGAATCTATGCCTTTGGGGAACTCACTTAATATTGCCAAAAAACGATTTTTTAATTTAGAACAAAGACTCAATCGCGATCCTAAATTAAAATCGGACTACGCTCATATTATAAGTGAATACATTACGTTGGGTCATTTGACAGAGGTTCCGACTGAAACTTTAAAGCAGATCACTACAAGCAACTACTATTTACCACACCATGCCGTAACTAAGAATGAGAGTACCACAACGAAGTTGCGAGTCGTATTTGATGGTTCCAGCAAGAGCACCAATGGTAGATCAATCAATGACTTACTCATGGTCGGACCGACTATACAACCAACACTATGGATGATTTTGTTAAAATTTCGTTATAACAAAATTGGACTTACAGCCGACATCGAAAAAATGTACAGGCAAGTCATCGTAGCCGAGGAACATCAAGATTATCAGCGAATCCTATGGCGAAATAATGAGTATGAGCCTTTAACTCACTATAAGTTAACAACAGTTACCTTTGGGATGGCTAGTTCAGCTTTCTTAGCTATAAGATCTCTACAACAGACTGCGATTGATTTTCGACACAAATATCCGTTAATTGCTGATGAAATCACGACCAAATTTTATATCGATGATTATCTTTCTGGTGCCGATACCATCGAAGAAGCGAAATATTTGAAAGAAAAAATGAATTTCGTACTGCAATTGAGAGGATTTAATTTACGAAAATGGAGATCAAACTTTTCTGAACTATTGGATCAAACTTCCAGCAAGAAAGAAGAAGCAAAGCATTCTATCGAAGAGGCAAACTCACCCACCAAAATATTAGGCCTTCAGTGGGATCCTAAAAATGACCAACTATCTTTCAAAGTCAATTTGCCTGAAGAAATAATTCCGACAAAGCGAACATTAATTTCTAATGCATCAAGAATTTTCGATCCACTTGGATTATTATCTCCATCCATTATAATAGCCAAAATTCTTTATCAAAAACTATGGTTAAGGAAATCAGAATGGGATGATAAACTGCCGGATGACATCGCTATCGTGTGGAATCAATGGAAAGCTGAGCTTCCGCACATTGAACAGCTTAAAATATCACGACATCTAAATCGAAAGGATATGCAGATTCATGGCTTTTGTGATGCGAGTGAACGAGCTTATTCAGCAGTATTGTATAGCCGATTCAAAGATGAAAATGACAAAATACAAGTTGAGCTTCTAACATCGAAAACAAAAGTAGCTCCTATAAAGCAAGTTTCACTTCCTAGACTAGAACTATGTGGTGCTCACCTTTTGTCTAAATTAATAAAGGAAGTAAGGCAAACGCTCCCCGAAAATGTACCTCTGTATGGTTGGACCGATTCTACAATTGTCTTAGCATGGTTATCAGATCATCCAACTAAATGGAAAACATTTGTCGCCAATCGCGTTTCTGAGATACAGGGACTATTACCAAGGAATCATTGGAACCATATTAAATCCGCAAGTAATCCAGCCGACTACGCTTCCAGAGGTGTACTGCCATCAAAACTCCTATTGCTCCATCAATGGTGGCACGGGCCACCGTGGTTGATTCAACCGGAAGAAACATGGCCAATTTCGAAGACTGAGGTGTACTATGACGGCACCATTTGTGAGATGAAAAAGAAACCGCCTTCAACAATGTTTTTTCACTTACAATGCTCATCCAATGCTAGTCAAATATACGAAACAATCTTAAGTAAAACATTTTCATTCAGTAAAGCCATCAGAATCTTATGTTTTGTTAGTCGATTTATTGAAAACGTTAAGATCAAGAAAGAAATAAGGATAACCTCAGGAATAACTGTGCAAGAAATTAATAACGCCACCGAAAATTTCATAAAATGGATACAAAACAAAGAATATTCAAGTGAAATACAGATGTTAAATAAAAAAGAAACTCTATCCAACAATAATAAATTAGCATCACTCACGCCATTTTTAGATAAGAATGGTCTGCTACGCGTCGGTGGCAGGTTGAAGAATTCATTGAATTCATATGACTTTAAACACCCGATCATTCTACCAAATTCCCATATCCTTAGTAGAATGATAATCTCCTTTTTTCATAAAAAGTACCTACATCCTGGCCCATCCCATACATTCCATCTCATCCGTGAAACTTATTGGATCGTGAAGGGCAGAGCAGTTGTCAGAAGCGAAGTAAAAAAATGCATCCAATGTTTCAAAGCTAGAGCAAAAACAGCGAAGCAGCTTATGGGAGATCTACCATCCGTCCGAATAACGCCAGCGAGACCTTTTTCCAAATGTGGCATTGATTATGCCGGCCCTATCGCTTTAGCCAGTAAGAGAGGACGTGGAGCAAAAATGATAAAAGGTTACATCGCAATTTTTGTCTGCATGGTCACTAAGGCGATACATATAGAGGCGGTGACTGAACTAACTACGGATGCCTTTATCGCAGCGTTAAAGCGTTTTTCGGCGAGAAGAAATGTTCCGAGCGATATATATGCAGACAACGGTACCAATTTTATTGGAGCGAACCGGAAGCTAAAAGAGGTATATCAATTTAATAACTTAAAAACTAATAATTCAGTTATTGCAGAATTTTGTGCTCACCATCAAATAAATTGGCATCATATACCTCCTGCGGCTCCACACTTCGGAGGTTTGTGGGAATCAGCTGTGAAGTCAGTTAAAAATCACCTTACTAGAGTTACTGGAAACTGTCATTTGACATTCGAGGACATGGCCACTCTATTATGCCAAATCGAAGGGATATTAAATTCCAGACCACTTTGCTCTATTTCTGAAGATGATGATTCATTCGAAGCACTCACACCGGCTCACTTTTTGATAGGATCATCTATAGCATCTGTACCTGAATATGACCTGGGTGACATTTCGACATCCCGCTTAACTAGATGGCAGCAAGTAGAGCAAAGGACCCAAAGTTTTTGGAAACGGTTCCATAAGGATTATCTCAATAATCTACAACAAAGAAACAAATGGAAAACACTAGAAGATAGCATAAAGGTCGGAGATTTAGTGTTAATCAAAGAGGATAACCTACCTTCATGTAAATGGGCGATGGGTAGAGTTAATGAAATTCATCCAGATGAAAAAGGGTTAACTAGAGTTGTTACCCTCAAAACAGCATTAACTATTTTAAAGAGGCCCATAACTAAACTTTGCAAACTTCCAATCGATTCCCCATCTTGTTGACGAAATTATAGCGTATTCGTCAACGGTTGGGACTATGTTAATGATTATAACCTAAAAACTACAACAAGGAAACATTAAAACATTAATTATGAATTTAAACCAAACTTTGAATTATATAAAATCGAACTTAGCTTATTTGCCTTTGGATTGAATTATTGTCACTTTAATTTATAATATATTTTTCCATAAAATGTCTATATTTTTATTATAGTAAATGACCTAATTTTGCATTATTTTTTTTGTTAAAACTTCACAATGATTTACTTTTATAACACTAAATTTATTTTTTTTGTATTTTTATATAAACAAAAACATATGATCGAAATTAATCCCGTTTCACTAATTGCCAAAAATAAAATCAAAACAATCGTGCTATTTTCGTAATAATAAAATGTACTAGAGTAAAGTTATTCAGCAATGAGTTGATTTTGATCTTGATACGATTGCGCGGGATATTTTAGTACAAGTGAGAGTTCGAAAATGTCGAATCGCGGAGAGGGAATTTTTGAAGGAGAATATAGAAGTGACTTGGTATCTCCAAATCAAAAATTCTTTCTTTTCTTTTGGCGACTACAAAACCTTCAACATCAAAACTAAAATCAACAAGCGACAACAACCACGGATATTTGATGTTAATTTTGGCGATTAGCAGTTACAAAACCCCAAAGGTAAATTTATTTTTTGTAAGAATTGGCTAGAAAAGAAGCGTGAATAAAATACAAGATACATAAATTGATTTGGTGATTTTTATTAATTAAATTGTGTATCCAATACATTAACGGCCATTTATTAGCGGGTCATTATAAATGAGCAATTTTTCTAGACCCTAAACGTCCATCTTCAACGAAAACTATAGGCCTCGCTCGAACTTTAACCTTCGTTAATGGATTGAAATTTTAATCGGGTGCAATTGTAACGTTTTATAATAGAAAATCTACATTGTTGCAAGTATCGGGTATTTATACTTGAAAATGCTGCTTTCATCGAGTTTGTACTGAAATTACCTATTTTCTTGGTTGAAATATTATAATAAATTTATATATTTTGGTTCAACATAATCTTATTTTTATTCATTAGTAACTCCCGTAAAATAACAGATACTCCAAAAATTCAAAAGTTAAAAAATGCTTTTCCCTATAGGAGCCATACCACTCATAGTTTTTAAGCTATGACGGAATAAGCTATGAACTATAACACGACCTTTACGTTGATTATATAACATTTCTAAATGTGTTTCGCCACTAATAAAAATTTTCCAGTTCTCGTATAAAAATCAGAGTTTTCTTATGAAAATCGGAAAACAGAACGCCATCGTTCAGTTAAAACGACCGCATATATTTTTAAATACATTTATTGTTTTCCTCGCAGTTGTGAAACCCTTGTAATAAATATTCCAAGACATCTAGCCATCAACAAGTTAGTGAAACGGAATTTACAATAGGAACTGAATTATAAATTCTTGTGGTAAAAGTTCAAAAAAGCCTATATGCAAATAAGGTTTAAGTTGTCGGAATGAGCGAGGCCATATTTAGAATTTTTTATAAAAATCCTTAAAATAAACATAAATCGTTATCTCATTAAAAATTCTGCCTATCATTCTGGATAAACTACAATAAATTTCATTGTTTGTAGGTACTTGTATATCAAACGTATATACTCCAAACGAAAACTAGGAAAATTCAATTCATAAAAAACTAAATTCTCTCTTGGTACATTTTTTATACTAACCGTTCCTAAATGGAAAATTATTATTACTACTACTACTACCACTACTGATTTTATTATATTTAGGTTTTGTATTGTTTTACTACCTTACCCTAATTAAAAGCAGTTTTCGGTTTCCAAAAACAACACAATCGAAAGCTTGTAAAAAGATTGCGTGTTTTAGCAAACGAACCATACCATAACAGAAGAAAGAACAACAATAAAACGAATACCGGAAAATCAAAACTGACATATTTTTGAATTAATCAAAAATAATTTTACTCGTGTGTAAACGACAATAATTATGATTACATTATATAGTTTTCCAAAAACCAAGACAAGAAAGAAAATTAGAAAATTTATTAAAATCACACGAAAATATTTAATGGGCCTTCGATCGATTGGTGTATTGTGTTAGCTTTGTATAATATGCGAACACAAATTAAAATGATTCAGCACAAAAAAAAATATCTAAATTATATAGCAGTTAGCACTTTATTATCACTAAATAGAGTGTTTCAATTAGAGTTAGTATTAGGTTCGTGTGGCCACCCTGTTTTACTTTGATATGTTTTTGGACGTTATCCGAAGATTTACACTTTGAGCCTTACGACACAGAAAAAAAATATAAACGGAAGAAAAGCTGCATAAAAATTTTGTACGCTTATTTGTAGAATATGAGGTCACGATCCAGTTTTATGTTGGCCAAATTTAAAATTACCGTTATAATGTGTACGAAAAAAAAATTGAAACAAAAATAATATGAAAAATCAAAGAAACACTAAATTTATATTCGAAGAGTTGGACATTCTAAGTTTATTATTTAAGTCGTAAAACGAGTTTGTATTTTAGGTTTCCAATAAAATAAAGTTGTTTCAAAATTTTGTGTGCATCTTAACCTCCTTTTATATTACTTTTCTCTATGCTTATGATGAGTATTCGAAGTTTATCGTACTAGTCAAAATTTTTTTTTTTTTAAGGATTATGTCGATGCTCAGTATTTTAAGTGATTTTTATGTCAAATAATGTCGTTTACTATACAAATTGATCACAATATTAAGCGTTTTAATAAAATGTTTTGCAACATTGAAAGAAGTTATCGTTTAAGGAGGAGGATATCATTAACATCAGACCTTTACAAACTTATGCCGAAAAGCTCAGTTTCATTACTGAAATAGATTTTATGTTTCTATTTCTAAGCCATAATTTTATGACTCAAATTGTAGTTAAAAACTATTACAATGGATTGTGTTATACCAAGACGTTTTTATGGGTATTTTGTTTCGAATTAATGAAACATTGAAGTTTTTAAATTATAAAATTCAGTTATCCTCATCAGTCTGCAGAAGAAATATTGAAAATATTTTGCACTTACATACAAAGTGTAGTCACAATGTTTTAGCGAATTATTATGTTTCGCATGCGATTTCTATATGAATTTTTGGGAAAATTTCCCAGACGGCCGAATTTTTTAATTTAAAGAATTGAATGTTTCATTAGTTCGAAAACACACTTACAATGTCTAAGTAATCTTACCGAACATCTTATGTAACAGTAATATCTGGCTACCACTTCACCTTCCAAAATAAGTGACGAATCAAGTTTTAATCAATTTATTGAAATAGTTGAAAATTTAGAGATTCGAATTAATGAGATGAGATTCAAAATTTTAAATTGAGATTTGTTTGTCCTCCAGTAACCGCTTATATTTTCGAATATCTCGAAAGCCTTCCTACCTAGGCATCCATATGTAGGAATTTTTATATAAGGAGTTAGTTAACTTTGTCTCAATAAATAATAAGAACGCTACAATTAGAACAACATAATTTATTGTTAATACAAAATTAATACTTTTCGAGACGGAATCTTTAACAACACTAATTATTTATCAACAATATTATCGTACGACAATTTTCCGTATTACAAAGAATTACAGTAATTGATGGAATTTATGATTAACAAATAAAAACAATAACAACATTACTTTACAGTAGACTATGAATTAAAATACAAATTCTTGATATTTCTTAAAAGGGTGATCTCACACGGCCATCCTACAAAACATCTTACCCAGATGATCTAACCTCGTTACATACTTCTTCAATACTCTCATCACTGGACATGTCATCGTAATAAATTTTTAAATGCTCTACCGAAGTTGAAGTTAGTAGTGGCTCTTCAGTCTGTCTAATCTTTCGAACGTCATATCTTTCGTGATATTTCACTTCAATAATTTCGTATGGTCCCAAAAATTGTGATTGTACGTTTCCACCAGGGTTAAACTGGCAGCAATGTCCCCCACTCGATAGGTTCGTGCCTTTTTTCGTTTTTTATTAAATGTTCGTATATTCTCTTGTTGTACTTTACTAATTTGTAATTTGGCTGCATCCCTAAGCTTAGTACGTTCTTCATTAAACTGCATAGCAATTTTCTCTTCGACTACTTCTTTAATGTGTAACTCTTCCGGACAACGCATCTTCTCGCCAATTAACAATTCGTACCATTGTAATTTATCAACGTGTTTAAACCAATTATCCGGCTTAAGACGAGACAATTTAGTCAATGCTGGCATGATTATTTTATTAAGCCGCTCCGTCGTTACCATATGATGCTCGATATTCTCTGATTTACAGTAGCTTCTAAAATCGCTAGAAACAAATGCTGTACCTCTATCACTGATTATGCGCCTTGGATTACCAAAAACCTTTTTTTGTTGTTCTAACTTCTGTATAACTTCTCTGGATCCAGTATTCCGAGTGGGATAGAGCCGCACGAATTTTGAAAAACTGTCGATAACACATAAAATATAACAATAGCTTTTCTTCGTTGCAACTAAATGTCCCAAATGATCCAAATGGTAAATGTCCAAAATAATGTCCCCTTTTTGAATGACATTCAGCAGGCCATCGCGTTTTCCCGACTTACGGTCCGCTAGTGTACATGAAATACAGTTAGCTTTGGAATGTAAAATTCACGTTGGATCAGCTCTTCCATTTTACGTTTCGTCAAATGTCCTTGTTCATGCACGTTACGCATTATTTCAATTTGCTAAGCGTCAGGAACAACCATTTTTAAATCACCATCTACCACCTTAAATAAAAGACAGCCATTAAAATGGCAATTTTTATACGCACCTTTTTGTAAAAGCTTCATAATTGTTTGAATTGAATGATCATCTCGCTGAGCGGCTTTTAATCTGGTAACAGTATCACTCTCAATGATCATCAAAACGGGAAGTCGACTTAACGCGTCTTCATGACGCGTTCTATATGATGCTCTATGTTCTAAAACATAACTAAATTCTTGCAGCTGCAACGCCCAACCGGCGATCCTGGACGTCAACTTCTTACGTTCCATGGTCGCCTTAAAAGCGGAGCAATCCGTCACAATACGGAACGGTAAACCGAGTAGATACACCCTAAACTTTTTTAGTGCTGCAACTATAGCCAGGACCTCAAATTCATAACTGCAATATCTTTCTTCTGCAGGTGGCGTTTTTTTACTGAAGTAGTAAACCGGATGAAATTTTAGGTCTTCTGAACTTTTTTGCATGAGTATGGCACCTAATCCGAACTTGCTCGCATCAGTGTGAAGCTCAGTATCTGCACTTATAGAATTAATCTTAAGTACAGGCTATTTGATTGAGAACTTCTTTCAATTTCAAAAATGCAGACTCTTCATCAACACAAGATTAGACAGAGATCTCGCTATTAGGGCATAGTTTTCTACAAACTTACGAAAATAACTAGTAAGTCCGAGGAACAGTTGGACATCTTTTATATTTTTAGGCTCGTTAAATCTTTCAATTGCAACACTCTTTTGTGATGAAGGCTTGATGGTCCCACCTTTGATTTCATAACCCAAATATTCTATTTTGGACTGTAAAAATTGACATTTGCTCCATTTAAACTCTAGACCATAACTTGCAATTTACTTGCATAAATCTGGTCAGTGCCTCTTCTTCAGTGACAGCGGGCATTACTATGTCATCCATGTAGACACACACTACTTTCTCTCGATAAAGCTCTTGAAAAATTCGATTTATATATCTTTGAAATGTGGCTGGTGAATTGCACAGCCCAAATGGTACGCGTAGGAATTCGAACTGTCCAAATGGTATACTATAAATGAAGTATATTTAATCGAATTAAGTGACACTGGAACATGGAAAAATCCATTGCAAAGGTCTAGGGTGGTAAAAATTCGTGCAGGTTGTAACCTGTAAATTTGCTTTTCAATTAAAGGTAACGAATACCTATCCTTCACAATCTTTTGATTCAGTTTCCACCACTCAACAATGTATTATTTTTGTTTTTAAGATATCCCACATTTAAGCATCTAAACTGGTAGAAACCAAAAAAACTCCGGCAAACTTCAATAATGTTGTATCACGAATTTTAAACCCTATTCACTCGTTAACTCGGTAGACGTTCATCGACCTTTTATGAAATCGGTCATTATTGACGCTTAAAACGCAAAAAATATTTAAAAACCAAGAATATTTAGTTAGACGAATATTCCTATGTTGCTGTATAGAACGATGCAAATGCATAATCTTGCTCAAAACAAGAAATCTTACAGCTATTTCGTAACTGTACGACTGGTACTGCAAGCGACATAAATAACAAAGCTCAAAACATCAGTTGCATGAATATCAAATACGGTAAACTTCGAATAAAAATCTCAACATTTCTATTGGCTTGGTAGAGAGAGAGAAAGATGTGAACTTATTCTGGGATATGTACTTCGAGCACTGGATACTTGATTAGGGACCCTGGAACAAAGACTCTATAGTCTGTACTCTGAACTTTGGACACTAGTCTATAGACTCTGGACCCTGGTTCCTAGACTCTTGACTCTGGACGTCTAGGTTTTAGATTTTGGACTGTGATCTATGAACTCTGAACCCAGGACTCTGGACTATTTATATTCGAAGCTGTTAGCTTTGAACTCTGGACTCTAAACTTTGGACTCTGGATTCTAATCGCTGGATTCTGGAATCTGCTAAGCTCTTGACGCTTGACTCTTGATTCTTGGCACTTTATTTCACTTCTTGACTCATGCCTCTTGGCTCCTAACTCTTGATTCTTGACTCTTGACGCTTGACTTTTGATTTTTGGATCCTGGAGTCTGGATTCTGATGTTTGGTCTCTGAATTTTAGAACTCTGGCTGTGGCTTTGTTTCTGGTTCTGGCTCGGATGCTGACTGGGTTTAGCTCTGGCTCGGTTCATATAGGCAATTATATGCTAATTTAAACCTCTGTTAAAGAATTTTAGGTTGCATCTAATTTTAGGCTCTTTAAATATCAAAAAAAAAATTTCTATTGATGCACTCGTTTTTGTTATGCATTTTGGTTTTTCATTTTAAAGCGAGTAGATCGCAAATTGAGGAACAGATCAATCCCAAATTTAGCAAACGCTTTATAAACTAATTAACTAAATCATATTTTAGGCTTTACTCGTTTTTTGTTAAGAAATCAAAATAATTGTATTGACCTACAGATAATTAAAGGTTCATTATGACCTAAAATATTTTGGGGTCCACTCTTACTTAAGCAAACAGATTTTTTCATCTAAAGGTAGTAGAACCCAAATCGAGAAACGGATCAGGGTCTCTATTCTTGAAATCGGTGGAAATTTTCGAAATCGGAATACAATTTGCTATGCAATTCTTTATATTACTAAAATTTTTTGCAGGCTACTTTAATAATTTTTTTAAATTTCTATCGTTTTTTAAATTAAGAAACATAATTTTTTTCGCCCTACTAAGGGAAAAATTCCGACTGGGTAAATCGATACGGAATTATTTGCTTAGTAGATAAATAAATAATAGAAAACTTGCATACAAATTTGAAAAATGATTAATGTTGCCGGCGAACAATTTTAGTAATATAAAGAATTCCATAGCAAATTGTATTCCGATGTCGAAAATTTCCACCGATTTCAAAAATAGGCCCCAGATCCTAATTTAGAAAGCCAATCATGATTTACTTTAATTTGAATATTTAAATACTCTTTATATAGGTATCATCAAATGACCTATTAAAACTTTTTAAACTCTAAAACTCTCTCTGTTTGTTTAAGCTTTTCAACACTAGCGCAACTCAAATTGAAAAACAGGTCGGAAATCACAAACAAAACTAATTGACATCAAAGCTTCATAATCAAAGGCCCATCACGGCCAATCAAATGTCTGATTAACAAGCTTAGAGCTGCTATTATGAGTAGGGTTCGCAAAGTTACCGACTTTTGAAAAACATGAAAAAACTGATTTATCGATAGTATACCGTAATCCAAATATATGATTATGTAATGAAAATTTAAATAAAATAACTGAACATAATTTATTTCAAAAATAGTGTTTACTTCATTGAAAACCAAAATGAATGAAAATTCATTACTGTCAATAAATATTTTAACTTAAATTAAATTAACTTAAATTAAAAAAATCTCTCGCTCAACATCATATTTGAGACATCGTCGTTCAATCTGAATCTAAATTTTGTTGCAAATAGTCCAGCAGCAAAAAAATGCCCGTTCGGAGTCCACGCTTGTTGGTCGAACGGACAAAATATATTTAGAAAACAAATTTAAAGATATTTCCTTTATTATGTTGCTCTTCGAAGAACGCCATCTCCCTTTTTTCCTATATTCCAACAACCAGTATTCGTTTTGGATATAATGGTTGGGTGATCAATTACTTGGAGACTGGTCTTCTTTTTTATTGCCAAATGTAATTTTTCTTTAAAGGTTAATGTTGTTGTTTCCTGTGATGATGCTTTTTTCGCTCTCTTCAGCCATTTCGAATTTCAATTCTTTGTAAGCAAACTTTCGAAGCAGTCAATAACACGTTACAGCAACGTTACAGCATCATCAGGAGGCTATTGCAATATCTAAAAAATGCTAAGCTCTATGTTCAAGTGGTTTTTATATGCTTTTGACGAATATCGTTTTTACTGGTATTTTTGAAACATAAGAAGTACGTGTCCTACTTTAGCGATAATTGGGCCGATTTATTGATGTTGAATTAGTTAGTGTTGGTTTTGATTTATTAGTTCGAAATTTTCGGTTTCCTCGTAATCTGAATCCTCTTCAACGGAATTGATATCAATGTTACTATTACTAGAATCGATTGAGCTTTCTTCTTCCACAAATTTATCTCTTTTATATGCAAAGCACAAGCATCCAAGCTTTTTCATTAAACATTCGATTAGTTTAGTATTACGTATGGTAACACATTTTTCAGCTGATTCCAACACACATTTACATTAATAAAACGACCTTAAAAGCTTCACCTTAGTTTATTTTTAAAAACATCTGTTTTTCCAATGTAGTTTGTATGGACTAACCATATTCTAGTACCATTTTTTACTGTAATCTGCGACTTTAGAATGTTTTTATTCCCTTTATGTTTGAGTAATTATAAGATGTGCAAATTCTATTAAAAGAAATACAATCACTTCTAGTTAGACGTGTGATTACGGCTTGTAAACTAAAATACCAACGGTTTCTTTAAATTATTTTGTTATTTGTCTATTACTAGAATATGCGAGACTACTGGGTTGCTGGCTTCACTTGTAG
Source organism: Nephrotoma flavescens (assembly GCA_932526605.1). NCBI lineage: Eukaryota > Metazoa > Arthropoda > Insecta > Diptera > Tipulidae > Nephrotoma > Nephrotoma flavescens. The sequence goes on from OW052221.1 coordinate 73,795,376, forward strand.
GGCCTGCTGAATTTGTTTTCTTTTTATTATATTTATCTGATGTTGGCTCTTTAAATGATTGTATAGCCCGCTTGCGCTTTTTCTATAGCACGTTTAATAGTCCGATTACATTTTAAGCATGTTGCTGTGCGATTAAAACTCTATAATATTTACCGAGCGGTATTTTAGAGATGATTTAGCGGTATGATGATAAACAAATTTGAGTCGATTTATCGATAAACCGGTAAATCGATTTACCTGTACTGCGAACACTAATTATGAGCCTTTAATTATTGTATGTCCTGTTTTCTATTTTTGTTTCGAGTTGGTTTTAATTCAATTTTTGTTCTCGATTCTAACTTTTTTTAAAGTTAGCAGGACCATATAGGGTTCTTCTGAATATGTTTTGCTACCTTTAGCAACATGTTGTTCTAGGTGTAATCTTTGATTTATAAATATCATTTAGAGGATAAAATAATATTTGGTTTCGACATATTCATTTCGATTTTCGGTCTCAAAATTCGGTCCCATTTTTATGGGATACCATCTCGTATTCCCGAATATTTTATTACCTAAATGATGTTTTTGACTAGATCAAAAACTTACTAGTAGGCTGTTTCTCAAATTCCAAATTGCCAAAAGCAAATATTGCGAAAAATATCCCAAATCACCTTTTGTATATTTTTGATTGTTTGGACGAAAAAATTAATCCAAAAAAAATTTCCAAAATATTTTAAAAAAATATCTTAAAAAAAAATTATCTAATGATTTAAATTTTCGAATCTTCCGAAAATAGAACCAAATGAGTCGGAATTTGCGCGCGCAGATTTCGACTCATTTGGTTTTATTTTCGGTAAATTTTGGGATTTTTATTTCGATGTTTTTATTTTTTTGAGATATTGCTTTCAAGCAATCTTTTTTTTGGTAAATATATTTTTAGCATTATGGGTTTTTAGATTTTTGTTGTTTGGATTACTATTTTCGGGATGGCATTTTGCGACATTATTTCGCTAATAAAATTGTTGTCATTACGATATCAACCCTATTGTTTTGAGTAACCGAGCTGTAATCATTTACAATATTTTAGCGTTGCTTAGTTGTTGGGATTTTACTGTAGTAGTTACATACGCTATTTATGGACGAGAAAGCGAAAATCATATGCAAAATCGCAGCCGATTAGACTTTTTTTTGCTAAAATATCATCCATTTCTTAATTTCGACTCCTACCCCGACTCTGCTGCTTTTATGATAAGAAGGTTCTTGTGTTTAGTAAAGGTTGGTTTGAAACGGCTACAGATGCGTTCCAGAATTGTATGTGAGTTTCAGAGTTTAGCAGCACAAACTTTGTGCAGTGTCTGTTAGAAGAATCATACATTTCGAAAGGGTCTGATAGAGTGTTAATGTGGGCATTTTTGAATCGACCAATGGTGCATTTTAAAATTATTCTAATTATTGAAATTCTAATTATTTTTTAAAGTGATACTATTTAAATTTCAAAGGAGAAGGTGTTCATGTGAACTCACGAAAATGTTTTTATTATATTGGCCAACGTGCATTTGAAATTGCTACTTGAGCATCAACCTTCGTGGTGCTGCGGATTTGCTTATTCCTGTTGAGCTAACCATATCTTGTAAAATTTGAAAACATTCAGAGCTGAATTACGAGCATGTTCTGAGCTCTCGAAATCAAAAAACAAAAAATTATGAGCTTTGAAAATTATGAGCCTCATATACAGTTCAAGCATAAACAGCTTTCAATTTAAAATTACAGCGATTTTTGAGCTCACCATTAAAACTATAGAAAACCCTTTAATTGGTTTTCATCAATAGAGCATTGTCTACTTGTACGTATAAATGGCAAATCCTCTTAAAATTACAAAAATTAAATATTTTAATGTTGAACATGGTGTAGTGATTTATGGGCTTTAAACATACCCGCATCTTGAATTTTGATCTGCACCCCTTAGCACAAATATCAACCCAAATTTCCCAAGTACAAACGACGAATCCTTTAAAAACTGCAAAAATTAAGTCAATGTTTGATACGTTTGCTCACGAAAAACATGACGCTGAATTTTTAGCTGCTACCGTTCGAATATCATCCCCTCTAAAGTGCAAACGACAAAATTTTATTTTAAAATTACCAAAAATTAAATATTTCGAAGGTAGATATGATGAACCAATCTATGAACTGACGAAATACGTGCAGTTTGATATTTGAACTGGTACCCCTAAGCACGAACACCACAACCAATTTGTTACGTAAAACGTAAATTTCGTTTAAAATTGCAAAAATTAAATATTTAATTGGTTGATATGATGTACCGATTTCTGATATCACAAAATACGTACAGTTGAATTTTAAGCTACTATCCCTTAGCACGAATGCCATCCACTATTTTTAAACAACAAACGTCACAAAAATTTTATCAATAAAAATGTAAGTAAAAAATCGTTTTTGATCAGACATCTCAAGTGCTGTGAATTTTAATTAGATATTTTGCTAAATTTTAACATAGCCTTAGATTAGTTTTTGTTTTGTGAAATAATTTGACGTTTGATAATTTGAAACTCGAAAATGTCGCTTGTGTTAAAAGCAACGCCCGCAGAAGTGGCTTTAACGGAATTTAACAAAAAACTTGATGTGTTGAAAGCAAAATTCACGATTATTGAGAGAGAACATGAGTGTCGTAGTCGAATTTCTAGCCTAGAAAAAACGTATGAGGAATACAATTTTCTCGTAAATAGTTTATTAGAATTGTTTTCTGAGTATGAGGATTCTTTTGCCGAATTTGAAAATCGGTTTCATTCTTTAATCGGGAAACTTGGTTTATTGTTGAATTCCAATTCGATTTTGACTTCGTTAGTCAAAATGAAAGCCATATTTCAACGTAGGTAGTCAGAGTATTGAGAAAAAGAGCAACTAAATGAAAGCCATACTTAAAAAAAAAAATTTCAAACTTTGAAATTACCTGAATTTAAAATTCCTATTTTGATGGTAGTGACCTAGCACAATGGACAAGTGTTCGTGACACGTATGCCGTGATTCATACCAAGGGTTCGATCGATGAAGTCCTTAAATGTATATATTTAATGGACAAACTTCGCAGTGATGCGAAAGCATCAATCGGACATATAACGTTCACTAAAGCAAGGAATTTATTGATGAATATTTATGATGATGCCCACGTTATAATAGTCAAACATGTCGAAGCACTAATTCACTTAGAAATGGTAACCAAACGCAAAAAAGCGGAGCATAGTTAGGCTTCTCAATGGTGCACATGGTGCACATCTCATATTTCTTCTTTAAACGCCAGTGGATTCGAACTTGACAATTTGTCACAGTCCATTATTTTAAAATTAGCAACTCGCAAACTGGACATGATCACACGTGGTGAATAAAAAGAAACGATTGTTCCAAATGAACTTCCAACTCTGGAAAAGTTCATTGAATTTTTTGAACGGAAATGTCGCGTATTACTTGAAACTGAAAATTTAGCAGTTAAAATGAAACATGGCTGACAAAGCTCGCACAATTCTGCAGAGTATTTCACTCCAGACTACTATGTCTTCAGACGCGATCGTTATACGGATCTTGAATCGACAGCGAGAGGTGGCGGAATTCTGCTAGCTGTTTTGAAAGATATACGTGCGGATATGATTGACCTTGGGAGTTGGCTGTTAAACTTGCTTTCAATGGAAAGCTGGTGTTGATAGTTGCTGTTTACATACCATACGGATCCTCCGTTAATATATATGGTGAGCTGTCTTTATTTTTCTCAAACCAGGTAGCAGTTGCAGCTCCTGATTTTGATTCTGTGATGATTTTGGGTGATCTTAACTTACCGAAAATAAAATGGCTTACTGTTGATGATAAACTTCTGCCATTCAATGGTGATCTAAATTCAGTTCTGGTGATGGATTCAATCTGTTCACTTGGGCTAAGACAGATTAATAACATCGAGAACCAGTGCAGCAATATCCTCGATCTGGTGTTCATTCCAGTAGAAGTACACGGCACAAGCATTGCTTGTAATGATCTCGGCGGTTCTTCAAGTATTTTTCACATACCATTAACGTAATGTTTAAAGGATTAAAAAATCGGAAATATAAAGCTCATAAAAAATATAAATTAAACCCATCCGTCGTAAATTATGAAATATTTAGCGCTCTCAGATCTCAACTTAAAATTTTAAATCGTTTATTGTATAATTTATATATTGTCGAGATTGAATCAAATATTAGAAACAACCCTAAATGTTTCTGGAGTTATGTTGATTCGAAACGGCATTGTAGAGGTATACCCTCGCAAATGTCTTTCAATTCTTTGACTGCTAGTGATCCACAAAGTATCACTGACATGTTTACAGCTTTTTTTGAAAATGTGTATGTCCCGTCTTCTAGAGGGAATGACGAACTTGTTTTTAGTAATAATCCAAATATTCTATTTCAGTTTACTACCGATGACGTTCTGCACGCTCTGTTGAATGTAAATGTGAATATGAGTTATGGCTCGTACAAAATTCACCCGCTTGTGTTGAAAAAGTGTGCTTCGGTCTTGGCTCAGTCGCTGACGGACATCTTCAATTTGAGTTTGAAGAGCTTAGTTTTTCCTTCAATTATTTGGAAATCCAGTTTCATTAAACCGATTTTCAAGAGTGGACGGAGAACGTATATCGAAAATTACCGCAATATTTCTATCTTATCGGCTATCCTTAAATTGTTTGAATCGATGGTCAAGGACCGCATTTTTTCTTAACTAAAAATTCCATCTCAGTAAACCAGCATGGGTTTTACTCCGGACGGTCAACTGTGACAAATCTTGCTTTGTTCACAAATTTTTTGACGTTAGCATTAGAAGGTGGTGATGGTGTTGAGGTAGTGTTTACTGATTTTAGCAAAGCTTTCCAAAAATTGATCATGTTTTATTGGTAAAGAAACTGAGACAGCTCAACATGTGTGATGTCTTTCCTTTAAAATGGATCTTTTCATATTTGACGAACAGAACTCAAAAAGTTTTTTTAAATAATATTTTATCTAGAGACATAAATGTTTTGTCTGGCGTCCCACAAGGTAGACACATTGGACCTCTATTATTTATTGCATTCATAGATGGTGCTTCAAACATTGTAAGTTTCTGATTTACGCTGAAGATGTAAAAATCTTTTGTATCTTTTGTAAGATTAGAAATGATCGCGACCTGCTAAATCTACAACAGGAATTAAACGTTTTCTGCGACTGGTGTAGCTTGAATAAACTTTGCCTCAACGTTTCTAAATGTAAAGTTTTGAACTTTTCTCGAAGACGTTATGGACGTTATGGACCTGATAATAGTTTATTCTTAAATGGCGTTATGATAGAGCGAGTTCATTCTTTTCTAGATTTAGGGGTTTTGTTTTCACGAGATTTATCGTTTAAGGACCATATTGACAAATGTAATAAATAATAAGGCTAATTCAATGTTAGGGTTTTTAATCCATTTCTCCAAAGGATTTCATGATCCATATACTCTAAAAGTCCTCTTCGCTTCATTCATTCGATCGCACGATATGTTGTTGGCTTAAGGCGACTTCCTCGCGAGGTAAACACCCCTAAGTATGTGGTTCCGTCGTATCTAGGCCGTTGTTTGTTACTGAATATTGAACCGTTGTTCGTTCGAAGACAAATTTGATTGCAAGCCGAATTGATTGTTCACATCTACTGTCCTTGTTTTCAATACGTACCCCAGTGGGATCACTCAGACACCGAGGCTTAGTGATTGATCTGCACTTCCATGGGTCTAATTTTGGTATGTCGGAACCGGTTTGTAATTCTAGCTGTGTATTTAATAATGTATCTACCGTGTTCGATTTTAATTTGTCCAGAGATGAATTTAAAAGAGTTCTAAAATTTTTTTTATTCAAATTTGATTTATATTATTATTTATAAACCTAATTTTAAATACCAGTTGTAAAGGTTAATACTGTTGGTTAAATAAATAAATAAATGAAATGCCAACCAATATAAACTCAAAGGCATTTTCGAAACCTAATTTTAATAAAACGAACCCCAAACGGGAATCAACTTTTTTTGCTAACAAGACAATTTCGTATGTGATATTTCTGGTAAATCACATCATTTATATTTCAATTGTTTTCACCCCAACAACGATATGATAAAATCAAATCAATAAATTTGTGCATTAACTGTAAATCCAAATCATTGCGTTTTGGAGTGTAAATCGACGGGATGTAAACTCTGGTCCAGGTCGTCATCATACATTACTACATTTTGATCAAAGAGTCAATTCGAAAATTGAAAAACAAATTGACCACGCGGCCCAGCCGCAGTCTGTTGATTCGGTGGCGGATCGGACGGACTCAACAAATATTTATTATTTGTACAATGAACTTTGTGAAAACTCGGTCATTCTTCCAACGGTCGTCATGTTGAAGATGGCAATGGGAAATTGGTTGAATGTAGGACGTTATTAGATTCTCGAAGTTAGTCAAATTTTATCAGCGAAGATTTCGTTAAAAGGTTGAATGTTATTTCCCGATATAATATTAAAATAACGATTAACGGTATAAACGGTTGCAGAGTATCACTACAACCGTTCATTCAAATTACAAACGATTTTATGTTAAGTTAGATTTTGCGATAACTGGTAAAATATCTGATTCTGATCTATTTCGCGTTGGCAGTTACCAAAAAACATTAAACTAGCTGATCCATTTTTCGACATTGCATCGCCGATTGATATGATATTTGGTGTTGAGATATTTCCTGAAATACTTTTCCCAACTCGTATACAGCTATCACCGAAATACTCGAATGTACAGGAATCAATGTTTGGATGGATTGTTTTTTGTAAATACGAACAAAAGATTGAATACAATTTTTTACTAATGAAAGATCCGATTACTAACGAAGAGCTTTAAAATATCAAGCAATTCTGGGAAATAGAAAACATACCGGCCAAAATATTTCTATCTGATGATGAAAAGAAATGTGAATCTTATCTTTAAACAACAAAGCGCGCAGCGTATGGAAGATTTGCAGTTTTTTACCTTTTCGCGAATCGTCGAAATGTTTGGGAGATTCAAAACTAAAGCAGTCAAAAAGGTTTCATCATTTAGAACTTAAACTTTGCACTAAATATAAATTAAAACTGCCCTATGCGATGTTAAAACCTTCGTCACCGTCCACAAAACTTCGTGTAGTTTTTGGCGCGTCATCGAAGACGTCATCCAACAAGTCACTTAATGAAATCATGCTTGTCGGTCAATCTTTTCGAGATTGTCTGTTGAGGTTTAGAACGTACAGATTCACCATGACGAGCGACATATCTAAAATGTACCAGTAAATTCAAATAAACAATACACAAACACGGTTGCAACGAATACTTAAGCGAACTTGAATGACCCAATTGACGTATATCAACTTACAAATATTGCATACGGCACAGCATCAGACCCATATTTGGTGACACGCACGATTAATCAACTTGCTTGTGATGAATCCGTAAATTTTGCTACAGCGCCTAGGGTAGCAATAAAATAGTTTGATGTGGATGACCTTATAACAGGTTGCAACAACATCGAAGAAGCAAAACAGTTACAAGGCGAAATGATTAAGATGCTAAATACCGGTGGTTTTCATTTGCATAAATGGTGTGCAAATGACCCACGACTATTAGAAAATATTTAGATTCAAGATCGTGAGGAGATAAGGTTTAACGAATTCAGCCTTGGTGATTGCGTAAAGGCATTGGGCTTGTTTTGGCAGCCAAAAGAGGATTATTTTGTTTTTAAACCCCCAATGTTTGAAATCGATAAACCAGTAAGAAAACGAAAGATCGTTTCTGACAAATAATAATTATTTGTTGAGCCCGTCTGATCCGGATTAAAGGACCAAAAATGTATAGGAAATAATTAATGTTCTCGTTTATAGCTTTATTAACTCACACATTTTTATTTAAAACACAAAAAAATTTGTTCTTCGTTTTTTTTTGTTATACTTATAGTTTTCCACTCGTTCGGCCGTTCCACACGGGTTGTCAAATGAAATTGACTTCACACTTCAAAATAAGTCGTACCTAATAGATTTTTTATTGCTAATTTAAAACCTTATTTTATATTAAAATACCAAATTTTTTTGTATTCTGCTCTCTCGAAAATTATTTATTATTTATTAAACTAAAATCTACATCTCAAAAATGGTCTTAAATTTTTTAAAAATGAAGAATGAGTCGCAAATAAAACCAGTGTCAAAAATAAACGGGGAAAGAAACGAAGATGAAGCCGCTTAAAATGTTATAGAAAAATTTATACAAAGCAAGGATGTACAAAATTGTTCGTTCTCGCATCTCAAATTAGTGCGTTTGTACGCTCGATAGTGCCTAAATGACACAATCAACTTATTAAGTTCAGTATATAGAAATTTCAACAATTTTAAATTTATAATAAATTTATAATACAATTGTGGAAATTCATAATATAATTTTGGTTGTGGTGAACCGATTTATGCGGCTAACGGAATAAGTGCAGTTTCATTTTTGAGCTGATACTCCGTAGCACGAACTCCACAACTAATTCCTCAAATAAAATTAAATTCTCTTAAAATTGAAGAAAAATTAAAGTATCAGGGGTGAATGTGATGTACCGATTTACGAGCTCATGAAATACGTGAAGTTGAATTTTAAGCTGAATACCACAAGGCTGATTAGCACAAATACCAAACACAATTTCGCAAGGTCAAACGACAAATTCTTTTAAAATTGCAGAAATTTTTTAAACTTGCAGAAATTAAATATTTCAATGGTGGCTATGATGAACCAATTTATGTGCTCACGCAGTACGTGCAAATTTAATTTTGGGCTTCTACCCCTTAGTACGAATGCAAAGTCCAATTTCTCATGAACACATAACAACTTTTTTTAAAATTGCAAAAATTACAAAATTGCAAAAATTACATCTTTCAATGTTTGATATCGTGAACGTCAAATTGTTTTAAAATTGCAGAAATTAAATATTTCAATTGTAGATATGATGAACCGATTTATGAACTCTAACTCTAGATACCCTGTTTTACCAGTGAGGCTTAGTTAACGGTGACATCCCACTATAGTTATTTAAATTCTGCTAAACTGAGTGAGTTAAAATATATGTTTTGTGGATTTTGAGATCTCAAAAATAGCTCATAAGTCTGCATTGGTTGTTTTTTCAATTTTGTAGGGTGATGGGCTAGCTCAACATAGATGATTTGCTTAGGTGATCGATGAGATTGATATCCGGAGTTTCAGGTTATAAGTCCTTGTATTTATTATAAAAAAAAACATAAACTACACACGCCTAGGTTGCTAACACTTCCAACTGTCAGTGTTATTTCAAACACAGAAAGGTAACCCTCTGAATTTATCCGAGGTTTTGTGACCGCTGTAACAAAATTTCTTCTTAGAATAATATTTTGTAATTTTGTATTTTAAGAGTTAGCTATTTACTATAAAAGTCGATCATTTCCAAACAGGGCGAAGGACGTAAACATTTTACAACGTTTTCCTTTAGTGTCGATAACTATAAACACGAAAAATTGCGGGTGGTAGCAAGTGTGGTTCAAACATATTACAACCTTCATTTTAATTAAACTTCTATATGGTTTGGTTGTTGGTAAACGCAAAAAAAAAATCATATCAGAACACACCCACGGTAACCATCATGTTATGTAACTGATAGATGGATGACAAAAATTTTTTTTTTTATATATACATTTTGATATATTGTGCCCCCTGCTATAAGTTGGATTTATTTAATTTAAAATCTAATAAATTTGAAATCGAAAATGCCAGCAATCAATATAACATGATGCTATTGTACTGGGAAAAATTACCCATAACATTTTTTATTTGGACAGTTACCGACACATATGAAATCGAAATTTATTACGATAATTAAACATAATTTTAAATTTATATATTTTCAGATCTACAGCACAACACAATAAATGAGAGGACGTCGAAGACCAACGATATTTAGTTAAACATATTATATCGTTATGCATAAGCGACATAAAACACTTGTGTTAATCAGCTACGATTTACCAGAATGGAATACGGCAAAAATTCTAAATTGTATGAAAATAAGAAACGCATCCTAAAATATAGTACGACGACAACAAATCCATTATAAAGAGCAATCCAAAATCTAAAAATTATATGAAACCACCACCATATGCCATCATCCAATTTACCGCAAAAACGAAACTTTACTCCACTATAGCCAACGGGTATATGGTGGCCTCCTTTCTATTTATAAATCGTATTGCTGTGTACAAAAATTGTAGTGACCCACACACACACACACATCAAATTAATTTACAATATAAAACGTCAAGCAGCACAAAATCTAAATCAAAGATCCGAAATAGTTTTTTGATTGATTAAAGCGAAAACAAACAGCACTTCCGACTTTCGTTTTAGTTTGACCTTGGCTGCGTATTCAACGTTCAAACGATATATACGCTATTTACACAATAAGATTACTTTTTATGACGTAAACAACGATAACGACGACGAAAACGAAAACGACGACGATAACGTCGAGCATAAAAAAAATATATATACAAACGAATCGTTTATATGTTTTGTTAACAGGAAAGGTAGTTTGGTGGTGGGGTGGAGCAAGCTGGATGATCGTGTGGGCAACACATAACATAGCAATATATAGCATAATACAAACATGGCTACACCACCAGACACTCCAATTGAAGAGGTTGTTTATGAATTAGAACCGACACGCGTGCCAAAACCGATACCGGTTGCATTAGAGGATTTATGTCGCCAAACAAAATTTACACGACAGGAGATACGAGTTATGTATCGAGGTTTTAAAACGGTACGTATTAAATTCTAAATAAACATTTACATAACAACAGTACATCAGTACCATCTTTACAAATCATTGTTATAATATTTAAGAGCATGTCGAGTACATTTTAATTTTTACACTTGTAAGTCAAGCCTTTGAAATATGAATAAAATCCTATTTTGTTTCATATTCAACGTAACAATAAAATAATTAAAAAAGAAAATTGTTGCAAGCATTAAATTAGGCCAATTATAATCGTTGATGTTAATCAGAGCATAAATACAAAAAAAAAAAAAAACAACAACAATAATTTTAGTTTATGAAACCTTATAGATATACAAACTGTATGAGTAGGTTTATGATGAAATGGAAAAGACGTCTTTACAAATCTCATCGTTCTGCGTCATACTTATGTACGTAAAAAATTTCTTGGTGTTTTTGGAAATCCTTCAATTGCATAGTGAAATTGCGTTGCATGATTGTTATGGATTTGTTGGGGGGAGGGGGATGGGTAAGTAAGGATATATATGTAAGTGCCGCAATGTACGTAAGTGCAACTGCCGAAAACTGATCACCCTATATATGTCTTTTAAAATTTTAAGAATGCCATCTCATGCTATTTTCTGGATTTATTGAAAGTCGCACGAAAGGAATATTCACTGTACAACTGTAACGATCTTCCGATCTAAATTTGACCACAGTAAGGATGTCAATTGATTATTCCAACCGAGTTGGAATTAAATACGTGTATAACCTAATTGTATATTAAAATCATAACAGCTAGCGTACTACTATTTAATAATAAAAGAACAATACTTTCTAGCCCTTTAAATAAAAAACGTGACCCCGTTTTAGAGTGACAGCAATTTGACTCCAACTTTGCTATAACTACAGAGGAGATGTACGTTGTGAAACGTTTACACTATCAAAGCATAAAGGACCTTGCTGTCAGTTAAGAAGCTATCTTTGGTTTTTAACTTCACATATCAGCGCTTCGGATACACAATGAGTACGCTGTCGGCCTGATACCTTAAAGGCAAGTTTTATGCAGCAGACATCAAAGTCTTCACCTAGACTAGTATTCGAACCAACTGAGTAGGAAGCTATTGATTTAAACAGTTCGTTCCTTAATTCCTGAGAAATTCCGAATCTATTGAAGAATTTTCATTGCTGATAAGCAGCAGAGCAAAATGTGCTTAAAATAAATGTCTGACGGGGGTTTCTCAATCGAATAATTTGAGTTGACTATCGGCATTAATTATACAATAGGTATGTAAGTAATCATAGGAAGAACTAGTGTCTTGTAGATAAAGCATAACATTTTCGGAATTAATCCTTAGGAATAAAAAGTGAAGTAATTGGTTCGCGTCTCAACTGAGACCGTTAGTTTGACTTAAGTAAAGATTTTAGCTGTGTAGCGTTTTCAATTTAAAAATGCAAATTCTAAATTACCGTTCTTAATTGTTTTTTTTTTTAATTTGTCCAAAACTTTTTATAAATCTCAATATAGAGATTCACTTACTCCGCAATATTCAGCAGGCTGGAAGAGACAATTCCTAAAAATATTTTTTTTTTTTGTTTTCTGTGTCACTGTTCTGGTAATTCTCCGGGAATAGGGAACTGTTAAAGAATTTATATGTAATTTATGTTCAAATATTTTTTTCCGGCCTACTGAGGAGAAAACTTTGATATAAATATTTATAAATTTTGAATAATTTTTCCATAACTAAATTTCTAGGGGGAATTATAGGTTTTGCACTTCAAATTCACGATTTTGCAAATCATATTCAATTTTCTTTATTTCAATCACAAGTTTTCCTCAATTTCCTTAAGTCAACCTCAATTTTTTACAATTCAACCTGGTTTTTTTATATTTCATTGTCAATTTTTTGCAAAGCAAATTCGTGTTCGTAAATTTTTGCAACTCTTCGCAAAACAAATTCAGTGCAATTCTTAACCGATTATGATGGGATTGGGTATGCTGGATCAAAATAGGATTCTTAAAGGATTTTTGAAGAAATTCTGGAATACGGCCACCTGTGGTGTCCGTATTCTGTCTTTCCCTGGGAATAGGGAATTGGGAAAAATATTTTCATAGCATTTTTGTCAAAATTATATTTTTCTGGCCTACTGAGGGAACAAGTTTGGTGTTAATATTTTCGAAACAAAGTTAAATGGGAAAATATTTTTCCCTAGAAAAATTTTGTGGAACAAAAGTTTCCCAATTAACGTTGTTTCAAAAATTTTTGCACTAAACTTATTACTTCAGCCTACAAAAATATAATTTGGACAAAAATGCTATGAAAATATTTTTCCCAATTCCCTATTCCCAGGGAAAGACAGAATAGGGCCACTGGGACGGAACTCCATCATTTCTAATATAACGGATTATGATGGTATTGGGTATGTTGGATGGAAATGGAATTCCTAAATGGTTTTTGGAAGAAATTCTGGAATATGGCCACCTTGGACGGAACTCCATCAATTCTTAACCGATTATGATGGGATTGGGTATATGCTCGATGGAAATGGGATTCTTAAAGGATTTTTGGAAGAAATTCTAAAATATGGCGACCTGGGATGGACCTTCATCAATTCTTAATGGATTATTATGGGATAAGGTATGTTGACGGGAAATGGGACTCCTAAATGATTTTTGGAAGAAATTCTGGAATATGGTCACGTGTGACGGAACTCGATTAATTCTTAACGGATTATGATGGTATTGGGTATGCTCGATGAAAATCGGATTCCTAAATGGTTTTTGGAAGAAATTCTGGAATATGGCAACTTGGGATGGAACTCATCAATTCTTAACGGATTATGATGGGATTGCGTATGTTGGATGGAAATAGGATTCTCAATTGATTTTTGGAAGAAGTTCTGGAATTCGACCACCTGGAACGGAATTCGATTAATTCTTAACCGATTATGGTGGGATTGGATATGCTGGATGAAAATGAATTCTTAAATGATTTTTGGAAGAAATTCCGTCCCGGGTGGCCATATTCCAGAATTTCTTTCAAAAATCATTTAACAATCCCATTTCGATCCAACATACCCAATTCCATCATAATCCGTTTAAAATTGACCTTGTTCCGTCCCAGGTGACTATATTGCAGAATTTCTTCCAAAAATCATTTAGGAATCCCATTTTCATCTAGCATACCCAATGCCATTATAATCCGTTGCGAATTGATGGAGTTCCGTCCCAGGTGGCCATATTCCAGAATTTCTTCCAAAAACCATTTAGGAATCCCATTTCCATCCAACATACCCAATACCATTATAATGCATTAAAAATTGACTCAGTTCCGTCCCAGGTGGCCACATTCCAGAATTTCTTCAAAAATCCGTTAAGAATCGTATCTCGATCCAGCATACCCAATCCCATCATAATCGGTTAAGAATTGGGAGCACTGAATTTGTTTTGCGAAGAGTTGCAAAAAATTTACGAACTTGAAATATTAAAACTTGAATTTGCTCTGCATTTAATTGAAGTTGGTTTGAAAAAACACGAATTTTGCTTTGCAAAAAATTGACAATGAAGTATAAAAAATTCAGGTTGAATTGTAAAAAATTGAGGATGAATTGTAAAAAATTGAGGCTGACTTGTAAAAACTTGTGATTGAAATAAAAAAAATTAAATATGATTTGCCAAATCGTGAATTTGAAGTGCAAAACCTATATTCCGAATTTAATTTTGTTTTCGAAAAATAGCTATTAGCTATTTACCTCAGTATCCCGAAGTTTGAACAGAAATTACATATAAATTCTGGTAGTTTAATTTTTTTTTATTTAATAAGTCAACAAAAATAGTTGAATAAAAAATAAAATTGTAAATAATTTTAATTTTGACTTTGACTTGGATAGTGTTGAATTTATTTATGAAATACATATATAAAAATATTTGTTGGGGCATGCCTGACGGTGCATTTGTTATAACTTGATACATTATGTCTTAAGGATGGAACACACCAGGAACAGCGCAATATATTCCAAGCAACCCACACTAACGGCTGCATATGGGCGTGCACACCAAGCAGCGCAGTAGATTGTTTTGTTTTAGTTGTACATAGAATTATGTCAAATTTATTGAGGTTATGAGTAGCAGCCATAAGTACAGTAAGTTTATGCTGCTGGGTGTGGAACCTATTGATGCCGCGATAGATGTAACTTCATTCAATATAATTTCTTTAAACCTAATTTTCTCTTTTAAAATTAGAAAATATTTTATTTATTTTATTGGAAATACCTATATATTTATACTCAAATTATGATTTTGTGTCGTTACATAAGCGAATAAGGTAATATTTGAATTTAATGCTCGCTGCTGCTGCTGGGTGTGTTTCATCCTTTATGTGTAATTCTGCAATATTTTAGAATCCAAAGTGACAGTTATAGGACCTTCCTGGTTCCTGCGTTTGATAAAAATCACCAGATAAGTTTTAGGTGGATTTGCTTGAAGATTTTTGCTAACTAGTGGCACAATTCTGGCTTTTCCGGGGAATAGGGAATTAGAAAAAATATTTTCGTAGCATTTTTGTCCAAATTGTATTTTTCTGGTCTAATGAAGGGGAAAGTTTAATGCAAGAATTTTCAAAACAAAGTTAATTTCGAAACCAAAGTTTCCAAAAAAATTTTCTCATTTAACTTTTTTTCGAAAACATTTACACCAAAGTAGGCTAGAATTGGGACAAAAATGTTTTACTTTTATTTTTTATTGGAATGGTTTTATTGTGATTGTTCCGTTGTTCTGGTCTATTTTCAGGACTCTCGAATTACCTTTAATAAGCTTTTACCACAGCGCCATTTAGTCGGTGAGAAAAATGTTATGAAAAATTGTTCCCATTGCCACAGGTCAATATGGAGGATTGTTGCATCAGAGTCAAATATGAATAACCACTTCTTTTAAGCTTTTCGAGTTTATCAGAATGCCATTTGGTCTTCGCAACCTCAGTCCAGATATTTCAGCGGCCCCGTAACGAAATGTTAAAAAGGCTGAACTACGTATACTTTTGGAACACAGTGAACATCACCAGCCAGTATTTAAACTACTTCGCATTTGGAATTAATATTAAAGCTTCAAAATTCATTTTCGGTGTGAAGTCCGACATCTTGAGTCATACAATTCCGAAAGATGGCACCTTTCCGTCGAAAGACAGAGTTGATGTCATTTCCAACTTCCCAGAGCTACCAAAATAAATCTGCCAAACACGGTAGTTCGTTGGTATATGGTGAACTATTATCACCGCCATATACCACGTTTAGCCGAACGATTACCGCCTTGTGAATGTCTCGTGAAGTGTGAGACAAATTCCAAGTATTGTGTTTGCCTTGTGGAATGCGTTCCGCTTTAGGGGAAATTGCTCTACTAAACGGTTTATCGTCGGTGAATATGGTGAATATCAAACTCGGAATATTTTCTTTCGCTATATGATAATTTCTTGGAGAAATATTCAAGAGGTTTCCAGGTCCCTTTATTGAGTTGTTGTAAGACCGCGTCATTTGCTGTGTTATAAGCTTCAGTGGTGATGTTGTTGTTTATAACTGAAAAAATTTTAAGATCATGTATCATGTTTCGAGTTCGCGGAAAATGGGGTTGCATACAATGTGCACACTTCAAAATTTTTTAAAAACTTTACGTTTGAAGTGCTATGTCTGAAAAAAGATCTCAATTAAAACAGGTCTTTGAAGGTTATCACTGGAAATTTTATGTTGAGAGTTTCTGACAATGGGATGGAGTGAAATGCGCGGGCAAACTTAAATTCAAAAATGTTTAAAGTTTTATGTTGGTCAAATTTCTTAATTGACTGATTCGTCTATGGTTATCGCTGGAAAATTTTTCAGGTTACATGTTGGGATTTCTGTAGAATTGGGAAAATGAAATACACGTTTAAACTTCAAAAATTTGTTGTTTTCTAGGAAAGGTCTAATTTGAAGCGGTTCATTGATGGTTATAACTGGAAAATTTTGCAGAACACGTTTTATGTAGGGAGTGCATGAAAATGGGATTGAGAAAAATACACGTGCCAACCTCAACATGTTAAACCTAGTAGTGCTCTCATTGGAAGTGGTTTGTTGATGGTTATCGCTAAAACACTTTTCAGATTAGTTTTTGTCTTGGGAGTTTGGGAATTCTGAATGAAATGATATCGAAAGGAAGGTCGTTCGTTTAATATTTGGTCCAAGTAAAATCGATCAATAAATAAATTAAGTTGCGAACAACGATTATCGTTGAGTGAAATCCAATCGAGTTATATAATCGTAGATATGAACGCTAGTGAGAGAGAGGGACTGTGTCCCTTTCACTTCTAAAATCGGACTGTTATGATTTTTGAGTTGTTTTTAATTTCGATCTACTGCGGTGCATAACTATTTTTGCTACGAGGAATATCAAGAAGTGAAAAATTTGTTTTACATTTTTAATCGCTATACAAGACCCCAGTCATAATATATTAAGTGTTAAATTTTTACAAATTTTTGAAGATTACACGTGTATTTTACCGAACTCCCAACACGTAAATTGTTCTGAAAAATTTTCTAACGATGAGACCCTTTCCACCAAAGTCACTTTACACGTTAGGGTTTTACAAATTTTTGAACTGTGAACGTTTATTCCACTCCCATAATTTTTCGAACTCCCAACAGGAAGCTTTACCTGGAGCCTTACTACTGAATCCGCCGGCGTTCGTTGCTGGTTCGCTTTTACATTTTTTTTACCAAAAAATCGCAAACCAAAAATTTGATCGCTGCATGCGTAAATTTAAACAATTTGGTTACTATAGTAGAAACGAACGACCTCATTTTCGATGATAAGCGATGTGTTCAACGCGTAGTATTTTATGGCGAACAAAAAGGCGAACAGATTTTTTGTGATGTAAAGATGTAAGTATTTTCTGCGTTTTTCGTGGTCCCTATGCGAGGCGAAATTAAAAAACCAACGAACGCTGGCGGAGTCGATGGTAAGGGTCCTGGATACATTTCCAGAGATAACTATCGGCGGATTTCACATTCCGAAATTTTCCGACCTTGTACATAACTTGACCTGGAAAATGTTCCAGCGATAGCCATCGGCGAACCGCTTTAAATGATACCTTTGCCTAACATAACACTGTAAACGTTAAGTTTTTGCAAATTTTTGAAGTTTGAACGTTGCAAATTTTTGAAGTTTATTTCACTCCTTCAAATAAACCCGAAGGAAAAGGCTTATCTGGAAAAGGCTTTATTTGAAGCGGTTCGTTGAAGGTTATCTCTGGAACATTTTCCAAGACAATTTACGTTTCGTAAGGTCGATAAATTTATGGGAGTGAGGTTCTCGTCCAAATTTCAAAAACTTGTAATATCTAAAAGATAACTTTTGGAATAGTTTTCATTTGAAGCGGTCAATCTTCATGTTGGAATCTCTGATAAACTTCAGGAAGTGAAATACACGTGCACATTTCAAAAGTTCGTAAAAATTTAAAGCTTAAAAAGGCCTCATTCGAAGCACTCTGTCTATCGTAATCGTTGAAAATATTTTCAGAACAATACTCAGTTGGTAGTTCGGTAAAATTAAGGGGAAGGGGGAATGAAAAACCCTTGCCAACTTTAAAAGTTTGTAAACTTTAACGCTTAGAGTGTTATGTCCGGATAAGTTTTGTTGTGGTTCGTCGATGGTTATCGCCTGGCGAGTATTGCAGGTTAATTTTCAGAAAGTTCGAAAAATTTGGGATGCAAAATAATCGTACAAACTTAAAAATTCGTAAAACTTAACGTTTTAAATATTTTGGTTATTACTGGTTAATTTTCCGGGTCTTGTATCATGGTAAGAGTTCGGGAAAATAGTAAAACTTTCATGGCCACGTCTTGGCCAATATGCAGATGATCGTTGCTCTTTCGACCAAAGATAATTTATCTGTTGGTTTTTATTCCCGGGTTTTGATATGAGCGAGCCTCTCTGCTAGCAACTTACGAAATTTTAGTACCAAAAGTAAAACCATTCATTCATTTCCAACTATTAAATAAAAATGATCATTCAAAATATCAAAAATCGAAATATTTAATTATCGTATGGAGAATGTATCGTATTCTAGGTTGAATGATTCAGTCCGTAGGTTGAAATCCCGTCAAAAAATTTTCTAGATTCTTTGGGTTCTGAAAAGTGTGTCCGTCCGTTTAGATTTAATATAAATAGTTTGTTTTCCCTGTTTTTAATTCGCAGAGTTGAACACCTTTTAAAACCTGTATACACCAAGGAGGTCGGGCTACTGTCGATACCTGTCTTGCATCAAACATAATTTTTTCAGTACCGCTTTACTTCGTAAATACACCGGTTTGGCGCTGAATGATGACTTGTCGTAGGTTTACCATTAAAGTTATTTAAGAATAAAACAGATTTAACTGAACAAACCGCGCTTGAATCAGACACATGTCATATGTGCTTGAACATTCGAAGCTTGAACATTTATGGATATATCAAAAAAAATTGTTATGAGTACTTTAGTACCGTTATCCACCGTTTTGACGCTAGAAATATTTTTCTTTTTTAATTTTCATCCAAGATTATTTTTTTCGTAGCGTTTAGCTTGCTTTGGAGGGTAAAAAAAAATATAAATTTATCAAAAAAATGTAAAATAATTTATCTAAAAAATTAAAACAAAACATAAAATACCGTCCTTAACAGACTAGGCTATAGAATTCCATTTGCACAGACACTTTACAGGGTGTTCTTCTCCGGTGGAGTCTAGTTGGAATAACACGCATCCCATGCCAATGGTACTAGTACCACATTGTATGTAGAAGGGTGCCTGAAAGTTGGGATGTATCAAGACGATATAGATATCAGGGATTGATTTAGTAAATTAAATGGCAATCTCGGACCAGTAAATTTTGGAACCTATCTTTGTAAGGTCCGTTATAGTGGAAAGGCTATGGTGTCAAAGTTTCGGATGAAACGCAATTACCAGACACACATACCTGTCTTGAACACTCGATAATCAAATAACTTTTATCTTTTCGTTATCGGTCCGAGACAACCATTTCCTACCATGTAGCCAAAATATTTCACCTCCTTCTGCAAAAATCTACTTTTCTCAATGTTTATGGCCAATCCTGCTTTTTGCAACAGATTCGTCGCTTCGCGAAGAAAGGCAAAGTGATCTCCAAGAGTGGCAAAGGTTATTTGGAGATCGTCCAAGTAGACGAACACACGATTGATGTGGAGTCACCCTGTGCATGAGGCGGTACAACGTTTGTGGTGCACGGCACGAAAGCCATGGCAAGGAATTGATACAAAAGCCGCTCAGTGGTACCATTCTGGCTTTCCCTGGGAATAGGGAATAGGGAAAAATATTTTCATAGCAGTTTTGTCTAAATTGTATTTGTCTGCCCTACACAGGGAATAAGTTTGGTGTAAATATTTTCAAAACAAATGTTTCCCACTTAACTTTGTTTTGAAAATTTTTGCGCTAAACTGATTCCTTTACTAGGACGGGGAAATACAAATATTTTTCCCAATTCCCTATTCTCAGGGAAAGCCAAAATGTGAAACTGGTACCGTAAATGCCGTCTTATCTCTGGATTGTGATTCAAGCGGATTCTGCCAGAAGGCATCTTTTAATCTTTTTAATCTTTCAAGTCGGTGCTTGATATACATCTTGTTTGATCCAGCTGGCTGTAACTTTGATCATTTCATGGGCATCCAAACACGAATGAATGGGTGACCGGCAACCATCAAGAGCTTTGAGATTCGTCAGTAGCACCCAAAGAGATCATTCTGTTCAACTCCACGTACTTGCGGTTCTGAACAGCAGGCGATATAGCATAAAAACAT
This sequence comes from Nephrotoma flavescens, assembly GCA_932526605.1. Classification (NCBI taxonomy): domain Eukaryota; kingdom Metazoa; phylum Arthropoda; class Insecta; order Diptera; family Tipulidae; genus Nephrotoma; species Nephrotoma flavescens. The sequence goes on from OW052221.1 coordinate 73,816,015, forward strand.
TATGTGATTAGTTACGACACAGCGTTTATTAGTTACGACACAGATGTTAATAAATTGGGTACCTTGACGGAAGAAAATCACCGTGTACCACAATTACCGCTATAGTAGGTTGGTACTTCCGAACTGACGTATATTTGGTTGGGATATGATTCTGCAGAATAAAATGAGCTTATAGAAGTTTCTGAGTTTACTTCGAATTGTTCATTCGTCCATAGTTGTTTAAGGCAGGATCTGTATTTCCCAAATCATTCTGTTGCTGCAGACCTCCACTGGCCCCGTGTACCGTTCTCTGAACATCGTGGACATTTTGGGGATGTTGTGTTTTTAGTCCACACTTTACACCCAAGGCTCTTTACAAGCTTACTTTCTAGACTCAATTTTGTTTTGAATATATACGCATGGAGGTTTTGTTGCCGGTACCTCCAATGACAGTTTCATGCAACTCCTTTTAAAACAAAGCTGGCCTCAGCCAAAAGTTTCTCATTCGTTAAATTCATGGATGATGCTAGTTTTTGTAATTGGGATAGAAACAAATTAATGGAAGTGCTTGTTGCTAATCCATTGAAAGACAAACCACTTCGTGAAAAACCACGGTATTCCGGAGTATATTTAACTTGTGTTGGATTAGGCTGCGGATAATTATGTTCAAATTGGCCAACGTTATTCATGTGAGGAACATTTGATTGGCGTATGTGGGGCATTTTAAACATGTACTGAGTTGGCTGTACTGCTTGATTCATCCAGCTTATCCAGGTTGTTTAAGAAGTATTTACGGTACCATTCCAGCACCATTCTGGCTCTACCTGGGAATAGGGAAATGGGAAAAATATTTTCAAAGCATTTTCTTCTAAATTATATTTCTCTGGTCTACTCTGGCACTATTCTTTTAATTCCCCGGGAATAGCGAACTGTGGCACTTTTCTGTTATTTCCCGGGAATAGGAAGCTGGGGAAGGAATTTGTATGTAATTTCAAATATTTTTTCCGGCCTACTGGGCTTTTGTTTAAAAAAAAATCCACACTAACTTTTACCTCAGTATGTCAGAAAAAATGTTTAAATAAAAATTACAAAAAGTTCTTTGCGGGGAATTATCAGAATAGTTTCACAGTTCTCTATTACCAAGAAATTACCAGAATAGTGCCACTAATGGAATTAGGTGACCCTTACGCTGCACCAGCACTTGTAGCACAATCCAATGGAAATGGTTGGTACTAGAATTTTTTACAAATTAATTACAAATTTGTTACACAGTTAGAAAATTTTTTACAGGTCCCGTTATCCTACAATTTGTATGTGGGCTGGCGTTAGACAAAGCTACACCACACTTTTCGTATTTTTGTTAATAATTATTGTACCGTGACGCGGGTGGTACTGAATTTTTTTACAAATTAATTACAACATATTTGTATAGTTCAACCCCCAAATTCTTCAAAACCCAAATTTTTAGTTAAACCATGCTTTTGGAATTCCAGTTAATATTTATTATATCGTTCTGGGGGTGGTATTGTAATTTTTTACAAATTAACTACCACATATAGCAACCGCTTAAAATCATTGTACCGTATACTGGTTGATACAAGAAGTTTTTACTAAAAATAAATTACAATATATTGGAATAGTTCAATTGCCAAATACTGCAACTAAAAAGCGCAGCTCTTGCAAGTGCAAAACCATATTTCTCTGTAAAGGTGTACCCCTCAAATTGGTACCCATGAATTTATTACAAAAGACCACACCCAAGAAAAACGATCAAAATGTCTCGAATCACCTTCCTATGCTAGAAATAGGTACCAACGAATGAATGTTTACCTATTTCTTGCATAGGAAGGAAGTTCGATACTTTTTGATCGATTTTTGTGGGTGTGGGCTGTTGTAAAAAGTTCAAGGTTACCTATTTCTTGCATAGAAAGTTCGATGCATTATGATCGATTTTTGTAGGTGTGGGCTGTTGTAATAAATTCATGGATACTTATTTTTTGCACAGGAAGGAAGTTCGATGCATTTTAATCGATTTTTGTGGGTGTGGGGTGTTGTAATAAATTCATTGGTACCTATTTGAGTTTTTGGCAATTTTACTATTCCAATATATTGTAATTTATTTTTAGTAAAAACTTCCTGTACCAACCAGTACGAAACAATGATTTTAAATGATTGCTCTAATTTGGGGTAGTTTCCTAGGGGTTTAATTTTGCCATTCCAGTACCACCCCAGCAACCATACAACAAAAATTCACAGAAATACAAAATTGCACCCCTTAAGGGAAGCTTTTGGGGGTTGAACTTTTCCAATATATGGTAGTGAATTTGTAAAAAATTTCAGTATCACCCCAAGTACGATACAATAAATATTAACAAAAATACGAAAAGTGTGGTGTAGCTTTGTCTAACGCCAGCCCACACACTAATTGCAGGATAACGGGACCAATAACGGTATCATTTTCATTGGAATGTACTACAAGTGCTGGTGCAGCATTAGGATCATTGGAATTAGTTTGGTGTAAATATTTTTAAAACAAAGACAAGCGGGGAATTAGTTTTCCCTATAAAAATTTTGTGAAACAAATGTTTCCCAAGTAGCTGAGTTTCGAAAATATTTACACCAAGCTAATACTGATCAGCTGCTAATCATCTGCTAATCAGTAGGCCAGAAAAATACAATTTAAACAAAAATAGTGTATCAATTCACGCTATCCCTGTCGGATTGTGCATTACACAACGCTTTCTACTTAGAAACTTCGTGGGAATCCGGAAAACTGCCGATGATGGTGATAATTATTAATTTTTTTCAAAACCAATGTAATATGTTGAGTTTGGTTGATGGAAATTAAGATTTTTTTTATCTCGTGAGGTTTGAGCCCAAAGCACCATTAGTTTTGCAAGCACATCAGCTTACAAATTGATTGAATTTACAAAACCAGAATAATTTTATAGGTCAACAATTTGTTAAAATCGCTGGTAACATTTCCTTCCCTATTCTCTTGACCTTGACGTTCATTTTGCCGGTTTCATTATAACCGTATATCCACTAATAACGAAAAGTTGAAAAAATTGAAGTCCGATTTTTTTTTGTTTATTTTGTATTTGTTTGTGAACGAAATATCATTAATTATTTAGAACGATGCGGTTTTTGAATCAATCGTGAACTGAATTATTTTCATAATGACCATTTTGTAAGTTAACCGAAATTAAAATCGATATAAAATCAATGAAATTTCATTTTAACTTAGATAAGTTATTAGATTACTATTTTTAAAATTCATATCACATTCAATCTTTGAATTCAGATCAAAAACGCAAACTTATTCTCTTTTTTTTTATTATCACTGCAATCTGTTCTGGAGCCAAGGCTCTTCCAACTCTTTCGCGGTTTGCTTTTTCCGTCCTTACTTTTATGCCGTTGTCAGCCAATTCGAGGACGTAAGGCTGTAGGTCCGATTTTATCACCATCTGCACATTTGATGGCTCCATGCCAGCCTCTATACTGGCATGGAGGTTGCGTCGGCTTTTGAGTTTTGCACTCAGACAGGGGGTCTTAGATGTGTTTCGTTTCATCACAGATCGTAATCTGTTGATGAAAATTCCCTTTGCATCCTGCCCCTATCGGGATTCGAACCCGTTGTCTCCCGATCCAAACGAAAGCTTTAACCACTATGCCATTTTGGTCGGTAAAATTATTCTCAGTGAAGCAGATTTTAAGAAATGGGTTACGATACAACAACAACCAAGTGGATAGCACCAAAGAATACGACCATTTCTTGTTTAATATGGTAATAGAGAAAATTTGGTAAAATGGGGCAGCCATTAATTTTTAAATTTATCAACGCCGTTTTAAGATTTTTGTTACATATATAAATTTCAAAGTTGAACATAAATAGTTAACAAAATATTTTTTGACAATCCTATATTTTCTATATACGTATGCATAGATCCTACACTTCAGTTAAGTACTTGAATATTGTACTCAAGCACCATCTAAATAAATCCTTGACCCTCGATAAACACCAACTTATTTTAAGATGAGCCATTATATGTTACATCCCTTTTAGAAAACGATGTTCGTAAAAATAATCTATACCAATTTTTTTGGTTTGCTTGTAGATTTCTCGTTTTTGTCGGGGAGGGAATTTTTAATCCACTGATTATTGTTTTTTTTTTTGTTAGGCAGAATTAGGATTATAACGAAGACGTATAATATGAACACAGGGAATACATTTTTTTTTGTACAACGTATCCGAGTCTGTTCAAAAAATCATAAAATAACGATTATTGTTTTTTTTTGTTTTATGTTTATTTACAGGAATGCCCGGAGGGTGTGGTACATGAAGACTGCTTCAAAGATATTTATGCAAAATTCTTTCCACATGGAAGTAAGTTATTTTGTATTTTATTTATATGAAATATTATTATTTTTGGTACTGCTTATGACTATTTGATTTATTTTAATGTTAAGATTATTAATTACGATTGTATCGAAATCTTAAAGGAGGCGTGTGTTGGGGGAGTGGGTAAGGAGGCAAGAAAATGAGTTTAATTTCGAAATTTTGGGTTATTCTGGGTGACAGCAAAATATTACTGTCACATCGAGGTGAGGTTACCAAGATGTTAGAAATTTAGTTTCGGACTAAACGCAACATTGAATACTTTAAATTATCTGTGGTCTTATCAGACTGCAATGATCAACCTACAAAAATATTGGAAAGTAATCACAATGCCTTAGCGAATTATTATTGACAAATGCGTAGCGAAACATAATAATTCGCTAATGCATTATGATTATACTTTGTATGTAAGCTCAAAGTATTTTCAACATTTTTGTATTTTGGTCCCACCAGTTTGAAGTGACGACCGATTTTTTTAATTTAATGAATTCAATGTTCCATTAGTTCGTAACCAAATTTCCAACGTCTTGTTAATCTTCTCGATGAATGTAATTATTTACAAAAATTTTGTTACAGGGAGGGAATGAGAAATGGGAATAAGAGGTCACCTGTTTGTCCAAATTAACAGTCGGAAACAAATTGAAATAGTGAAACAGTGCACGCCTCATATAGTTTACTAAAATAATAGTGTTATCTTGAATAGGTAATATTTCAATTTAATGAGTGCCTAGTGCCTTTAAAAACTCAAATTAAAATATTTAAAATGTGTATCTTAGGCTCTTTTCCAATTCCGACTTACTTGTGGACACCGACTTATTCAAATAAGGTACCTCGCGAGGAGACTTATTTGTGTCGTGGCTAAATGTAATACATGCAGTTTTTTTTCAAATCTAGTAGCAACGACCAATATGTCAAGAAAATTTTTTCTCCCATATAATAAAAATTGTGTTTTGTTTTTTTGTTATTACGTCACAAATAAGTCGGTACAATTAATTGGAACAAATTGACTGACTTAGTCAAGATGGCGTCAAATAAGTCCGAAATAAGTCGGTAATTGGAAAAAGGCCTTAGGCTCTTTTCCAATTACTTACTTATTTGAAACTTATTGACTTATTTGGCGCGATCTTGAATAAGTCGATCAGGTCATTCCAATTTATTGTACCAACTTATCTGTGACGTAATAAAAACAAACAAAACGCAATTTCTATTATATGGAAGAAATAAAATTTCTTCAAAGACACAATTTTGGAGACATTTCTGTGTAGACGGAATTATTCAAATAGGTCACCTCGCGAGGAGGCTTATTTGAATAAGTATGTCTACACAGAAATGTCTCTAATAATGTGTCTTGCCTAAATATAATACATGCAGCTCATATATACGTAACGGCCTGTCAAACGACCTTAAACAGTCCACTTGTGATGGAACAAACATTACGAACTAATTTGATTGCCAAAGTTGCACCAGAATCTAACAATATTAAAATTAATAAAAATATATAAAAAAACTTTTTAAAATACCACGTTTTTCTAATAATTTTTTTCTGGGCATATAGAAGTGTGTGAAGTTATCCCAGTTTTTCATCCCAGGAAAAATAAAAATGTTCATCAGGTAACACTAATTTCATCCAATCCCAGAATTTTTAAAATCATCCCACCCCAGGATTTTTAAATCACACAATAATTTAGGAATGTGGTATTTGTTAAAAGTAGTGAAAATTTTAGATTACCGCTATGCTCATTTGCATATGGCCCACCATATGAAATTGGAAGAAAAAACTCAATAAAAAAATTAATAATTCTCCCAAACCTATAGATTGCCTAAAGATTTGACTTTTGATTTTGAATCGTCATATGTTAGGATTTTCGTCATATTCTCATTTGCATATGGCCCTCCATATGAAATTTGAAGAAAAAACTCAATAAAAAAATTAATAATTCTCCCAAACCTATAGATTGCCTAAAGATTTGACTTTTGATTTTGAATCGTGATGATGTCCACTAACTCTGATAAAAATTCGGATATCAGCCGTATGTTAGGATTTTCGCTATATGCTCATTTGCATATGGCCCTCCATATGAAATTTGAAGAAAAAACTCAATAAAAAAATTAATAATTCTCCCAAACCTATAGATTGCCTAAAGATTTGACTTTTGATTTTGAATCGTCATGATGTCCACTAACTCTGATAAAAATTTGGATATCAGCCGTATGTTAGGATTTTCGTCATATGCTCATTTGCATATGGCCCTCCATATGAGATTTGAAGAAAAAACTCAATAAAAAAATTAATAATTCTCCCAAACCTATAGATTGCCTAAATATTTGAATTTTGATTTTGACTCGTCATGATGTCCACCGTCGTGCATTTTATACTATGCCCTAATTATTCAAGTAAAAGTAGATGACGATGCACTACGTGATGCCATTGGAAGTTGGTTGACCTCGAGGTTGTAAGCAGAATAAAGAATTGGCCACCATTCGCAACTATAGTCACCGACTTTAATTTTGCTCAAATAAATTTTGCTAGCATTTAATAGAATGGATATCGTACAATCTTTAGGCAATCTATAGGTTTGGGAGAATTATTAATTTTTTTATTGAGTTTTTTCTTCAAATCTCATATGGAGGGCCATATGCAAATGAGAATATGACGAAAATCCTAACATATGACGATTCAAAATCAAAAGTCAAATCTTTAGGCAATCTATAGGTTTGGGAGAATTATTAATTTTTTTATTGAGTTTTTTCTTCAAATCTCATATGGAGGGCCATATGCAAATGAGCATATGACGAAAATCCTAACATACGGCTGATATCCAAATTTTTATCAGAGTTAGTGGACATCATGACGATTCAAAATCAAAAGTCAAATCTCTAGGCAATCTATAGGTTTGAGAGAATTATTAATTTTTTTATTGAGTTTTTTCTTCAAATCTCATATGGAGGGCCATATGCAAATGAGCATATGACGAAAATCCTAACATACGGCTGATATCCAAATTTTTATCAGAGTTAGTGGACATCATGACGATTCAAAATCAAAAGTCAAATCTTTAGGCAATCTATAGGTTTGGGAGAATTATTAATTTTGTTATTGAGTTTTTTCTTCAAATTTCATATGGTGGACCATATGCAAATGAGCATAGCGGTAATCTAAAATTTTCACTACTTTTAACAAATATCACATTCCTAAATTATTGTGTGATTTAAAAATCCTGGGGTGGGATGATTTTAAAAATTCTGGGATTGGATGAAATTAGTGTTACCTGATGAACATTTTTATTTTTCCTGGGATGAAAAACTGGGATAACTTCACACACTTGAACAACAGGTGTTACATCAATGTTGGATTGAATGTCATGGGGTTGGAATACTGCTGCTAGGTGTTGAGCAAAGAGTTCCGCTTTTTCTTTGTCTTGTCGAACCCACCTGCCTTGAGCATTCCTTAAAGGTGGTACTCGAACTACAGGTCATTTAAATCTTCTGGTTGCTTTCCATAACGAGTAGTCCTCATCCTTATCGAGGCTATTTTGTTTGAAATTTTTGATTAGAATATTGACTTTGTTACTTATTCGATTAAAAGTTGTCTTGTCAGCGGGATTTCTGGTGAGATGCCATATTCTCTTCGCCCTTCTTCTTGCCTTGATTTGTTCTCTGGTTTCAGCCGAGTATTTGACTTCAATCTCCGCTTTGTCCTTTAATTCACGAGTAGCTAGTCTGGCAGCCATTCGAGTATATTCAATGAAATTGTTTGTTGGTTGTTCCAATTCTTCATTGCTTTTAATACTAACTTTTAATTCAACTAGCTCTTCCAATTTATCTCTGAAGATGTCCCAATCCATGAATCTATTAGTAAGATTTTGGATTTTCTGTTTCTTTATTACTATAGCGCTTACTGACAACAGTACAGGAATATGGTCAGATGTTAGGTCGTTAATTCCTTCTACTCTAGTGTAACTTAATGGAATACCTTTTATGATGAAGAAATCCAGTAGATCTGGTATTTTTCCTGCATCCGTTGGCCAGTACGTTGGCCCCCCTGGGGACAGATATTCGCATTTGTTTTCATGAATGGCATTGAACAAGGTGTTTCCTTTCCCAGGAGAAATAAGCTTGGAACCCCAAGCTGTATGTTTTATATTGTAGTCCCCTCCAATAATAAATCTTGGACCGAGTTTATTGAAGACGTTATTAAATTGTAACTTCGTTGGTGTATGCCGTGGAGGACAGTACGCTGCTGCAATATTTAGATCTGCTCCATTAAATTGGATTGAGATAACAGTTGCTTGCATATAGTTTTCACGAATATCCTCTTGTTGATTGTGTTTGATATAATTTTTAATTAGTACAGCTGAACCACCTCTGGCTCTTTCACTAGGATGGGTTGTCCAGTAGGAATTAAAACCCCTCATTCTGATGAAGCTTTTGTTGGAGACGTGCGTCTCGGAAATCAGCGCAGTATCAATGTTGTTTGTATGGAGAAATATTTCTAGTTCTTGGGCTTGTTGGTTGAGCCCATGCGTAGGGACGAGTTAATTATTTGTAAGTATGTTGACTTTTTTGCTTGGTGGAAAGTTATTGATTTTCAGTTTTGCCACCCTCTCTACTAAGTGACCAAGTGACTGACTGTTGAATTTGGCTAAACATTTTAAGAATTTCAATTTTATTAGACTCGTTGGTGATTTGCGCATAGGATAATCCAACTGTGGATGGTGTGATTGTTGTTTGTGGTTTAGCAACTTTGGTTTGTAATCGCTGCACTGCGCTTGTTCTATTATTCTGTTTACTTTAAATTTTGTTCTGATATACACTGCATCCTTTATAATTTGCAGTATGTCCTTGTTGTTGACAAAGAGCACAAGAAGGTGCGATATCTGCTGTTTTCTTGCATTTTGTCGTGTGGTGATTTTCAGCGCATTTAACGCATTTGGTTTGACGATAGCAAAAGCTCTTGGTATGTCCAAGTTGTTGACAATTCGTACATTGTGGAATTCCCTTTGTCTTGTTACGTGGCTCAATTTTAACTATACAGTACGCAAGTTTCTTGATATTGTATACTTCTTTATTGTTGTCTTTTTGTTTTAAGTCGATGTAGAATAATGGAAAGTGTTTCCTGACTTTTACACCATCAATTGTGACCATTTTGAATATGTTGGTAATGCCTTCGACTTCATGTCCCATTTTTTCTAAGTCTGCTTTAATTTCATCGTGACTAATAGAAGAAGGTAAGCTTCTGATAACCACTCTATAGGCCTTTTCACTCTTCAGCTGGTAGGTGTGATATTGGATATTTCCTAGCTGGTTACTAGATTCATTTTTTAATTCTTCCAGTAATTTTTTGACATTTCTGTAGTCATTTTCATTTTAAAAGGTAATTCTAATGTTACTATTTGAGAGCGCCTTAAAATTAGTTGATCCACTAGTGGTTTTTATTATTTTTTGTCGGAAAAGTTCGAAATTGTTGATATTGCTCACATTAATGGGTGGAGGCAGCGGTATTTTTGGGGTTTTCTGTTCAGTGTTACTGCTCACACTTTGTGTATTATATTTGGGGGAGTTTTCGTTTTTGTGCGCCTACGTTTCTTAGGATTTCTGTTTTTAGCACTGGAAACTTCTTCTTCCAGTTCTTCCTCATCTGTGAAATAATCCTCTATACTCAGAGCATTAAATGTATTATTCTGTTGAGAGACTGGAAATTGCTGCAGCAACCAGTTTGAATTATTTGAATGATGTTGACTGGCTGAAGGCCGAAAATGGTTGACAGGCAGATTGTTAGCTCGTGCTGAATCCTCAGCTTTACTATTTTTAACTTTTTTAGTGCAGAGTTTTCTCTCTTAAGTTCAGAAACTTCATTGCTCAGCTGCGCGATTAGTTTCTCCATTTTCTGAAACTTGGTTAACATATCCTCGCTGTTTATAATGTTTATTGATGCACTCGGCATTTGTAATAAAGTTCCTTTTTCGGTGGAGACTGCGTCTTTTGCAGTTACTGTGGACGCAGTCGCTGTTGGCACAGTTGTCTTTAATTGTAGTGTACGTCTGCTTACATTTGGAGGTGGTGATCTCAACATTTTCATGCTCTTAGGAAAGTTGTTCCCTTTATTTGCCAAGGGTTGGTTCCCCCCAGAATCTATGGTACTAGCCTCCAAGGAATATATGGAGTGGCCCGGTTGATTTGACGCTTCTATAGACGCATCCGTCTCGTTTCCTAATATTATTAGGCTATTATTTTCATCATTTTTTTTCATCATAAATGTTTATTTTATTCCCACGAGTTACACGAGAAATTAACGGTCGCCTATGACAGAGCTCTGCGTTATTATAGGAAGGCTATGGGTTTAAACCGAATGACGCCAAATTCGGAGTTCACATACTCTACTACCCTCTTAGCCACGCAGCCATCGGCGTATGTAGTACCACCTTAGCTTTGGTGTGCTAGTTTTTGGTCCGCACTGAGTATTTAATTTCCCCGGTACCTACCATATCTGGCAAGCATTCCCCTATCCGCCACCTGGGGAGCCGCCTGATGGGGGTACTAGCAAACCCCACACAGGTAACATAATTTACGTAACTAGAATTCTTATCACTATTTGTGTTCGGTAATCTCCACTTCTGACCCTTTACACCTCGTACATACCCATACACACTTAGAGTTCCAGCATTCACTACTGTATAACTAGTAGTATTGTTGGTAGCTTCCAATCATCTATTTTCTACGTTGTTTCGCGACGAAAAAAACTTACGACAAAAAGACAAAACCAATAAACTTGAGAACAGGAGATCTAGTATGGGTAAAAAACAAAATGAGAAGAAACAAACAAGCGGCCTTATGGTTAGGCCCTTTTAAAGTAGAGAACGTTTACTCCCAGACGAACACGATAATCAATGTAAAGGGCAAACTAAAAAAGGTTCACAACAACTTACTAAAAAAAGACTAGGGACTCACTGGAAAAACTGAAAACGAACGACCTAGCACAGGAATTTTACATTATACTAACCATTTACGTATACTTCTAGTAACCATGATTAAATTAGCAATAACCATACTAGCGATGACAATCAACACAAGCGACAGCCTACAAAACGAAGAATTCACTATAACCAAACTGAATAACTCAGGAGTACTATTAGAAAAAATGCACGACGTAACATTCTACGCGATGACGCAAACAATCATCACTTTAATCAAGCCACCAAATATGACAAGGACTATAGAATACCTGAAAAACAGAAGCAGACAACACCTGTACACTTTTTTAGGACGAAATCAGGATACATATCGAAGACTTAGAAGAACACAATGCGGTAATAGACCATGCGGCAGGGAGAACAAGAACAGCAATATTAGCAAATAGTATAGGGACGATATCGAAACATCTTTTCGGGACAATGGACGAGGAAGATTCAAGAAAGATATACAACAATCTACAAAACCTGAATGACAATGACGATCACATATTCAAGGTAGTAAAGGAACAAATAGCAGTAATGAAATCAAATTTCGACACGTTAAGGAAACCGACAGAAGAAATGATCATTGACATAAAAGAAATCTAGTTAAAAATAGAAGAAATTAACAAAGCAGCAGCAACAGCACTTAACAACCAGAACAGAACAAACTTCATACTGTACATGAAGGAAAAGTTCCTGGAAATATCAAATTTGTTGGTTTTAAAATGCTTAATGTTGAACAAAGAGCAGAATAAACTATTAGGAATAATAATCACAATTATCAGTGGAAGATGATATATATGATTTGATATGACATGGATACTTAAATTTGTTGAATTTAGATGTGATTAAAGATGATTTTTTTGATGAATGAGAAATCATTTTCCTTTTGACGATAATTGGCTTTGTCATGGAAATTTAATGGACAAGAGATACGATGGTGAAGTTTCAAAACATTACTGGCTGATCAAGTAGAATTGTATTCAGAGCATATTGCAGGAGTTATAATTGCACACTCCAAATCTTTAGGTCTCATGCATTATGATGGTAAATAATACTTTACTGATTCACATTCATGTGGGCCTAAAGGCAAGCCTTTAACTCACAATAAAGGTCAAGGCTGCAATATCGAATGTGATACCATTGTGATTTCTTTCAGATGGATGAATATTTAAGGCAGCATGCATCGGCACAGCAAGCTCCAATTTCATTTGCACCACATCCAAGTTATTCAGTATTGACAGAACATGTCCATGTTCAGACTTGTTGTTCAATCAGATATTGAAGATGAACTTGTTGAAAGTTTAAATGTCAATAAAATTGTTCGAAAGACAAAAGATAATATTGTCAATATTAGAAGAAAAGAAGGCAGAAGAATTTTCATGATTTTATCTTTTCCCAAAAGGAGTCAATGGTTTGAATGAGCAACGCTATGTTGAAATTTCACAATTGGATTACTTACAATCGCGAATTTTGGGAAGAGATACACGATTTCTACACGATACACGAAAAATTATGACATTTTTCTATTGCACACAGCAACTAAAAATATTAATAACGGTTTTCTGAAATTTGTATTACATTTTTGTTTCGAATGTTTGATAATATGAAATTGTCCGGTGAAACAACCAAGTGAACAAAATTTCAGCAACATCGAATAATGATAAGTGCTTCAAATTTTGATCCAAACAGATAGACAGACAGACAGATAAGAAAGCAAGTTAAGAAAAACGTGGTAAAAATGTAGTCGATTATGCGTTACATGATTTCTGTTTCACCATTCTCGAGAAAAAAAGATCCACTATCAACCATCAATGATCGTTCCCATTTTGTGAACCAGGCTAAACGGTATTTAAAGGCCCGTAAAAGAAATACGCGAAGTAAAGAAGTGGCGCGGGTTCAGATGACTTTTATATCCCCAGTTTGTTTGTATTTTGATGACCTGTCATTTCTTCATGACCATGAAATACAGCACGAGAGGATTTCTACAATGAACCAGGAAATTCATGATGTGAACTTGCTACTTCAAACAGACCTAGTAGGTGTATTTTTTGGGTGTACTACGAAATCCCGGTTTTCAAAGTCCTGGTTTCAAAATCCCAGTTTTCGAAATCCCGGTTTTCAAAATCCCTGTTTTCTTTTCTTCTAATTTTGAAATTGCCAGATTTGGTACTTGCAAAAAAAGCAATATTTTGTTAATGCAACATTTAGAAATGCAATAATTATAGAGGCTGACGGCTTCGATAACTCTCACGGGCACTTAGCTCTCCATCCAAATTCCATCCCTGTTAGCCATTTTCTAGAAGTTTATCGCAAACTCATTTTTGAATTTTGTCAAAAAATCATTTAAGAGTCCAATTTTCCAACATGCCAAATTTTAAAAATTCAAACCGAGATTTCCTAAAAATAGAGTTTTTTTATACAAAACCGGCGGCAGCTTCCATAGGTTTCCTTGTATTTTTTGTTTGCAAATATTTTGATGATGAAGTATTATAGTATTTACGAAAAAAATATAAAAAACATTGTTTGTTATCAGGTCATTATTTAAGTTTTACCGGAAATAACGAATCTATAGAAAAACTTTATTTTGTCAAAATTCTACAGTCCAGGCGGATTTAATATTCAAAAAAACTTTATACTTAAACTTTTTCCAGTAATTTGAATATTCTTGCGAAAATTGTTGAAAATCTGCGTACCGGAAGTGTCATCTTTTTAAATGTTTGCAACAATGTTGAAAAGTTTAACATTTACAAAAAACTGAAATTTTAAAGAATAAATTTTCAACCAAACTTTTTACATTTTGATCTTGTTATTAATTCAATTATTTTTAAATAATTTTATTATCAGCGCTCGTTGCGTGCTTTTTGTATTATTAATTGTTTTTTAATAGATTACCACAAAATATTACTACAAAAAATATTTAAATTTATTTTTTTTTTTAATTTTTGTTGTAGCATAAGTGAACCAGAAGCTTACGAGTTATTTTTTTTATACTTTTATCTCAATATTAGGAAGCAGGTCTTCCTGAATTACCCGGTTCACAGACCATATTTTTCAAACAAAACTGAAGCAGCAATTGTTTCTTTACGCAAACCTCGAGTGCGAAACGTGTATGTGTAAAATAATTTTCATTTATTTCTTGGATATTTGAACGAAACGGAACGAAAAAACAAAACTCAAAATCTAAAACAAAAAATCTAGTAGGTATTGAAGCACAATGCAAAATTCCCCATATTTGGTGAGATTCATTTTGCAATTCATTTTCATATATACAAATCACGTAAAGCCCAAAAAATCCTTAATTATTTATATGGCCTAAGTTGTTTTTCGACCATTGTGCGATGCGCAACTTGATAGCATACAGAGTAAAGAAAATTTAGTTAAAACATTTGTTAGGTCAGAATTCAACCAACATGTTTACTCTATAGGTTACGAACTTCTCGTCGATTCGAGCGACGGTTTACCGTTATGACCAGTCACGTATTATAGTTTACATTGTGGTGATCTTCAGATAGCTAAAAAACACAATGTTACCGAACAGCATTCCGATATAGCATAAACATGGGATGATTTCTTATGGTATTGCAGGCAATGATTTTGGAGATGTGCGGCGAGGAATGTTTTAATGCACCCGATAAACCAATTTTAATATTGACTGGGCAATTTGAGGCGGTAATCGAACTTTTGTTTAGTTTCGAAAAGTATCGTGTTCATCTTGCATTGGCTTTTAACGAAATGTATTTTCTAGCAGGAGCACATAATGTCCAGGAACCGTTATGTTATGTAATTGAACCGTTCGGTTTTAACCAATTCTAAATAAATTTTGTTTACCACACCGTCTCGTGATGTTGGCTAAAAAATTCGAAATCAACGATCTAGCCAAAGCTCGTCAGAATTTCGTCTACAAATAAACCAAAAGTAAAGGAAAGTGTATTCTTATCAATAAATTCAAATTGAGCTTACCATATGAGCAATCAGTATTAAGTGAATGAAACCCCTTTAAAATTAAGTTTAGATGATGTTTTGTTATATCCTAATCAAAAAATTTTACATCCAAGCATATTAATATGAAAAATTAATTTTGCCTTTTTCGACCATCTCAAAAAAATTTCTTAAACCTGTGGTTTCTGTCTTAGAAGCAAATCAAAAATTAAAATCTACAAGTCAAAGGAAAACCTAAACTTCACTAACCAAATAAAATATATTATTCCTTTACAAGTATTATATGCTTTTAATCCAAAAAATTTGTTTTTCAACCGCAACAGTAAGCAATCAAAGAGAATTTCATAATTTTATTATGAAAAGTTCCCCACAACAAAAAATCTTTCTTAAATTGTATGTAAATGTAAATTTTTAATTTAAGCGAATTTGAGCCAACTTAATGCGCAAGTAAAAAATCAAATGATGAAATATTAATCATCCAAGTTTTAAGTTAAAAATTCGTAAACATATTTGTATATTGTACCTTTCGCCACACATTTCACCTTAATGAATTTATTAAATTCACGGAACCATGAGTTACATCTTCCCATAAAATTTGAATCATAAATCGCAAAATTTTTAATTAAAAACCAATAGCATAGTGAAGGTTTTATGTATCTATTTGTATATTAGTTATTCAAGTATGTACCGTATTTATGCTGATACACAATTTAAACAAATCGTCGGTACCTAAACTCGTGCAGATGTCGAAATGGAATCATAATGATCGTTAATATGATTATGTTATGGTTTTATATCGTTCATACCGATATAAAATCAATGCTTTTTTAAAGCTCCGAACATAAGTTTTTTTTGCTTCCTTCTACTTAAATTTTATTCCTCTTTTATAATTAGAAACATTAATGATTCAGAACTTTCAGATTGTGTGAATGTATAACCAAAAAAATATTAGCATTTCATGAAAATACAAAAAGCTTAATAAAGCTCAATATTTTACAATAGGACTCAGTGGAGAAGCTGCTCGTATAACGAATATTTAAATAAGTTGTTTTTGTGAGGCGATTAACGGGAAATATGCTTAGTTATACTCACTGCTTAATTTAGAGGAGGGGTTTTGATGCCACAAAAAGAAAAAGGAAATTTTATTATTATTTGTAGTATTATTGTATTAAAGGTTTGTATTATTTATTTATATTATTGCTGTATGAAACCAAAACCACTGGAAATTGTGGAATGTACACAACAATATATACACCAAAAGTCACAGCAGACAACAAGTCCCAAAAAACTTTGCTAATACCATCACTAACATATCATCGAATGATTTTTTTTCGACGCATACTTTCCTGGAGCGTCTGTAACCACTGTTTTTACATTTTTTTTTACAGCGCAGCATGTTCATTACTTAAAGCTGCGTAAAGTACTCAACTTGACGGATAGTGTACTAGGAAATGTACTAAAAATCTAGTTTTGACCACAACAAATTACCAATTGACCAGATTCTTTCTTTAGGATTTTCGAGATATTATGTCTGTGGTGTATGGTTAGGTTTCACAGTTTATCATTTCTTTGAAACGTACAAATCAATTTTCTCAATATTTTACCAATAAACAGCGAAATTTTCTTGCATCAAGTTGATGTCCCAAGGAA
Organism: Nephrotoma flavescens; assembly: GCA_932526605.1. Classification (NCBI taxonomy): domain Eukaryota; kingdom Metazoa; phylum Arthropoda; class Insecta; order Diptera; family Tipulidae; genus Nephrotoma; species Nephrotoma flavescens. Next base: position 73,832,938 of record OW052221.1, read on the forward strand.
CGTAAATCAAATCAAATCCCATCCAATTTTGTGACTAAACATTTTCAACGATTTTACTCAAATTTAGCAGATGGTTAGCCTGACTTATTTTTATGATACGTTTTTTTTATCTTAGAGGTTCCAACTTGACTTAAACATTTTGACATTCTAACGCGACGTGCGATTAAATTGAGCAATGGCATACCGTCGTTTTTCTGCAATCAATATTTGAATAGGGAAATATTTTTCATCTTCTATAGATAAACCAGGTAAAACCGCGCTCCCAATACATAATTTGCTCATTATTTTCTCGTCAAGGTGATTTTGACAGGCAAGTTATATATCTGGCTTATTTCTTAAAGATTTTGAACACAGTTTATTTCTCCAGAAATTACAAATATATGGCTCCCGTGGCCTATCATACAAACTTTTAGCTACCTTAGTAATAGAAACCAGTTTGTGCTTTTAAATGCTGCAAAAGCTCCACTTTAGGTGTGAACTGGCTCCACTTTAGATGTGTTGGTGTTCCTCAAGGAAGTGTTCTTGGCCCTTTATTATTTTTAATTTACGTAAATGATCTGGCCAATTACGGCCAATGATGGTGTGATACTTTGCTTCGGCAACTTCCGTAAATATTTTCAAATTAGTTCCCTATGAAACTTCCAATAAAATTTATAATTATTTCTTATTAGAATTTAAAAACATTTAATTATATATATGTTTCAGTGTAGTCATTTAGGATGAATATATTCTCGCTTATCAATCTTCGTTCATTTCATTGTTCAACAACAATTTTTTAATTATTCTATTGTGTCACTTTACTGCACTGATTATATAGTTGTTATATAGATTTTATACATAGACAAGCTCAATCAGTTGTTGAAGATATATTAACAGCTGATTGGTCCAGTTTTTCAAGTATAAATACCTTATATATACAACAGCCGATAATATATAAACAGATATATAGATACCTTGTACCAAAATAACCTTTTTGAGACAACACAAAATTTTTTCCACCAGTCGACATACATCTTTTAAAATGTTAAATTATATTAAATATTGTGTGGGTTAAAAATCACCCAAAATAATTTGTGAAAGTTCATAGTGTAAGTGCAGTTCTAGTGACATAATAATTACAATATGCTTGATTTTATTTTATTATATTTTTTCTTTATGTTGTATAGTATTTTACAATAACTATGGTTTTAATTTTAATTCATATTTTTTAACCCAATGTACATAATTTTAAGGTAAAGTTTTTTTCTTAAGTTTAGTTTTTTCCATAATTTTACACATAACGATTTTTAACAAATTTTGTACTCAATTATATTAGATTATGCCACTGATGAAGACAATTTAAGTCGAAATATATGGCGAACAAATTCGTAAATGAAAAGCTGTTTTTATTGCGAAAAATAAGGAAATAAGCATAATTATTTCTATTTAAATTTAGCCTAAAATAAATAAAGCGTACCTTAAATAAGAAATAGAGTTCCTTAGAGCATTACAATAAAATATCATAAAATCCGATGATCATTAATCCATATTGTTTGTCGTGTTTATGACGCACATTGATCCGGATCAGGTCAAATTTTATATGAAAACCCTGGTCCAAATTTCCTTTTAAATAACAAAATTTGGTTTGAATCTAATAAGCACCTTTGCGTTGTTTCTATTTTCTTTCTGTCTATTCTTCTAACATTTGCTAGGCAACTTAATGTTCAATTCAAATTTTGAACATGAATATATAATTTGTTCCTGTAAAGAAAAGATACATAGAAGATTTTCACTGTTTCATCACCAATTTTTGTTTTTTTATCACCTAATAATTCTATAAATTATTAACTAATTATTAAAATTTTTAGTGATACGCAGCATATCACTGCGAGCTTCAGGGAACTTTTTTCCTTAAGTGTAAATGGAAATATGTATTATCGTAAAAAGTGTAAACCGGGTCGTGCGGATGCTTAAGGGCCATTAACACTTAATTCTAGAGATGGCAGCACAACTCTGAGTATACTGGCATTTCAGAGACACTTTCGAGAACTTTAAGTCATATGCGGCATATCACTGCGACCTACGTGGAATTTTTTTTTCCTTAAGTTTTACACTTTTTACGATATTATTTCCATTTACACTTAACGAAAAAAATTCCCCGAAGGTCGCAGTGATGTGCCGCATATGACCAAAAATTCTCGAAAGTGTCCCTGATATGCCAGTATATTCAGAATTGTACTCCATCTCCAAAATTAAGTGTTAATGGCCCTTAAGCATCCAAAAGTGCTGGTTTACACTTTTTACGATATTATTTCCATTTACACTTAAGGGAAAAAACTCCCCAAAGGTCGCAGTGATATGCCGCATATATGGCTAAAAAATTTCGAAAATGTCCCCGCAATGCCATTTTACTCAGACTTGTGGTGCCATTTCTAGAATTAAGTGTTAATGGCCCTTAAACATCCACAAATTCCGGTTTACAATAAAAAAAAATCCCTGAAGGCCACAGTGATATGCCGCATATGACTAAAAATTCTCGAAAGTGTCCCCTAAATGGCAGTATACTCAGAGCTGTGCTGCCATCTCCAGGATTTAGTGTTAATGGCCCTTAAGCATCCACGAGACCAGGTTTACACGTTTTACGATATTATTTCCATTTACACTTAAGGAAAAAAACTCCGTGAAGCTCGCAGTGATATGCTGCGTATCACTAAAAATTGTAGTATTTTGTTAATAATATATAGAATTATTAGGTGATAAAAAAACAAAAATCGGCGATGAAACAGTGAAAATCTTCTATGTATCTTTTCTTCAATTTTGCCGTGTCTACTATGAAAACCTGGTGCATAATACAGGAAAAAAAAATTATATATTCATGTTCAAAATTTGAATTGAACATTAAGTTGCCTTCTAAGACAGGAAGAAAATAGAACTTGCACACGGAATCGACAACAATAATTCTGTAATATTTTGCTTATTTAACCTTCAAGACGACTGTTCAAGTGCGAATTTTTGTGCGGAAATTTAGAATCACACTTTTCCACTAATCAAATTACGCCCTTAAAAGATAAAATATTTTTAACTTTAAGAAAAATATTCGCAGACGATCAAGCTAATCATAAAAAAATAATATTGTGAGCTACATAGTGCTCAATAAATCGATGGAAAAGTGTGATTCTAAATATTCGCACTCGAACAGTCGTCTTCACATTGTCGCCAAAAAAATCCCTCAATCTTGACTACGACTCCAGGTAAAGAAAAAAAATTCATTTATTTTCGCTTATATTCCATAGGATATTTGAATACAGTTCTGTTTACTTAACTGTTTTTAATTTTGTTTTGTTGCTCTTGCGTATGTTTTACCTACAAATCAAATATATTAGTCGATGTTTGATTTTTAATAAATGTAGTTAGTTAGTAAAAAAAACATTTTTTAATAACGGTGATTCTGTTAATTAAAAAAGCCAAAGATGGAAAAGGAGAAACAAGAATATTTGTCAAGTGTTCAAATGAGCAGATTATTAAACTACAATTAAATTTGTAACTGTATTTATAAAAACACATAAAATAACGGTTTTTTGCTGCGTGCATTGCATTAAAAATTATCTATTATAGATTATCGTATGAAGAAAAGCAAACGTATCTTGAAAGTGTAGTGCGTAATTTAGCTTCGGATTCGGAAGATGATTTGGCATTTGATGACAATGATATCGATCCTGATTATATCCCTGCAAATGACGCCGACGATTCAGATGTGAAGCTCGAAAATGTTATCGCTGAGACAAGGGAAACTTCTGACTCAGAGGCCGATGACGAAGAAGATTGTAATATAGACGACAACACAGATGATAATAGAGATGATCTAAACCAGAATGATGGAAATGATAGTGAATATTATGTCGGTAAAGATGGTACTAAATGGTGAAAATTGGGTCCTAATTTACATCGTTTGCTGGCCCACAATATTTTGTGCGAACCACTATTTATGGGAATTTAAATGATGTCGACACATTTTGTAAATTATTTGATAGTTCTATGCAAAGCATAATTTGTAGAAATACCAATAAAAATGCCGAAAAGCAGTATAAGAAGTACATGGAAACAAATCTTGATAAAAAAAAAATTGGTCTGGGAACCGTTAAAAGTGGAAGAATTGCTAGCTTATTTGGGTCTTCCAATAGTAATTGGTGCTCACAAATCCAATTATGAACCAACGGGCCGGCCCAACTGTGGAAAAAAAATTCATTCTCATTGTATCGAGCTACAATGTCTGTTCGAAGATTTTACAATATTACTCGTTTCATTCGATTCGACTATTATGCAACTCGGCAAGCTCAAATGGTAACTGATAAGGCGGCACCAATTACGGAAATTTTTCAGATGCTAAACGCAAATTTGAAAAACAATTACAGACCTCATAAATCAATTACAATTGATGAACAGTTATTTCCGTTCAGAGGTCGAACGAAGTTTACTCAATATATTCTCTCTAAACCCCCCAAGTATGGGATCAAGATATGGTGGGCCTGTGATTCCGAAACCGCATACTCGTTGAATGGCCAAATTTATACAGGTAAAATTGGAAATATTCGTGATAAAAATCAAGGTGAGCGGGTAGTTAAGGAACTCGTAGCTCCCCACAACCGACAATTTATTTACTTCCGTACCACTTGCAAAGGGTTTGTTAACATGGAATTTATCAATAGTGGGTACAATAAAAAAAAACAAAACATGTATTCCCGTAGAATTCAAACGATCTAGATCTAGAGAGGTTCTGTCAAGGAAATTTATTTTTGGAGAAAAAATGGTGCTTTGCTCCTATGTGCCAAAAGCGAACAAGTCAGTAATATTATTATCGACGCAGCACGACAACGAGAGTACTTCTGGAGCAAAATTAAAACCCGATATTATTTTATATTATAATTCTACAAAAGGAGGCGTTGATACAATGGGCAAAATGTTATCACACTACACAACCAAGCGGAAGACTAATCGCTGGCCACTGGCAATATTTTTTAATATTGTAGACATAGCGTCACTAGCAACTTATATAATTTATATTACAATTAACCCGTCGAACAAACATACTGTAAAAACAAGTCGTCGGCGAAAATTTTTAGAAGATCTGGGTGAAAACCTTTGCATCCCACTAATAAAAAAGAGAGCTCTACTTCCAAGAGTTGTAAGCCATTGAACAATTGAACAATTACAAGGGCCTAGTAATACTTTGTTTACACCAGACCAATTATTTGATCGAGACACATCCGGATAAACCAGAAAACAAAACAAAACTTTCTTGTTTTTTTTTTGTATAAAACATGAGTAAAAATATCTTTACCGTGGTAAATACTGTCAAGGTGGTCGAAAAAGGCGAAAATTAATAAATTACTATCATTACCACATTAGTATCCCGAAATAATTTTTGAATTTTCCGAAAAAATTGAAAAATTTAATCACTGAGTCGAAGCGATTTTAAAATTCGCCTAAAATTCATGTAGTTATTCAACGGAGAAAATCACGATCTTTACCCGGGTTTTACCGACAAGGTGAAGGTTAAAATTTCTCTCTAGCGAGTTTCCAATTTTCTTGTAAAAAGAAGTTCTAGTGAGGTAAATAAAAAATTCAACCCTGCCATAATTTTTTATGTAATTCTACACTTTTTGTTAAATTGTGTATCTACATTTTTGTTTTTTGTTAATTTGTGTAGCTACACTTTTGATAAATGTTGAAAACTTCACACCGATTGAAACTTGAACTGAACTAGAATTTTAAAATAAACATATTTTACAAAAAAAAATAATAATTTATAATTTTATGACAATACACGAATTTCTTTGTCATAATACTAAATTTACTTGATCGGCGAAAACACACCACTGTTTAGGAAAATAATATTCCATTGTCAAAAAATTTAAATTTTTTATTTAACAGACAACCGAAATTTATAACGATTCAAGAATTTGTTTGTCACAACTCTTTATAAATATTCAGAGTAAGTAGTAAAGTATTGCCTGAAAATCACCTACAAATAATTGTTTAAAATTACATTTTTCTAACCATTTCACTCAAAAAATGCAAAAATTGTACTGTAGAATTTTTGGAGATTAAAATAAAATAAAATTACATAAATAAAAATATTGTTTTAATCCCACAATCATAAACAGAACACCCTCCAAAAGCACGATTAATTCATTCCGTGTAATTCGAAACCGTGTTCTTCGAATACCAGTGAAGAGATAATCACACTACTAGCTGAAATAGAGGCGATATTAAACTCAATTGTGCGGTCATTGTGCGTGTTATCTGCCGATAAGCGAGATGTGTTCACGCGTTCAGTTACCTGAAGTTCATCTTAAAGAGGTAGTGCTTGAACCGGCTAACTAGATGGCAGTTGATGAAACAACTTTCACAACATTTTTGGACGCGCTGTTCTGATAAATACCTAACTACACTACAAGGCCGATCAAAATGGTACAACAATTGGTCTGAGATAACACAAGGAGACATCGTACTGCTAAAACATGAAGGTCCTTTGTCTGTATAGCAGCTATTTCGGGCTCAAATAATTTTAAGTTGCAACTGTAAATAGTGTAAATAGTTAGTCAGGATAGTCTAACGTTTAAAACAAATAAAATTGTAAAAAAGTGTCTGTTTTTTTAAATCTTTGTTGTGTATTGTGTCCAACTCATGAATTTGTGTAAAGAGTGAAAGTGGAACACTTGAGAATAGTATCTTAACAATATTAAGTTTGGATATAAAATCAGTAACTCTCTGTATTTAACGGATGAAAAGATATTGGCATTGGATGGCGAAGTCTCGTGGTAAGTGCTAAAAGATCTGTTTTGGCAAAAGTTTAAGGTTGCAGAAATCTTTTATTTTGACCCGTCGTAAAGTTCACAAAAGCCTCTCTTTTCAGTAATCGCAGTAGATCCTGATCCCTAGTTAAAGTGATTTTCAATTTCGACAACCAGTTTAGGATTATTTGTTAAAATAGGTACTTTAGTATGTGCTCATGTTAGCCAAATAGGGCTTCGAAATCCGGTATTGGCTTGATAAGTTTTTAGAATGAAACAGTAAACCTAATTTTACTTATTCCAATGCTTTTTCAATTTCATTAAACCTTCTTTAAAATATGATTTATCAAACTTCTCAAATACACGTTCGTTTCAACTATTATTTTATCATTTGAAACAAATCTTTTTCTACCGGACCATTTCTTCATATTTAGAAATGGGAAAAAGTCACAACGAGCTAGATAAGGTGAATATGGTAGATGGGGAACAATTCGAAGCCCAATTAATCCAATTTTTGATGGTTTTTTCATGATGAATGTGATGCATTGTCATGATGGAAGAGCATTTTCTCTTCTTCAAATGTGGCCATTTTACATAATTTGTTCGTGATGATTTTACCTTTATCAATATAGTTGATGAATATTATGACTTTGCGAATCGCATGGCAGTGGCCATAACCTTACCAGCTGATGCAACAACTTTTGCTTTCTTTGGAGCATTTGAACCAGATTCTAGCCATTGTTATGATTCTGGCATGTATTGATACATCCGTGTTTCAAAAACCGGTTCGAATTTCCTTATTGAACATTCTCTTAAGTACCGACGAATCTATCCGCTTCGCCGTTTAATTCAAGATGGAGCGAAGCATTCCTCAGATGTTGTATTCGCCGTACAGAACTGTTCATGCTCTATCGATATGAATTGAGGTCTATTGTCGCTGACCAATGTTTCAGGTAATCAGGCCCTGAGTTCACATTGACGCTCTAGGATTTCCAGTCCCGTGTATTAGGTAGCCCAGGTACCCGGGTAGTTTTTGTCATTATTCTAAAGACAATATATAAAAACTTTACTACTGAAAGAGAAGAAATATTATATGAAGACGACGACATTGCAGATGAGGATAGTGATGATAATGGAAGAGACGTTGACGAAGTAAATGAAAATTTGTACAACGATGTAAATTTGCTGTTCGAAGAAATATCGGAACATGAAGCCTTTTCTGTAACTTCAATCATCAAGCCAGCTTTAAATAAGATACCCCAAAAATAAGATTTTTTGAGAAATAAGCAGTTCGAATCGATATTTTATCAAAGTGGGTATAGTGCAACAAGAGGGAAAAAACCTTAAACTAATTTTGGACTGCAAAACTCACTGGAATACACTCATTTTTGCAGTTAATCGATTTTTAAAATTAATTAACGTATTAACTCAGCATTAAATGAATAGGTTTCGGAAAAATTTGCTGACGGGGACACTCACGTTTTAAAGGAAGTTTCGTTAGTATTGGAACCTTTAATGGTTGCAGTTGAAGAGCTTATAGTAAGGAAAATGACAGTCTTATAACTCCTGAGAGAACCCTTATATATGTATTCAAAAACCTAAAAGAAATTAATACGCCCCCTTCACAGTATATATAATTGAACATAATGATTGTGAAATACATACCATAAATAATACCAAAAATTTACACTGTTAAATGTAAAAATGTTCCAATTGGATTTGTTTTGTGGTGAAATTGAAACACTTTTGATAATCTTTAAAATTTATATTAGATAAGTCCCTAAGTTCCTAATAGTTTCGCTGTAGAGATCAAATAATTTTCTAACGATTTGAAATAAACACGAGAAAATCGTAAAACGATTTACTAAATTTTTTTCAATTCTTTTATATCCCCGATCCTAGAGATGTTCACGGGGTCTCACTTATATGACCGAAAAGCTAAATCAAAACAACACTTCGTGTGATGATCAAGATTTAATTATGCTGATTTTTAACAAGTCCAGCGTATTTTTAAACAACTATGGTTTTTGATTTCAATCTATTTTCTAACTTTTTTTATTACCGCTCCTAGAGACATTCACAGTTTTTAAAATGTATTTAAGTATAGCGTAGACAAAGTTGTAACACTGAAATGACCATGGATAGTTTATGATGATATTTACAGTGCACTACAGGCTACTTAAAAATTCCATGAATATTAATAAATTTTCAAATTTTATTCTACCGATCCTAGAAATGTTCATAGGGTCTCACCTGTATGGTCAGATAGATTAGTCAAGACTCTATGAGTGTGGTGAATGGGATCTAATTATGATGATTTTTAACTTGTCCAGAGACATTTTTACGTTTATGGTTATATCCAAAATACCAGAAATGTTCAGGGGATCTCGCTCATATTTTCGAATAGGTCAGAATTTTTTTAAATAATATTGTGAAAACGGGATACGAATGATTCTCACTTTGTTTTTCAAAATTTAAAACTTCTTCATTTTCAATTTTTTTCTCAATTCCAAATTTTGGTATTTTCTCCAATAGGATTTTTACCCCATTGAAATTCTTAAGTAGGCTACGAACCCGATTTATTATAATAATAATCAAATGACAGAAATCCTAGAGATGTTCACGGACTCACGTTTATAATTTTGAATAGTTCAAAGATTCGACTTTCGATAGTTCCGAACAGGGTTTAGTTATGGCGATATTTACTATGCCATACACGACTTAGAAGTTTTACGAAATAATTTGAATACATTTTCAAATTTAATTTGACCGATCCTAGAAGTGTTCACGGGGTCTCACCTACATGGTCAGATAAATTAGTCAAAACCCTATGAATGTGAAGAAAGGGATCTAATTATGATGATTTTTAACTTGTCCAGAGACATTTTTCAGAGATTTTTTTTAAAACATTTGAATGTTTGCTTTTCGATCTCGACTGCCCCTAACATTTAGGATGTATGCTTTTTTCAATCATCTACGACTACGTCACCTATGATGTTATTTTGGGATTGGGATGGTCTACTTACACTACGTTTCGATCCGTTAATCGGTGCAGCTATTGAAGAAAAATCCTTAATATAAGGATTATATTCATTTAATTTGCCTAAAACAAAAGTAAACATCGTTTACGCTTTGCTGGCGTAGCAGTTTTGCAATGGCTTCTAGTTGACAACGAAATTATAGATTAGCAATTATTTCAACATGACATATGAAGCAGAGCCTTGTACAGAACCCCTGGCTAACACGGTACTCGCATTACACGGTTTCGCTATAGCACAGGTATGCAAATGCGCAAACCCTCAGATAACACGATTCGCTTAACACGGTTTTCGCTTTAACACGGTCGTGAAAGTGAATCGTTTAACACGATTTAAATTTTAACAGAAAATCCTAAATCAAATACCGTTAACGTACATATGTATACTAACAAAATTTCAGTGAACAACCGAGTTTTATTTAATTCTGCTGTCTATTTTACGAATGTAATGTAATGTTTTGGTGATAGAAAATAAAAAAAAATTTGAACGCACAACACATACCAAAACCAATGTGTACAACTATAAGTACATATGGATATATTTCACATTAAACTTATACAAACTGCATTTCTAAGCTAAAGACAGGCTCACACTGTTGTTTTGTAGTAATGCGTCGGGTGATTTAATGACAAAGCCATTGCTTATTTATAGATCATTGAGTCCTAGAGCCTTGAAATAAATTGACAAAAAAACTACCTGTATATTGGCGAGCTAACAGAAAAGTTTGGATGACAGCTAATCTGTTTAGAGATTGGTTTTTTGATTGCTTCGCTCCAGCGGTGGAACGATATTTATCAAAAAAAACTTACTTTTAAGGTGTTACTTCTTTTAGACAATGCTCCTGCACAACCTCAGGATTTAAAGCACCCAAATATTCAAGTAGTTTATCTACCATCAAACACTACGTCACTCATTCAACCGTTGGATCAAGGGGCAATTTCAACCTTCAAAGCCTACTATATCAGAAGAACTTTTCAGCATATTTTGGATTCAATGGATAGTGATACATACTGACCTTACTGTTTCTCAGGTGTGGAAGCAGTTTAGCATTTTGAATTGTATGGAAATCATTTCTTTGGCAGCTAATGAATTAAAATCATCCATTTTAAACGGTTGTTGGAAACCAATATGGCCGGAAATCGCTTCTAAGGACGTTGAAATTGTAGCAGTGAATGAAGAATATCAACAAATCGTTGACCTGTCACATGCTGTAGGAGGAGAAGGATTTGAGAACTTAACAATTCACGATATTCACGACTTGGTAACCTCAAGAAAATGATTTGACTGAAAAAGATCTATTGGTTATAGTTGATGAAAAAACACTTGATGAATCAACTGATTCCGAAAGCAAACCCCCAACTCCAAATTTTACATTGACAGCAATGAAAACAATATTCGAGCTTGCTGAAAAATTAAAAAACCAAATTTTAGAGAATGACCCATACATGGAGCGGAGTTTAAAGTTTGAACGGGAATTGGAAAATTCTTTAGCACCATACAAGGAAATTCAGAAAGAACTAAACAGCACAAAAAAGCAGCCTCTGATTACGGAATTTATAAAAATCGGTATAAGAAAGCAAAATAACGACCTTAATTTTAAAAGAAAACCTTAATTTTAAAAGGACAAATACTCAGGCTTCCGTCACACAGTCCCTTCGCAGAGATATCGAAAATGAAAATAACGAAAGTAGCAGTGCGAGCGATTGGGGTGAAATGTGCTTAACAACACTTATGTAATGAATGAATGAATTTTATACGTAGATTTTGTATTTTAATGAAGTTTATGTTTCCTAAAACATTTCTATAAGTAATTTGGATTCTTCAAGTTTTTTATTTTAGTTTTTATTTAATTTAATTTAATTTTTATGAATTAAGCGGTTTATTTACTTTCTACAAAATAAAAAACTTACAGTATAAAATCAATGTTTTAATATTTTATGAAAAATTTAGCTATATTTGAAAACCAAACCACATTAATTGTATGGATTCTAAGTATCGCTTAACATGATTTTACATTACACGGCATTTATATCCCTTTTTCAACCAAAAAAAAAATAAAAAATGGCTTAATTAAACTCCAAACCACACAAATGTGTGAGTCCAAAATCATAGTATGTAATGGCGTTTTCGAAAAAAAAATCGCTTGATTTGAAGTACAACCAACACAATTGTATGTGTAGTTAGTGTTTTTTTTTCTGACGAAAAAAAGTTCAAAAGGAATGCGCAAATGTGTAAGTTGGTTCAAAACACATACAAAAATAAATTTTTGACATGGTACTTTTGCCGTACTCGCACAATTGTGTTGGTAAATCACAAAAGGAATATGGAACCAAACTACCGGGGGTTAGCTGTATTATTTTAGAATGAAGGGTGTGAAGTTACTATCGAAATTTTAATGTGTATATAATTAAATAAATAGATTACCTTCTATGTTGGTTGAATTCATTCTGCGTCGATATTATGACCCAAATACTGAACAGCTGCCTGTGCAAATTGGCATTTCTATAAACTGCAATGAAGTCCATTTTCTTGAAGTCTGTTAAACAATTCACGAAAATTTCGATTATGTTCTGTATTGCCTCGACCAGAAATGATTATGTCATCTTGATAAGCTGCACAATGACCAGCAATTATTTGTTTCATAAACCTCTGGGATATACTATAGGAGAACTAGCTATCTCAAAAGGCATTCTTTGATATCCGTACAAGCCAAAAGGAGTGTTAATGATGATCAATTTCTTTGGCTCGTCATCAAGTTCAATTTTAGATAAGCATCCTTTAAATCTATTTTAGAAATTTTGACGACGCCTTGCAATGAGGTATCACCGAATATAAGAATTTTGTTGTTTGGTTTTGTTATCAAAACTAATGGTGTAGCCCATGAGCTAAATTTAACTGGTTTGAGGATCCCATATGCTCAAACTTCTAAATTTCATCCTTCACTTTCTCCATGTAAGCGAAAGGAATCAGTCTGGGTTTGCAATCTCTTGGTTGAGAATTTTCTTTAATTTCCAGATGGACTTGAAATCTTTTAGAAAAACCCAAAGAATTGTAAAAGAGTGAGTTGTACTCCTCACACAGACCCTTAATGAATGTCTGACTGAAGCTTCAACGTTGAAGTAACCTGCATAAAATAACCTGATACTCCAAAATTTAACGTCGCTCAACTGTCTCTGAAGTTTGATGGCCAAATCCCTCTAAATCATGATTGGTTGAACAGAATAACTGGCATCTACTGCTTACTTGTATTGTGGTTAGGATCTTGTGAACGATCTCGTGACCTAGAACGAGAATAACAAACAGAAGAAATATGGCTTTGCGTACCGCAATAATCATAAATCGACTCTGTGAACGCACTTGGATCCGGGATGGTTAACTTCACGCTTGGAACACGATTTTTTTTGCACCAAAATTAACATTATGTTCACTTCTATCATTGTATCAGTACTTATCCGACTACTTGATTTACGAGACCAATGGCCTCGGCCTCTCCTTCTTTGGCCTCTGATTTGATTCACTGATGAAATGAATGCTGATTCCCCTTTGATAGAATTGGACGATTTTTGTGTAGATTCAAATCCCGTTACAGTTTGTAACACTTCTTCAAGTGTGGGATTGACTCTGCTTTTGCACACACGAAATCACAATCGCGGGCAACCTCCATTAATTAGTTACTGATTGACGCTATTTATTAGTTACTGATGAACTGTGTACACAAATATTATATGTTCAACGGTTTAGGTTCTATACAAATACAAATATTCAATACATTCCACAGTTCCACACTTTGATTCTCTTTCCTCATGATTCTTTCCTTCTCCGTCACCAACAAACTTATTTTGTGGCGAGGAAATTTTTGATTCTTTTTTCAGCAACATGTTTTTTTGATTCAACTGGTTCTTGCACTACTACTATTTGAAATAAATATTTCAAGGACACCTTGTCGTTTTTAAGTTAATTTTTGTTTCGAGGGGCAAAATATTTTTTTTTTCAAACAAGCAGTTTTCGCAGCAAAACAAAGAAATGCGCAAACGAATCAAATGTGGAAGTCGATTGATTTTTTGAAGTGATGAAATCACGACGAAAGAATCAAAGTGTGGATGACATTGCAATATTAGGTTGAAGTAAAAGTTATTACGCTATTAGTGATCCATAAATGACTTTATTCTAAACATTTATCAATCCACTCTCGTATTTAGGGAACCGGATATGGAAAAATTCGCTTTATTACAGTTGAGTTGCGTTTGACTAAATTATTTTAGTAATCGAAGATTAAGAACTTTCGGTGATTACTGTCAATGTGTAGTTTGCAAATTGGAGGCAGTTCAATACAATATTCATTGCAGAAATTCAAATTCTTGCAGAAAAACGCAAACGCAATCGTTCGGATTTTTTTTTGGGACTGTTTTCACTAAATTTAGGGAAATTTTAGTTCATTCTAAACATTATAAGCTATCGCCCAGTATCATTACAAAATATCAAATTCAAAATCAACGTTTCGAATATAAAATCGCTAATGATCGTTTATCGAATCAGCGTCCCTTCAAGCGTGTTAAAAGCCATCCATAAATAACGGTAATCTAGGATTTAACTAAATTCAAGTAACGGGGTATTTTTTCTACTTGCGATTAACGAAATTATTTCGCTTTTATTTCCAGCTCCATATGTACAATAACAATTATGAAATCAAATTTTGTATAACGAGTGAGAGATAAAATTCTTGATGAGGAACATTAAAATGGTTTGATTATGACACTACCGTTAACTTCTACATCAACAAAAGCATCTAAGATTCATTACCTTTAAGAAAAATTTTAATATTTAAAATAAGTAAGGCTAACCATCAGATAAGTTTAAGTAAAAACGTTGAACAATTTTGGCCACAAATTGGATCAGATAAGACTTTTACCTTGGGGGAAAACAAATTATTTACAATTATAAAAGAATTGTAAGATCTTTCTAACATAAGGCGTGTTGGATAAAGATTTACTTATTGCTTAATTTCTCCAATAAATACTAATCATACTAACATGGATTTGCGTTGAATGTTTTGTCGGTAAACTTAGAAAAAAGACTTTTAAGCCGGGTTCATTTCTATGATCCACAAAAATTTAATACTTTAAATTTCTTGCGAATATTAAATCTGATATTAACAGGAATGGATTGTGATGATTCCTAATATTCGGAATTTGTTTTTAGTTTTTTGTTGCGACTGCGAAATAGTGAATATGAGGGGCCTTTCCAACTTAAGAGGCCTTAATACCTTAACGTATATGCGTGGCCATTGAAAATAAATTTAGGCTTCGTATTGATGGCGGTCAAGTTCAAATTTAACATTGTTATATACAAATAAATTCTAAATTCAAAACTTTAAAATTTATTTATGATTCACATAATTTTATAGAGCTTTTAAAAGCTTTTCTTTCAATTTTCTTCTGTCTTTCTTCCCTACAGCAAAATATTTTATTGTATTATACGTATTTTCGTTTCTGTGTCAATAATCCGTTCCTGATAAGAGCGTATTATTTATTTAAGTATTTCCCAATCTGATAATCATTTTGATTTTTCAAGAACACTGCTATTTATTATTGGTGCCATTGTTATTGTTTCTTTGTATGTATACGACATAATACATTGTTATTCGCACGATTATAAAAAAAAATTTTTTTTGTAATTTAAAGGATGACATGATGATGGGGTTTATTAATATCCTTTTTGTGTTTAATCTAGCACAATGATAATGCAGATATGTGCGTGCCTTGTACGAATATTATTTTAGCCCATAAGTAGTGTTTGATATTCTGATCTGGAAAATTTTTCGAAAATTAATTTTTCTCCATTTTTCTCGTTACAGATTCTAGTCTATACGCTCATTATGTATTCAAAGCGTTCGATGTAAATTGTAATGGAGCAATCAGTTTTAAAGTAAGTTGTTTCATTGTGTTAATTTTAATTGGGATTAGTAGTTTCTTATGACAGTGATGGTGTTATTTACTTAACAGGATTTATTAGTAACACTGTCAACACTACTACGGGGCTCTGTGTACGAGCGGCTACGGTGGACATTTAAATTATACGATGTAAATGGTGATGGATGCATAAGCCGTGGTGAACTAGATGAGGTTGTGAAAGCTATACACGAATTAATGGGACGAAGGGCACATCAGCCCGAGGACGATAGGAAATGCAGGGATCAGGTAAAATATTTTTCACATTTTTTTTATAAAATTTTACTTTGCAGGTACATCAAATTAAAATAATTAAATAAGCGACATGTACACAAAACAATAAATTAACGTGTCACCTGTGCGTGCTGTTTGTCTATAAAAATAATTACATGGTGCAGCATTATATAACACCGCGTTTAATGCTTTGTTTGTTATATGACCATGTTGAGAATACTATATGCTGACCAATAGATAAAATTTGACATATAATTGTTTGTTCATTGAAAAGATTTTTTTTATACATTGTGCGGTAAATGACACAATGGGATTCAGATTGATTTGTTTAGCTTTGAATACTTTTAAATATCGTCGGTTTGGTGCAACAGTGACACAACTCAAATTTCACTCATTTCTAAGATATTCAAATCAAACCATACCCGATAATTCATCTTTTTATTATTTTGTATCAAAACATACTCGCAAAATTCCATATAAAAAACGACTCAATTCGCGAAAGAAATTAACATTTTACGATATTGGAACCTATCCTAAGAAAATTTGCAAAATATTAACGCATTATAAAAATTAAGATCCGATAGAGGATGTAGGAATAGAAAAAAATTGTTTTGCTAACCAGAATGTATTACATTTGCTTTTCAAAAACGCCGTTGTTACAAACAATTTTGAGTGATTTTTTCAAATCGCTCTACTGAAAAATTGAAAATTTTTAGTTATGTCACTAATGCACCAAACCGACGATATATTGTTTTAAATAGATTTTTGTAGTGAATAGTTGTGACTGGTAACCTTGGAAAGATGAAAGAATTTCCAGAGGGAATAATCTTATTAATTTTTATTTGATAGTAAATAAAATATGTTGACTATAGTTTGAACCAAAGTATTCGTAACACTCATCTCAATTTACATAAATTATAAAAAAATTAATTTCATTTAATACTTACCAAAATGTCAAAATCAATATCTTGTCGAAAATGGATTCAATAAAATCTTTGTAGGGTCAAACCACAAACTGGAAAATTAAAACACAAAATAAGTAGAAATGTGGTAAGAGATCCCGCTGTAAGAAAAACTGACAAATATGGTTATGAAATACTCACATTTTTACAGCTTCAGTTAAAATCACAAGAGATCGGTCACGGCACTCGGGGTTACACTTTACAGCGAACCAATAATTTAAATCAACAATTCATACAGAAACCGAATGAGCCATTCGCATAAGGGCACAAATGGTATTGGAAATCTTTGATTTTTACCCGTTTAGGTTTATGCTTGGGTTGGCACAATGGATGGCTCGAGTCTAAAGATATAAAATTGCAAGACAAAACAATTGATTGAATTAGCCAATTTTTTCACGAGACGGAAAACATTTTCAGTACAGTATTTCTGCACACCATTCGAGTCGAAAATACGAAATACAGGGAAGAAAAGAAACTTTCGAATTTCAAAATAAAACATTGCATACCGATTAAACCCAATTTGTGCTATTAGTGCCCATAAGAAAAAATTAGTGCTAGTCCAGAAACCGAAAAAATGGGGAAAAGCATATTTCAAATTTCGCCTGAAAGACGAAACAAACAAAACCCAACTTCTAGAAAAAAAAACCAGAAATAATTTAAGTCTAATTTTAAAACTTTCCAAAGGCAGCCACACTGACGAAATTTGTGTTTATCATAGAAATATGATTTTCATAAATTTTAATTCCTAAATTGAGAAAAAACAAACTAGCCCCTAAAAGATACTATATTAAACTAACAAAATACACTCAATAATATTTGTGTTGAACAACAAATTAAACAAAAGAATTAAAATGTTCTAAAATCCAAGAATAAGCAATTCAAATAGCATATTCCTGTCAGGTATGTTCATTGCCACCCTAAAAATATAGTGCCTGAATTTGTGCTAATCCTGAATTGGCGCAATCCCATTGAACAGCAAAGACCGTTGAATGAACGATTTTCTGACAAAAAGTGATCTAGAAACCAATAAAGTTGGTACTTCTGATTACATTTTCCTATCAGGTGTGTTCATTGCCATCAGGAATATGCAATCAGAAGTGCAAACTTCACTGATTTCTAGAACACTTTTTGTCAAAAAATCATTCGTAACGGTTTTTGTTGCTCAATGGAATTGGACCAATTCTGGATTAGCATAAATTCCGCCACTATATTTTTCCGATGGCAATGAACATGCCACAGGAATATGCTATCTGAATCGATTATTCTTGGATTTTAGAACATTTTACTTTCTTTGTTTAATTTGTTGTTGAACAAAAATATTATTGAACGTTGTATAGATGTATTTTGGTTTTTTAATATAGTATCTTTTAGGGGCTAGTTTGTTTTTTTTCAATTTATGAATTAAAATTTATTAAAATCATATTTCTATGATAAGCGCAAATTTTGTCAGTGTAGCTGCCTTTGGAAAGTTTAAAAATTAGGCTTAAATTATTTCTGGTTTTTTCTAGACATTGGGTTTTATTTGTTTCGTCTTTCAGACGAAATTTGAAATTTTCTTTTCCAGTTTTTTCGGCTCCTGGACTAACACTAATTTTTTCTCATGAGCACTAATTAGCACAAATTTGGTTTAATCGGTATGCAAAGTTTCATTTTAAAATTCTAAAGTTCCCTGCTTCAGTTACCCACACAAATTCCTACTGTCCTTACAAGATGTCAAAGCGATGTAGGGAGCAGATATACATAGCGATCACCAACTGGTAATACCAATATTCAAAATCAAACCAGCAACAGTGAAGCACTACTCAAAGATTATTCGAATGAAATTCAACATTGGGAGACTGAAGAACACTAAAGACACATTCAAAGAAACGCATCAACTCAATCTTCCAAGTAACGAAACCAGCGCTATCTATCAGAAATGGGGCAAACTAGCAGTAGCCTACGTTAAGAACTGCTTTAAATGTGCTTGGCTATTAAAACTGCACCAGACAAAACATTAATTTGACGTGATACATGGAGGAAAATTGAGGAACACCACCAACTACAGCTATGCCATGAAAATACGGTAGAAAATCGAAACAAATATGAAGATATTGCTAAACAAATAAAGAAAATGGTAAGAAATGGTCGCAGAAATTACAACGAAGACATTTTCTAGACCGCAGGAACAGCAGTAGCAAATAGAAACATGCGCACACTACATCAATGTGTAAAAAAGATCACCGCAAAATTCGCAAACTTACAACTAATAAAGGATTCTTCTTCAAGTCTTAACCACAGAAAACCAATAGCTAAATAAATGAAAAGAGTTCTTTAAAGACTTCTCCACCAACGGCAAGTTAATAGTGCTATTTAGAAGCTGTAGAACAATAGAACAACAAAGCATCTGGCATAGAAAATATTCTAGCAAAATTACAAAATAATGATACATCTGTATTGGTGGAAACTAGCAGAAGCAGTCCACTACTAGCAGAAGGATAGAATACTGGTAGAATTCAACAGATATGGAAAGTATATGGCTTGACAACAACAATTTCGAAGAAAGGCGACTTTAGAGGACGCAGGAACTGGAGAGGCATCTCTCTTCACCTCAGTACAATGAAAATATTAGCAATGATCATTTTTGAGCGAATATTACCAATGGTCAATCAGCAAATCAGAAATGAAAACTGGCTTTATACCTGATAAAAGCGGTACAGACCACATCAACTCAATTCATATCGTCATTAAACAATCAAACGAATGGAGCTCATCACTATATCTACTCTTCGTGGACTTTGAACGCGCATTCGATTCCATCAATAGATGCGTGCTCTGGAAAGCACTCTGCGAAATGAACATTTCGAGAAAGACAATTAATTAAATTCATTAAACAAATATACAAGGATGCCGGATATAGAGTTTATACAAGGAGAAGCAGAGTAGCAAATATTACAACACACGAAGAGTCAGACAATGATGTGTTATCTGTCCACTATTGTTCTTAATTAGTAGTAGATAATGTAATGTATTTCTAACTATCACACACATCAATAATTACCCGGACGATTGTTACGGGTGGCATGAAGCCAACACGCAGATTTTGCCTAACACGCAGAGGCCTCTCTCGAAGTTGAGGCTTGCGTGTTCCTGGCCTACACCGTGTAACAGAATAACAATAAAAATAAAAAGCAAATTAAAAAATGATTTTAGTCATCCCCGAATGAACGACACATATGCTGGACTCGCCACTCCGACCCTGTGGATGTCCTGCCAAGGTGATGATGCGGAGGGACAAGCCCAGCCTGGAAAGTCGGAACCAACACGAAATGAAAAACTCCCTCCCACCCAAGACGCAATAATCACTGAACTTGCAGAAATTGGGTAGTAAAAAGAAATTTAAACCGAACAAAATGAAAAAAGGGTCGATGACCTTGACAAAATTTATGAAGCGGAGAGAAAACGAATGGAATAAATGGGGTAACAAAAAAAACATGTAAATGGAGCAAAAATATAGCTGCCGAACGTGAACAATTCTGAGAAAGAAACAAATGTGCGTTCCTCTGCCCGTGTCTAACAATCGTAATGGCGATTACAAAAATATTTAAATAAAAATTGAAAAAATGAATAAAATGAAACACATAAAATGAGAGTATTTGAAAATTGAAAATTAAAGTCAAATAAGAATTTGAAAAATACGCATAAAGCCAAATAAGAATTTGAAAAATACTCATAGAAAATTAAAAATGTAACTTAAAATTACAAAAACAAAATTGTACCTTCTTGACCTTCAGAAAGATCCCGCCCAAAATGGGTCTCCTCGCCGTTAATCAAAAATAACATTTACAAATGGCCACGTGGTAGGCCACCTGTATAATTGAGTTTAGCGTCTTTCCACCTTTACAAGATGTTGGGCGTTTTCCCTCCAAAAGTTGGTTTCCGACTTTGGATAATAAGAAACTAAAAAAAATAATGTTGGACGTTGTCTCGCCAAAACCGTAAAATGTGAATGGCCTTGGTTTAATGGCGTCAACTGGCCACCTGCAAACAAAACTAGTTGGGTGTTGTCCGTCAACACCGAAGAATGAATTTAACTGGCCAACCGTATGTTGCGGCACGTCTGTACCCTTAAAATATGTGACGAGTCTCGGTTGGCCGCTCAAATTAATGCTACAATATTATGCGACGTCGACACTAAACGGTATCGTGTGGTTTCGTTATTCAGCGTCACAACGACATGCACCAAAAATACGTCTTGGGTATGTAAATTAAATGGGAGTGAATAATCAAATGACGCAGAATTCGTCTGTTTTAACTTTCACTATTCAATTTATTTTCACACACCCCAGCCCCTATCCATCAATAAATAAACGAAATTTATATTGATTATGAAAAAAAAACTTCTCGAAAAAAAAAATGTTTGCCTTAATCACAAAAATAACACACGTATTAATTAATATATTTTGTTATATTTTTTTTCATTTTTATACATATGGTAATTATTCATAAAAAATTACACGAAACTCAGATTTCATTAGGAGAAAAAAATGTAAAATTACACTTTCCAAATTGCAATAATTTAATGTTCGATCATTCCCGATGAAATTCAACAAAACACTTCTTAATCAAAGAAAATAAGACTCGAATATCTAATACAATGTTCCAAAAAAAACAAACTAGACTGTCTCAGTATAAAAGTCAACATCAGCCTATTGACGATTAGAGGATCACGAGTGACACGTAGCGGAAAAATTTGAAACTAAACGAGCTATGCCAATTTGATAATACAAAAATAATCCAGCTATAGAGAACTACAAGTGGATCTGACGGCAAAAAAAAAATAAGTTTGTTCCGGATATTTTTGTATGTTAATTTTTATTTTCATAAAGAATGCCGTGCTAAAATTTTATAGAAAAAACCCGCAATGAGCTTTTTTTTTAATGCGCTAGATATCACTACCCCGGACATTTATAGTTCTCAATGCCAATTTGAAAATACGCGTAATTTTTGTTATTACGAAATGTTATTGAAGGATAGCTAATGTAATTTTTATTTTTTCCGCTGGCCGCGTTTTCCAACTTTTACAATTGTCAATTTTAATGAAAATCAAAACTGAACTAAAAAAAACTCGCGCACCTAAAAATCTAAAAGAATATTTTTTCGTTTTTCGTATTCGTCACTTGCATACTCTCTCTACCGTGCTTCAATCGCGCGTACCAAAACAGGAAACCACAAAAAATAGTCCTCTATATTTTAATCGTTCGCACCATGCACAGGGTGCACATTGGTCTCGCCCTCAAAAATTTTCGACGTTTATGATATACAATATGATGGGTAAAAACATAAAATAGAGATTAAGGCCTACGTACACTTCACAACAATTTTAATATTAATGTCACAATACAGATGGCAATATCATCAGTAAAATGCATTAATCAAACGACTATAATGAAATTAAAAATTCAACATAAAACTGGAAAAGAACAATGTTATGACTGTGGAGTCGTAACACTATATATGTCTACTAACGCCAGGTGTGAACACGCCAGGTATACAACTAAAAAACCCCAAATTAACTGATTGGCACAGACCCATTACCATCAAACCATCGAAACCATCGAGAGTTTTGACATGTTCGTATACCTTAGTTGTACTGTCGTGAAGACAGTGGGACTGAAGACAAAATTAGTACCGCACGCTTATTTGTGAATAAATGTCTTACGCATCTAATCAAATGCTTCTGGCTAAACTCAACACAAACGAAAATCTTCTTCGGCAGACCTGCATGCAAATCAAAATTGAGTGCAAAATTTAGAAACGAAGTGGAGATGGATTGGAGACACACTAAGGAAAGGGACCAATGATATAACAAGAACGTCATTGGAATGTAATCCGCCAGAGAAGGGGAAATCAGAAAAACCAGCAATAACTAGGAAAAGAACGGTGCTAGCCTGAAAGTAATAGCCCTGAATAGAGTAAGATGATGCAGTCTGTAGACGCCCTATGCTTCAAACTCGGAGAAAAAGGAGGAAAAACTCCGCACGCTAATAACCTATCTAGCTAATCTCAGATTAAAAATCTAACAGTCGAGAACGATTTTTCCATGAAAATTACTGAATGCAGGTTTTAGAGTACCGGGAGTTCGGGTTTCAGCAAAAGCCGTTTACGAAAACTCCGATAAGGCCCGGGATTATTTTTTAATTTATTTTTCTCACCTTAAACGAATTTCAAGAAAATTGTGAGCAAAGAGATTTCTTAGCACTACGAATCGATAGGTTCAGGTTTCTTTATTCTTAATTTCTCAGCTCTCTCAATTTTCTCCGATAATTTTCTTCAGAATTTTTTTATAGGGTTATCCAGTGAGGCTCGGGTTTCTAAACTTTTTTTTTGCTTTTAGCGGATTTTAGAATATAATGAACAAACAACTTTGACGGAGATTGTCGAATCATTGTTATCGAGTTTCACACCGCTCGATCACTACCCAAGAAAATTTGGTTTGAAAGTGACCAGGAGCAAAACAAAACTCCTAATAAGAGGATCGAGGAGAGAGCGATATCATTGGATTTATTAAATCGAACCGGTAGGCTTACGCTGCAAGGTCTGTCGAACAAATCCTACGTATAATATCGTAGTTAATCGGGAGCGATTAATCGAGATGGATGGGGGAATACATATTTTCAAGCGATGTGTGAGAGCGAGAGAGAGAGAGAGAGACCTTGCACCATATTGTGATGTATCATGATTTTACGGCATATTGTATATCATGCTATATTTTGTTGCATAGATGGTGAAATATTGCCGTTCTAGCCCCAGTTCTGGAGGAAACTAAATTGTTTTTGGAATGCACAGTTCAGTACAACTAAACTAAACTAAAACGTTTGCTTTAAGGTTCAAATGGACCTATGGGATTTCGGATATGCAATTTTTTCTCTTTGCCAAATTTGCTTTTGAATTTTAAGGGAAGAGCATATCGTTTCGTTTACACTTGCAGGGGTGATCATTAAAATTTATTGAAAAGTAATGGCAATTCCCACACTTGTATTATTACACTGTACTACTAACATCGATGTATTTTTGTTAAAATTAAAAAATATTAATATTTGCAGCCATTCTGACACAATTTCATAAGATAACTAAACTTTTCATTTTTTTTCTCTTAAATTTTTATTTTAGGTCGATCGAGTATTTAGAAAATTAGACTTAAACCAAGACGGTGTAATAACAATTGAAGAATTTTTGGAAGCATGCCTAAAAGATGATTTAGTAACACGATCATTACAAATGTTTGATACAGAACTTTGATGACCACCGACACCGGAAACCATATTTAGTAATAAATACAAAGATTCAATTTCATTAATTGATCTTTAAGCTTATGATTAATTATAAAATTTAACAAACAATAGTAAAAAACAAAAAACAAAAACAAATATTTTAAGTTAAATAAAATTAATTAAAATTAAACAATAATAATTAATAATAATCAAAACAAAACAATTAGGCCATATTTCAGAGAAATGTTTTTTTTTAATTAAATTAAAAAAATGTAATTTCTAGGAACTACAAACCAACAAAAACAAATAAAAAATAACAAAAAAGTGCTTATTAAGTGGAATGTGTTCGATTACCTACCAAGTATTTAATAGTAAACACTAGGTTCTGCTTCTAATATCATTGATTAACAAAAACCAAAAAAATATATTTAAGGTGATCGTTTCCGGAATTGGGTGGCGATCCCTTTGTTTCTTATGTGTACTAAATACTATACTTATACATAATTATATAGAATTTAAAATTGTCGTCATTCGTTAAAATTTAAACTTTAAAATTTTTTTTTATTAAATTTTGTAATTCACTTTACAAAGTGATCTCTTTCTAGAGAGGCGTATCTAGTTTATGTGGAATTGTTTTAGTTTGATGGATTTGTATTTCATTGGAATAATTGTGAGCTTATATTTATATAATAGTGTTAGTAGAATGGGTGGAAGTATGGTTTTGTATATGTATATATTGGAATGGTGTGTTGGAGAAGGTAATGCCGCATGCTTTTGAGTTCCGTCCAAATATTTCAGATTTTTATTTTTTATTTTTATACCGGTCTGTATATCTATATGAAACACTCATGCAACAAAGACACAACTCATTACTACTTGCAACAAACACAGTGATTTGTATTTTTTAAAAAATTTACACAATAATTAATCATTAATTTAGTATTATGATCCCTCGCTTAAGCCAAATGTCAAGTTTAGAGTGTAATTTCTTTTTTTGTGTCGCTTTGCCATTTTCCTGCAAAATGACTTTCAAACCAGAAATGTCTTTGTAGGCTCAGAAGTTATTATTCTCATCTTCTAGATTTGTATACTCAATGTTGTACAAAAATGTGACAAGTAGTACTTTGACGAGTGAATTTATCTGACGGTTGATGTTGAACTGATTTGCCATCTTATTAATATGAGAGAAACTTCTAGTAGCCTATCTTCAGATGGAATGTGATGTTTGCGATTTAAATCAAAGATCTTGTTTTCAGATTTTCCTTAAAACTGCGGATATCCTTCGACCTTTAATGCATCCTTCTCAGTATTCAGAAATGTTTTTGTATGAGTAGGCTTTTGTCTTTGTTTAGGTAGGAACTTAATGTTCAATATCGGGATGCGATCTTTAATTTTTTTTATCCAGTGGCGTTTTCGTTGTTCGAACAGGAGAGGGTCGAAAATTGTACTACATCTTATGGAGGTTTCTCACTTACAAATTTGCTGTATAGAGGAGCCACTCAAATAAATCACCGCAATCCAGTTTTTTAGTATTTAGCAGTGTACCTCAAGCCAATGTTTTTTTGTCAATTACTGACTAACTAAATTGTTTGTTGGTTCACACCCATTCTGGTATTCGTAAAAAATCAAACATTCTGAATTTTTGAGAAACAGAGTAAGGAGAGGTTAAGAAGGATCACCAACAGACATTTGACAACCACTCCAGATATCTGTATTATTAGAGACAACCACGATTTGTCATTTGCGCATTTACTAATAATGAGACTATCAGACAGGGAACAGCCCAGCCATTGTGGAATAAGTTACAAGTTTGATCTGAAACTAATACTTTACGGTGTAAATACGAATGAAAGGCGTCAAATTTAGTCTGATTTTGAATGACTTTCGGATAGTTTTCTCGTATCGCTACTTTTTTACTTGTCTTAGACAAATGCTTATCGAGAAAAGTAACATACGCGACAACCTGTTTTGTAGATGCCGGTGACATGCCAAATTCTTAAAAATCTATCGTTATTTTTGATAATTTTGATTCTACTGGCTTATTTCAATGTAAACCATGAACAATCAACAAGCACGGTTGCAGTAGTTGATCCTTTGGTTGAAATTTCCAATCAGTTTTCTATACATAACTGGACTCACAAAATGTAAACTACTGGGTTAGAATGCGCGTTCTTGGTGGCCAACTAACATGCTCCGATTCAGAAATTAGCCATCCATAAATTTTGTTTCACAATAAACCATTGTTTCACTGTTTTTATGACATGTAGCGCCATCCTATTGAACCAAAAACCGTTAATATTCACATAATAGATAATTGGGGTGTGTAACGAAATCCCGGTTTTCAAAATAACGGTTTGTCAAAATCCCGGTTTTTTATCAATCCCGGTTTTCAAAATAGCGGGTTGGTATAAAAAAAATCTCGATTTTTAGGAAATCCCGGCTTGAATTTTTAAAATTTGACATGTTGGAAAATGGGACTCAAGAATGATATTTTGACATCATTTTAAAATGAGTTTACGATAGTTTTAGAATGTGGGTTCCCTATTACCCATTAGGCCGTTTCTTAACAGATTTTGTTGAAATTCGATACGTGTGATGAAAATAGGATCCTATAAAGATTTTTCGATAAAGCGGTCAATAGGTTATATGTAATCCGCTCCTAGGTGCGGCACGCCGTGCGACATGTTTCGTGATCCCGGTTCATATGTCTCCCGAAGTTTAAATCTAAAGTTCCGCGGAGGGCGAAGCGGGAGGGGGGTGGAGGAGCGACCTCCCGCGTGGCTGTCAGAGTTATCGAAGCCGTTAGCCTCTACAATTATTGCACTTCAAAATGCTGCATTAACAAAATATGTATTGCTTTATTTGGTTTTTTCTAGTCAATTTTTGGGCAAGATTCGGCAAGATTTTTTCTAGTCAATTTTTGGGCAAGTCCGGCCGGCCCGAATTAAAAAAAAATATTTTTTTTCAAAATCAAGACTTTAGAACAAGAAGAAAGGAAACCCGGGAATTTGAAAATCGGGATTTTGAAACCGGGATTTCGTAGTACACCCAGATTATCGGTCTTATACTCGTAAAATGTGTATAGTAAACACTTCATTTTCGAAAAATGCGCAGATGTATCTCTTTTAATCATAATTTGAAGAGACGACCGATTATGTTGCACTATAATAGAAAATTAAGAAACCAGAAAATTTTCTCTACCTCTAGATGGTCTGGATTGTCTAGTCCGATATTGGTTCTCCTCGCTTTCGAATGCAACTTCGTTCTGCTTTGAACAGGTTAAGGAAAACTCTTGGGAAAAAGACATAGTAAGGAGAAATTAAAAGACATAGTAAGGAGAACCAAACTTCAAATGGACTGGGACAACTTTCTAACTGCGCAAAAGGCTTACAAGAAAATCTTAAGGTCTGTTTCCAGATCTGCTTGGATTAAATTCTGGGTGGAAATCAACAACCTGTCAAGTGTCACTAGGTCCAATCAAATTTTGGATAAAAATGGTAATTGCCGACTTAATTCTCTCCGACTAACTATTAGTAGATTTACTTAGTCATAAAAAGAGGTTGGGCAGCTTCTTCTTTCCGTTAATTTTTTCCTGAATCTGGCAATCCTGATCAAATTTTTCCTGCTGTCCAATCGGTCTTCCGTCATAAACCTTTTTGAAACTGTTAGAAAGAATAGTTGACAAATTTAATAACGACCATCATTTAATAATTTACACAAATTTAATAACGACCAGTATTTAATTCCCCTCAATAACATGAAGCATGCTTACAGGGTGGGTAACATTTTTGAAACGGAACTCTATGAGTTTGTTTCTTCGATTAAAACTGCACTCAGTAGTGACGTGTTTTTCATGGATACTTAGCACTTCGATTGTTACTACCATGAATGTCTGTCACAATTCTTGAATTGATAATTCTCTGGTGAATTTAATTGAATCTATGCTTAACACAGCGTACATTACATCGGAGGTTAGTTCAGAAAAAATACCATGATAACACACAAAATGTATTAAAACAATGGAACTAGTAGCCGGGGCGGGGCATACATTATTTTACGAAATTTGATTAGCTTTCAGTTCGGAAGCGAATATGGAACTGTTTATGTACGCGACTTAATAGTGCGTTCATGACATCGAAAATTAGATAGGAAAAAATACCATGGTATCACACAAAATGTATTAAAACAACAACAATGTCAACTCGAGTTCGGAACTTGTAGGCGTGGTATAAAGCATTTCACGTAATTTGATTGGTTTTGAGATCGTTTGCGAGTCTAACTATTTATTTCCGATGTCATGTACGCCATATAAGTCTCCCATAATAAGTTTGAGTTGGGTTGTTTCTCAGTTTCTGTTAAAGTTGCCAAGAGCTGTGCCCAGGTAGGTTTACACTCACCGTTCTTGTGGCTCCTAGTTATTGACGATCTGCTGAATAAACTTCAGTGAGCCGGGTTTAACTGTTCAGGGCTATGCAGATGATCTTGTTCTTACCGTTACAGGAAAGCACGCGTATGTCAAAAATGCTTTCACAGTAATCCACCTAAAACCGATTTAGTAGCTTTTACAAGAATTAGAAATTTAGGTTGTCTCATCATTCTCACTATACTCGGTAGCATAATCTTTAAATCGGACTGTATAAGGCATTCCCGCCTTATCTAGGATGCTAGGCTATTATGGAAAGGAAACCTCCTTTATAAACTTTATAAAGCTAGTGAAAATTATCCCTCAAAATGGTATGTTTTGTTTACAAATCGCTTATTCTGCCGCTGTTAACCTGGGTGTCTGTTGTCTAGTGAACTACTTCCTACTTTAATAATCAGGGAACTTAGGCCTGCCTTGTACGGTTTTCCAAGCTGAGTTCATGGTTTTAACTCTTTGTGCGCTCTCTTTTAAACTTGACATCACAGGGGCTTACATCACTTTAATCACTGACCGTGATACCATGCTAAGTTCGTTGGTAAACTTTTTGCTGGATTCGATACTCGTTAGGGAATACAAAAATTTCGTTAAATTTCTCTCTCGATCTACCAGTGTCTTATGTGAGAAGAAAAACATCTTATGTACAACCCTCGTTGCGATTCTATTGGGTCATGGTCGTTTTTAAAACCATTCAAACTCCGTTAATTTACTAAAAAGGCATCACTTGCGTCCTTTGATGGTATATCCCCAGTTTGCACCATGAGCCCTTCGTAGCACTGGGCGAAGAATCCTGTGGGTTCCAACTAATTAAATAGAAAAACACAAATTAAATAGAAAAAAAATGCTAGTCCCATTTCAAATATAATCCCCATTTTTTGAGATATCGCTTTCGATATGTTTTGGCTCTGAGTCAAAAATTTGTTAAAATATACTCATTTTGACGTTGATATCTCTTGAGAACCATTAATATTTTCATTTTGCTTTCTTCAGCAAAATTGTTGCGCAAGCCAAGACAAACAACTTTGCCGAACATATCAAGACCGAAAAACCACATCTATATTCACAGTTTTGTGTAATTTTTTCTTCTTTTCATTTCGACAAAAAACACTTTTTTATCATTTTTGCCCATTTATTGAATTTAAATGGATTGAAATCGATCGAATAAACATCTCATCGACAAATATAGATACAATAGAAAATGTGAAAGAAAATTAAATCGATTTTATGTGATTTTTCTTAACTTTTTTAATTTTAATTTTCTGATTCGTGTCGTTTTCGGGCTCTTCTTCCACTTGCAAATTCCAACAAATGTCACCCAAAAATGCATGTAGCTTTTTTGCCGATGTACCAATGTTTGAGCCTTTCCGTCACTTTTTGAAAATGCTCGCCGTGCTCCTCGGATTCGGCTGGTGATTGTTTGGCGAATTTTTCCACGTGACAATGCAAAAAAATGTTTTTCAATGACATTCGAACGTTTATATTATGAAAAGCTGTTTATGTGCTGTTGCTAGGCGCTGCTCTTTTGCACCTCCTTTGTTTTTAAGTTATGGACAATGGGGTAGATATTCGATTCGCTAGGAAGCAAGCAATTTGCTAGCCAAAACACTTAATACTCAATTAATTTTACCAAGGAAATTTAAATTTCAATAAAATTTTTGTTTATTTTTGCGATATTACAGAATTTACGACTTCAAAAATTAAAAAGCAAATTTTTGTTGTTCTACTGTGCAATCGCACAAAAAAAACAAAAAGCGTATTGAAAATATAAATTGAAATTTAAATTTCCTTTGTAAAATTGATTGAGTAGTCTGGATTTTGGCTGGCAAATTCTAGATCTAGTATCTACCCCAATAAGTCGTACATTTTATTGGTTTTTAAGTAAATTTTATCGTTAACTAAATTGTTGGTGTTTTGCCATATTTTCAGGGTGTGAATTTTGGCCGTAATTTGACTCCTGGACTCATAACAAATTTATATACGTATAGAGTACAAATGTCTCATGTGCCCAAAACAAATGTGAAATGAGGGACCTGTTTGGCCTAAGCATGTTGACCTCCAGTTGTATTTAGCGTTACCTTTGTATACGGATCTCTGCACAGGTGGACCCATGTTTCTCTAGACGGCAAGGTACGAGCCGGAGTCTTCGGTGAGAAGCTTTTGCCACAACTGACAAGACCCTGCCTTTTTGGGGAACATGCGAGAAGGCTGTGTCTACAGATGAATGACTTTGTAGAAGTTGCATGGACAAAGAGGAGGAAGAGACTTTAGATAACTTCCTATGCTCGTGTCCGGCACTATCATATAGAAGGCATAGGTATTTGGGCGTGTACAGTATAGCCAGCAGTTCAGATCGTGGACTGTGGAGTGCGAGATATTTTGCACTACGTACGTAGCTCCGAATGGTTTTGAACAACGGTAAAGTGGAAATAGGATCCCGTTTCATCACAACGGGCCACTACTGGTCTAAGTGTGCAGAAGTAGCCACTATAACCTAACCTAACCTAACCTTGGCCTAAGTTAACCACACATATATGGTGGATGTGGTTTTTCGGTCTTGATATGTTCTGCAAAGTTGTTTGTCATGGCTTGCGCAACAATTTTGCTGAAGAAAGCAAAACGAAAATCTTAATGGTTCAAGAGTTATCAACGTGAAAATGAGTATAGGGACTAACCTTGAAATGGGAGTAGCCCCATTGAATTCAGCGTACTCGAATAAGGTTTACCCCCTGGGTGCCCAGCTTGTCATATTTTTAAACTAGCATAGTGTTGAATTATTCCGACTTAAACACGTTCTAAATAAATTGTAACCCGCAGTAGTAATCATGATAATCTAAACCCAACAAACCACTTGAGGGCAAACAGTCGTATATAGGCCAATTTCCTCTCTTGCAATATTTTCAAAAATATTAGAGAAACTACTCCTAAAGAGACTCAAACCAATAATAGAAGAACGAAATCTTATTCCTCCTATATAATAGGAGATGTAATTGAAAATAAGAAAGTTTGTTCAAATATCTTATGAAATACTAAAATCTTACATATATCTAACACTTTCGCGAATACTCAGAAATAAAGCAAATATCAGCAGGAGCGGCACAAGGTAGCGTTCTGAGACTAACTTTATTTGTTCTATACCGGGTGTTTCTTTTAAACTGAGACGATCAAATATCTCGCAAAATAGCCACTCTACGGAAAAAATGTCCATAATCAAAATTTAACCATACCGCGGGGGAAATACATTAGTGCAAAAAAATAGTCTCCCACCCTCCGCTTTGTAGGTGGGGCGGGGGTAACTTTTAAACTAAGATAGGAAGCCATATTTTTTATTGCAGATACGGATTCTACGACTAAAAGTACGTATGATTTGAATGAAATATTTTGTTCGGTTCATGATAGATGGCGTTGTAATCGACGAAATTCAATTTTTTCAATTTCTTCTTCTTAGAACACGCGCATTCGATTCTGCAATACGTTTGAAATAAAAAACATCACGTTTTCATTGGAAATACTCGAAATTCGTCATCAAAACTCACTTCTAAGTTCAAATTTTCAAGTAATATTGGCAGTTCATTTTCCAAAAATTTTCGGTACATTTGACCATTCAAGTTGCCTTCAATAATGTGGGGGCCTATGAGTTTGTTGCCAATTATTCCACACCACACGTTGACAGTCCAAGGACGCTGATGTTCAACTTGACGAAGCCAGTGCGGATTTGTAACACTCCAATAATACATGTCGTGTCGATTAACCGTTCCATGGTTTGTAAAAGACCATTCGTCAGAGAACATTACGCAACGAAAAAAAAAATGAGTGAGTCCATTAGTACTCTCAAGGAGATGTGTAAACATGGCCTGTGTATAGTACGTGGGTACAGTTTACTTTGAAGGAAGAAGGAATGCAATTTTACTAACCAGAGTTTTTCATTTGTTTATTATCGTTAAATTGGTCTATTACTCTTTCGGTATAATCGACGCAATTGGATTTTGGTAGCTAAAATAAGATATATTATATACTGTCGACTCTAACTTTAAAAATTTTCATTGAAAAACTATACACAATATGGTCGTCCCATATCTAGTAGTAAATATATTTCGATCTGAGTTCATGTGCAAATCGAATTCGTCTCGCAGGAAGTTTATAAGTGGTTCAGCTTGAGGAACAGCAAAATTAATATTGAAATCCCCGCTCATAATCACCGGCAAAAGATGATAGTCTCCTTGGAGAATTTTTGAAATTCTTTAGGATATGGGGCAAGGACGAAATGTATGAACTTCATTATGTCTTCGAAAGATTTATTCGGCGAGGTTAATACAACTACAGAAAGCATCTTATTCCCATTGAGAAGCTGAAGTTCAGCCGTATATATATCATCAATGAGTTGTGTTGTTACGCTCATACCAGTTGTTTGTCCAACGATGATTTCTTTATGCGAGGTGACTGTATGGTATGAGTATTCTATTTGAATTTTAATATATTGTTACTCCGGCAGCTCACTCATCGTCTCTCTTGAACTGAACGCAGATCTGGAAAAGCAAGAAAATTGAGCATCCTTGCGTGACTGTGTCAGTTAGGTCGAGGTGATGTGTATGACCTAAGACTCTGACAGTTCAATGTTAAAAACCAAACGTCATTATTATCTCGTACAAAATTCGCCATTACAACGGATAAAGCGGATTTGTGGTGAGGCGCGATAGCTAATTTTGAAGAAGACCCATTGAGGTCCCATTTTTTTCTCCTCCATGGTAGACGACATGATCATCGATAGCCGACGTGATGAACAGTCCTTCGAGACTCGTTACTCGTGCTAAAGCAATATACACAATTTGTTAACTGTGTCTTTTATCGTAAGAGTATATACTGACTATCTCGTTGTAGGTACCACCGTGTGATGCATGAATTGTGGTGGCACATGAAGGTACGACGCTTTACATTAATTGTTGTTTCGATTAATAGTTGAGCTTTTTCTAGAAATGGTTTTCCAAACATCGGTCGATATTCGTTTTCTGCGCCCATCCAGCTTCAAGCCACCTGACCTTCTTGCCAACTTGTGAATTTGAACCGAAATCCATCCAGAGTCGTTGGACATTTTTTACTGTTGACGTTTTCATCGTTCTCGTTGCCCTGGTTAGGATGCCTATGCATTCGATATACTTTAGACAGCCCATAATTCCATTCGTCAGTCCATTTGTTACGTCAATATTGGTTTTGAAAAAGTACGGCAAATTATTTGTGTCCACTATGCTCATTTTATGGATCTTTTGACGGAGTTGCAACTCCGGCAGCCCACTGACCATCTCTATTGAACTGAAAACAGCATTCAAACGTAGGAATATTAACAAGTTCGTCTTTGCGCAGCCAGGTCTCGAAAACCAAATGAATTGAGCATACCTTCGTGACTGTGACCTGAGACTCTGGCAGTTCAATGTTAAAAACGAGATGTCATTATAACCCCATTCAGTAGAAGACATGATCATTGATACCCGACGTGATGAACAGCGCCTAGAGACTCGTCACTCGTGATAAAGCAATATACAGCAGTTGTTGACTGTGTTTTTAATCGAATGAGTATGCAATTTCGTAATCGTAATTCGTATTTCGTATCGTAATTTTTATTTTTATTTTTCTGATCGATGGAAATGTCGATGGTTTCTATTTCATTCATTAAATTAATTTTTTCATTTCCCCTACTATTATACATATACATAAAAGCATGCAATGTATAGTAAAAATTGTTTTTGTTGAGTTTCTTGCTTTTTTTTCAAACAAGGTAGGTATACGTCATTTCCGTTCGTTTCATTTACAAGTTTACTCTAATACAAAAAATTTTGGTAGGTGCGCGTAAAGATGTTTACACATGAAAAATTGGGGTTTTGTTGTATTTGTTCACGTGCCCATTGACAAAAAGTTACCCGATTTTGGAAATCAGCGGCATGAAGACCTTGATGTAAAGACACATGATATGGATGATACTTGTGCAGTTTTAAAATTCTCCAAACACTGATGAGGGACAATCCAGAATCGCGAACTATTTCTCGTGTACTAGCATGAGGATTATGAGCGACTGCTGCCAATACAGCAATTTCATTATTTTCTCCAGTGACTGTTGCTCTACGGGTCCTCTTTTTCGGTTGAACATTTCCATCAGTAATAAATTGTTTGATAGTACGGCCAAATGAGGCACGTGAACGAATCCTATCCGGAAAACGTTGAGCGTAAATAGCAACTACATTTTCAAGATTTCTGCCAGCTTCTCCATAAACCAGAACCATTTCAATTTTCTCTGGCACAGTTAAACGATCCATTCTAAAGTATTTTATTGTTTATTTTGCAATTACGAAAAACATGAAGATAAGAAATAACACAAACGTTAAATGTGATTTACAAAACTGAATAAATTGTTTTGATGACGAATTTCGAGTATTTCCAATGACAACGTGATGTTTTTTATTTCAAACTTATTGCAGAATCGAATGCGCGTGTTCTAAGAAGAAATTGAAAAAAATGAATTTCGTCGATTACAACGCCATCTATCATGAACCGAACAAAATAGTTCATTCAAATCATACGTACTTTTAGTCGTAGAATCCGTATATGCAATAAAAGATATGGCTTTCTATCTTAGTTTAAAAGTTACCCGGTGGGAGACTATTTTTTTGCACTATTGTATTTCCTCCGCGGTATGATAAAATTTTGATTATGGACATTTTTTAAGTAGAGTGGCTATTTTTCGAGATATTTGATCGTCTCAGTTTAAAAGAAACACCAGGTATACCTCGGGCCGGCCAACGATAGAGGAGACTACGTTTGTGGATGATACGGTCATCTTAGTAGTCGCTGATATCATAGAATACACAAGCAAATTGCAAAAAACTACTAATATTACTAGTACCTGGACGAAGAGATGGCGAATAAAACTTAATGAAACAAAATGTGTTTACGTAAATTTTACCTACTGTTGGAACAACGTCAACATGCGCAATAATACAATATTCGAAACAGTCAACAATTTTTTGTATATAATATTCATGATTTGATGCGTAAGCAATATTTATTTATAGAAACCCGATTTTTTGTGGTAATAAACCAGAATTGAACTATAAACGCATTTCAACAGTCAGTTTTAATTCTCGCAGTGAATATTTGGAGCTCAACCAAATACTCACTTAAACACACAAATCTAGACAGAGGCCAGATTTTTACATGGTCCTTCGAGCCGGATTTGACGGAACATTTTCTCGATGTCGGCTGTCATGACAATCTTGTGTTTCCTCCACCTTAGTAGTATGTCGGCCAAGTCTTTTTGTAGTGTAGGACTGGTCATCATGATGTCGTTTAACGAGACCCCAGTTGTTGTTTTTAATGATGCATCAAACAAAAAACGAAGCTTGGCCGTTGAGTTGCTGGTTTGATAATACCATGATGAGGTATGTAATACATATTAGCTCAACTTCTGCCTTTTCTTGTATTAACTCCATGTGGTTCAAATCTATATATTCTTGCATGAATTGTTTATATCAGGGTTCTAAAATTCGCTCTACAAAATATGTTATTCTTTCTCTACTGATCGAACAAATAATTTTTACTACTGATCGTCGCGAATAGTTAAGAGAAAGCAAAATTTTACTGATTATACACTTTGTAACGAAAATCATCATACACTCTGATTTTTGAGAAAAATTTACAAAATATTAGGATTATAGAACCTATTTTGCAGTTTTTAATTAGATTAAATTATTTTACAAATTAACAAATCCAAAAACACAAAATAAAAATTAATGTACCGTTTATAATAAAAAAAAAAAATAAAAAATCAAGAATTTTTTGCAACGAAAATGATCATACACTTATAGAATGATCCTTCATTTTTTTTAAATCATTTAAATAAATTATGTTTCATAATTTATTTAAATGATGGAAATGGTTCAATATGGAACTTACTGGAAAATCTGTGTGCGAAATTGGAAAAATAGTTGGCCGAAATCATTCTACAGTGTTGTAAATAGTATCCAGATTCAACGTCACACAATCGGTCGAAAACGGGCAGCGAACAGGGCGAAAAGTAACATTTTCCAATTTTGACGTGCGAGAGAATTTAGATTTAGTGAGAGAAAATCCAAAAACAAACGCTCCAAAACTAGCTCCAGAAGTAAAGAAGATACCTAATAAAGCTACTCACCCCCAAAATATTAGAAGGGTTTATGTGGAAACTTGGATATCATGGCCGTATGTCACGCAAGAAGCCGGTAATTTCGAATGTTAATTCCAAAAAAAGAATTGAATATGCAGAAAAATTTAAAACAAAAGACTTCAACTTCTGAAAGCCGGTTGTTTTTACGGATGAAAGTAAATTCAACATTTTCGTAGTCGATATGGGAGAGATAAAATTTGTAAGAACCCTGTAACAGCGCTGGAGCCAAAACACATCATCAACTATTAAACATAATGGTGGTTCGGCTATGATATGGGGTTCAATGTCGGCGAGTGGAGTAGGTAAACTTGTCTTTATAAATTGAAATTTGGATTGCTGGAAACACCTAGGTATTCTAAAGGACAATTTGAAACAATCCTTGGAACAATTGAGACCCGTGTTATCATGGACCTTCCAGCAAGATAACGATCCGAAGCATACGGTACAAATTGTGTAAGAATGGATTCTGAATAACGTCCCAAACCAGTAACATTCGCCACCCCAATCGCCTGACCTCAACCCCAATGAACATTTATGGGATCACTTGGAACGCCAAGTTAGAAAATACAGGATTACCAGCAAAAAAACGTTGCAAGAAGCAATAATGAAAGAATGGGATAAAATTTCACCGGCAGTTATCAAGTAGTTAGTAGAATCAATGCCTAGAAGACTGAAAGAGGTAATAAAAAAATATAGGTGAACCAACTCGATATTAAAATAATTACGAAACATAATTTATGCAAATCATTTTCGTTGTTAAAAGTTCTTGATTTTTTTATTTTTTTATTATAAAAGGTAAATTAATTTTTATTTTGTGTTTTTGGATTTGTTAATTTGTAAAATAATTTAATCTAATTAAAAACTGCAAAATAAGTTCTATAATCCTTATATTTTGTAAATTTTTCTCAAAAATCAGAGTGTATGATTTTCGTTACATAGTGTGTTCATTTTGCATTGATTAGAAAACAAAAAATATTTTCCCTATTCCCTCTGTAGTGGACTATTCTATAACCTATTCAAACAAATATGAAAAGTAAAACAAAAGAAGAGAATACAATTTTGTTTTAGTTCTCGCAAACAAAAAAAATTGGATGGCACAATCAATGGAAACACATGGTTTCCACGCCACATGGTAAACCACGCCACATGGAAAATAATTAACTCTAAAATACAAATGTATAAAGCTCGAAACATAACAAGAGCGTATTCGGCGAGCGAAATCGCCTGTCGTATTACAAAACACGGAAAACATATAATAAAAACACAACCATCGACGCAGGCGATGACGATTTTTTCGTTGAAATAAATTTAGAGTCTATTTCTATTTTTATCGCCGACGAAACAATGTTGCCAACGTCATTTGTCAAAACACAGAAGGATATGCCGTTTGTGGATGTTTTTTTATCGCATAAGCTGACGCTTTAGTTCTGTTAGCTACAGCGATATTGCGGCGATATTTTTTATTTATTCGTCGACGCTCGTCGTCGTCGCTCTTGTTCTGTTTCTAGCTTAAAGTATTCGACGACTATTCGTTTAGCAAGGAGCAGAGACAGTTGAAAAATATTTTTTCTGATCTATTAAAAACATCATTCTCTTTGTTTTTTTCATTATTCGCTCATTATTCGTTCAAAACTGAATACTATTCTTAATCTTTTATTTTACTATTCACGATCGAAAAAGTGGGGAAAAATTAAAAAATCATCAATTGAGAGAATATAAATGGAATAGAAACAAAGTGAAGAGTATTTTTGAACGCTGGTTTATATAATTGTTCGTAGTCCGGATCTTTGACAAATATTCTTTCGATTTGCAGAAGTCTGGCTTCTGCTTTTTTCCTAGATTCTCCAAGTTTGACGTGATCGTCCTTAAATAGAATTTTTACTTATAAATCGTCCATCTGTGTGTCGATTCAATGTTGATTGAAATGTCTCCTCAACTTGATTTGTATGGCTCCTTTTTTCAGGAATGCTATCAACCTCAACCTAAGTAATTTTAGTTGCTCTTCGATTGATTTTGTCGCCACCATGGCTCTTCTTACTTGGTTGTCCATGTTACTCATGCTGTCGATTATAATCCACCCGAACTCTGTTTTCTGCTCCATTTTCTCTCGGTGGCTACCTTTGATAATGTTGTTAGCTATTATTAATAGATAGTAATCTGCGCCTAGTATGATATCAATCGGTTGAGATAATTTGTAGTGTGGATCTGCTAGATTTATGCTGTTGAAATGGGTCCATGTGGTATTGTCGATATCAGCTTCTGGGAATTGTTGAGTTAATTTGTTTAATACCAAAGCTTCCACGTCCAAGTTGAAGTCTCCATTGAATCTTGGCACCAGCTTTATGTTGATTGCATGCTTTTCTCTTTTTGATGTTTAGCAGATTGGCAGCTCTCGATGATATTAATGTAGCTTGGGACCCTGAATTAATTAACGCCCTCATTGTGGTGATATGTCTAGTGTCTGTTGCTACTCTGACCATTGCTGTTGGTAGTAGTACAGGTCCTTGTTGTTTAACTATTAGAGTTTGTGTTGTCCCCATGTTGGTCGATGCCTTGCTATTACCATGCAGAAGAGTGTGGTGATGTTCTTGGCACACAATGCATCGTATTTCAGATCTGCATGAGTTACCCCTTGGATGTCGCGTTAAACAACGTGCACAAGTAGTTGTTTCGCACTACTCTAGAAAGTCAAAGAATTCCTTCATGTCTGGAATTTATCTTCCCTTTTCTAACGTTGTTTCGTATTGTCTAGTGGATTCATGCTGTATAAGATAGCGGAATTTTGACAGCGGAAAGTAAGAGATTACGATACTGGCTGCAAGTGGCAGCACTGTCACTATAGAAAATTAATTTTGTTATGTAATTACCAGCGGAAATTTTTTATTCATTATGGATATATTTTTTCACTAAATTATACATCTCAGCGGAATAAAATATTAGAAGTGATCCTTAAAATGGAAAATTGATTGATCTCCGAAGTAAATGAACTTGGTATATGAAATGTTGAAATTTAACAATATTCCGTCTTTCCGGCTGTTCTTTCACTAGTTACCAATATTTTCGGTTATTTTTCTAATAGCTTAGGTCATACTGAGACTATGTGGAAAATTTGGGGAAAATTCATGGACTAGAACTTTTACTAGATTTTTTTGATTTTCTGCGGCCATATAAGTTATTTTTAGTTTTTGGCCAATATCTCAAAACCTTCTACTAGTAACCATACTTTCTGGTTGTTTTTCTAATAGCTTAGGTCATACTGAGACTATATGGCAAATTTAAGGAAAATTGATGTTTTGAATTTTTTGATTTTCTGCGGCTCTCAAATTCTAGTGAAGGTTTTGAGATATATTCCAAAAACTGAAAATAACTTATGTGACCGCAGTAAATCAAAATTTCTGGTGAAAATTCTAGTCCAAGAATTTTTCTTTAATTTTTTTATAGTCTCTGAAAGACGGAATATTGTTAAATTCCAACATTTCATATACCAAGTTCCTTTACTTCGGAGATCAATCAATTTGCTATTTTATGGATCACTTTTAATATTTTATTCCGCTTAGATGTTTTATTTAGTGAATATATATATATATATATATATATATATATATATATATATATATATATATATATATATATATATATATATATATATATATATATATATATATATATATATATATATATATATATATATATATATATATATATATAATGAATAAAAAATTTCCGCTGGTAATTACATAACAAAATAGATTCTCTTTAGTGATAGTGCTACCACTTGCGGCGAGTAGCGCAATCTCTTATTTTTCGCTGTCAAAATCCCACTATCTTATACAGCATAGTGGATTCAGGGTCTAGCTTTTTGCCTAGAATGAACATTACTAGCGCTTCGAAGGGAGAGTTTATCTCTAGCTTTGTTGATATTGTGTAGCATTTCGGTTACAGTATATGCAAGGATCGAATTGCTTCCGCTGTTGCTGCATGTATTGTTGGTATATGTAACAATGAGCTGAAGAACTTATTTGCGAGTAACATGGCGTTGTTGGACCCTGCTTGCAGTATTTCCCAGGCCTTGTTGTAATTATCACCAGTTGCTGAGAGGTGACTGATCAACTGAGCTGCTCCTTTTTGCAGAGTTGCCTTCAAGTACGTCATTTTGTTTGTGTCAGATAGCTTATTGTTGTTGAGAATCAGCTCAGTGAAAATATCGTTGAAGGAGCTCCAATGCTCATAATCGCCATAAAAGGTTAGTAGCTCTATCTTGGGTAATTGTACCCTGGCTTCTCCAGAATGGTTCGAAGTCTCTCTCTGCTGGTTGCGTTGTAATTTCATTATCAGCGTGTCTACTCTATCTTTAAGAGCTTCGTAATAGCCTTCTTGGAAGTATTTACTTGTTTGTTGCTTTTCTGGTATCTCCACTAAAATTTCTATGTGTAATTTATCAATAACTTCCATTTCTCTGGATAATTGTTCAGTTTTTAAGCTTGATGTATTCCATTGGACTGTTGTCGTTGTCTAAAGCTGCTCGATTGTTTGTGCTTTCTGGTACATGTTTCTCATCAGTACACCTTGCCTTTTAATCAATTTTTGGTTGTTGTGTGCTAACTGTTGAGCCGAGTCTATTGCTAGCGGTGTTGTTGGCCGCTCATCATTTAATCGGCTACGCATGTCGGCTATTAGTTTGTCGTAAACTTCCGCAATAGACTTTATTGATTTTCGGTACGGGTCATCCTGTTTAATTGTTGGATTCCTTGCTATTATCTCGTCATCTGTGGCGAGAAATTCGGTATAGAGTTTCGTTGTTTTACTATCTGCATCTTTTCCGTAGTTTCTGGCTATTGTTGTAATTCTGTCGGCAGTATCTTCTTGTGCTTGCAGCAACTCTTGCATTTTGATGCGCTGATGATGATATCGAGTGCTTCTTGGATTTATTTACGCCAGTTCTGTTGTTTGTTGGCTCGAAGGACCATGTAAAAATAAACGCCATAAAAGGTAGTAGCTATTCGACCAATAGTTGTTTGTGTTGCCTGATAACGCAAAATTTGTATCACGTCGAATATAGAATCCGCGGGAGCAGATAGATTGCGGATTGAAAAATGCATATAAATAAAATGGAAAACAATTGCTATAAATCAAAGTAGCCAAGAAAATTTGTATTGATTTCCATACAAACCGTTTTTTATGATTCCCTTTACAAACGCAATAAAATATTTGCGGGTCTAAAACAAATTTTTCTTTACTAATTGTATAAAAATCCATAGGAATTTCTATGATGCTACGATTTAAAATTTTGTTTTATGTTTTTTATATGCAGTTTTCAATCCGGATCCGCGCCCGCGGATTCTATAATCAACGTGAATGTTTGCATCATTCTCATTAAACTGCTTCGACTTTGCTTCTAATTCGGTTAAGCGTTTGTTTAAATACTGCTCAGTTTTTCGGGAGTCTCGGGAGTAAATCCGTAGAATAGTTTTATTTGACTTCAATGTGATTTTTCCAGTTGTTGTTGAAAATCCAGCCGAATACTTTATTTAATCGACCAAATATTCTTGTAGTTGTTATTTGAAGAATATTTTACTGTATCACAGGTGCCAATTCTTATTTGTTGGCTTCTAAGGACCAATGTCGGATCTAGTCCACTAATTCCTAAACAACTTCTCAAAAGATAAAGGTTATTTGAATTCTCGCAGTGAATATATGGAGCTCACCAGTGGTAAACCAAATACTCACTTAAACAGACAAATCTAGACAGAGTCCAAATTTTTACACCTACAAAAAGTCAACTGAATACCAGTGT
Organism: Nephrotoma flavescens; assembly: GCA_932526605.1. Lineage (NCBI taxonomy): Eukaryota > Metazoa > Arthropoda > Insecta > Diptera > Tipulidae > Nephrotoma > Nephrotoma flavescens. The sequence goes on from OW052221.1 coordinate 73,875,548, forward strand.
AACTAAACTCGCTACTATATATCGGAGAATTCTAAAACCTGTGTGGACTTACGGTATTCATCTCTGGGGCTGTACAGAGAAAACTAATATTAATATCATCCGGTCAATTTCGTCCAGTGGTACATAAGACCAGACAACACATGCGATGTTAAAGTATACACCAAAATGTATGCTGGATGAGTCAAACCCAGTAAGATAGCTGCGGAGGAAAAAAGAACTTGAACTATTAGATCCAATCTGGATCCAATCCCATCAAATAATTATCAGAGATTTTGTGAATTATTCTCTATATGGACAGTATCCATTTATCTGTAAAACATATTTTGCAGAAATTGATTTTCCGGTGGTTTATTTGAAATTTAATTATTAGCAATTTTTACAGTTGAAGTAAGAGGTACATACTTTCCATCAGGACCAATAACAGGATAATTTCAGAGATTTCGACAAGGCTCCACTGTTTGTCTTAAGATATACTAATCAAAGAAGAACATTCTGTAGACAAAATTATTGGGTTGTTCGGCAAGTAATTTCGTTTTTTTTATGAAAATGAAAAACAATTTGTGTATATCATTTAAAGATTGTATTTAAAAAATATTTATTCCAATTTGATACAATACCTTTTGCCATACTTCTGACAGTAGCATAATTTGACGCTCATAAAACTTCTGATCTTCAAACTGATCCAATACATTTTTGACGTCCTCTTTTGAAGAAAAGGTTTTGACGTCTAAAAAAAATTTGTAGAAACCATAACAATAATCTGAAGGTGCCAGATCTGGCGAAAATGGATGTGTCGTAGTATGTGGATGAGGTCTCGCTTTATCTTGGTAGAAACTATACCATTTTTCTGGCTTAATTCTGGCCTATTCTGTTTGTTTGAGTGAATCATTCAATTTGTCTAGATGATGACAATACACTTCAGAATTTATCGTGGTACTGTCCGATAGAAGCTAAAAAAAAACGATTCCCTTTTTGTTGAGTATATAGGGTTTTGAAGTGCCTTGCGTTTAACATTTTTATATAGACAATCCATTTCTTGTCCCCAGTAATAATTTGTTTCAAAAATCGATAATTTTCTTCAAGCAAATCACAGACGTCAATACAACGGAGCAAATTTCTATCTGTAAGAACATCTGTAGACGCAAATGGTTGGATTCGTTAAATTTAATCTGTCAGCGATCTTACGAGTTGTTATTCGGCGGTTTAATTAATACCCTTATTTTGTCTTCATCTCCTTAAACTGGAATTCCAGAACGTGGTGCAACTTCAAAATTGCCAGAACGAAATTTTGAAAACCTGTTTGACTCTGACGTTCTGTTAATACAACTTCTCCATACACAGCATATAGATTTTTTTCTCGGTTAAACAGCATATTTGCCTTGTCGATAGTGCAAATGTAAAATATGCCGATAATGCTGGTTTCAATTTGCAATATTTAATATGACACCAAACACAAACTATTAGGCAGAATCAAACAAATATTTGCACAAATAAACCGGAAAAAAACGAAATTACTTTCTGAACAACACAACATTTCCGGATATGCATTCTTTTATAACTTATCCAGAGATGTTACTTGCACCAAGACCACTTTCACATTCCAGCACCACCAAAAATTTAAAAGTTCAATTCTAGTTCAACACAAAACTATTTTCTATTAGAAACTATATAGAGCAAGCGCAGCAGTGCATGGCAAAAATCCCTGAACTAGTTTCTTTTGCATTATCAATATCAAACTCATTTCATACAAAATACACATAACCACTCACTAAACACTAAATTAACCTTCAATTAGTACAAAAAATTGGAATTTAAAAGTTTACAAAAAAAACAAAACGCTAGTACGTACGTATAGATATAACATCGCGATACATTATGTACAATAATTTTATTTTAATTGTGCCAAATTGTAAAAAAATGTAGCAAAATATTCGCAAAAGTTTAACGTACGAAATTCAACTACTTTGCCCAAGGGTGGTCAAAATGATATCGATTTAGTGAAAAGTTTTGCATACATTTTCAAAAATTTGTACGCGTGCGAATAATTTATTGCATTTTACTTTATTTCAAAAGTTTTGTTGTTGAATTTAAATTTTTATTCATTTACTTTTCTAGTTGTTTTATTTATTATTTTATAGAACGAGCGATTTGTAAATGTAGATAATGAATGTTATATTGTGATGTACTTAAATTTTTTTTATTTATTTATATAGGAATTGAAAATTATTTATGATAAAGTAATAGTTTTCGGTTGATTGATATGCGCTGCATAATAGTGTTTTATATACCAAAGATAAAAAGTATGTATCATTACAGCCCGAGCGATAAATGCTTTAAATAAAAATAACCTTTGGACGGCATTTGTCGTATAAGTCGAAACACGTAGGATTAATGCGCGATTAGCGAACTATTGGAATCAATAACAATTGGTTAGTTAGGGTTCCTAATGACCATTTTTTAATTAACTAATTTTCTTTAAATTACTTCAAAATGTTAAAAATAAGTATTTTTGGGGCTCATTGAACATTCTTATATTGGGATCTTAATAAATTGTGTACTGAACGCAAATATTTAGAATTTAGCAATCCATCAATAGAATTCAACTGTTTTGAAACCAATATTAGTTTAAAAAACTATAGCTGTTTTGCAAAATCCACTTACGCCTACCCTCCACCTGCATTGACATCAAGTTATAACATACATTTTCGAACAGTTGCAGATGGAGACACAAAATGTCAACGAGTTGCAATATGTGTTTACATTAAGTGATATTTTAATGTCAAAAGTTTAACTGTTAACACGAATATTTGACGTTTCCTTACATATAATAAAAAATAGATCAGTCAAAATGTCAAACTAAAAACAGGAAACTTCAAAATTAATTAAGTTATATAAAAATAAAGTGTTTATGGAATATTTATTCCAAAATATTTAGAAGGGTTGATATACAAAATAAACGAAAAAAGTTTCATCACTAGATTTGCCCACTACTGATTTTGATGACGCACTAAATAACTTTATTTCAGCCGAAAATTCTGGACCAGAAAAGGACGAATTTGAAATTTTTTCCCAAGCCATATCATCCCAATAAAGGAAACTACCCGAGACTCACGCATTGCAATTTATATTTTTTCAATCCAGCAGCAGTTGATCAAATTAAATCGTCATCAGAATTTTTTAACGGTCCTGTTAAGGTCCCACAGACCTCATGCAAAGTCGTGAAACTAGTTGGTAAACACCCAACTATTTCACAAACATCAACAGCAATACGCGTATTCCATTATCCAGCAGTAACTACTTCAGCAACTTGTTCAGTTCCTTTCTTTTCACCATCGTCATCATCAACATCATCAGAAGTTAATAATTATTGTCCTAACATTCCGCTCACCCCATTTAAAGCGGTAAAAGTTGTTTGCCCACTACCATCTATTACACCAGGGGTGGCAAAACTTTCAAGTCTTGCGGGCGACTTTTGACTAAATTAAATCTGGAGGTCTACCAGAGAAACTATATTTAATTGTTAACTGTATTTCATTTATTTGTTTAAATTCAAGACAAAATTAGAAAGTTTTATATCACTTATAATACAAGAATTTTAAAAATATTAAATATAAGTTTATTTACTACTGCTACTACTTGCACCTGATACGTGGCACTGCATCTTATCAGCAAGTTCTTCATGTTTTGGATCATATGAGCTTATGGCGATTCGCAAGCATGATGCCAAATGATCATCCGTTAAACAAGATCGATGTTTTGTCTTAATGCCATTCATTGAAGAAAAAGCTGATTCGCAAAGATAGGTGGATCCAAAAAATGCGGACATATATCCAGCCACTCTCCGCAAAATTGGAAATTTTTCTTCTGAAAAAAGATTCCAAAACATGTTTTCGGTTGTAGCTCTTGATTTGATGAATATGTCGCATTTCAATGCTATTATGTCATCTTCTAAGCAAGCTGAATTTGAGTCCAGAAATTCATTAATCTGAGTAGCGATCTCCTCAGTATTAATACAATCGTTAAACGGAAATGAAAAAACGTGAAACGTGTGGCAAATTCATTTAAAAGGGTACTGATTTGATTAGCATATTCATTGTAAAGAATTTCTGGCTCATCATTGGATCCTTCTTCCATATTTTGGAAATGTTTTAAATCACCCAGTTCTAGTTGACGAATAAACATGGATAGCTTTTCTTTAAACGTTTTTACTGCCATTATCATATCGAGATTAGATTTATGTTTCCCCTGTAGCTGTAAGTTTAATTTATTTAAGTGCTCTGTCATATCGCAAAGAAAAGCAAGAGCCATCAGCCAACTTTTATCCTCCAATTCGGGATATAATTCTTCTCTTCCAGTCAAAAACTGCTTTATTTCCGGCAACAGATCTCTAAATCGTTTTAAAAATTTTGCACGACTAAGCCATCTTACATCCGTATGTAATAATAATTCGGTATTTTCAATTTCACATTGTTCCAGCAATGTCCGAAACTGACGTCGTTGTAGACTTCTTGCACGTATCGAATTTACTATTTTAAATGCAATATTCATTACATAATTAGAGTTTAACACTTTTGAACACAAGGTTTGTTGATGGATAATGCAATTGTACGAATGAAAACTCGGAATTTTTTCATCTTTCTTGCAAAGCGTTACGAATCCCACATGTTTTCCAATCATAGACGGAGCTCCATCGGTGGTACTTGATACCAATTTGTGAATCGGGAAATCAGTGCGGCTTATAAATGATTCGAATAAATTGTAAATGTCTTGACCTCTTGTGTGTCCTTTCATTGGTAGAATAGTCAATAATTCTTCTGTGGTAGACATATCTTCGAAAACCATTCGAATGAAAATGCAGAGTTGAGCAGTGTCTGTGATATCTGTAGATTCATCAAATTGCAAAGAGAGAAAGCAGCATTTTTGAATATCTTGTTGTAAAATATCTTCCAAATTTTTACTTATATCCACCGTTCTTTGCATGATAGTATTGCGCGTCAATGACATATTGCTAATAGATTCCAGAATTTCAGATTTATTTTTAAAATCTTTGAATAACACTTCACCAGCTTTTACAAATGCCTCTTTCCATATTTCGCCATCTCCAAAAGGTTTTTTATGTTTGATTAAAATGTTAGCTACCTTAAATGATGCTACGGTAGCTGTTTTAGACTTTGAGCTAAATTTAGTAAAAAAAAGTTTGTTGTGCACCTAATTGTGACTTTAACTGCTTCACTTTCTCTTTCCGTACCTCAGAGTTTAATGGAAAGTCAATTTCATAATTATGGTGCACTGTTCGAAAATGTCGTTCAACGTTAGCTTTTTTAGGTAGTGCTACGTTTGAATTACAAATAAGACAAAGACACTTATCTTTGATCATGATGAAAAAAAAAATCCTGTTCCCATTCAGCATGATAGTGGTACGTTTTAGTTTTTTTGCTCGATTGTGTCATTGTGGCTAAGAAAAAATACATATATTTAGAATTATTAACAAACAAAAAAACCCAAAAAATTGCGATTATTATACTTACTTTATTTTTTAAGATGAAAATAATTAAAGTAGCAATAAATTCCTTATCAAAATTAATCTTATTCACTACTCAGATAATGAAAACGTTCGGACAACTTTCTTTAACACAAAATTATTGAAATTTATATTCTATTATTCAAAACTTCAACACTTCAAACTTTATATTTAGAAACAGACACGGAATTTTTGGTTTTGCAGCTATGTGGTTTATTTTTGTTACATGAAAATTAAAACATTATCAATACTCGTAAATAAATCACATTCAAAATTGTATATGTATGGATGCGTTCCTAATAAAAACACATGTTCAAATAAAATGGGTAATCCCCTTTTACTAAAAAATTTAACTGCAATTTGAATTAAAAAAATCGCATGTAAAAAATTTGTATGAAAAAGTCGAAAGAAATAAGGACAGCATTAAAAGAGAAATGAAAAATGTTTATTTCTTTATTTTATTAGACATTTGTTACCATATAAATCTGAACTGTTTTTTAAATATGTTTATAAAGAGATGTTTTTTAAATATGCATTTTCTCATATTGTTCGCGGGCGACTTTCGATAGTTAATCGGTCGACCGCGGTCGACGCTTTTGCCAGTCCTGTATTACACCATCATCAGTAGCAGTCCGTGCAATCAAGTACGTAGAGTTAGTTGCACCCAAAACCTGTCCAGTTCCTTCTTTTTCACTAATGCCATCAACATCATTATTATCAACGAAAAATTTATTACATGATTCCGTTCATCGTCAACAGAAAAATTTGAAATTCGTTTCAGCCAAACGTACAGACAGCATCATATGATCTGAACGATGCCATTCGTGCCGCGGATATAGACGAAAATGCTATATTTTAATTTTATAAGTTTAAGGTTTTCGTTAAAATTATTTTAATATATTTTTTTTTTATTTAAAATGAATTGATACTACTACTTTAAAATGAAAATTTAAATGCAATAAATTTGCGAAGGCTTACAATAAAATTTAAAGCTAACTAATTATTTAATTGATGCCTATCAAGTACTTAACAAAAAAAATAACAAATTTTCTCATATACGTATACGCTATATATATATATATATATATATATATATATATGTATTGGTTAGTTATTTCCCTAAATGTTGCTCTTAGGTAAAAAAAATACATGAGTACAATTAGGCGAATAAAAATAAAATATGCCATACAATCGAAACATTGATTTAAAAATTAGAAAACAATTAGGCGAATACAGATAAAATTGTGTAACAATCAGCTGCGTTTTTCTGAAAATAACCGAGTTGAATTCGCGATAGTTTTTCCAAATTTGCCCAATTTAAAATTAAAAAATTAGTTTTTTTAATTAATAAATTTAGATTTAATAATCCTCTAAATATAACCGAAAAAATCCATCATAAAAGTTGTATAGTTTTCTTGTAATATCGCTGTTCTGCATAGTTCTGAACTACTCCGTTATGATACAGAACTATGCAGAACAGCGATGTCACAAGAAAACTATAGAACTTTTATGATAGATTTTTCTGTTATATTTAGAGAATTATTAAATCTAAATTATTTAACTAAAAAAAAAAATTTTTTTTTAATATTATTATTGCACAATGCAAATTTGGAGAAACATTCATTTGAAAGTAAGGCTTTAATATGCTGAATATGTGCAACGTAAAAAAAACCGTGTTTTTAAGTTAAAGCATAACAGACTATGTTATGCTTTAACTTAAAAACACGGTTTTTTAGTATAAAAATGCTAAATTGTCGGTCCAATATACTAAATGTCAAAAATGCTAGCTGGTTGCTTCATATGAATAACAAGCATTAACTGCAACAGTTGTTGCACGAAACTTCAATGAAAAATTTTGTTCTACAGAAATCAAAAGTTCCATATATAGACATAGTGTTTTATGATGGCCTTAGTATGTACTTTAATACAAAAATTCTAAATGGTCGGTCCCTGGGGTCGGTCATAGAATAACAAGCAATAACTGCAACAGCTGTTGCCTGAAACTTCAATGAAAAATTTTGTTCTACAGAAGTCAAAAGTCCCATATATAGACATGGTTTTTTATGATGGCCTTAGTATGCACTTTAATACAAAAATGCCAAATGGTCGGTCCCTGGGGTCGGTCATATGAATAACAAGCAATAACTGCACCAGTGGCACTATTCTGGTAATTCCCCGGGAATAGGGAATTGGGGAAAGATTTTATATGTAATTTCTGTTCAAATATATTTTTTCCGGCCTACTGACGAAAAAAGTTCCATGTAAATATTTATAAATTGGGAATAATTTTTTCCATACCTAAATTGGTAGGGAAAATTATTCCCAATTTAATTTTGTTTTGAAAAAAATTAACACTAACTTTTTACCTCAGTAGGCCAGAAAAAAAATATTTGAACGAAAATTAAATATAAAATCTTTCCCCAATTCTCTATTCCCGGGGAATTGCCAGAATAGTGCCACAGGTGGTGCATGAAACTTCAATGAAAAATTTTGTTCTACAGAAGTCAAAAGTCCCATATATAGACATGGTTTTTTATGTTGGCCTTAGTATGCGCTTTAATACAAAAATGCTAAATGGTCCGTCCCTGGGTTTGGTGATATGAATAACAAGCAATATTTGCAACAGTTGTTGCATGAAATTTCAATGAAAAATTTTGTTCTACAGAAGTCAAAAGTCCCATATATAGACATGGTTTTTTATGTTGACCTTAGTATGAACTTTAAAACAAAAATGCCAATTGGTTGGTCCCTGGGGTCGGTCATATGAATAACAAGTAATAACTGCAACAGTTGTTGCACGAAACTTCAATGAAAAATTTTGTTCTACAGAAGTCCGCTGCGGGTTAATTTGACAGTACCAGACACCCAGCATCAAGGTCGAATTTCCAACGCAGTCGCCATGTACGGGACTTTTGACTTCTGTAGAACAAAATTTTTCATTGAAGTTTTATGCAACAACTGTTGCAGTTATTGCTTGTTATTCATATGACCGACCCCAGGGAGCGACCATTTAACATTTTCGTATTAAAGTACATACTAAGGTCACCATAAAAAACCATGTTTATGTATGGGACTTTTGACTTCTGTAGAACAAAATTTTTCATTGAAGTTTCGTGCAACAGCTGTTGCAGTTATTGCTTGTTATTTATATCACCGACCCCAGGAACCGACCATTTGGCATTTTCTTATTAAAGTGCAAACTAAGGCCATCATAGAAAACCATGACTATATATGGGACTTTTGACTTCTGTAGAACAAAATTTTTCATTGAAGTTCCATGCAACAGTTGTTGCAGTTATTGCTTGTTATTCATATGACCGACCCCAGGGACCGACCATTTGGCATGTTTGTATTAAAGTTGATACAAAGGCCATTATAAAAAACCATGTCTATATATGGGACTTTTGACTTCTGTAGAACAAAATTTTTCATTGAAGTTTCGCGCAACAACTGTTGCAGTTATTGCTTGTTATTCATATGACCAACCCCAGGAACCGACCATTTGGCATTTTTGTATTAAAATACATACTAAGGCCATCATAAAAAACCTGGCCTATGTATGGGACTTTTGACTTCTGTAGAACAAAATTTTTCATTGAAGTTTCGTGCAACAACTGTTGCAGTTATTGCTTGTTATTCATATGACCGACCCCAGCCAGGGACCGACCATTTGGCATTTTCGTATTAAAGTGCATACTAAGGCCATCATAAAAAACCATGTCTATATATGGGACTTTTGACTTCTGTAGAATAAAATTTTTCATTGAAGTTTCGTGCAACAGCTGTTGCAGTTATTGCTTGTTATTGACATGACCGACCCCAGGGACCGACTATTTGAATTTTTTATAGTAAAGCGCATACTAAGGCCATCATAAAAAACCATGTCTATATATGGGACTTTTGACTTCTGTAGAACAGAACTTTTCATTGAAGTTTCATGCAACAACTGTTGCAGTTATTGCTTGTTTTTCATATGACCGACTCCAGAGACCGACCATTTGGCATTTTTGTATTAAAGTGCATACTAAGGCCATTATAAAAAACCATGTCTATATGTGGGAATTTTGGCTTCTGTAGAACAAAATTTTTCATTGAAGTTTCGTGCAACAACTGTTGCAGTTATTGCTTGTTATTCATATGGCCAACCCCAGGGACCGACCATTTGGCATTTTTGTTTTAAAGTGGATACTAAGGCCATCATAAAAAAACATGTCTATACATGGGACTTTTGACTTCTGTAGAACAAAATTTTTCATTGAAGTTTCATGCAACACCTGTTGCAGTTATTGCTTGTTATTCATATGACCGACCCCAGGGACCGACCATTTAGCATTTTTGTATTAAAGTGCATACTAAGGCCATTATAAAAAACCATGTCTATATATGGGACTTTTGACTTCTGTATAACAAAATTGTTCATTGAAGTTTCATGCAACAACTGTTGCAGTTATTGCTTGTTATTCATATGACTGAACAAAGGAACCGACCATTTAGCATTTTTTTTATTAAAGTATTAAGGCTATCATAAAAAATCATATTTTTCTATATGAGACTATTTACTTAATTAATTTTAATTATGAATTTATTTTTATCACGCAACAATTGTTGCCAGTATTCCTCCTAAATGTATACTATTTGTATATTCGCACACATGTATAGTTTTTGTTATTTGGTAGAAACTTGACTTCGGTTTTAATTGTTCTTTTTGTTAATTTTGAATATGTTTATTACAAAATAAATAATTATCGAAAGGAAATAGCTATTCCTTGTTGTTTTTTATAAAAAATATATTTCATTTATTTAACATCCATTGACTTTGGATTATGCCATCAGAGACTAAATATTTTACAATATTTTTGCGTGTGGCTGTTACAGTTTTACTGCATTCGACATATTGGGTTTCGATCGAATTAAAATTATTATACCTCCTGATCATCATTTGGTTGACTGATTTTTTTAGTAGTTTCGAGGGAGGTTTCGATTGGCCTTTGAAATATTCGAAACCGTGTTGCTAACCGGCCAAACGAACATTCCACTTTTATACGTGCTCTTCTAATTCTATAATTGAATATATTTTTAGGCACACTCAACTCAATATTTCTATTAAATGGTTTAACCATATTACGATAAAGAGGAAAAAAGTTAAGTTTCTGAATTTTGCCTAGGTAATTTTGTAGGCTCCTGAATATCCAAATACTCTTTTATCAGTGCTTGATAAAATGCACTGTCTTTATGGTACAATAAATACAAATTTTCCATGAGCATCAACAATAGCAAACAAAATTATGCTGAAGTACCCCTTACAGCAGTAAAAATTAGACCCTGAGTTAGCAGGAGCCTTAATTTTTATGTGCTTTTCATCAGCTGCACCTAACGTATGTGGAAAGTGATGTTGTCAAAATCTGTTGCAATTTTCGCCCGTTCATATTTTTTCCGTGGAACCTTGTAAAAAAAATATTTATTGTAATTTTTCATAATTTAATTTTATAATTTTTATTTAGTAATACATTCCATATACTTCTAAAACTTCTGGTACAAACTTAGATATTGTCTTATATAACACAGCTGGTATGGTATTTTGTTTTTTAATCGTCGGGTCGATCCGAAATGCCTAACTAAGCTCATTGTAATTCAGTATAAAATATGATGGACATGAGAATATTGCCGTTCATTGTAAACCAGAATTCTTCAAATTGACTGATGTGCATCTTGGTAAAATTCTGGAAATTACTGCCAGAGCCCCAATTCTAATCTTTAAGAAGGTGCATTTCCAAATCATGCTCTCCTTTTTAAACTAAAAACGATTGACCCCAAAAGCAGGTTTCTTCTTTTTCTCGAAGCAATTTTATTTTATTTCCCTAAAAATTTTGTAATTCTTTTAAATTAATCCAAGCACAATTTTAATTTTTTTTTAAGATTGCATTTTGAAAAATATGTATTTGTTCGTTGTAAGAATACCAATCTACAAATGATTTTGAATGTCAAATTTATGGCAGATATACCTCACCTGGTTTTTATGTTACCCGATATGGTACTCTTAATGACATAACATATGTCAGGTGAAGTGGCCGTGTTAGCTTTGGAAACTAAAATATTAGAGGCTAATTTTGGTTGCAGCAATATTTGCTTGTGAATTTCCAGTAACGAAAAATAAATATTATTTTTTGACGTAGGCGTTTATATTTTCAAAAATATTATTGGTAGAAACGTGGTTAATATCTCATTGGAAAGATCGAGGCTGGTTCTAAAATAATAAATAATAAAATTTATACAAATCTGACAATTATGTCAACAGTTATGACAAGTTAAAATTGCGATGTTTGTTGGCACATTTTTAATATGGGAGTAGCGCGTATAAATGAAAATAAAGAACGGTAAAAAAATTAATTAATTAATTAAAAAACTATTGATTATAGTTAACTTAAATGTTCAAAGTTTAGTTGCTCAACACTTAGATATTGTAACTGACGCGATATTATAAAGTCTGATTTTCTTGCTCTGAGTAAGACTTGAATGTACGAAGATCAACCGATTAAAATTATAGGATTTGAATTGAAATCATACATGAACAACACTCTTCGTTCGAAATTGGTAAATAAACAGCGTGGAGTATCAATTTATAGAAATATCAATAGTGTAGCAGATTGTCAGCCATATTGAGTTTGATATTAATGTTAGAAGACAGTTGGTGATATTTGTCTAGAGGATGTGAATGGTTCGCCAACATTTATACTTGGTTCCATTTACATTCATCCGCATGCTAAAGAGGTCGATTTAAATATGTTCTTCCTAGCGGCATTAATGGAATACACAGAAAGTTCAAAATTAATTGATAAACTGTTTACAGTGGAAAAAGAGGTTCCAATAATTTTAATGGGTGATATTAATGTAGAAGTTAAACGGTTTGAGTTTACGTAGCATCATTTCAATCTAGATATGATTCCGACCAATTATCCAAGTACATTGAAAAATATTTACATATAGATTTTCCATTCACTAGAAAAATAACTCCAGAAGTTCTTTCATCGGTTTGTTACTTTTCGTATCATAGTCCAATTCTTCACAAAATTGTGATGTAAAATAATAAAATGTTTCAAAAACTATCTTTTTAGCGCAAAAAAAAAATACCTTATATGAGTAGAGTAGTTCTACGCCTAACAACCTCTGCAGCTATGTCACCAAACAGAGCCTACCGTATATTGTTTTAGTTTTATTTAAAGCCAACTCTACTTTAATTACTACTGATAAATACGCCAACTATGATGAACAATTATTTCCCGCTACTGGAAATTCAAAAGCAAATCGTGACCTTAGAATAACAAGGTGTTAACTACGCTGGAGGTAGTTTCGAGAAAAATAGAAAACAAAATTGACATCTCTATATCTTTTTTTATTAGTACACAAATTTAACGTAACAAACGCAACTTCTGTTTATTTTAAATTCCCTTTGAAACATGATAAGTTCAACTGCATTTAAATATTTATATGTGGAGAAATGGGAATCTCAAAAATAAGAAATAATTTTGTAACTGAAGTGAAACAACAAAAATTGTAAGTGACACAATTGTAAGTAGATCTTACAACAAGCTTGTTCTACAGTTAGCAAGTTATCCAGACGTTTTAAGAAGATAGAACTATGTATTTTGCTGAAATTGAAAATTTATTTTGAATAAAAGTGGAAGTTTCGTTAAACAAAAATAAAATTATTTATTAAAAAACGATACTTGTACATTCATTTGGTACAAATAAAATAATAATAAAATAAATTCATTTACTATACTACAATGTAGTTTAACATTTTAAAGGATCATTCATCTTATCACTCTTATCTTATACGACAAATTGTTATTTCTGAATTAATTTGCCTTTTTAAAATTTTTTAAGTCCTTTGTGTGCTCTGGGTTTTTGAATTCTACCCACTTTTAATATTTTTTGCTTCATTCTATGATGCATAATCACCTCTGCATCCTTCTGAATTATTTGACTAGAATCGGTTAAATTTGGATGTACATCCAGTTTTAATATTACTTTGTAGTATCCTTTATCTGCTGGGGCCATGTACACAAACATTTCCTGAAGATGTTTTCTTTTTATTTCAGATAACTCCCCTACCCTTTTTAATGGTTTTGGTTCAGGGCTTAGTTGTAGTCATCATTTTCTTGGTCCGATCGGTGCGCCGTATATTCCTCTGTATTAAATTTTCCTCTTTATAATCTAAAGAAAAATGTAGTTCATACAGCTCGTGCGTAAATTTCAAAATTCTCAGTTTTGAAAAGGGTACAACTGTGAAATCATAACACAGTTTTAAGTACGAGCTGTAATCCTTGAAGTCGTTGTGGATCATTTGCATTATTATAGGTGGATTCTTCCGGTTAACCGTTTTTAACAAACGGATTAGACCTATTGGAGAAAAATATTCGTTTACAGCTAACACTTTCTCTATGTCGCTGTGAATTTTATCAACCTCTTGGATGGCACTATGACCCGATGTTAAATACTTCATGATTATGGAATTTAAGTAGGGATGATTTTTAAAAACATTCAAAATAGCGGTAGACATGATAGAATTTCTGTTCTGAGGAACGCAGGAATCACTCAATGTGATTAAATCATGAATTTCGGGGTAATCGTCGAGAACTCTGTTTAATATTTTAACCAATGCCAATGACAAAATCTTTTCCAATTCGCCCTGCACAATACTCAATCCAAATGCAGCAATAAGTGTTTTTTTCTGGATACAAAAATGCCGTTAAATTGTATATGCTTAATTTCGGATAATAAAACATAGGTCCAATGTCTGCTCACAGGACAATTAAGAACATTTTATAAATCAAAATTTAAAATGGGAATTACTCCTTCTTTGTTCTTTACCTTCTGCTCCCGCATTTCATTTTTCATTGATATATGCAAATCCCTTTCGACAACTATTTCATCTGTTAGGAGAGCTTGTTCTTCTGCGACCTTATGCTTCTCACATGTACCACATCTATCGGACTTCGGACTGTGTAAGGCAATGTTGAATTTCGTACAGAAAATGTAGCGGTAATAGCTTTCCTTGGCTTGATCGTTTGTAGTGACCTTATACAGATCTCATACATTTTGGAAATATTTAAATTCGACTCCAGGTATTGGCGTGAAGTCGTTGCTCGGCAATAGTGCGATTCTACTCAAGAGAAAGAATTGATATGATCCAGAATCTTTTTGAGCTTCTCTTCGGAAATTTTGTTACTGCTAGTACGCATTTTCAGGTTTTGTTGTGCTATACCAGTTCTATCGAATTTTTTTTTATGTGCGTTCTATATAGATGTTTGGGAGATATGGTAAGTTCCCAAGTAATAATTTTTACACACTATCGAACGGAAACCTGCCACCTCGATATAATAAGAAAATCTGAAAATTCTTCGTGGTAACGTTTAGTGATGTTCAATATGAAATCCGTTTTCCGTTGAGCGTCTAAGGAATAAAATGCTTCAAATTGATTATGTCTTTTTGACTCCATTACCTTTGTCGCACAAGAATACTTGCATTCTTTTACATTTCTAATAGATTGTTTTGGTACTACCTTGCCACGTACGCTAAGGTATTCTTCACCTGCTTGGCTTTCAGTTTGCGCTCCCCTGGATGGTGGGTCTGCATCTTCAGTATTTAATATCACGGAGTCAAAAACTGGGTTTAAATTTGATTGAACTTCCGATTCTGATTTGTAAATAAATTCTATGTCGGTCTAAAAGACTAAATGAAGCTATTTACTAACACATAAAACGGACATATTTAAACGGATATATACCACATTAAATGTTACTAATGATTCATCTAGAATAAGGTCGTCGTCTATGAGAACCTCATTATGTTATGTTACGTAAACTAATTGTGCAACAACTAATTGTTCAACAAACGAATCACCTAAAACAACAATTTACCGAAATTATAATTCACCGAAAAAACAATAAACCGAAACCGACAATTTCTCGGAAAACTAATTCACCGAAAACGATGACGCATATTATAACAGTCAAAATTCGCTGTCATAATCGTAATGTTACTTTCGCTATCTGCACAAATTTACCACAATTTACAATTAAAGTATAAAAGAATTCATGAAAACTGCCCTACATACGTTTATTTTATTTCGATGAATTGTTGTTTTCAATAAATTGTTGTTCTTGGTGAATTGTGAAGTTCGGTGTATTGTCGTTTTCGGTAAATGATCATTTTCGGAAAGTGGTCGATTTCGGTTGAATTGTTGTAAGACAAAATTTGCCAAAAGTAACAATTTGCCGAAAATAACAACTCAACGAAAACGACAGTTCACCGAAAACGGCATTTCACCGAAACGAATATTGGCCGAAAACAGCATATCATTGAAAATATGTTAGTGGAATAGTTATTGCATTTTGTATCATATTTCTGATGAGCGATTGTGATAAAAATTTAAAAAATAGTTATTCGAGTGTCAGGAGTACTAATCTCGTGAAAATTCTTCTCCGTTTGTGCACAAGTTCTTTTTTATCAATGACGTTTCTTTTACATTTTATTGTGGCTAAAGTGGATTTATATCATGAAAATTTTATGAGATTATGAATTCCGAATGTAGCCATATTCATCACCTAATAAGTAATCATATTAGATTGGAATTGAGACATTTGTCAACCGAAGGCCATTTCGAAATCGACGTTGATGAAGTTAGTTTTGTAGAATGGAAATAGGATTCTAAAATGGCGAGTGGTAATTGTTATACAAACATGTCGAGAAGACGAATTAACAATTTTTAATAAATTTAGGTCGTACTTTATTGTCTGAGATTTATGACAGTTCATGAATTGAAAACTGCAATTTTCGGTCAAAATCATAACAGAAAATGTATTTAAACTCAAGATACGAGTGTAGTAATTGAACAATTCAACCAGGAGTGGGAAGCCGTATAAAGAATGAAAACAGAATTTCGATTCCTTGTGAAATTTAATTTTTAATTATCAATATGATCGGTCATATCAAACGAATCGTTTTTTGTAAAACCGTCGTAGATTACTGTGGTCCATTTATATTTATAAAAAAGTAAATGAAGATCTCTCTCAACACAAACTTTCATAGCATGTCCAAAACGATTCTTATCTCGTCCTGGTTTAGTGGGAAAATTTGGTTAGATAATGCATCTAATTTTGTTAGTGTGACCCCCAAATCAAAGCATTGTTTCAAAAGATATCTCTCTCTCTCTCTCTGGCACTATATTCCTTCAAGGGATTTGGCCGCCTCAAATGAGGTTTCAAAATCATATTTTCATTTCGGATAATGAGTGATTAATTCATTGATCCTAAAACAGCCGTGAAATTTTTTACTTGTCACCACCGGGAATCGAACCCGGGACCTCCGGTCGCTGGAGCAAGCATGCTAACCACTTTGCCACCAGGACGGCGTTTCAAAAGATCACTTCCCAAATAGAACAATCAAAAATTGCTTATTTTTATGCCGAGGAAATTATTTTTTTCAAATTGTTGTAAGGACCGTATATGAAGGTCCAGAGCTGTGCTCCATCGTCTAGTTAATGATAATACTAGCGGTGGATGTCTTTGAGGCAAGTGACTTAACGTTGCAATGGTCGTTTTCACGACAACCCACATGAACATGAACTATGAATGATTGTTACTTTATATTTTCGTATTATCTGAAAATTCAACCATTTTTTTTAATGGACGATATATTCGATATCGTGTTGATCTAAATGAACTCATTAGTAAATTTTGAAAAATTCTTAAAAACTACAAAAATTAAGGAATAGGAAGGTAATATCGGGGTCTCAAAAAATCTACTCAGAACAAAGTAATGGTTTTCTCCTCAACACCCTTCTTCTTTCTTTCGTCTAACCATTATTCTGAGGTACTCGGGCTCATTTCTTCATAAAGATCGGTATATCACTGTTGACAAAATTAATAGTTTACATTTATGTACATCTGCCGGTCAACCGAAAACTATTCTACTTTATCGCCAATCTACTGTTAAACTATTAAAACTATAGCGTTATTTCATTTCACTTTTAATTTCATATTCTAGATTTTAAAAAGCATAAAATATCGAAAGTTTGAAATTTAACAAAAAAAAAACAAATTCATTTTAATTAAACTAATTAAAAATTATATGTGCGTGTGATAAATAATTAAAATTAAATAACAAAAAACATTAATAGAATATATAAAACATTAAAACAAAACAATGTAGCAAAAAAAACATTAAATAAAACAAAAACAGGAATTTTCACCATCAAAAGACATTTGCAAAAACTTGTAATTTGTTTTAAAATTACAAAACCACCAAACAGCAATTAATTTAATAATTATATATAAAAAAATAAAAGAATTCAACTTAACACAAAATAAAAAATGTTATTTTTAAGCAATAAGTATAATTATTTTTTATAAATTATAAATGTTTTTCAAAAGATTTTTAAAACATTAAATAAAATTAATTATATAAATTTTTATCAATCTTATTAAAAATATAATTTTACTAAAATAAACTTACCACATATTCCCCACCAAAAACAAAAAAAAATACAACAAATTGATAAGCCTACATAGACACATATTTAAATTAACAATTTAACAAACATTAGAAAATATAATTGTTGTAAAAAAAATTATTAAAAAGAAATAAAAAAAAAAATCTTTAAAACAAAACACCAAAACTAATAACGTTTTTAATTTTAATTTTATTTAGATAGAGAAAAATTAACAAAAAAAAAAAATTTAAAAATATTAAACTTAATTAATAATTCGCGGCATACAAAAGAAAAATGTTTAATTTGACTAATTCAAAATGGTGTTATTTATTATAGTTATAAATCATAATTAAATATATGTAAATTAAACGTAAACTAAATTATTACAGAATTAAAATTAAAAAAAAAATATTTGTGGGAATTTTATTATTCAATAATAGTAATTAATTTTGTTTAATTATAATATTAATAAAATATTCTTATTTTAATTTATTTGTTCCGTTTCTTTTTTAATAATATTAATATTATATATATAATTGTTCTTTTTTATTATATTTTAAATTTTATTTTTTTATAAACAAATAAAAATGTAAAACAAAAAAAAATAGTTGTACCTAAAATAATAGTTATTTAATAATTAATTATTGTAAAATAATTTTAAAAAATGAAATGGAAAAATAATCAAAACAACAAAATATGACTTTTTATTTCGAGAATTTATTTTAATTTGTTTTAATCACTGGAAGTACATAAGAAATCCGGAAATTTGGTTTGCACAAATAAAGTTTCATTGACATTCGATTTAAATTGTTGTGAGGTACAAACGTGAAATTGATGAGTAAATTACAAGTGTAAAGTGAGGAAAAAAAATGTATGTGAAAAATAGCAACAGTCGCAATACGTTTCAAATTTAGGAATTGTGAGCGGTACATATCTAACAACACCCAGGAACATCTCTAGTGCAAATCTCGGAATTGGCGACCACAATTTTGATGGTGTCGAAAACTTTAAATACCTCGGGTCAGTTATAACATCACTGAATGAAATCCAGGCAGAAATAAAAGCCCGAATCGCTGCCGGACAACGAGTTTTCTACGCCCAATCAAGATTATTGCGTTCGAAACATCTATCGCAGTCGTGCAAGCTCGCACTTTATAAAGCACTAATAAGACCTGTGCTGACTTTCGGAAGCGAGAGCTGGACCATGACCTCTAACGATTGTAGATTGTTATCTACATTCGAAAGGAAGGTCATACGTTCAATTTTTGGTCCAATTAAAGTTGCGAACAACGAATATCGGATTCGTATGAATCACGAAATAAAGCAACTCCTCGGAGGCAGCGATATCATCGGATTCATTAAATCCAATCGAGTGAGATGGCTCGGCCACGTTGCAAGGTCCCCACAACAACGGATGATATATAAAGTGTTTCACCAACAACCAGCCGGAGTACGTCGTAGAGGAAGACCCCGACTACGCTGGCGTGACGACATTGAACAAGATCTGCAAGCATTAGGATGTCGAAACTGGAGGACGAGAGCAATGGATCGGGATGGATGGAGGGCCATTGTGCGGGCGGCGAAATCCCTTCATGGGATGTGAAAGCCAGAGAGAGAGAGAGAGAGCGGTACACAAATGTTGTGGGCGTTATATCAAACCGCTGTTATGGATAATGCACACGACCAAAACAATGGCGGACTGTTTATGTATCTATGTGAAGTTGGTTCAAATGTCAACCTAAAAACGCAGTGGCAACAGGAAAAATATAAATTCTGTTACGTATATGAACTGTCAGCTAAACAAAATCGTATATCATGACATTTTAATGGTGTCAGACGAAAAAACAAATATATTTTTCGTTATAGGTTTTCGAAGTAAGCCCAATTTTTTTTATATCGGCAGTAGCAATTGTCTTGACAGTGATGTCGAAAACACTCAGCCCAAAATCTAAATTGTCATATTTTCATAAACAAAAATATTAAGGAGGTTGTAATAGGATCCTCATACCGAGCAGCTCAAGTAACAACCATAATAATTGGTGGAAGTTGTATAGATCTGATTCTGGTGGCATTAAACTCTGTTACGGTAATACTAGAAATCTATAGTACTATTGGCGTATAAGGCTGAATATTTCTTGGTTACACTAACAAATTGGCATAATTTCCATGTTATGACGATAAAATATACTAATTTGCCTTAAAATTCAATAGAAGCGCAATATTTTTGGTGGTTTGGTACAACAGCAAATTAAATTCAGTAGCGCTAATACTGCAGGTATATAGAACTACTGGTGTATTACACTTATAACATTAACCTTATAACATTAACATTATAACTTTGACATTACAACATTGACAGTATAACAGTGACATTATAACATTGATATTACAACATTGATATTATAACATTAACATTATAACATTAACATTATCACATTGACATTATAACATTGACAATATAACATTGACAGTATTACTTTAACAGTGTAACATTGGCATTATAACATTGATAGTACAACAACGGAATTACAACATTAACATTGTAACATTGACAGTACATAACAGTATAACATTGACATTATACCATTCACCTTATAATATTGACATTTTAACATTGATATTACAACACTGACACTATAACATTAACATGATAACATTAACATTATGACATTGACATTATTACATTGACATTATAACATTAAAACTTGTTAATAATCGTGGGTCTTATTGTGAAATTCATACCGACTATAACTGAAGAACCAGATACAGATGAATAACTTGTAGTTCTGCGAGAAGAGATCCCATTCGAGTTCGACAATTTTCATTGTACTTGAATATTGTGAAAGAAAGATATTATTACCTACTTCATTACGAACAGCCGTACTACTGGGTATTATTGCTATGCTTTCATCAGTTGTTGATATTACAAGAAATTACTAGTAATATCAACAACTGATGAAAACGTGCATTACTAAAATATTTCGATATAACGGGTGATTCAATTAGAGGTACTTTTTCAGTACGTATCGTTTCGTGCGCTTAGAGCAACTTATGGTCCACATAATCGGCTTACCGAACGCAAAATTCGTCATACGTTCGAAAAATTTGAAAAATAATTTTCATTATTAAATAATACGCGACCAAATAGGCCACATCTAGATAGCACGTAGGGAAGAAAATACAGTGGTGGTAACTGAGAGAGAAAGAGAGAGGTTTGCATTCACAGAAGAACTAGAGTAAGAAAAAACATTCGCGACCAGTCAAAAACGTCTCAAATCTGGCCGCTACGTAGTCAAGATTTCTTTTGGCTGTGAATTATATTCTGCCAACCCACTGGGATGCTCATAAAGGGGGAATACAAGTGGAAAAACGACTTGCTAAAAATATAAACCTTGGCATTCAAAATAACAAGTCCATGGATGAGTATATCGCTTTGGGATACGTGAAAGTTGCTTAATCAGCTCTGAAACTGATTACTATTACCTGTCGCATCATGCAGTTCTAACGGATTCGAGCACAACTGTTGTTGACGGGTCTCCTTCAACAGGATTTATTATCCGTACTGTTAAGGTGAGGAAGCATAAATACGTCCATACAGCTGATATCGAAAAAATGTTCAGACAAATCGCCGTTGATGGAGATGATTAGATCTATCAACGTGTTTACGGAGAGAGTCTCCGCAACAAAAAATTCAGGAGTTTAAGCTGACAACCGTCACGTATGGAATAGCAGCAGCAACTTATTTAGCGGTGAAGTCACTACGACAGCTGGCCATCGATGAAAAACCAAACTATCCTATAGCGTTCAACGTAGTTTTAAATAATTTCTACGTGGATGACCTAATTTCTGGCAAAACACACTGGAAGAAGCCTTAATCAGCCAAAAACAAACCATTGTTTTACTGAATTGCGGTGGATTAAAGTTAAGAAAATGGGCAACAAACAACATAGTTCTCTTGGAATCTATACCAGTGATGACCCTTAGGAATCCAAATCGATTGGAATTCAAGCTTGATGACACATTTAAAACTCTTGAACTACTCTGGAATCCAGCAACAGATACATTCGGTTTCATCGTCACTCAATCCGCGCCTGGTAAGCCTACTAAACGAAACCTACTTTCGGATAGTGCGAAACTTTTTGGCCCATTAGGCTGGCTGGCACCAATAACAGTTGTAGCTAAACTGATGATGCAAGAAATCTGGCTAGCAGGCTTATCTTGGGACGAAGAACTTCCGTCACACATATCAACAAAATGGCAGGCATTTAAAGATTCTCTACCTCTCGCGGAAGAAATATTTATTCCACGTTGGATCCATTTTGAGGAGAACAATATAACAGTTCATGGTTTCTGCGAGCCTACGAAAAGACCTATATGCTGCTGCCGTTTACTTCAAATCTACAAATTCAAAATGCACTACTATTGTTAGGCTTCTCGCATCAAAAACAAAGGTTGCTGCTCACTAAACTAATGTACCAAATTAAAGAAGCAATGCAAATTCCGGAAACGACTCCTTTTGGACCGACTCAATGATCACCTTATGTTGGATTCGAGGGCGTTACTATAAATATAAAACTTTCGTGGCCAATCGAATGTTGGAAATTCAAACATATTCAAGTCCGTCACAATCACGTTGGATCAACCGACAATCCAGCAGACTGCGCATCAAGAGGGACCAGTCCAAGGAACTAAAGAACAACAATTTATGGTGGACTGGTCCAGATTGGATACAATTTTCAACCGAAGGTTGGACACAAAAAACTACTGCTCAAGGGGAAGCTAGTTTAGAAACTAAACCATTGGTTATACTTGCAACATTAACAACAGTTAATCCGTACAGAATATAGAACGATTTTCAAACATGAACAAAATAGTTCGCGTTGTTGGGCTCTATTGACGGTTTATAAATAAATGTTTGAAAAAACAGGTTACCGGAACGCCAACTTTACTTTCTGCTGAAGAACTTAATGAATCCTACAACGAGCTGGTTAGAATAACCCAACACGCGGAGTTCCAGCATCAAATCATGCAGATTAACAAAGAAGTCTCAGCATAAAGAAAAAGCAAGCTAATCTCGCTTAAACCATTTATTGATGAACATAAAATACTAGGAGTTGGAGGAAGAATAACTAATTGTCACCTGAACTATGATACCCGACAACCAAAGATACTGCCTCCAAAACATAGATTCACAGAGCTACTAATCAAAGATGCTCATATAAAAACATTGTACGGGGGGATTCAGTGAACACTGTCACATCTTAGAAACAAATATTAGATCACGAACGGCAGAAGCAGCATACGTACGGAGATTGCAAAATGCATCACGTGTATTCAGTTCAATGCTTCAACACGGTACCAACTAATGGCAAGCTTACCTAAAGAACGAGTCTTGCCATCACGTGCATTTACTGACTAGGAGTTGACTATACGCCAGACCAATCTCACTAAGAGAGAGTTTCTAAAGGACATGGGAATAAGTCACACAAAGGATACATAGCAGTATTTGTGTGCCTTGCTATCAAAGCAGTGCATATACAGATTGTCAGCGATTTGACCAGTGCAGCCTCTATCGCGGCCTTTAAGAGATTTATGGTTCAAATAATGGAACCAATTTTGTTGGAGCCCAGGCACTTTTTGAAAAGGATAAACAAAAAGCTCTACAACAAGCAAATGTTGACCTCCAGCAAATGGTAGTTGACATTTCGATTCAGTGGCACTTCATACCATCGTTTGGACCACACTTTGGGGAACTTTGGGAAGCAGCAGTGAAATATCTAAAATTCCATCTTAAACGGGTAATTGGAGACACAACCCTAACATATGAAGAGTTAGCAACAGTTACACCCCAGATAGAAGCATGCCTCAATTCAAGGCCACTTTCACAAGTTTCATCTGATCCAAATGCGTTGATATTAACACCGGCATATTTTTTAGTTGGTGATTCACTAATAACTATCCCAGAATCGGACATGCTGAATGAAAACATTCCTGTCAATCATCGGTGGAGATTACTACAAAAAATGGTTCAAGATTTTTGGAAACACTGGTCAAATGACAACCTTACCGAACTCCAACAAAGAACTAAATGGACCAGCAAACAACCAATGGTTAAAGTAGACGACATTGTCTTAATAAAAAACAACATCTTACCGCCAACAAACTGGCCTTTGGGAACGATCATTGATCTACATCCTGGCAGCGATGGTTCCATATTCAAAAAACTCATTACCAAAGTAATCCAATTTGGTGCCGTCCTACCGTTCGACACCGAGAAGTCGCAAAATAAGTCAGCGAATGACTACCGTACAAAGGTTCCTAAAGCCACCAATCTCATAGCTCTACCATTACTTCTACTAAGTTTAGTGGCAATCACTACACTGCCGAGTCCAGTGTCCTCGACCGAACAGCTGATATACAACATCACCACTCTTAGTTACCAATCTGGGCTGTATCTAG
The DNA here is from genome assembly GCA_932526605.1 of Nephrotoma flavescens. Lineage (NCBI taxonomy): Eukaryota > Metazoa > Arthropoda > Insecta > Diptera > Tipulidae > Nephrotoma > Nephrotoma flavescens. Next base: position 73,900,021 of record OW052221.1, read on the forward strand.
AAAATTTAGGAAATCTCCGATTCACCAAATAGCAGTGGAAAATAGTAGTTTACTTCAACCTCACATCCTACTATTCAGATTTGATAGCATAGAAATCTGACAATGAACATGGATAACTTTGCATAGAAACAGCTGAAGACAATCATCAGATATGCTCTGTAATCAACACTCAGCTCATGAATATTCTAACTTAAATTGAGGACAAGAACGCAAAACTTCACTACAGAGAAAGAAGAAAACGTGAAATCCTAAATATCGTGGGCAATTTGGCAAGTAACCTATTTCGAGTTCTAGATGACCGGGATGCGAAGCACTATGAAGAGGAAATACAAAACGGTCAAAAATTGGCGTCTTTAATCTTTCATGCACTTCTTCTGATACTCGACTTCAAAGACACTCAGCAAAAACTAATTGATATCCTTTTAAATTCAAACAACGAAACAGTGAGCACTTCAATCATACCACTAAATCAACTTAACAAGGCACTTCAAGATATAAAACAGCATATGAACCAGCAAAACTATGAATTATTCAGCCTGTATCAAATCAGGTCATGCAGAGGAAAATTAAGTGTTCAATGTTTGATTTTTGTATCCAAAATTCCATTGATGAACACGGCGAAATATCAAGTATTTAAACCTACACCTCTTCCTACAATCGAAGGAGTCTTCATTCAAGCATCAATGGACTATTTGGTTACCTCCATGCATCGTGAGGAATATTACATGATGACAAAGGACGAGTTTAGCCATTGCAAGCATAGCAACACCGAATATATTTGTATGTTACTAAATGCTATACATCCCATTTTTCCGCATACAACAACAATTCTATATGTGAATTAGACTTATTGGCATTACAGCAACCATTCAACTACCACATTGTGAAAATGTTATCGCTAAATCCAAGAGATACATGGATAAAGTTGTGAAACAATAAGTAGATTTTCTCAGTCGGTCAAGAGCGGCAGGCTACTATAGCCTATGATGGAGATTTCGTAGCAGTATCACTACCACGCAATGGAATAATTTCTCTTAAAGGCGGATGCACTACAGATACAAGAAGAGCAGCTTGCTTGCTTAAATGCATCGAGTTTTCCTAGTAAAAATAGAAGAAAAGAAAAATAGAAGGTTCACATTGAATCGACACAATTATCAACCAATTTATAGATTTGTATGTTAAAACAGTATTGACAATTTCATTAGGTATCATTGACATTTCGTAAAAATTGAATGATACTATTTTCGTAAAATAGCCTCCTGATAATTCGCTCAGAGTTTCAAAATTTGTATGACATACTTACACATACATTCATAAATTTAATCTCATGAGACATAATTTCATCAATTTTGCATAGTGTAGACTACGTAAGCCGGTTACGATTGAGGAATTAGAAGCCAACATTACTCGCGTCCTTGGCCACATACCACTCGAAATGCTCGAACGCGCCATCGAAAATTGGAACTTCAGAATGCCGTTTTAGCCGCAGTTATGGGCGACATTTGAAAGATTTGATAGCATAAAGATTACTCGATAAAACTGATTTATTTTTTACCTCAAAATGAATTACCCAATATTTATTACTCCCAGCAGAGTTCTTGTTGTTTTTACGTGGTTTATGACAGCCAGTACTGATTAAATCTGGAAAATATAAAAAAAATTTGTTGATCTACCTAGAAAACGCCGTCAAGTCCGAAAGTACCCAACATACAAATGTACCATGGAATACTAATGACTACGACCTATTAAGTAATCATAAATAATAAAACTTTATTTTGACAGTTGACAAACTGACAAGGGTGGCTTTGACAGCTTATTTAAGAAACGGTTACCTACGTCTACAGTGTCGCAGTACCTAATGATTTCTTTATGCTGAGCTTATCATTCAATAAAAATCTTTTTTTAACCCTTTAATACCTTCATAGTACTACTAAAATATTTGCATGGCATCGGAATACATACATTGATAAAAGTAGATAAAGAGTCGAAAAAATTAAAATTGTATTAAACCATTAAAACAAAGAAAATAAGTGACAATCACCCACACCACCCACCGTCCACATAAATGAATAATTCACAAAGCATAAAATAAAAAATAATTTTTATAATTTCAGGGAAGTTTGTTTATCGGTTTGATAATTTTAACCAAAAACTTTTACATAAGATGACCCTTTACAAAATTATGTGCTTTGAGAAAAGCACACAGTCGTACACATACACACACAAATTATGATTATTATGGTCAAAAGTTAGCAGCAAAGCATAGACATTTTTTATACATTAATTTGGCAGGAATTTTAAGGATGACAGGAATTAAATAAAAATCATTAAAAGTTTTAAGAATTTTTTTTATGTGTGCGGTAACCCATTTAAGACGTTTTTTTTTCTTTTGAAATTAACACAATTACGAAATGGGAAATAATAAAAACAGAAGTTTCTTTTGCTGAAAAACCAAAAAAGTTTAATTTGGATGTGCTTTGCAAATATTTATTGCGCTTGAGTGGGAAAGTTTTTGCTTGTTATTGAGTGCGGTGTTTTTAATGAATGCTGCAGTAGATTTACATTGTAAGCTAATAACTAAGTTAATTAATCGGGTTGAGTTAATGAAATTCCTTTTGCAATCAAATGTTCTATCTAAGTAACAGCAGTTACTTCCTTGGATCGCAAAGGTCGGGCGACGTAAACCAAATACCAAATATTATTAGTAATTTAACGAATATTCAATATACAGTGCGGTTCAACAGATTACCGCCACTCAATCAAAAGAAGCAAAAGTCAATTTCCAGCCGGTGTGTATGAGATAGAAAAAATTGTGAAGTAGTGAAATAAAGAGTATTCTGTAGACATCAAGATATCTGTGTTTTTCTTTTGTTTTGAAAAATGAGTCAGAAATTCATGACTTTGTCGGTTCATTTGATTACCGCAATGGAAAAATTACATGAAATAATAGCGTTACTACCTAAGATAAGTGGTGTTTCTGAATTGTCACAGAAATAATCATAGACTTTTTCTCTGTAACTTCATAGTTCATCGTTTTTTATATTAAACCGCGATGCAATTATATTTCTTGATTAGTTCTAGTCCTAATCTATACTACTGCACTGGGGCTTGTGATTGTAATAAGGCACCTGGGGTTATATATTGCCCAGTGTTAGTTCAAAAATATTTGTCAATTTTTCCTCTGTTATTTCAAATATTGATATCGAGTTAAAATCAGTAGATAAACAACTGCTAAGTTTCTCATTTTTCTAAAATTTCTTCATCACTTGACTAACTTTGATTACTTTCCTTAGTAACATTGTTTGAATCGTGGGAATCATCAACGATAGAGCTATGTGTTAGATGATACTTTTGTCAACTAAATTTTTTTTTTTTTTAAGACATCTTTATTTCTGTATAATATTACAACTAATCATATAGTATATCTAGTAACTGTTTTATTATTTTTGTAGTCTATTCTTATGGAATGAGACCTATTGTTTCATCCCAGCTCTGCTAGTCCTTTGATTTAAGCGGCTCAAGGAACCACTAATTCTAAAGGCTTTGTTCTTTTTAGGCGCTTTGGTCCATTGGCGCGATCCAGTAGGTTCCGCAGCTCCTCGTTGTCATGCTGCTGCAGTCGCAGGTACATGACTCCTTGCAAATTTTTTTATTTCATCGCTGACGTACTCCATGTTTAGGTCTCGATGGAGATTGTCATTTCTAATGTACCAAGGAGCATTCACAATGCTACGTAGTACTTTGTTTTGAAATGTTTGAATAATATTCACTGTAGTTTTTCTTGCGCAGCCCCAAAGCTGAATACCATACGTCCAGATAGGTTTTAAAATTTGTTTATATAACAGCAATTTGTTGCGCGTTATCAGTTCGGAGTTTCTTCCAATAAGCCAGTGCATTTTTCTGAATTTTAAATTCAGTTCTTGCCTTTTCTTTTTAACATGGGCTTTCCACCTGAGTTTAGAGTCTAGCGTCATGCCGAGATACTTAGCATTATCTGAATATGGAATTGGTTGTGAATTCAGACTAATCGGAATATATTCTAATTACTTATTTGTAAAGTTGATATGTGTTGATTTCGATTCGTTAAGTGTTATCCTCCATCGTTTTGTCCAGCTATCCACTATATTAATAGCATTTTGTAGTTTCCTGGTGGACTCAACGATACTAGCATCGGTGGTCATAACAGCTGTGTCATCAACAAACGTTCCTATTCTAGCTTCTTCTATGTCTGGTAGATCATTCGTATACAGGAGGTATAATACGGGGCCTAGAACACTGCCTTGTGGAACCCCTGCCAATCTTTTCTTCAGTTTAGAGTATTCTCCGTTCTGTCTCACCCGGAAGTAACGGTCGTTGATGTAAGACTTTAGCAATTCAAAATGTTGTTTTGGCAAATCTCGTTGGAGCTTAAATTCTAGACCGCGGTGCCAAACCTTATCAAATGCTTGGGCTACGTCTAAGAATATTGCTGAACATACTTCCTTTTTTTCCAGCGCCTCCTCAATAGTATCAGTAATCCTATGTACCTGTTCTATCGTTGAGTGCCTTTCTGGAAACCCAAATTGATGTTCTGGTATAAGATTTCTGCTCTCTATAATTGGCTTTAATCTCTTGAGAAACAGTCTCTCGAAAATTTTTGATGTTGTTGTTAACAAAGAAATAGGCCTATACGACGTTTTGTCGTTTAGTGATTTATTGGGCTTTGGAATCATTATGATTTCCGCTACTTTCCACTGTCTCGGAACATAACATAGTCTAAAGATAGCATTGATTATGTGCTGTAGTTTCCTTAGTACTTTTTCTGGTAAAGCTTTGATTATTCGCCCCGTTATCAAGTCGTATCCAGGGGCTTTTTTATCTTTGAGGTTTTTTACTTCTTGTTTGATTTCTTTCAGAGTAACTGGTAGCACAGATGCCTCGTCTACTTTGCTTATAGGTGTTAGATATTCATTATCCGCTTGTCCAGTTGGTGGTTTGAAGGTATTTTCTAGGTGTTCGGCAAACACATCAGCTTTTTGCTTTTCGCTGCGAGCCCAGGTTCCATCAACCATTCTAATGGGTGGCACTTGCATTTTAGGCCTTTTTAAACCTTTGGTGGCTTTCCACAGGGAATAGTCTGTGTCAGGTTTACCTGTCAGGTTACTTAGGAAGCTTGCAACTGACTCATTCTTAATCTCCTTTATAAGTAGTTTAAGTTTGTTGCACAAGTTGTTTAGGATTGTTTTGTCTTCAGGGGCTCTGGTTCTCTGCCAAATCTTACGAGCTCTTCTTTTTTCGTTAACCAACTCTCTCACTTCAACTGGATAGGTTATACTTTTTTGTAATATTTCTTGCTGGTCGGGAGTACTTTTCCAGGCCGCTTTTTGCACAGTATCAATGAGGTTTTCTAGTTCTTCTTCTATCGTGTAAGCGTTCGATATCTGCACGTGTAGGTTGATGCTTTCTTCGACTAGCTGTCGAAAGTATTCCCAGTTGGTTTTGTTATTTGTTAATCGTGGAGGGCTTGCTTTCCTTATTACCGTGTCACTTATTGTCATTAGAACTGGAGAATGGTCTGACGATAGCCCTTCTTCATTTTCAACTGCTAAGTAATTTTCGGAGATACCTTTTGATATATAGAAATCCAGAAGATCTGGAAATTTATTTGGGTCCGTAGGCCAGTAGGTTGGCTTTCTACTAGAGTGGAACTCACATTTTAATATCCTGCCTGCTTCAAATAGCTCCCTTCCTTTGGGACTAGTTCTATTTGATCCCCAGAATATGTGTTTCGCGTTAAAGTCGCCTCCAATAATAAAATTACTACCAAGCGATTTAAGAAGTTTGATGTAGTCTTCTTTTTTTGTGTTGTATCTGGGTGGACAGTAGATTGCTGATATACTATAGCTCTTGTTGTTCTTGGTTTCAATAGATACAGTTGCTACTTGCATAGCTTCCTCCTCTATTTCTAATTCTTCGTGGTGTTTTATATTGTCCTTAACGAAGATTGCTGTCCCGCCTCTAGCTCTTTCTGCTGGGTGCAGAGCTTGATAGCACTGATATCCAGATATTTTGACATACGACGTTCTGGTAAAATGACTTTCTGAGATTAGGCATATATCAATTTTTTTTGTGTTTCAAAAATACTTGTAATTCTGAAATGCGTTTCGCTAGGCCATTTGCATTCCAGGTAGCAATTCTTAAATATTGTGTCATTATTTTTTCTAGTTAACTTTGTATGGACTAGAATGAAGGTACTCAATAACTTCTCTAGTTTTACTTGACGCATCCGTTATTCTTTTATCTTGGCTCATCGATGTATTTTCTAGTGTTACTACCTAGTCTCTGTTCTTGTTTTTTCAGTAACTCGCCCATAGATTACTAGTCTTTGGTCCTGGCCAGCCAGATGTGAATTGATAGCGTTTAGCTTCTGAAGTATTTCTTGCAGGACATGGGTTTCCTGACTCGGAGCCTGATATTTTCATTCTGCTTAGCCATTTGTGCATATGTTATGCCTTCTTTTACTTTGCCGCTATTTAGGGGGATTCGTTTTGAGTAGGATTGCATCCTAGGTTGAGAACTCTGACTTGTCTGATTTCTCTTGTTGTCTCTCATTCTTTGCAGCTCTTTCGCTACCTCGCATAGTTAATTTTTATATAAATAAAATATGTTTGATTTCATTTTAATTGTAATTTAATATTACAAAAAATAAAAATAACTTTTCATTTAAAATCATACGGCCGGCAAAGCGGGCAGAGTACAGCTAGTTTTATATAAATATAACAAATTTTCTAATTACTTGTGACTACTAGACATCTGGAACCGGGCCAATTCTATAATTATTACAAACATGCCCTGTCACTGTATGTGGTTATTTGTAAAACCGTTAGTCTTAATCGCACACTCTAAATAATGGTGAATCAATAATAATGATATTGGCTTCTTAATTTGCAACTCCAATTCTCCGGAACTTGTCAATAAACCTTCAATCCTGGTGTGCCAGGATCCATCCATCAAATTCTTATTGGAGGAATTTGGAACCTGACACAAGTCGAAGTCTCATAAATATTATGGCCACTTTATCGACGTGTTTAAATGTTCAATCGACATATTCCATTTCCTCTCATTGGTTTTGGCGACGTTGTCGTGTATATGACCCAAAAAATGATTGATCCAAAAAAGGTGCAAATACCCGAAATTTGAAAGAGGAACGAATGAACGAGGAATTCCATCTCTCATTTTAAGTTGGTCCTCAACCGGCCATGAAATGAAGAGACCAACCACCAGAAGTTGGTAACCAACCTCGTCTATGGTAAGTCAACATCAATTAATATTTTGTAATAAAAAATTACTTATGGAAATGTAACAAGTACAGCAATTACCAGATTACTAGCAGTGAATACAAGCGGGTCAATATTTATTGCTATAAAATTAGTAATATACAGATAAATCAAGAACAGCCACCTTGACAGACAAAAGACGTAAACTTCAGGATAGATCTTATATAAACTATCGGCTATCATAAGCTATCTTACCTTCGCAATCCTCTCGTATTCTAAAGAGTTGAATCAGTCTGTATTTCCATAAAAATTTGATTCGTATCAACAGACTCGTAGTGAAATATGGCGTTATCAGCGCTTTGTAGGTTCTTTGTAGTTTAGTTTTTGGTGAAACATTAACAATTTTAATGAACTTTGCTTAATCCGGTTATGTAATTTATCCATGCGATGATTAGAGATTATATTTTGACCATATATCATCAATTCTAAGTGATCGAACTTTCTCATGCTTCTCATTTGCCGTGTGCTTGCTCTTTAGTAACTGATATTTTCTTGTTCACAACGCTGAGATGAAGCTCATTTTTTGGACGGTTTCGAAAACGAACTAACTTGATTTATAATATAAGGAGTTGCGCTACTCTATGTTCAGTAGAATGATATTCTCTAATGACAGGATGAAAAAGTTTTAGCTATTTGATTTCATTGCCGAACATTATACCCGTATGTTATTTTAGAAGCCACATACCCCTTAAAAAGTATATCAGAAGATTTTATTGGAATAAAAAAAGTCAAGATCCTATATGAACTGCTTGGATATTTGGAATTTCGCTCCTTAAGAATGGGCATCTTCATTTAAAATGGGGTGTGGGGTTACTAAACGTTTATTAATGAATAAAGGGTTTCGTTCAGCCTAACCAATCTCATCCATTTAAGTACCTTATGTTTATTTTAAGATGGGCTTATAATTCTACCATAAAACTGAAGTTGATTAGAATTGGTTCAGGCATTTTCAAATTCCATTCGATATTTTAAGCTTGTTACATTCCAATTAAAGAGACCGTTTATTAAAGAGACCGATTAAATTGTAACATCTATATCGTTGCTTTGTTAAACACTGGTTGGCTTAGAAAACATAGTGACCAGCAAAGTTATTTACAGCGGTCGAATCTTAGCCACGAGTACCATTATGGACTACCGACCAAATCGTAATTTTGTAGTTTATTGAAAAACTTTCAATAGGCGTGCGACAGCATCTGATATCTATGTGCAAATTACTGAGGACTCTTAAGTCAAGGTATACAGCAAAGATAAACTTTCGGCAACATTTAAAATTGCATCGTGAGTATGAGAAAGAAGTAAGATGATCCTATCGGTCAAATGCTTTTCAATTTATTCTTATAAAACGTCACACGTGAGCTCAATATAGGCTAGAGCAACTGACATTAGCATATGTTAATGACATCTGGGTTTTAAGTCGCAACGTTGTTCTCTTGAGACAAATCACCCTGCCATTATACTTCGCAGCTCATCAAATCGATCTACAAATGAACCAACAAGAATGAAATGTTAACAATTTATTTGGGGAGACACGCGACACGAGAAGGTAAAAGGGTTTAAAAAACGATTTAAAATGTTTATTTTATTATAGTTTCCGGTTAAGTATCAATTAAAACATAAATCAAAGATCTGCCACGATCTTGTTCTTGTGTTAAAATAAATATGTATATACAGGAACGTGTTTCCCTCACTTTGTAAATTTTCCAGACATCAGCCTGGCCAACAATGGGCATAATTTTTTATTCAACTGAAATAGTTTCAAAAAAAAATATTTATTTGCAAACTGTTAAAGGATTCGCTGCGTTTTGTTGACTCGTAATTTGCAAACAATTTCCGTAAATCTTCTCCATGATTGAAGCTGTTTTTTTCATAACGCGTCATTAACTTGATGTGCAATGCCGTAGACAAACACAAAATTTATCGCGATTTTCATTTATCTAGATTGAAAATTAAATTATAATAATCGTAATAAACAAATTGTTGTGACTACATAATAGAAACGCGATTTTTGCGAGTGTGCCTAATTTATCGGGATGGATTACATTTATCTAGTTATGAAAACTTAATAATTCTGTTTTGAAAAAATCGAGTACAGACAGACAGGCAGAAATAACTTAATATTCTAAATAACGAGGTTATCTAGTTTGTGTCTGTCAACGGTATAACGCGCGATTTTTAATAATCGGGATTGTCTTTTACACATTTATGAAGGCATTCTAAAATTAACATCTGAACATTGCGCTGGTTACATCAGTGGTCGCTATGTTAATTGCGAGTGATTCACGCTAACCGTATACGGTTAAGAGACATCCAGAGGCTTGTTGTACTTGAGCGGTTGAAAAATTACCATTCATTCGTAATTCAGAATTATGATTGAACTGCGAGATACGACCCCATCTCGGAAAAGTAGATATGTTGAATTGGAGTCTTTTAAAATTCATTAAATTCTGGTGCCAGCAAGTTAAAACTCATTCAATGGAATGTATAGAACTGACTGAAATTTACCAGACTTCCAGTCAACACCGAAAGTGTAAAACCAGAAACAAAAGAAGTGTTTGCGAGTTAAAAATTTAAAGCAGCCAGTAGATATTATGTATTACATATATACATACATACAAATAATTTAATCATTCGTGGAAAATGAGCAATACAGTTTTAATATCCCCCTAGGGGATACGATCAGTCTGTTTAGATCTGTCTTTAGATATTTGAGTGACTAAAAAACTTATGTTAAAATGCACCCGAAACATTAATAATTTAAATCATTACGTTAAATCACAAACAAAGGAGTCAATCAGACCCGTAAACCAATAGTAACTTTATGTGTAAATCAAATTCTCGATATCGTTACAAATGGAAAAATATTTCGAGCGGCTGTTAGTAGAAATGCTTAACTAACACTCAAACCCTATGTGCTCAATATACATATTTCTCGCTCAATATTTCTATTCAATACGCGCGCGACAAAATATTTTTTTTTTATTTATGTGTACCTACAGTATAAAAGAAACAAACGGAAAATTACAAATCCAACCTTTTTTTTATTTTCGTTTGAAAGCATCCTTTTTCTTATGATTTATATTTAATAATAGAAAATGAAATGAAAACTAAAACGCACGTATTATGTATATACATACTAGATGTAGATACATGTGTGCAGATGTAGATACATGTGTGCAAGCATTTTTCCTTGTTGGAATTCGTATAGAATGCAGTGCCGAATGTGCTGTTTATCCGTTGTAATCGTAAACTCTGCTATTCTGAGAGGTTATGGTAACTCACGTAGACTTGTCGTTCGTTGTTCTGAAACCTTGCGTCCGATCCTATAAAAACCACAAAATACCGTGAAAAAAAATCTGTAGAAATTAAGTAATACACCTAATAAATAAAGTGGGTGGCTAAATAAATTTGTTTCCATGATTTAAAGTTACAAGTTACAACTTAAAAATCGAATTGCACTTCTGATGAGGATTATAAAGCGATACCCAATGTCCGATATTGAAATGTCTATTTTTGAAATTGTCAAAAAAGTGGTCATTTATTCTAGAGAAATTTGGGGTAGTTTTCATGATAAGCGGTGGTTGTGGTTGGTATCTTAAAAATTGCAGTGTACTTATAATGTAAGCTTGTAACTTCGGTTGAAAACAACAAAAAACGAAATTTATTTATTTTCATTTTAAACCTTAGGATGGTTTTTAATTGGGGTTAGAAGTTTAAAAATGAAATTCCAAGGATATTGTGTATACTCATAATTCTATATATCACAACCGACATCGAAATATTAATGTTTTTGCAAATTTGGTTAAAATCAATAACTAGCTTTTATTTGAAACAATTCAAATACTATACTATGTTTCAGATAATATGGAATAAGGGGAAAGTGTTAACAAAAATGTACTATATATGCTTGACCAATTTTTTAGATGCAAATCCAAATACATAGTACATCCTCCCAAAGGCATCTTTCCGCTCTAAGTTGTTATTAATTTATAAAGGTTTTATTTAATTTATTTATTTGTTTATTGTTTATTTGTTTGTGTGGTAAACATATTATATAGGTTTAGTTTCAACAAAAATGCTTTTTGTAATTAGAAAAACCACACATTTAGCAATTAACAGTTCATGGTTTTTATTAGCACAGCACAAGGATATTCGTCTTAAATCAAACTGTCCATATTGAATGACCACATTTACCACCATAAAGATTATTATTTTTTCCTTTTCGAGTGTGGATTATACACAAAAATTATAAATTAGACTTATTATATGTGATACATTTTTTTGTTATTTATATTTTTATTATTTATTTTATTTCACATTTCATTTTAATTTTATTGTATTATTAAAAAAATTTTTTTTTTATTTATCTTGACAGTATTATATACTTTTTGGATTTATACTCCATTGATAAAAACTTGTTTTAAATTTAAAATTTATTTAGAATTGACGAGCTGTTTCGTTTCAAGGGTTCTCATTGACTGCCGTGCTGCGTTTTATTTGTTGATCTGAGTATCGTTACATTTTATGACCCTATCCAAACATTAGCAAAAATTACAATGAGAATTATATTAATACTAATAATTGATTTATATGGCAGCCTAGAAAACTGATGTTAACTTAATTCAATTCAGCAAATATTACCATTATCATAAGATAACATTCATTGAAAAAGTCAAAAGTTTATTAATAGTGACGAATATTACGTTACAACAATTTAGATAGTTTTTCATTGATCATGGCATTTCTTTAATTAAATGGTTTTCTAGGTTGTTTCGGGAGACTGTAAATTGGTGAAGGTTTTGATTATATTGTTCTGGGTTGGATAAATAATTATCGCTGGTTGTTGTTTTTATGATTTATTTAATACGATTAGGTGATACGGTACGATGAAGGATCCTACAGTTGTGTTGGCTACTTATTATTAATTCTATCATCTTACAGATTCGTGATTGCTTTAAAAGTTTTATTTAAATTGTTTAGGTGTTGGGGTTCTGGAGCTGTGCCAAACATCCATTATTGATCTTACATATTGCAAATTAGCTGTTTTTGAAACCATTTGGAATTAGCTACAAGTTAGATATGCTGTTTTGATTAAAAATTAGATTCCGATTTTAGAAGCAGTCAAAAACTTTTAATGGACAATTTTGTAGTATTGAGACCTCTGCTTTTCCAGTGGCTTGGTTCCTTTTTTAGTTAGGCGTTTTAGTAAGAATTTTTTTAATTATTAGTATTGCGGTATTTAATAATAATTATTAATTTTAATTTTTTATTAAATTAGATCTTTCTTTTAGATTTTATTAAAAATATTTATTAACGAAAATCCAAGAAGATAAGGTGTCTGTAACCGAGTCTAATCTCAATTTAACCTTTCCTATCCCTCGATTTTGTTATATGTAATTACTTATCAGGGATTACTTATCAAATGACTTGGCCGTACATCTCAATCAAATCAAAAATTTATTTAGGTATTTTTTGTATTAATAAAAATAAATTAAATAAAGTATTTTAGTTGAAAGTTAATATAGCTATAAGCATAAACGCTTTTCTGGTATAGCTCATGATTAATTTTTTATTCCATTGTTGCTTACTTTAGATACTTCCACTGGCGTATGCGGAGCTGTAACACTTGTACTTTTGTCGTCAACGTGGTCAGAATTGTCTAGGCCAGAACCCTTCGGACTAGAGCTCCCCGAACCATCAGCCTCCGGGCCAGGGACAACCGGGCCAGGAACCACCGGGATAAAATCTTCCGGGCGATGAGCTTCCGGGGTAGTATTTTCTTGGGTGACTTGTTCAGTGTGTTCTTGAGAACTTGGTGACTCATCGGGTGGCTTTGCCGCCGTCGTCGTCGTCGTCGTCGTGGTTGATGTGGTTGTAGATGGTGTTGTCGATGTTTTTATTTCTGTTGTTGTCTCTTGTTTCGTTGTTGCCATCTCAGTAGATCTTGTCGTGCTTTCCGTTGCAGCCGATGAGGTTATGGGTTTCGTTCTAGTACTGATGGGCGCCTGTGCTGTCTCTCTTCTCGTTGTTGGCATTTCTGTAGTTGATGTTGATGTCTTAACATAACTCGTCGTTGTATATGTTGTGGTCACCGGTTTTGTTATTACAACAGCTGATGTTGCTACTTCAGTCGTTGTTGATGCGGCAGTCGTTGGCTTCTCGGGCGATGTTGTAATTTTATCATCTGGATTTCCAATTGTTATTTTTATCAAAAATTCTATAATCACGGCTGGCAATCGTAAAACAAACATAACAAAATTTTCCAAACGCAATGCACACGTTGCACCCCGCTTCTTTTTTTCAACTTGAATTAAAGAGTTTATTTGCTTCTGTACAGGTTTAAAATCCTTCGTTACATTTTCTAATAATTGTTTGATATCTGTTTGTATACGATTCTTCAGTTTAGCTCGTTCCGCCCTACCGAGCGATCGTTGAGTTAAGCTAAACTTATTAGCGTCGTTGAATATTTTAACGCTGGTAGGGTAATGTTTAGCAGCGATGCGTGTTGTTTGGTGTGATAACTCTCGTAGATTTCTATTGCGAACCAATTCGATTGCGCAAAATGGTGCTGATTTAATTGATTTTATGACATCGGCTGGTTTAAATAAAACAATATTTGGAATTTTTTGAGGGCCACGGCAGTAAATTACTTGGATTGCGATAATGACCAGAAGTAACTTTTTCAACATTTTTCGATATTTTAACTTAATGTGTGCTACCGGATCACTAACTGCGTGTTTAGGCCGAATGAATATTTTCCACACATGCACCACGTATTTATTGTGATCCAAAATGTTATGAAAAAATTATAGTTAAATCTATTTAGGTTAGTCGAATTATTTTTATGACTTGGTTTCGTTGCAATAGCGACATTTATTGCGATTTGATGAAGTATTACCTACATAGTACTTGTTACGTATAGGAGCTAAATAAAAACCTATTAGAAAATTTTAGTAGTACTTATGTGACATATTAATTTTTACAACTGTGTAATAATTTTTAGCAATCACGTCTACACAACATAACTCAAATAGTGGTAAAGTATAACTTCCAATAAATATTTGGTAAATATGAGGATGCATTTTCACATTTAATTGTTGTGGTTTGCTGGAAGAAATTCATTATATTTAAAGTAAGATTAAAATTTCTTACAATAATATTTTGAGTTGGCGATGTTAAAAGCAAAGTAGTAGTACAATATGCTATAGTTAATGTTAAATACAAATCTGTAATTCGTAAGAACAACTTAGGACTGAAATATTGTTTACGTTTTGAGTTGACAATGTTATGGGCAACTTACAACTTCAAATAGCGAAACTGGGGGTGACTGAGTCGGAACTTCGAAAATTCCTGTTAACAAATATTGAATTTCAAAAATCACGGATAATAAAACTGGTGATGGCCACTTCGTCACCATTCGTCTTAACACGGATTTCAGTTTCTAATAAAATTGGTGGCAACTTTGAAAAATTGAGCCCTCGGCCAGATCCATCAATACAACTAGTATTTGAATAAAAACTATACATTTAAATTTGACACGTTAAAAGTATAAGGACCAGTTTTGTAAAGTTGCCAATGAACGATTTTTTTCTATGTTTTCTAAAAGAATGGCAGGAGTGCGCCGATGTCAAAACCACATATAGCCTTAATCCGAAAAATTTATTCTTCTAGTAAGCAAAATTTAAAAGGAACGAATTTAATTTTTGTATTTAACGAGATGTGTAATAAATTATGGGCTGGGCTAACTCGACACAAGAGCAAAGTCGTTTTATTTATTGATAGTGCTGCCTTATGATTTTTTTTTATTTTCTGGGGAAGAGGCGTGAGATAACTTTTGTTAGTTTCCAATTATTAACTACCATAAATCAGGTAATTAAGTCTTTTTTATCCAAATGGTATAAAACAATTGAATTTCTTGTGAATTTTGGGAAAAATAAGCGGTGAGCCAGATTTTATTAAATTAATATAATGCCACGTTTCAACAGCCAAAGTAACTACTGCTCTAACCAATCAGTTTAATTTATCAACGACCGTCGCTTCATCTAATACCACCATCGGCTTCACTTCTATCTACTATCACAATGCCTCCAGTATCCGAGGTAAAACCGGGGATTTCCGTTTAGGCATACTTGACAATGATTTTGATGTTATAATGATAATCGACACAAGTTGTAGAGGTGGTGGTGGTTTAATTATTGTAAGGAATTAAGTCTTCAATGATGTGTTCGCCTGCCATCCCTGCCTTGATACCATGGCTGTTACATCACACAAGCTTACAACACCTCGATTATTGCCGTCACCGTTTATATTCCTTACGGATCCGACCAGGATGTCTACAACACGTTTATCAACTACATCGACTCAGCCGTCATACCTTGACTTCGTCATAATGATCAAATTATCATTGTGGGTGACTTTAATTTACCCTTTAACTTAGGAAATTCCTGGACCTGCTATTTGCTAACGATGTCTTGCATTCCGATGTTGCTCCATGTTTGTACTTCACTGGACGTGAGAGCATTTATCACACACCAGTTATGATAAATAATTTTTTATATATAAAATGTACGACTAATTATTTCGCTGATGATTTTCACTTTAATTTTAGAATGGTTGACTATGCATCCTTGAATAAATTTTTCAGCACTGCCGATTGGGACTTTTTACAGCGCGGTGCAGATTTGCACAGATTCAATGAGAGCTTCGGTGCACAGATTCAATGAGAGCTTCTCAGGAGTCGTATCGAGAGACACGTTCCACGGCTTACCATTATTAAATCCAACTTTCGTGGGCCATGATATAATACCGAGTTGATGGTGCTCGAGAAACGACGCAAGAAATGTTATTCCCTGTACAGGTTTTATGGCGTAGATTACTATTCCAATTTTGTCAAAGCCGGCCCTCAATTGGTTCCTTTACAATAATTACGTAGTGCCAATCGTGCAAGTTTTGACATCTAATCCCAAAACCCATTGGAACTTCATTAACAGTAAGAAAAAGGTATCGGGTTTATCGTCGAATATCGGTCTACAAACCACTTCGGTCGACAAACACCGGGCCTCCTACTACTTCCAAATACCCATTGTATTTGATCATTTCAAATTTACCGAACAGGAAGTTCTGGATCAACTGCTCCGTCTCGACTTTAGTAACAGAGCGGGTCACGACGGCCTTCTACCGATCCTATTCAAGCGTTGTGTTGTGGGTCTGGCCCCTCCATTTACACCTTCTTGTTTAATGAAAGCCTTCGCGTCGGATTTTTTTCCGGATCCCTGGAAAAACTCTTGTTGAAAGTCTCGATTGCTATATCATTCCCATCGACTGGTTGCATTCTTACCTCTTAGATTTCTAGCAATCTGTTAGGATTCTGGATTCTTTCTCCCCATTATTTCGGGCGCCATGCGGCGTGCATCATAGTAGTTATTTCGGCCCACTTTTATTTTCATTATTTATTAACGACGTAGTTAAATGTTGTTTTTTTTTTTTTAGATTAAAGCACGCAGGCCCGCAGGGCGCCAACGAGTAGGGTAAACATCACCGATTTAACGGCAGTGTTGATCTACCCTTTAACAAAGAAAAATTATGATAAAAAGATGTGAAACATTACAATTAAAAATTTAACAATAAAAAATAAAAAAATAAACAATTTGAACTAAAATTAAACTGCATCAGACTAAAACTCTAAATAGGAAATCGATATTAAGGTAATGGTAAAACTTTAAAACTCAAAAATAATGGCCATGCAGAAACCCGCGAAGACTTAAAACAAATGATACGAATAGCATATTTCTGAACAATAATGAGAATTTTTAAAGTTGAATGATAGCAACCACCCCAACACGATAACGCATATTGAAGCCTAGAGTTAATGCAGGCATAGTAGAATTTTAGCAATACCGATTTTGGAGCTGCTGGGGGGCCGGCGATTGACCGTCGTAGAGGAAAGACGTGTTTTTGTCTCTCCTCTATATAAATAAGTAAAAAATTTAAAATCTGTTTAAATTCAATAATTAATTAATTACTAATATACATATGTGCTAATAAATAAATAATAATTATATTAATAATAATTTGTGTGTTTTAAGTAAAGTGAATAGTTATACATATTGAATAGTTGTAATAATTTGTGTGTGATGCGCTTACAATGGCACAGAATGTGTATATAACAATTTCGTTTATATGTATTTTGATACCGTTGTTTGAATGACGCATCATACGCATTGTGTGTAATTTTCCAATATGTATAGAACTTTTTTATTCTAAAGGATGCTCAAGATAAGTTTTTTTCATTTTTCATTTTTCATTGTTGTAATACATATTTTGTTATTACAATCATATTAAAATATAATTTTTATTCTAAAAAATTTAAGTATATAAGCGCTAGGTAACTGTATTTTATAACACATAAAGGTGTAAAATACTAGTATTTTCATGTAGTGGATTATTGCGAGTATTGTTTGGGCGAGAAAGGGTTTTTTTCAATTCTGTTTTGCTACACTCAATTTTTGTTGTTGTTTTTGCGAGTAAGCATGTTTGATGATCGACGATTATTTTTTCGTTTTTTCTGAATATGGTAAACTTTTGTTTTCTTTTATATACATATTTACTTGTACATTTTGTACATTATATTTTGCATAGAGATTAGTATTGGAGATGTATAGCGGGATATACATTTCAATAATCACCGAAAATGTGGTTTTGTGATGTATATACATATGTAGCTTGTTATTCTGTTTTGGCTGGCTACTAAGATTGGGTATGTATGTATTGATTCCATACGAACAAAATACAAGATCAGGGGAGTTTTTGTTTTCATTTTGTTTTTTTTATATCATTACATAGGTGTTATATATTTTCTTTTTGTGCTTGGGTGTGTAAATGTTTTAATATATGAAAAAACGATTGAACATGGATTTTTGTTGTTGTTTTTCAACCGAATGCGCTATTTTATTCTAAATAATACGCATTTTTGGCTTTTTCATTGTTTTATTTTGTGTGGTCAATTTACACATGGGCGGCGAGGATGTGGTGGACCGGTATTGCAATAAATTTTCTCTGATATTTATGGTAGAGTATTTTGAATTGGTTTGGTTCATAATGAACATTATGTTTCTCAACTTACGGAAGGTTGTATTCATATAATATGCTCTTGCGTTACCTATATTTATAAGCTATTTTTGGCTATCTCAAATTGTTTTGTTTGATTAGGAGTTGATGCAGTTATCAATTATTAGTATATAAGAAGGCAAATTTGCAGTTTTACATAGAACCCGTGTCTGAGGTTTAGATTTGTATGGTATGTCGAAATTAGTCTGCTAAATATTATATGTGTTTTTGTTGAGGTTTGCCGTCAATTTCGCTGGAGTGGAATCATTTTTGAAATTTTAGGATGATCAATCATACGATGAAATTTTGAGCTGTATGGGATTACCACGATACGTTTATAATGTGTCATGGATTCATCACGGCTTTGTGAGGCATAGATGTTGTTGATTGGTGATGTTAGCGGAGGATCGCATGGTTGCCGTGTATTTTGATTCGGAAATGACTTTATGGGTTGCAGTGTGTTTGGTTTTCATTTTAGAAAAGCGTGTATCGAACACTTCTTTGTAAACGTTACATATGTTTCTTGCTACATTTAGCTATGATTAATAAAATTTGATTTTGAGATTGGCTAATTTTACTAATGCTCCTTCATCCGGTTTTATTCAGTGTTTGAGTATTAAAATTCTAATTAAATTTAAAAGTCAAAAGAGCAGACAAGGTGAACAAATAAGGCTGTTTACCTTGGTTTAGAATAACATTTAATCATTGTTAATACTAATGAAATTTTAAAATAATGATAGTTTAGATTTAGATTAATCACATTACAGTTCATATACAATATTTATAATAAACATTATAATACAAATAAAAGGGAAGTCAGCTAATTTAATCTTATTCTTAATCTTTATTATATAATATGAATGTTGAATAATTATATTGTTAGTATTCCAGGTTGTGTACTATATCTACAAATCTCCTCCAGGTTGATGTATTGGGTTGTAGCAAACAACCACTATTATATTAATGCTAGTTTTTAAATTAAATTAAATTTAGAATTAAGTTTATAATATGTTATTGTATGATAGAAAGTATACTTATACTTGGTAAAATAATTAAGCTAATTTATGATGAGTGCTGATTAATTACAAATATTCGGATGTGATAATGTTTTAAAAATGGATTGGAATAATTATATTAATTTAATTCAGTTTTAGGAAAGGATTCCGGAATTAATAGTATCTATGCATCTCAATTTACTAACAAATTTAAATTCTAGGACATTGGTGTTTTGGAAGCAATTTTGTTGGCTACACTTTCGAATATTGTAAAGTGAAATGGTATAGTTATTAATCTTAAGTTAATTTACAGGAAAATTTCGGAAGGCGACCCGGTTAATAACTATTTAAATTTAGTATTTAGTTATAATAAGTTATTATAAGTTAGACAGTTTACTTATTCTTGGTAAAGCAGTTAATCTATTTTAAGAGTGGTGCTCGTTAGTTACGGATACTCTGGGTGTTAGTGCTTAAAACTGGTTTATAACAATAATAAAACTAAATTAAATATTGATCGTTAAGGAAAGAATTCCGGAATCAATAGTTCTTTCTAATAATAAATTCTAACAATTTATTGACTCTAGGAGATAAGCATTCTGGAAGCAGTTTTGATGGCTATACTTAACTAAAATATTTCAAAATAATAATTAATTTCTGATGTGTTCCAAAGGGAAGCTGACACAATTTGAAAGTAGTTTTAGAACTGTGTTGTCTTGTGATGTTAAACTTACTAACTATCAGATATTTCTAGGTGTCTGTAATCGGGCCAGGTCTGTCACATCGAACGTACCTTTCCCATCCTTTTGTTGTATATAAAGCAGGTGTATGATTGGCGCGGCAGTAACTGGGAGTTCCTGCTTTAAACTTGGTCGTGCATTGAAATCAAATCAAAATTTATTAATCCTACTTTAATTTATGATGAATTGATATTTCAGATTTAGAGACAGAATAATAATATAATTCGTAGTGTAGGTTTATTTTAGTTAGGTGCTGATTCCCAGAAGAAATTGTTGATGACCATTAAAACTTTTATCCTTTGTATTGTCCTGTGCTGTACGATCCCAACCTATCGGCTATTTCTAGGTGTCTGTAACCGGGCTGATTCACTCCCATCCAATTAACCTATCTAATCCCTCGGTTTTGTTATATGTAAAAAGAGTGTGCGGTGGGCCCGGCGTCAACCGGGAGATCTTGTCTAAGAACTTGGTCGTGCATTCAAAATCAATCAATCAATCAAATACCGATTTTGGAGCTGCTGGTCTTAATAGATATAAGGTTCGTAATGCATTGCTGAGAGACTATTTTAATTTATCGCCGTGATGCTTCCAACTCAGATTACAATCAATAATAATTCCAAGATGAAACTTTCAACAGCTTCAATGGAAATACACAAGCTGGAGCAATTAACGGCATTAAAAAAACTGGAATGATACGTTAACGGCGAATGTAAAATACTGCTATCCAAACTAAAATGCATAATCTTAGTTTTGTCACTTAAAATAACCAAAAGGTCCGCTGCAATTTTACGGCAAACATCAGTTTGTGAGGACCAACGATAACATAAGCTCATATCGTCTGCAAAGACAACCATCGTGACTGCCAAATTTGTACTAAAAATTGAGTTTATGTAGATCAAAAAATAAAAGAGGTCCGAAGACGGTTTAAAACATAATTACTGCTCATAGTTCCATTCACCTTAACAACATGGTTACGATTTCCTCTGAAACCGATTTTAGAAAGGTTATTTAACAGAAGGTTATGATCAACCATGTCAAAGGTTTTTTTTTATGTCTACAAAAAGCCCAGCACAAGAGTCGGAATTATTTAACGATGCATGCACGACATTTAAAAATTCAATTAAAGCAGACTCAGTGGAAACCTATTGCGAGAACCGTGTCTATAACAACTTATAATGCCATGCTTCTCTAAAAATACCACCATTCTAAATTTAATAAATTTTTCCATTATATTTTTAATAAAACTGGTTGTAGAGCGATCGGCCGGTAATTTTTTAAGTCGCATCTGGAACCATTTTTATGAAGAGGTATAGTACAATTGCTGACTTCAAACTTTCAGGAACAATACCGGTTCCAAAACAACACTTAAAAGTATGACATAAAGGAGGACATATAAAACTAACGGGAATTTTAATTAAGTTATTGCTAAAACCGAATATATCGTAAGAGTTGCTTGATTTTAAAGAAGTAATTGCTTTAATGACGTGAAATAATTCCTAAAAAAAATCGTAAGTAAAAATTGCGTGTGTGGATTAGTGATTATACACAAAAAAATAAACATTTAGGCGTAAATATGTTATTATTTTAAATTTCAAAAATTCCACCCAAAAGTAAACATATTGTATATTTTTAATATGTATATCTCCAAAATCTATCGTACCAGTACGTTTAAAATACCATTAATTATAAAACAATTTATAATGTAATGTAAAAACATTATCGTAACTATAAACTTAAAATTAAATTGAAGTTTATTGAATTTTCTAGATTTCACACATACACTAGTCGAAATTTATTGAATTGGTCATCAATCTCACCATGCTTTTATGTAATTTCTATCAAATGTCAATATACATGATGAATTTTTGATCATAGTTGGACAAATATCGTCCCGGAACGTGTGAGTTATGATTTACAGAATTTTTACTAATCGAGATTTCGCCCAGTTCTCATCGATCCCGTTATGTTTTCCAGAAAGATATATCAAATGTCAATGTCCATATTAATTTTCAGAACTTTGTCATAGTTCTGGGCATTGGCAAATATGACCCGAAAAGTGTGAGTTACAGTATTTACAGAAACTAGCTGAATTGTGACTGAATAATCAGTCACGTGAATATACTTTATTGAATTTTTGGTTAAGAAATGATTAAGATTTTTTATTTGAATTTGAATTTTTTGTGATTAGCACGTCTTCTATCTCAATCAGCGCCAGATTATCGCCAGCTTCTGGTGTGTATCCAGCGTGCGAGAAATCCTCAATAAGCTGATCACGGAGCTTGAGCCATAAATCTAAGGAATTTGGGGGGGTGTTGCCGGCTAAAATAAAGGCAAAACACTCGTGGCAGCGACGCGGCATCTCACTCAGAACGACTTTTTCCATTGCTTGTTCCCATTGCTGATCACTTGTTGCGACTCCCCGGGAAAGCGCCGCCTCACGGAACGTCTCGTAGACCACGCCTTCAAATGTGCGCAGATCCTGATAGTTGCGCGCGCCCGCACGTGGAGAAGAAAAAGGCACAAGTGGAAGAGTTCAAGATTGCGTGGGTTTACAGTCATAAGCCGGGTTACCGTTGCATGTGGCTCGCGTCTCTTTCTCTTTTGGCAGAAAGATTTTGATTTGTCAAATCGATAGTTTTGAGGCATTTCAGTGTGCAACAGGTGGCGAGCTTCTTTTGTTGCCGTGTTGATATCGATCCAGGCTTGCAAAGTTGTAAACTTGTGCCGCGGGAGCGCGCCATGCACTTCGTCATCATGGAAGTAAACGGCTTGTTGCCCTTCATTGTGACAATTGTAATCCTGGTAGTGCATCGGATAAATGAACATGCGCCATGCAGCCTACACGCTTCCGACGTATCGAGCCGTCTCGTAATGCGCAATCTCATCGTGAGTCACCTCCCCCGTCTCTTCATTATTAATTGTAACAGTCGCCCTGTCCAAGCCCTTGTAAATATACTTGTACAGATATTTTATGGCTTCGACGCTTCCACAACATTCTGTATTTATGTGGCAGTCAAACTTCTGAAGAAGGTAAGGATTATATGGAACCACCCAACGGTTATCCACAGTGTGGTCGCGCACCTCCGCTGTAATCCCATTGTTTCTTCGCCTATAACTTGAAGTGCTACACTCAGATTCGCGCGTTACAGTGGAAAAAAATTTGGTAAATTTCTTGCTGCAAATCGTGGAAATCTCGCGTTTGTCATCGCGCCTACACGGACTTGATGGGTTCAGTTTCCCACATGGTCCGTGAATCATGTGATTTGCAACTTTCTGAAAGAGGGCGGGGTCAACTTCAGGAACTGGCACCTGAGCTGATATCACGCGATCCACCTCGCTGACCTCACGAACCTTGTCTTCGCTTGCCACGGTTAAAAGTATGTGGGCGTGAACCAGACCGCGCTTCTGGTATTCGATTGTCAATATCAATGCAATTTAGCGCTCAAAAATGTTTCGCTTCTCAATTTCTTGAATCATCTCCATCAGCTTGCAGTAGAAGACGCGTGCTAGAAGCTCGGGACCGAAGTTGGATGACTCTGGATTGACTCTGATTTGGGTTGCAAGTCATGGTGATGAAATAGTCCGGCTTGCCGTAATGGCGGACTATGGCCATCGCATCTTGGTACCGTTGTTGGTAATTACGGAAGGAGCCCTGAAAGGTAGAAGGGAGAACTACCAGCCTTCCTACTTGACCATTTGAATCGTCAGCGCGTGTGTTCAAATAATCAACCAGGCTTGTGTAACTGTCCACGTGGAGGCGGTCCTGATTGTGTCGCAAATAGTTGAGACGCCCACCTTCGATGCGCGCGTTCTGAACAACTACCCACTGAAGAAATAGCTTCTTTGACCTGTGAAGGAGACTGAAACGCGAACGTTTATAAGAACCTCTTCGCGCGCTTCAGCTGGCTGACCACGCCTTCGGCCGCGCCCGCGCCTTTTTGTTGTTTCGCGTGGATTTGTTTGGCCACGCCCTCCTACTGCTCCACGACCTCTACCATGGCGATGCCCACCAGCTAGTGGCGCGCACTCATTGTGTGGTATCCCGAGTTGCCATCCCATCTCACCGTGTGGAAACAAAAGAGGATAAGAAAGCGCGTCTAGACGGAGCTCGGTGATGTTTACAGTCTGGAGGTCGGATGCCGCACTACCTGGAGGCTTCTTGTACATGTTTAGAGAGCGTTCGTAAGGCGGCTCCCCCTCGAGAGCGGGGGAATTATATATTAATTGGATGGTTCACAAGCCAAACCGATTAACTCGATTTTTTGAATTTTTTAAGTTTTAATATCAACGCACTTGATTGGCTCCTAACGGTATTCAAAACAAATTTTTGTAATAATAAGTTACCACCACTAAATGGCAAAATTAAAATTAATTAAAGTTGCAATTTATAATGAATTTAGAAAACCCATTTTTGTATATTCTCATTTTTCGCAACGTTTTGTTTTATGGAGTTAATCGTTTTGGCAAATGATATATCCAATTGTTGGTTGTGTAAATTAGAATTTCGTTGTCATTGTGTTACTAACTATCGACTTTACCTAGGTGTCTGTATCCGGGCTCATTCAATCAATCAATTTTGTTCAGAAAGCCGGAAAGCATTAATTTTGAATTAAATTTCATGAATTTTCCAGATCTACGTGAAATAATATTTTTTTCCTCAGGTTGCTGATTTAGAGAAGCAATTGTTAAGACCAATACCATCGTTATCCATTAAACCTATTAAGCCTTTATCCTTCCTTTAGTAGATTAGAAATAGATTAGAATTGTGTTGTGCCGTACGATCGCTAGATATATGAAACCGGTCGTTCCGTCCCAAAAAAAAATACTTTTCCTATCCTTCCTATTGTTATGTGTAAACAGGCTTTAGGAATATGCTCGGCGTTATCCGGGACACTTGTCAAGTACTTGGTCTTACAGTCCAATCAATCAATCAATCAATCAATCAATCAATCAGTTCTGATATGGGCAAATATGGCCCCGAAACATGTGAGTTATAGTATTTACAGAATTTTACAGTATTTTTGGTATTCAAACGGTTCCTAGTCGAGATATTTGCCAGGTTCTCATCAATATCGTTATGTTTTCCAGAAAGATATATCAAATGTCAATGTCCATGTTAATTTTCAGAATTTTGTCACAGTTCTGGCATACGCAAATATAGCTCCGAAAAGTGTGAGTTACATTATTTAAGGAAATTTACAGTATTTTTGAAATTCAAACGATTACTAATCCGGTGCTCATCGATCGCGGTATGCCCATGCCAGAACTATGACAAAATTCTGAAAATTAACATGGACATTGACATTTTATATATCTTTTTACAGTCTGTAATCTGTAGTAAGTTCTGATTTAGCAAAAAAGTGTAAATTCTGTGTAATGTACAATCAAATCTCATATCTGAATGAACTTTTACTTCAGTTCTTCTATTTCACCTTCATTATATTATATTTCCCTCTTTGTAATTAGATGGTGATTGATGATTCAATAAAATTGAAATGGTAAAAAAAAAGTTGATGGTGGATGAGGATTTAAAAAATTAAATTGATATTTGATATGGCTAACTGTTAAACGTAGTGGAATTGGTGATTACTTGGCAAAATCTCCAGCAGAGTTTAGTTGAAGATGTTTCTTGTGTTTAACTTTAATTTAAATTTTTTATTTCGTTTGTATCTGCTAATTTCCATATTTTTTAAACTAGAGTTCCCCTAAAATATCGTTTCGCCTAAATGTTCACTTATAAGACTATATATCACTAACACAAGCATACATATAGGATTTTGTTAGGAAATATTTCACTGCTGTGTGTAGGAGTGTGCAATTTTTCCTAAACATTTTTACACTTAGGATAGATTTAGTAAATATTTCACGGGCATATATGGCTTTAGAAACTTCAAGATTGGCAATATCAGAGGTATCAGTTAATAAGTCATTATTAGAAGAATTAATGAGTTTAATATTTGAAGAATTATTACTTAATATGTCACTGATAGTACGCCACATAAGTTTGGAATCTCCGGAACAGTTATCAAATCTCTTTTTATAGTAAGCAACACGAGCAGCAAGAGTTTTGTTTTTAACCTTAAGACAATATACTGTAACATATTGCTGGAAACGTTGATTGTTTCTAGCATATTTTGCTTTTCTCAATAACCATTTTTTGCGTTTAATCATGTTTAACAAAGCCTCAGAGATCCATGGTTTAATAGGACGATTACTACGTGACTTTTGTGAATCTAGTCTAGCTGAAAAAACATCATTCCAAAACGTTAGAAATACATCAACAGCTGCACACGGATCATCAATAGCATAAAAAGGAGAAAAATTAATATTACTTAACAGTTCCAAGAATTTAGATAGAATGATTTTTGGCTTAACAGGTAATCTATCGTTACTTTTTACCTTATTAATCTCGATCACAACATGCATCTAGTGATGGTCAATAATCATATAATTAAATAATTCAACCTTAACGCGAGATAAATTATTGTCACGTAATCTGTAAAAGAAGTGATCAATACAGGTAGAAGTAGTATCAGTTACTCTAGTTTCTCAATGTGAAAAAAACACTATCTGGCTATTATCCAGAATAACCCAAAATTTCATATAAAAACCTAATTAAAATACAGAAAAAAATTACTTGTGTTTATTAGTAGACCAACTACTTCAATGGGAAAATCAGGCAACGGGTGATGACGCTGGAGATGCTGTAGATGCTGGTATAGGAGTATCCAATGAACGAAATAATTACTCGATTCGAACGATATCATTGTACGAGAAAACTTGATGTACAAATGAATCAGCAGATTCCCGTAAGTAGATTTTATTATCTTTGCACCATTGTAAAGCATAGACAGATGCCTTGTGAAGTGCTGCATAATATTGATTCGATGTTCGGGACAATCTTTGGAGATATCGCTAGTCAGCTCGCTGATAAATAGTGTTTTTTTCGTCGAAATAAATTTAGTATTTTATGTTTCAATTCAACAGAAATTAGAGTCACAATAAATGAATTTTTTAATGAAGATTGAGTTTATTTACTGTGTACCATCTATCTTACAGAAATTATTTGCTCAGGACTGATTTTTTCGCCCAATTTACCCAACAAATCAATAATTATATTGTTAATATCTCGACACTTTGCTGGTAAACCGCATATTACGATGTTTTTTTTCATTTTGTAGTTGATATGAGCGATCCACCACATGTCTGGGAAGTTGGTCCGAAAAGTTAGCACGTAAAACACTGAGGCAACACTAATGGTTTGGATCTCGAATAATGCAATTTTAGTACAAGTTAAAAAATAATAGATACGCTAAAGAGTCCAATGATGAATCCAAAACAGAGATATTTTTAATGGTATCATTAACTTTCGAAAACGAAACCATATTTCGTTCAAAATTGGCTCACCATATGAACTGTACTAAATATTACTGCTACGAATCGATATTGCTCACAAACAAATCATAAGAAAATTCTGAAACTTTCTGAATAATTTCGTAATTAATTGGCCCTACTTTAATATAAAATCAATTTCATGTCCGAAACATTGGTGGAATATCCCAGCAAGAATCGATTTAATTCAATTAATTTTTATCTTAAATTTTCGTACTAACTCTAGCTAATACTCAAACCGCCATTATGTTTTAGAACATTTTATTATTGAGTCTTCTTATTTATTTAATAATAAAAAATTTAATTATTGGACGATGGATTAATTGACAAAATTGTTGTTAAATGAAAACGTTCAGTTTTATAGTAAACTTAAATATGTGCATATTTTTATATTTATTATTATATTACATAATTGATTGTTTTGTACATTTTTTTAGTACTATTGAATGGAAAAAAATTGGTTTTGATATTTGATAAATGTATTGCCATATGTGCATTTTTAAAAAATACGTGAAAACTTTTAAGCACAGGTTGACATTACTTAGACCAGAAATAGTTTTATTCATATCATCCATCCTGTTACTAAAGAAGTTGAGAGACGTTTTTAAACCATTTAGCTGCTCTTGTATATTTTTCAGGATGATAATAACTTGTTCCATGTTAACATTTTCAGGCACGATGGAACTATTGATTCATCGTCATCGATAATTGAATTATTAGAGTTTATGCAGCAATCCGGGCACAACCAAACTGCGGATCTTGTTTTAATGCCTTGGAAAATTACATCCGTGATTTCAGCACATTTTACGTGGAATTTTTTTTACACGTAATACACTTCACACTGGGCAAACGTTCCCTAATGGTGCTTTTAAAAATACTACACAGATTCCCGACATAATTTCACTCACAAATTCGACAACTTTTGGCGGCACAACGAACAAATGTCAAAAAAATCCACTAATTGTTTGATAAATATTAATGTATTAAATACCACAAAATAACAAAATGTAAAAAATGTTTATCTATCTACATTCACACAATTTGACAGCTGAATTTAAATTTGAGTTTTAAGTTTGCCATCTGCCTCCTCTTCGCGGATGACCTAAAGATTTTCGTCCGGGACTGTTAATCTGCGAAATGTTACAAGATGACTTAAACCGCTTTTGCAGTTGGCCAATTAACAACAGACTGGCTTTAAACGTGAGTAAATGCAAAACTCTTTCTTTCTTCTGTATCCGCTCGCCTGTTTTTTATGTACAACGAAACCATTGATCGGGTTGAGTTCATTTCGGATCTTGGCGTGATCTTTGAATCTGATGCTACCTTTACCAGACATGTTAACGCCATTATTTTAAAGTCGTACATTATCCTTGGGTTTATTAAACGAAACTGCAAGGACTTTAGTGACCCGTTAACTTTGACATCATTATACGTCTGCTATGTTCGATCTATTTTGGAATATGCATCTCCTGTTTGGTCACCCGTAATTCTGAGAGGATTGAGAGTATCTAGAAACAATTTATTTTGTTCGCGCTACGACGTCTACCATCCATGCGTGAGTTACGTTATCACGTCACCCCAACAACAACAACAACTTATATACGTTTTATATATCCTTTAATTCAACTTAAACTCATTTTTTCCTTATCTTGTAAATTCCATTAAAATATGATACATTTAATTTTCTATATTCTACCTCTAATTTTTATTAATTCGAAACATTTTTAATTTTGCTTATTGTTCCATTTTTCATGAGAACTTCATAAAAAATAATATTTAGATGCAACAGCAAAATCTAACAAACTTAGAGAATGTATTAACTAAAAAAATCAGATTGTACTTGTGATTTGACGAATGAACATCGTCAATAAATTGTAAATTAAAAAATCTAAAAAAAGTTGATAAAAGGTGAAATCAAGTGTTTTATTTTAAAGAACCTATATTTGGCGCAGTTGATAGGATCCTGTTTTAATAGGATTCATAAAAAAAAAATTAATAATAGAAATTAAAATTAAAAACTAAAATTTATAATTAAAAAGTTAAGATAAAAGTAAATTTTTTTCTACTATAATACATATAGTTAAGTGACTAATAAGTAAATAAAAAGTTGTACATAGTACAACAATAAAAATAAACGTGAATAAAAGAAAATTGTTAATAAAGGAAAATTCAATAAAACCAACTTGAACTTTAAACCTGTATCACGAACACTAATGAGTATAACGTGTAAATACAAAATTGTGCATCGTATCATTGTGTATTGGTACCAAATCAACATATCGAATTGGTGGCAACCTTCGAGTGGATATCTCTACTTTTTCTGGTAAGCAATTATATTTATTGAGTGTTCCCCTTTTTTATGTCATTTAAATTTAGAATAATTAACAAGTGCAATTCTCATTCGACTGACGCATACAGTCTTAGCGATTTAGTTAGCATTAAGTTAAATTTCCCAAATAATTGTTTAAACATGAGTGTAAAAGAACAGTTAGACCAACTTCGGATACCCGATGCAATCATGGATTTACCACCTTTTGATGGTAATAGTCGTACGTTGTCGACTTTATAGAAAACGTTGAAGAAATTTTAACTATAGTAAAAGAACTTGACGGAAAACCGAATGGTAAAATTATTCTAAGGGCAATCAGAAACAAAGTAGTCGGAGAGGCCAATAAAGTATTAAACATGTACGGCACTCTACTAGTTTGGGAGAATATTAGAACTAATTTAGTTAATCATTATAGCGATAAACGCAACGAAACTAGTTTAGTACGAGATCTACATAGATTGAGTCAAGGAATAGATTCAATCGAATGTTTTAACTCAAAAATAATTGAAATCTACTCAACCATTATGAATAATATTAAAATAAATGAGAAAGATCACAATGTATTACAGTCAAAACAAATGCTATATGAGGAAATGTGCAGAAATATATTTCTTTCTGGCATTAGGGAGCCTCTAGGCTCTACAGTAAAGGCAATGAGACCCACGACACTCAGCAAAGCTTTCAGCTTCTGTCTAAGGGAACAAAATATTAGTTACCTTAAAAATTATAATTATAATAATAATAATATACCAATTAAAAACCTTTACATATTAAACCGGTAATAATATCACAACCTAATAACACATTTTATAGATCAAACACACCAATAAACCTTCCTAGTTCCTGTCAACCTAGATTCAATCACAATCAATTTACGCAGCATCGACCTAATTTTCAACCAAATTTTAATACCTTTAAGCAAAATTTTAATTCACCAAGACCGTTACACACTCAAAACCCGGTACAAAACAAACATCACGAGCCTATGGATACGGCCAGTGGTCATTCCAAATTAAAATATTACAACAATCTAAACCATAACAATAAGAACAATAACCGATTTTTCCGACCAACGGGACAATCACCAAAATTTCATCATGAAGAATTATTTACGGTAGAGAATAACCTTCAACCTGACTCACAGGACTACTATAACGAACAGGACGGAAACAATTATCCACCAGATTCACAAAATCATTGTAATCAATGATTTTCCTAACGACGAATATAATAATCCAATCGAAAACAAAATCGACGACTAAAATTTTCATACACTTGCCTCGGAACAAAATTTGGGTACATAGATGTAAACAAGCATCAGTCGTCCCTTTTACCGTATATTCATATAAGAGGACCGAATAACATAATTTTAAAATTTTTAATTGATACCGGCAGCAATAAATCCTTTATCGACCCGACGTTAGTCAACTATAAATTAGTTGAAACTATCGAACCTGTAAAAATTAAGACGGTATTTAACACCCACTCCATCAATAGACATATAATCATGAAAGGCGTAGATGAATTAAAAACGAAGGAAAACCTTCAATTCTTATTGCTTAAGTTCCACAATTATTTTGATGGACTAATCGGATTAGAGCTCATGCAACAACTTCAAATTAAACTAGATTTTCAAAATTCGATCCTAGAAACAAAAAATAGCGCAAGAATCCCCTTGATTTTTAAACCGAATTTCATGTCAAAGCCTTATGCAATTGTACCCTGGTAGTAAAATAATCGCCCATTTGCCGGTAGACATATAAAATGGAGACATTTATATCAAACCAATAAAAATCAAAATTTAGAACTCAAAATTTTATAATTGAGCAACCTCTAAAAGTCGAACCTCTTAAAAGTAATTCACACACTGAAATGCATAACTTTTCAGTTCATAGTGGTATTAGTGATAATTCCAATAAAATTGCAAACCAAGATGTTTTAAAATTAAAGCCATAACCGCCATTAAAGCACCGTCCACCTTCCAAAGGGTTATGGATCATGTATTACAGGACTTACAAGGCAAAATTTGCCATCTTTTCCATTTCATTGCAAGAACACATCGAAAACTTAGAAAAAGTGTTCACAAAACTCAGAGGAGCTAACCTTAAGATACAAATCGATAAATCCGAGTTTCTTCACAAACAAATATCATTCCTGGGTCACTTAGTCACCAACAAAGGCGTTAAACCCAACGTAGATAAAATAAAAGCTATCAAAAATTTTACTCTTCCTCGTACGGAAAAACAGATAAAATCTTTCCTAGGCCTCATAGGATACTATAGAAAATTCATTCGAGACTTTTCCAAAATTACAAATCCTATGACCGAATGCCTAAGGAAAAACAAAAGGATCGTTATAAACTCTAGATATATTGAATGCTTCGAAACTTGCAAAACACTTCTTTGCAATGATCCAATTTTACAATATCTGGATTTTTCCAAACAATTTAATTTAACTACTGACGCCAGTAATTTCGCTCTTGGAGCCATACTTTCTTAAGGACCAATAGGGTCAGACAAACCTATATGCTACGCCAGTAGAACCTTAAATCAGTTAGAACAAAATCATAGTACAATAGAGAAGGAATTGTTGGCTATTTTTTGGGCAGCCAAATACTTTCGCCCATATTTATTTGGAAGAAAATTTAAAATTATTACGGATCATAAACCGTTAACCTGGCTAATGTCTCTAAAAGAACCTAATTCAAAGTTAATACGCTGGAGATTGAAATTGGAAGAATTTGATTATCAGATTGTGTACAAAAAGAGAAAACAAAACACGAATGCTGACGCTTTATCACGAGTGGAGATACATTTAAATGAAACAAATAGCGTTACCGACGTAACGGATAATGATGAAACAATTTCGAATCTAAATTCAACAGAAGGTCCTCCAATCGGCTGCTTACCGATTTCAGATAGATCCCTGAACGAATTTACTCATCAATTAGTTTTAGAAAAGAATGATAGCTTAAATCGTAATGTAAAATTAAAAATATTATTTAGTAAAAAAAAAAAAAGATATACAATTAAACAAAATAATTTAAATAATGATGAAACCATAATAGATATTCTCAAGAACTATACCGTGCCAAAACGGGTCACAGGTATTATTACGGATGACGAAACGTTTAAGGTCATTCAAGTAGTATATAATAATTATTTTAATAACAGTATTTTTAAGATAGTTAGATGTAAAACCTTAGTAGAAGATGTTAGTGATCAAGATAGTCATGAAAATATTATTAAGGATTATCATAAGAAATCCAACCATAGGGGCATAAATGAAACACTGCAGCATTTAAAAAGACGATACTATTTCCCTAATATGAAAATAATAATAACGAAAATAATTAATAATTGCGATATTTGTGGTACATACAAGTTCGAAAGGAATGTTAAACCAATAAAACTCGAGTTATATTCCGTACATAACGAGAATTTTCTAACGACTATTGATAAATTCAGTAATTTTACATGTGTCTATCTATTGAACGGTAGGAATAGCATAAATATTATCAAATCCTTAAAACATTTTTTCGCACACCACGGCATCCCAAGTAAAATAGTAGTGGATAACGGAGCTGAGTTTATCTCAACAATTTTTCAGGACTTCACTAAATTGTACAATATACAGCTACATACTACTACTGCAAAAAATTCTACTGGGAATTCTCCCGTAGACAGACTTCACTCCACATTGACAGAAATCATTAGGATAATCTATAACCAAAATAAGACTAGGGCAATAGGAGAAATAATGGACGAAGCTGTTATAACCTACAACAACTCTATCCATTTATGAATTAATATCAGGACATTATAACCAGAGTTTAAACCAAATGAACAAATTTTCGAACTCGAAAATCGTGCTGTGGATTACGTTCTTCCGCCTTATCAGAATCGACATAATCTTTTGGAACTGCAACATCTAGTTAATTCCGCGCAGTTTGTGAGTGATATCATTAATTCCTGTGTCGATTGTATCGAGTTATTAGCACGTATCAACTTGTATGCTGCCAAACGTCGGATATGTATCACTTGTCGAAAAATGCATTCAAGAAAGCTTTATATAATCTTTTGTAGTCGAACTTATATGTGCCGTAATTTTTTACCATTTGTTTTGTTGTGCCGATTGTAATCACTGCATTCACCATTTATAAATAAATAAATAAATTATCACATTTTCATTATTTTTCTACCGTTTTAGTAATAATAATGTGTAATCGATTCCAATCATCTTATCTTTGAAAGCCTCCAAATAGGGTCCATAAATTTTCCTCTAAGAGACTTTTACATTTTTTGAATTGGGGATCGTTCAATGTGACCCAGCCACCTAACCAAGTGGGATTAAATAAATCTAATATTGTTGCATTCTCCAAGGAGACGTTTGATTTCATGATTTACTCGAATCCGATATTCCCTAACCCACAGATTTCACTAAGCACGCAGAGGCCTCTCTTTCAGTGATGTTTTGCCGGCTAGATTTTGGGGTAATGGCATGGGTTGTAGGGAATTAGAGGCTTGCGTGCTCCTGGCCTACACCGTGGAACAAAAAAACATCAAAATCAAAAGCAAATAATAATAAGAACTGAAATTAAATTAAGTCGACTAGAATTTGTCGAACGAAACTTGGGGAAACGTAATAAATTAATCATAACCGGGTGAGTCCATCTGGTGGCGACCGGATCACCCCGAGTGACAAGTACCCAGTCTGCTGAAGTGACCTCCCGAATAACCTTTCGACCCCGAAAGGCCGATTCCCAGCCACAACGCAGTTGCATAATAGGCAAGGGACGTCTTTTCAATAAACCCGGACTCTTCACCGGGAGAGACCTCCACCTACATTGTGGGGGACAATTCCTCTCATCATACCGACCCGAAAAATAATTTAATACTTCATTTTAGGAGTTATTTTATTTGTTATAATATAAAATTCGAAGAGAAATTAATAAACCCAAGGGCGCCATAATCGAGTTGTCTTCAGTCGGCAGATCTACAGAGACAATGCTGATAGATGTATGATTTCACTTTTGGTTTAGCTGGTTGTTGTTCGTTGTTTCTTGATGATTAACTGATTTCTAGAAACCTCTATTTAAGTTGTTGGTAATATTTCTGTGATTTCTGCTGAGCTGCGCGTGTTCGAACCGCTTTTTGAGTGCTTCCTTCTATTCTTTAACACGTTCACGACCGCACGACGCATATATGGGTCGTGCTGTTTATACAAGGAAATTTTGTTCTAAAAAACCGGCGACTCGTCATACTATTAATAACGTCGCAAACAACACAAAACACATAAATAAACCATTTATTCTACCATTAGGCTTCAATTAGCTCATTTCGTGTAAATTTATCATCTGATTTGTGGCCACTCCAGGCTAGGGTAGCAACTCGGTCGTGAACGTGTTAAAATCGAAAATTCTCCTTCAAAATTACATGGACATTTCATTATTTCTCTTTATTGCTCACGAATCAACCAGGATTTAAAAAAACGGTATATTTAGTCCGCATGATCGAGTACTTGGGGGTCGGATGATTCGCTTACCCAACCATGCCGTGATGATCAAAACATCTTCTTCTGCTGTTTTGATAAATTAATAAAGCTACAAATAAGGATCGAAGTTACGTAAGCTATATCGACGTACGTTAATTTACCGAGCGATATGCGAGACAACATTTTTGAACCAACTCCACCAACCAACTCCACCACAGTTTTTAGCCTCTAGACACTTCCGAAAATTCAACGGACAAATTTAAATATATATCGAATTAAATAATTGGTGGAAATACTTATTCGAATAAAAAATATAGAAATAATTATAACTAATTATAGGCAAAATTAAGCCAAATGGATATTTAATAGGCTGTCTGTAGCTGATATATTCAGGCGCTAAGGAGAAACAGCTTAAACATCTAACTGTACGTATTTGGTGAGCTCATAAATTGGTTCATCACTTTTAACATTGAAATATTTAAATGTTGCAATTTTAAAATAAATTCTCGTTTTTGTTCAGTAAATTGAGTGAAAAATTTTATTTATTAAAAGTTTTAATTTTAATTACCGATGGAAGTTGGAACTGGATGTCTGTTCAGTGGTCACGGACAATTTCAAAAATAAAATATAAAAAAATATTCAAACTAAAAAAACGTCAAGTTTAATGTGAAAATGTATGACCATGTAATTTGGAGTGGTCCAGTAATTAGTAACCGAATTGGAAAACAACAAAAAAATAATTCTACGAAATGTTGAAGTAAATCGCCCAGAGAGTGCGTTCGTGATTTTAAATAGCTTTTATGGTATTTATCTTTATAAATAAGGAGGCAAGAAATTACTCGTATCTTACATACGGCATTTGTGGAAATGTAAAATATACTCGAGCTTGGCATTCGATAGCCAAACCCAGATTATTTCATTTTATTGTTCCTCAATCGTTACTTGGAATGTCACTCGTCGCTTAGTCGAAATGAAAAATTGGGTTTTAGAAATTTCAGAAACATTTTTCTGACATTTATTTAGGTATGTTTTGATACCTAATTTTTTGTTAATAAAAATAAATTAAAATGCATCTGCCAATGCTAAAAAATGGGCAGCTTAATCTATTTTGTACAAAGTTAGATAAAATTCTTACAGTTTTTTTGTGAAAGTATTTTATACCATGGTTTTAAGGGTTACCGATTCGGGAAAAGTTGTGAGGTCAAGAGGTGGAGGACCTTCTTCTTCATGTATCTCTATGACCGTTGTCTCATCGGGTGGCTTTGCCGTCGTCGTCGTGGTTGTTGTGGTTGTAGATGGTGTTGTCGATGTTTTTATTTCTATTGTTGTCCCTTGTTTCGATGTTGCAGTAGATCTTGTCGTGGTTTCCGTTGCAGCCGATGAGGTTATGGGTTTCGTTGTAGTACTGATGTGCGTCTGTGTTGTCTTTCTTCTCGTTGTTGGCATTTCTGTAGTTGATGTTGATGTCTTAGCATAACTCGTCGTTGAATCTGTTGTGGTCACCGGTTTTGTTATTACAACAGCTGATGTTGCTACTTCAGTCGTTGTTGATGCGACAGTCGTTGGCTTCTCGGGCGATGTTGTAATTTTATCATCTGAATTTCCAATTGTTATTTTTATCAAAAATTCTATAATCACGGCTGGCAATCGTAAAACAAACATAATAAAATTTTCCAACCGCAATGCACACGTTGCACCACGCTTCTTCTTTTCAACTCGAACTAAAGAATTTATTTGCTTCTGTACAGGCTTAAAATCCTTCGTTACATTTTCTAATAATTGTTTGGTAGCTGTTTGTATACGATTCTTCAGTTTAGCTCGTTCCGCCCTACCGAGCGATCGTTGAGTTAAGCTAAACTTATTAGCATCGTTGAATAGTTTAACGCTGGTAGGGTAATGTTTAGCTGCGATGCGTGTTGTTTGGTGTGATAACTCTCGTAGATTTCTATTGCGAATCAATTCGATTGCGCAAAATGGTGCTGATTTGATTGATTTTATGACATCGGCTGGTTTAAATAAAACAATATTTGGAATTTTTTGTGGGCCACGGCAGTAAATTACTTGGAGTGTGATAATGATTAGAAGCCACCTTTTCAACATTTTACGATATTTTAACTTAATGTGTGCTACCGGATCACTAACTGTGTTTAGGCCGAATGAATATTTTCTACACATTCACGACGTATTTATTGTGATCTAAAACATTATGAAAAAATTATAATTAAATCTATTTAGGTTAGTCGAATTATTTTTACGACTTGGTTTCATTTCAATAGTGACATTTATTGCGATTTGATGATGTATTACCAAGTAGTTGTTGCGTATACGAGCTAAATAAAAACCTATTAGAAAATTTTAGTAGTACTTATGTGACATATTAATTTTTACAACTGTGCAATAATTTTTAGCCATCACGTCTACACGACATAACTCAAATGGTGGTAAAGAATAACTTCGAATAAATATTTGGTAAATATGAGGACGCATTTTCACATTTAATTGTTGTGGTTTGCTGGAAGAAATTCATTATATTTAAAGTAAGATTAAAATTTCTTAATATTTTGAGTTGGTGATGTTAAAAGCAAAGTAGTACTGCAAAATGCTAGTTAATGTTAAATACAAATCTGTAATTTGTAAGAACTACTTAGGACTGAAATATTGTTTACGTTTTGAGTTGACAATGTTATGGGCAACTTACAACTTCATAAATACCGAAACTGGGAAAATTTTCATTTTCTTTCAACGAGGTCCTGAATTCATTCGAGGAATTAACTTCACATTTTGATTATTTTTCTACCGTTTTTGTGATAATAATGGCCAATCGATTCCATTCACCATTTCTTTCAAAGCCTCCGAATATTCCTAAAAGGCTGAGGTAAAATTCTTCTCTAAGCATTTTTCTCTAGCGTTCACATCTAATAATGAAATTTTGCCACCTGCACGTTGGTCATCTTGAGGAGACTTTTTTCCATTTTTTGAATTGAGGATCGTTTAATGTGGGCCAACCATCTAACCCCGTGGAATTAAATAAAACTAATATTGTTGCAAGGAGACTTTTGTTTCCATGATTTATTCGAATCCGATATTTGTGTTTTGGGTGGCTCGTAGCCAATCCGCAGATTTCACTAAGCACGCAGAGGCCTCTCTTACGGTGTTATACAGAGGCTTACGTGCTCCTGGCCTACATCATAAAAAATCAAAATCCGAAGCAAACAATAATAAGACCTGAAATTAAATTAAGGCGACCAGAATTTGACGAACGAAACTTGGGGAAACATAATAAATTAATCATAACCGGGTGTTTCCATCCGGCGGTGACCAGCAAACGGACCTCCCCGACTGAGAAGTATCCAGTCTGCTAAAGAGGTCCCCCAACCCACGAATGACCCATCGGCCCGAAAGGCCGATGTCAGCCACATCGAAGCAGCATAAGAGGCTAGTGACGTCTTTTCAATAAACAAGGCCCCTCTTAACCCGGAGAGACCTCCAGCTAATCCCCCACAACTCACAGTTTTACATCATGAGACCGCCGAAGTGCCACGGGGAGACAGGTTGGATTTTACGGTCGTCCCCGAATGGACGACACATACGCTGGACTCACCACTCCGACCCTGTGGATGTCCTGCCAAGGGGTTAAACAGGAGTGGCCAGCCCAGCCTGTAAAAATGGAGCCCCGGCCACGAGACGAGAATCCGCCTCTCAGCATACCGACTCGAAAAATAATTTAATACTTCATTTTAGGAGTTATTTTATTTGTTATAATAAAAAAAACCGAAGAGAAAAATAATAAACCTAATGCTGCCGTAATCGCAGTTCCAATTTTTTAAACAAAACCAACAACCAAACGAGTAAAGAGAGAGAGAAGAGAAAAAATTAACTACAGCTTAAAAATGGCCGAGCGAGAAAGAAACAACAAATGGAATCAAAAAAAAAAAAATATAATCGCAGAACCTAAACCATTTTGAGGGCGAAACCAACGTGTGTCCCCTGCCCGTGTCGAACAACCGTAATGGCGCTCGATCACATAAAATATTTAATAAACATTTTAAAAAATTGAAAAATAAAATAAAATAAAAATTGAAAGAATGGAAAGTTAAATATTGTTAGGGTGACATCTAGTTTAGAGTAGAATAAGTTATTTTAATAAGTTGCTCAATTTTAATTTGGTGTGGATCAACATTTAGGCGCTATTTGTATACTAACGTATTTCATTCCTCGTATAAATTTTGGACAACATTTGGGATTATTATGAAATTTACGTGTATAATTTATGAGAACATTTGGGATTATTCTAGAAACAAATATTTTGGTATATAAAGGCGCAAATTTATGTTGAATGATGAGTCTTATTTTAAACGCGAAAGAGTGAAGATTAAATAGTGCGATTATTAAAGTGAATTAAATAGTGTGTTATAATTGGAATATTTTGTTGTTAATTTTGTGTTGTGTAATTTGTTGTGTTGTGAAAATAAATTTGTGTGTTTAAACACAAACAAAATACCAATCAGACCTGCAAACCAATAGTAACTTTATGTGTAAATCAAATTCTCGATGTCGTTACAAATGGAAAAATATTTCGAGCGGCTGTTAGTAGAAATGCTTAGCTAAAACTCAAACCCTATGTGCTCAATATACATCTCGCTCAATATATTTATTCAACGCGCGCGACAAAATAATTTTTTTTTATTTGTGTGTACAGTATAAAAGAAACAAACGGAAAAATACAAATTCAACGTGTTTTTTATTTTCGTTTGAAAATGAATCGTTTCTCTTATTGTATGTTTTAAATTTAATAAAACAGAATGTTTTGAAAACTAAAACGCACGTATTATGTATATACTATACATATACTAGATGTATATACATATGTACTATTTAAAATAAAATGTGTGCACGATCGATAATTTCTTGTCGTTTAGGTATATAAAATTTAAAAAACATGTGATCATGAAAAGAAAGAGGATCTATTTTCGATGTATGTATGTATGTATATATGTACGTATATACGTTGTATGTACGTATATATACATATATACGTATATACATTGATTATGGTTTGGTGTGCTGCATGAAATATAGTTTATAATATATAGAAACAAATATTTGGAGGAAAGGATACGAAACATCAGAAATTTATGAACGAAAGGGAAAATATTATAATTAAATTGTTTTTTACTGATCGCAGTAAACATTTAGATATACATATTACATATTTGTGTTTAGTTACATTATGTATATTTTATATGCCTATCTATACTGATTGGTCGAAATTAAATACATACATTCATTACTTAATTTTTCCTA
Source organism: Nephrotoma flavescens (assembly GCA_932526605.1). Classification (NCBI taxonomy): domain Eukaryota; kingdom Metazoa; phylum Arthropoda; class Insecta; order Diptera; family Tipulidae; genus Nephrotoma; species Nephrotoma flavescens. The sequence goes on from OW052221.1 coordinate 73,940,690, forward strand.
AGTGTACTATAAGGATGATTGATATATGTTCTAAATTCAATAATATTAAAATTCCTAACAATTTTATAAATGATTTTAATTTTGAGAAAAATAATAAAATCAGCTTAGAGCGGAAAGATGCCTTAGGGAGGATGTACTATGTATTTGGATTTGCATCTAAAAAATTGGTCAATTTTCCCCTTATTCCATATTATCTGAAGCATAGTATAGTATTTGAATTGTTTCAAATAAAAGCTAGTTATTGATTTTAACCAAATTTGCAAAAACATTAATATTTCGAACTCGGTTGTGATATATAGAATTATGAGTATACACAATATCCTTGGAATTCCATTTTTAAACTTCTAACCCCAAGTAAAAACCATCCTAAGGTTTAAAAATGAAAATAAATAAATTTCGTTTTTTGTTGTTTTCAACCGAGTTACAAGCTTACATTATAAGTACACTGCAATTTTTCAGATACCAACCACCACTTATCATGAAAACTACTCCAAATTTCTCTAGAATAAATGGCCACTTTTTTGACAATTTCAAAAATAGACATTTCAATATCGGATATTGGGTATCGCTTTATAATCCTCATCAGAAGTGCAATTCGATTTTTAAGTTGTAACTTGGAACTTTAAATCATGGAAACAAATTTATTTAGCCACCCACTTTATTTATTAGGTATATAACTTAATTTCTACAGATTTTTTTCACGGTATTCTGTGGTTTTTGTAGGATCGGACGCAAGGTTTCAGAACAACGAACGACAAGTTTACGTGAGTTACATAACCTCTCAGAATAGCAGAGTTTACGATTACAACTGATAAACAGCACATTCGGCACTGCATTCTATACGAATTTCAACAAGGAAAAAATGCTTCTAAGGCACGGGAATCAATTTGTAGTGTTCTTGGTGCCGACCTTGTGTCTTATGAAACGTGTAATTATTGGTATAATATATATATATATATATATATATATATATATATATATATATATATATATATATATATATATATATATATATATATATATATATATATATGGTAATCACACCACATGGCTTATTGCAGCCATGCAACTACAAATTAAAAACCTCAGGCAGTCCAAACGTAAGAGCTTAAGTTGTGCTCCGTTTGGACCACTTAGGGGAGCGGTACGACCACCAAAAATTTTACAGGTCCGGGGCGGTATGTTGTACCATCACTTCGAATCGAAATTCGAAAAAAGTCGAGTGGCGGTATGTTGTATTATTTTCGAAAAGCAAAAATGATACAACTTTCACTTTTTTGACGCGAATTTTTTCGAATTCGATTCGAAGTGATGATGATACAACATACCGCCCCTGTTGTTTATTTGTGACAAGAAGCCTATACAATTTTGGTGATTGTAGCACTAACCGAAGTGGTGCAAGCGGCGTGTAACTTAAGCTCCTAACCTATGTCGTGCGTGACTGGTTGAGGGATTATAAGGCAACTCTAAATATTTAGTGTTCACATACGAATTAATCACCCATTGAGATAGCGAATTTTTATAAATACCTTAAAAATTATTAAACGAATCAAAATTTAATCATGCATTCTGATTACACTAATCATGGGAGATGAATATGATTACATGTATCATAATAATAATAAGCTCCGTTTTCACTGATTGACATAATTAAACAAATAGTATTTCTTATTATTGTATGATAGGGAATATCACAATAATTTTATAATGATTTCTATTATTATAATATGGTAAAGGCAATCATGTGTTTATCATATTTTTTCTGAGTGTAGACGCTGACTCCTTTTCTATATCAGTATATAGGTTTAAATGGAGCTTGTATCGTGAAGAATTACATTTGTACATTTTGCTTAGAAGGAAAATTATGCAAATCATTGATCGAAATATTAAAAGTGTTTGTCTCATGAATTCCTTATTCAATCAGTAAAGGGTGTGTTTTATAGCTTCACATCGTTAAGTTTGCAACATTGTTTTGTTTGACAACCGAGTTTACAGCTAACATTTGCTTTGTCATTAGTTTGATTTGCCATTTCATAATGAATAAACTTACGCCATAGCACTGCTTGCCAAATCGGCCAATCGGCTGAAGCACTAATTCTATTGATGTTGATTTTCCAAACAAAATTTTGTTCAACGATGAAGCTCAATTTTTGTTGAATGGGTACGTTAATAAACAGAATTGGATTTGGAGTGAAGATAATCTAGAAGCCTTTGCCTTTGAAACACCATTATATCCATAGAAAATCACTGTTTGGTGCGCTTTATGGGCCGGCGGACTCTCTGGTCTATATGTCTTCAAAAACGATGATGGGTGGAATCTTACAGTGAACGGTATAGAGACATGATTTCTAACTTTTTTGTACCCCAATTGGCTGCCATTAATCTTGCTGATATGTGGTTCCAACAGGACGGTTCCATAAGCCACACAACGCGGAATACAATTAATTTACTCAAAGAAACATTTGATGAAAGACTAATTCAACATAATAGTCCTGTTAATTGGCCACCGAGATCGTGTGATCTAACTCCATTAGATTATTTTCTTTGGGGATATGTTAAGTCACTTGTCTACGCTTGCTGCGAAAAGTGTGTGAAAATTGGACATGCAGATTGCGCCATCTACGCACCAGCCACATGGCCACAATCATATTCAAGCATTAATGGCATAAAATTATCAATCCAATAAAGCTAGTTTCACTGATATTCAAAATATTTTTCTTTGTTCTATTGTAATTCAAAATTATGAACTCGTTTTAAATTAATTAATTTTATTTGAATTGAGTTCGAGTAGTTTCTGGACTTCCGTGCGGTGTTCGTGATCTTATCTTTGATTTATGTCATCAGGCAGGAGGCCTTATACAAAAAATATTTATACTACGAACTCTTTAAACATGTCAAGCAAGTTCAGCCTACTGAAGTCTTACCAAAAACAAAGACATGTTTCATAAAAGGTTTAATGAGGCCTCACTAAAATCTGTGACAATCTCAGTAGACTATATATGACTAAAGTATGTCATGTATGGTATGGTGATAGATTACTACACATTAATTAAATACATTTACATAACCACCAGTTTCAGAAAATTCACTTGGTGCTGGGCATATTAATGTAATAAATTAATATTTAGCACAGGAGAAGATAATTACTGAAAAATAACTGTTCAGAAAATATTTTGCTCCAAGTCCGTAGTACATATTTCTTAAAATTTATTTAAATTTTCAGAAGTTTAGGAGAATTTAAACATTTGATAGTTATTTATGATTTTTAGGAATTGAAATCTTAGATGAAACCAATTATTAGGCAGTATGTTATTTAGATATTCGTTTTTTATGAGTTATGCCTGTTGCTGTTGTAGATTCCAGGTTAGCTCGCACATCTTCAAACTTTCGAGGCTGTCACTAAGATCGAAATCACTAATTCTAAAACGTTTATACCAATAATTACACGTTTCATAAGACACAAGGTCGGCACCAAGAACACTACAAATTGATTCCCGTGCCTTAGAAGCATTTTTTCCTTGTTGAAATTCGTATAGAATGCAGTGCCGAATGTGCTGTTTATCAGTTGTAATCGTAAACTCTGCTATTCTGAGAGGTTATGTAACTCACGTAAACTTGTCGTTCGTTGTTCTGAAACCTTGCGTCCGATCCTACAAAAACCACAGAATACCGTGAAAAAAATCTGTAGAAATTAAGTTATATACCTAATAAATAAAGTGGGTGGCTAAATAAATTTGTTTCCATGATTTAAAGTTCCAAGTTACAACTTAAAAATCGAATTGCGCTTCTGATGAGGATTATAAAGCGATACCCAATATCCGATATTGAAATGTCTATTTTTGAAATTGTCAAAAAAGTGGCCATTTATTCTAGAGAAATTTGGAGTAGTTTTCATGATAAGTGGTGGTTGGTATCTGAAAAATTGCAGTGTACTTATAATGTAAGCTTGTAACTCGGTTGAAAACAACAAAAAACGAAATTTATTTATTTTCATTTTTAAACCTTAGGATGGTTTTTACTTGGGGTTAGAAGTTTAAAAATGGAATTCCAAGGATATTGTGTATACTCATAATTCTATATATCACAACCGAGTTCGAAATATTAATGTTTTTGCAAATTGATTTTAACAATAACTAGCTTTTATTTGAAACAATTCAAATACTATACTATGCTTCAGATAATATGGAATAAGGGGAAAGTGTTAACAAAAATGTACTATATATGCTTGACCAATTTTTTAGATGCAAATCCAAATACATAGTACATCCTCCCTAAGGCATCTTTCCGCTCTAAGCTGATTTTATTATTTTTCTCAAAATTAAAATCATTTATAAAATTGTTAGGAATTTTAATATTATTGAATTTAGAACATATATCAATCATCCTTATAGTACACTTAGGAAAAATTAAGTAATGAATGTATGTATTTAATTTCGACCAATCAGTATAGATAGGCATATAAAATATACATAATGTAACTAAACACAAATATGTAATATGTATATCTAAATGTTTACTGCGATCAGTAAAATACAATTTAATTATAATATTTTCCCTTTCGTTCATAAATTTCTGATGTTTCGTATCCTTTCCTCCAAATATTTGTTTCTATATATTATAAACTATATTTCATGCAGCACACCAAACCATAATCAATGTATATACGTATATATATATATACGTACATACAACGTATATACGTACATATATACATACATACATACATCGAAAATAGATCCTCTTTCTTTTCATGATCACATGTTTTTTAAATTTTATATACCTAAACGACAAGAAATTATCGATCGTGCACACATTTTATTTTAAATAGTACATATGTATATACATCTAGTATATGTATAGTATATACATAATACGTGCGTTTTAGTTTTCAAAACATTCTGTTTTATTAAATTTAAAACATACAATAAGAGAAAGGATATTTTCAAACGAAAATAAAAAACACGTTGAATTTGTATTTTTCCGTTTGTTTCTTTTATACTGTACACACAAATAAAAAAAAATTATTTTGTCGCGCGCGTTGAATAAATATATTGAGCGAGATGTATATTGAGCACATAGGGTTTGAGTTTTAGCTAAGCATTTCTACTAACAGCCGCTCGAAATATTTTTCCATTTGTAACGACATCGAGAATTTGATTTACACATAAAGTTACTATTGGTTTGCAGGTCTGATTGGTATTTTGTTTGTGGTTTAAATTTAAAGAAGTGGTTTTTATTCACAATCCAGAGATTCGAACCTTGAGTGACAAGGCGAAAACGTAACAATATGCATGATAAAGTGGGAACTATAGATAGAATAAAAAAAATAACGTAAAAGAGCGAGAGATAGGATTTAAATGTATACGACCATACTCAGAATAACAAAAATAAAAAGTTTAAGAGAAATTGCGTTTTAATTTTGCTGTCACGTAAAAAGAATAGCAGAGCGAAAATTTTCGTGCAAGAATAAAAAACTTAACAATTACAACAACAAAACTCAAACAAATGTTTGTGCGTTACAAGTAATATGCATTTTTATTATTTTATATATGGGAATTTGGAATAATTGATGTATTTTATGTTTCCTACTTATAAAATATCCATGCACACATATACTAATATAAATATAAAATCAAAAATAATTTTCACTACACTGTATAATTGTATTTTGCTAAAGCAGACCTAAAAAAATATTTTATCGAATTGCGGTAATTTAAACCGCATATAAATAATTTTTATAATTTTAAACACATATAGTTGTTGAGATATAATTCGTTTATACTCAAAACTATTGTAGTTTCACTCAATATTTTAGCAAATACATTAAAAAAATATTACATGAAATATAAGAATGAACTTAATATTTTAAGTAATCTATAGCCGAAAAGTCAAATTGGAATAATATTTTTTTGTCTTCGTTTCTTAAGTTTTTCTGTTATTTTTTTATTCTATCTATAGTTGGCTCTTAAGATATCGGATTTTGACAGTGGGAAATAAGTCATTACGCTACTCGCCGCAAGTGGCAGCAATATCACTAAAGAGAATTTATTTTGTAATTTAATTACCAGCGGAAATTTTTTATTCATTATGTATATATTTTTTCACTAAATAAAACATCTCAGCGGAATAAAATATTAGAAGTGATCCTTAAAATGGCAAATATATTGATCTCCAAAGTAAAGGAACTCGGTATATGAAATGTTGAAATTTAACAATATTCCGTCTTTCCGGCATTTCTTCCATTAGTAACCAATGATTTCAGTTGTTTTTCTAATAGCTTAGGCTATACTAAGACTATATGGAAAATTTGGGGAAAATTCATGAACTAGAATTTTCACAAGAATTTTTTGATTTTCTGCGGCCTTATAAGTTATTTTCAGTTTTTGGCCAATATCTCAAAAACTTAAACTAGTCAAAAATACTTTCGGTTGGTTTTCTAATAGCTTAGATCATACTGAGACTATATGGAAAATTTAGGGAAAATTCATGGACTATAATTTTCAGAAGAATTTTTTGATTTTCTGCGGCCTTATAAGTTATTTTCAGTTTCTGGACAATGTCTCAAAAAATTCCACTAGTAACTTAAATTCAAAATTTAAAAATTATAGTCCATGAATTTTCCCCAAATTTTCTATATAGTATCAGTATGACCTAAGCTATTAGAAAACCAAACGAAAGTATTGGTTACTGTTGGAAGTTTTTGAGATATTGGCCAAAAACTGAAAATAACTTTTATGACCGCAGAAAATTAAAAAAATCTTCTGAAAATTCTAGTCCATGAAGTTCCCCAAATTTTCCATATAGTCTTAGTACAGCCTAAGCTATTAGAAAAACAACCGAAATCATTGGTTACTAATGGAAGAAATGCCGGAAAGACGGAATATTGTTAAATTTCAACATTTCATATGCCGAGTTCTTTTACTTTGGAGATCAATATATTTGCCATTTTAAGGATCACTTCAAATATTTTATTCCGCTGAGATGTTTTATTTAGTGAAAAAATATATACATAATGAATAAAAAATTTCCGCTGGTAATTACATTGCAAAATAAATTCTCTTTAGTGATAGTGCTGCCACTTGCGGCGAGTAGCGTAATCTCTTATTTTCCGCTGTCAAAATTCCGCTAACATATACAGCATAAGTTAAATTGCATTTACTTTAATGAGATAAAATATTAACAAAAAAAAAACAAAAAACGAATTAAAATAAAAAAAAAACTGTACCTTTTGACCTTCATAAAGGTCCTGAAATGGGTTGTGGCATTTTCTCAATGTTTTTTAAATTTTACAAATGGCCGGTTGGCCATTTGTAGCGTTGCGAGGCCTCTCCCGATACCAAAACAACAAATGGCCAGTTGGCCAACTGTTCGTTGAGGTGTTTGCTTCAACTGGCCATCCGTTAATAATTTGGTTGGGCATTGTCTCGCGTTAAACGTATATATCGTTGGGTGTTTTCACGCTTACTGAAAACTGTTTGGGCGTTCGCTCGCCGGGAAAAACTGTAAAAAATGTTGCGGGGCGTCTTTCCGCCGAATTCAAAAATTAAGAATGGTCACGTTGTTGGCCACCCATTAAATGTGGCGGCTCCCACCCACGGATACTTCTTGTCAGCCGCCTTATATAACTGGAGCTTCCACATCTATACTACTTAACTACTGTACTGTTACCACGCTGTATTATCTTTAGGCCACGAACAGGCAGTATAATAAAATTAACTGTAACATCAACAATGATGAAAATTTTTCAAAGTGTCACATCGACAAATTGTATTGGGCTCGTCATGCTAACTTTATGGGTTGCGGCTTTGACGCCGAAATTATTTAACTTTAAGCCACATACGGCAACCTGTGTGAGTTGCGACGTCAATCCACCAATATGATAATTTGATTCATAGCACCACTTATTAATAGTTTTATTCACAAATCCTTTGATGATATCACATTATTACTGTCAAAATTTACCAGACGGAATATATAAGCAGCGAACTAACACTTCCAATGTCACAATTAAAAGAAAAAGAAAAGTCTCTCTTTACAAAATCCCAAAACTAGACTACCAAAAATTAAAAAAAAATTCTCGCACCACACAAAAAATATTTTTGTTGTATTTTCCTGCTACACAACAAAAATACTCTTCTATATCTTTGTCACTCGCACACTCGCACAAAAGGGGTACACATTGGTCTCGCTCTCAAAATCATTCGACGTTTACGTAACATAGAATATTGAAGCCCAATTCACAAAAGAATGTAATACCAATGACATAACACAGATGGCAACGCCATCAGTAAAATGCATTTTTCAAATAATCAAAGAGAAATAAAAAAAATGAAATAAACTAATGTTATGACCAGGGAGTCGTAACATTCGTTGTGCGCAACCTTAGCTGGACCTCCCTTCCAAAGGTAGATAATAATGAAAATAGCTATTGGTCAAGGTTCAATTTTCGTTTCATTAAGTTACCACAGATTTAATACGTGTTTTGAAAAGTGCGATCTTACATGGCTGTAAAAAATATTTTAAGCGCCACAACCTTACTGCGCGGCGTAGAAAACTCGATGTCGAGCTGTTGAGCGGGATTTTGTATCTATGGTTGATCATCATTTGATCATGCTATAACAGACCCGCGATAGTTTAAGTATTTCTATGTATGCTCCTTGATTTATATTTGTTGCTGTTCACTTTCAAACCCAGTTGTTTCGAAAGTAGGATAAGCAAGAATTCGGCATGACTTATTGAAAATTAAAGCTTTTTCTTATAACGTGCTCCAGCGCCAGATTAAACAGCAAAGATGATGTTGTCTCGAAGGGATAGGGCACAGTCTCTTCAAGTACAATTCTACACACAAAGCTAGATGTTGTTGGATTATAAAGAGAGATAACGGTTCAAAGGTTTTCGGTATCATATGTCTGTTGAAAGTTTACATGGAGTTTGTAAATGGTTATGTCGTACTCCCAAAAGCTTTCTATAGGATCATCTTTAAAGTGGAATATTGGTTCTAGTAAAATCACATTGATAATATATTCACCGATGACATTTTCGACAACATGAAGATTAAGGCAAGTACAAGGTTAGCAAACACTTTGTATGCGGTGTTTAACAGAGAAAACGTGTTTCACAGAATTTGAGGAACGTTTGGAAAGAATCGTCTTCAAAAAGAAATTAGGACACTTGCGTCCATCAATGTTAAGTCAGAGACTTCAACGAATTCAACATTCAACACAACAGATATCAACATTCAACACACTGTGTTCTGTTGGTTTCATGCACGATTCGCGCACGAAGCAAAAAACTGCGCCAGTCCGTGCCAGTTTAAAACAGTTTATGGTGGAGAATAAAAACGATTTTAAAAACCAGAAAATCCGGTGATGGATTTCTGAGTTTTTTTGTTGGATGTTAGGTAAAGAAATTAAAAATTAATTTTGGGTCTGCCTATTCAATTTTGAAAAATTGCCGCAGCAACAACAGCAGTTAGTTTTTTATTTCGTGGATATATTATATATACATACATAACTATAGTGAAATATACAGAATTGGCCAAAAGTATTGGGCATTCTATAAATTTGGGGCGTACACGATAAGTAAAATAACAGAAAACAATCCCTTTTGTTTGTTCATTATTTTTTCGACATCTAAAAAGGTCTAAAAACAGTGACTTACACCGCAGGTGTGGCAATAAACCATCTGTGGCACTATTCTGGCTTTACCTGGGAATAGGGAATTGGGAAAAATATTTTCATAGCATTTTTGTGTAAATTATATTTTCCTGGCCTACTGTTGGAATTAGTTTGGTGTTAATATTTTTGAAACAAAGTTGATTTTTTCCACAAAATTTTTATAGGGAAAAATAATTCCCATTATATCTTCAAAAATATTTACACCAAACAAATTTCAACAGTACGCCAGAAAAATATAATTCAGTCAAAAATGCTATTAAAATATTTTTGATAATTCTCTACTCCCAGGGAAAGCCAGAATAGTGCCACTAGTGCAATAAAATTTGTTATTTTTTCATTATGTATTTATTCGTCAGTTCGCTACTTTCGCTCATTGTGTACACATCCAGTGATCTAGTCCGCTTTTGGTGTTTTGATTTGTTAAATTTATAGTGATATTATTGTAATATGCCGAAACAACAAGAGTTAAGTTTAGAACAACGTGTGTAGATACAGCTTGCGTGCAATATATTATTGAGTGATTCACCGCTAGGGGATCGCACAGTAATAGGTATAGAACCGGCCGCAAACGCATCACCACATACCGTGACGACCGAAAGTTAGTGAGACAAGCTTTAAAAAATAGGTAAAAAAACTTCTTCAAACCTCGCTGGTGAGTTGTCAGTAGAAATTAAGAAACCAACCTCTGCTCGCAGCACTGACAGAAGGCTTCAGGAAGCTGGTTTGAAAGACTGTAAAGCTATGAAGAAACCCTGGTTCTCCGAAAAAAAACAAGAAGGCTAAATACCAAAGTTTCACCGAAGAAGATTGGTCAAATATCGTGTGGTCAGACGAAACAAACTTTGAAGTAAGTTGACAATTCTATGTCCTCCTTTTAAAATAAAATTCATCGATACAAATATTTTAGTTTTCCGAAGTCTACATTTTCTTTATTTCAGATTTTTTGGTCCAGAGTGGTACCAATCGTAAAATACGGCGGGGACAGCATAATGGTCTGGGGCTGCATCACTAATTCTGGAGTTGGCAAAATGTTCGTGTGTGAGGGCCACATGAACTCTTCAAAATACATAAACGTCATAGAATCTGCATTGCTGCCCTCATTTTTAATACTTTCTGGTGATACAAACCTCAATGATGGCATTGAGGTTCTGACATTGAGGTTTTGGAGTGCTTGCCCAGTCCTCGGACCTGAACCCCTTAGAACGCTTATGGAGTTTATTAAAACGCAGAGTCAGGCGATACAGAGTTATACAACAATTCTGTAAACTAAATTTACTAAAATCCGTAAAACCTTTGGTTTGGAGAATCGCAATTTTCTTACCCAGTGGTTAAGTTTTGAACTAAGTTCGACGTTTATTGCCGGTAACCCGAGTATCGCGTTTTCCCAATAGAAAAGTGGATATGAAAGAAGTTGTATCAAGCCGCCTTCCCATATTCAATAATAAAAGATTTGTTAAAACCAAAATCACCTGTTTATTGCACTTTTCAAATTTCGAATTATACTTCGTTTATCTATAGTCACACAACTTGAAGAAAATTTATTTCCCTTCAGGTGTCACTTACTGATAAGTTTTACCATCTGTTAGTTTGAGGAGATACTCGTTTACCATTTTTCATCGGCTTTTACATCGTCGTCGTGGTTGGTGCCGGTGAAAATGGTAATGTAGATGTTTCACTTTCTGATGTTGCGTCTTGGGTTGTTAGTACCTGGTTAGTGATTTCCATTTTATCTGATAAGGTTGTGGTTATTGCTTTTGTTCCTTCACTCGTTGATGCCATTTCTGTAGATACGGTTGTTGTCTCAGGAATAATTGTTGATTTTCCCGTCGGTATGGTGGAGGATTTTGTTGTTGTTATAACCGTATCCGACGTTGTACTTTTTTCAGTTGTTGGTGTTTCGGTAGTCGTAGGCACTTTGATCGATATTGTGGTTTTATCATTTGAATGACCAAATGATATTTTCAACATAAATTCTACAATCACAGCTGGCAATCGCAAAAGAAACGCAATACAATTTTGCAACCGTAATGTACACTTTGCCCGACGCATTTTCTTTTCAATTCGGATTAAAGTTTTTGTTCGCTTCTGTATCGGTGTTAATTCCTTCTTCAAATTTTGTAGTAATTGTTTGCCAGCGTTTTGTATACGATTCCTTCGTTTCACTTGTGCTGCTCTTTCGAGCGATTGCTGCATTAAGCCAAATTTATTTGCGTCATTAAATAATTCAACACTGACGAAATAATATTTCGCTGCAACGCGTATAGTTTGATGCGATAGTTGACGTAGATTTCGATTGTGCACCAATTCGAGAGCGCAAAACGGCACTGAACTAATTGATTTTATAACATCAGATGGTTGCCACAACATAGTATTCGGTATTTTTTGAAATCCGCGACAGTAAATCGCTTGAAACACGATAATAGCCGGCATCAATTTTTTGAACATTTTACAATATTTTAACTCAATACCACTAAGTAGTTAACACTGCAGGTGTGCAAGCCAAATGAGCATTTGTAGCACACGTTCGACATATTTATTGTGATCTAAATTGTGGTGTTATATGCAGTTTACATTGTTTAGAAATTATGTTTTGTCGTATTTAGGTTAGTTGATAAGTTTTAATGGGTGACTTTTATTCCATATACAAAAACATTTATTACACTTTGGTGATGTATTTCCGAGCTAAATTGAATGCACAATGCAAATATGATCTAAATATGTATAGTAATCTATAATGGAATTTGCATCATATTTAAGTCAAATATTTAAATTAATATTTATATAATTCCCATCTCTAGATTTCTGAAATAAAATTATTCATCCATGGTTTGTTTCGATGCCGAACGAGAATGTTATTCGTTATGAGCCTGGCATAAAATGTAACGGTTCGTTTACGGTTTGTTTTGAAATTGTAAACTGTTTTGAAATACCGTGAACCGTTAACAGACCTCTCAATGATTTTGTGGTGGAGCAGCAGATCGCCGGCTAGGTGGCAGTCGTTTGGATGGGATCTTTCCACCAATCATTAAGAGCTTGATAAATATGCTGCTTTTTTACTCATTATAATGAACATACACACACGTAATAAACAATTTATATGAGGTATGACCATTCACAAAAACAAATATTAACTAAAATATCACAGTTCGATTACTATTTTCCGGTGTCTTTTAGACAACGCGGTGTTATCACAGCTGTTCATATCACTTTACAAAACAACTAAGCACTATGACCTTGGATCGTACGGTCATGATCGTCTTTACCCACACCTCCATTTATATGTGACCTCAATTCGTGCATTGAAGTCCCCTGTGTGGTTGAAGTTTAATTTATCATAGCTTCAACTATGTTTTACTTAGCCACTCATTATTATTAGCACTTCACAACAATAAAAAAAACCGATTTCGCACATACATACTCATAACACTTCAGATGAAAAATTCTAAAAGACAACAATTTTCAACGGATAAATTTCGAAAGCTACACAGCTGACCAAGACAATAAAATTAAGAAAGTTATTTTATATGATTTAGCATTTAATATAAATATAATGAAGAAATAAATGATATATAGATATGCAATAAATATTTGTAAATATGTTAATAAGTTATAATATAATAGGAAAATATAATTTAATTAATATAATAATATAACATAGTATTTTTAATAAATAAATAAATGTTCGGTACATTTGGAATATATTTTTACAATAATTTTTGCCTATACTGTAAATTGAACCATGGCTCGCGAATAATTATTTTCTTTCAATTAGAATCTTATATATACTTTAAATTTAACTAAGTATAAATAATATGATAAATGAATAATGAATTTTAAATAGATAATATTTATAAGTAAATAAGATTTGTATAACTATATAATTATTTGTAACAGACATATAAATTAAATTTGTATTTTACAATATTGTGCGATCATCTGCACACAAATTATCTGTTGTACACTCAAGGTACAAACAACGGAATCCAACATCATACGGATTTTAATGGATGATCGAATTATAAAAATTTTATATCGTTCGAGTTATATTTATGTACTTTTGTGTACTTAAGATAATTAATTTAAGTAAATAAAATGTGCTTACCAAGCAAACCGGGTTTTTGAGTACTTGCCACAGAATTTTGATTTGGCCCGTAAACTGAATTTTATAGATAAAACAAACAATTCTATGAATAACAATTTTTCACTGCACAATAATAATTTAGTAACATTTACCTTGGTAAGCGACTTTGATGAAATAAAAAAAAATCCTTGTGTAATCCCCACAGCTACACACGCACTTGCAAGCAAAAATTTTAATTATAATTTAATTTTACTGATGATTTGCTTGCGTAAACTCAGTTTAGTAAATTAGACGAACAAACTCGAACTGTGACATGGTACTAATGATCAACAAAAAGTTTTTTTTTATTTCATCCAATTCTTATAGGGAGGAGAATACGTAACAAAATTAAACTTGTTTTCCCCACCTATGCTCGACTTTCAATTATTGCAAATCAGCTGTGTATTGATTATGGCACAATTATATGTATACAGTACGGAGCAAAATTATTGAAACGCGCGCGCGACTGAATTATTCTGCGCTGAGATACAATTTCAAAACAAAAGTATTTATGTGTAACAGTGCAACGGTTACAATCGTGGGGACGACTCACACCCAAGAGATTGTCTCAAAAGCCGGGCCTAAGTTTAATAGTGCTGTTTATACAAGTTGTACTCACTTCCTAATACGACGTTTGGTTGGTGAACTTGACGTATGTGCTTCGTTTGTTTAGCGTATATCCTTCGTGCGATAGACCCCAATTGATTTACCATATTTATCACCGACTTCGTATGATACGTTACCGATTTTATTCAAAATTGTACCCGGGATAAATTTAAAAGCCAATTTTCCCGAAAAATTCTTTGACGCATTGCTTTGTGCAAAGTTACGTACGAACACATGCTCGCCAATACTGAAGGATCTTGGTCTAGCACGTAAGTTATAATTAGAGGAATTTCGATCGTAAGCTCTACGGAGGTGACTTAGGACAATTTTCTGAGCGGAAGATAAAAGTTCGGCATTGCTTGGAGTATAAGCTTGGTTTTCGCCAAGATAATTTAATTCATGCAATAACTTATACGTTGAACCGTGTGCTATTTTATGTTGGCCAAAAACCAGGAAGTGTGGTGAAAAACTTGTACTGGCATGTACTACATTTTGCAATGCACCTGTAATCTGATCGAGATTTTGATCCCAGTTTGGATGATCGTCCTTTATGTAAGCCCTAATTGCTGCCAAAATTGAGCGATTAACTCTTTCGACAGCGTTGGCCTGTGGAGAGTACTTAGCCGTAAAATCATGTTTGACTCCGTATTTTTCCATTAATTCTGCAAATAAATTTGAATCAAACTGAGACCCGTTATCTGTCAGAACGCTCTCAGGTACTCCAAAAAGCTGGAATATTTTGTTTTCGAGTATTTCTATGACTTTGGCAGCCGACGCCGAACGAATGGGAAATGTCATTGGGAACTGACTATATTGATCGAGCATTATAAATATATATGAGAATCCATTTCTGGTCCTAGGATATGGACCGAGAAAATCCAAATAAAGGCGTTGCCACGGACGTACCACTTCAAACTTCCCACCCATTAATGGTCTTGTCAAATAATTGACTGGTTTTATGCATTTACATAACTCACATCCGTTGACAAATTCTCTAACTTGTTTATTTATGGCCGGCCAATAGTAATATCTTTTTAAAACCTCTATCGTCTTTTCTATACCCTGATGAGCAGCAGAAGGTGGAACGTGAGCTCTCTCAATTAATAACTTTGTTAACGATTCCGGAACAACAAGTTTCCAGGACCGTATATCAGTTTCTACTTTAACGCCCGTGTTCACGTAGATTTTTCCGTCTTGCACTTTATAATTGGTTGCTGTATCAGGATTTTGAGTTAGTGCCATGATCCTCGCGATATACTCTTCGTCTTGGAATGCTCGAGAGTTTAGGTCCATGTGTATAATTTCATCGTCTACCATTAGCGCATCGACGTGCATTTTTGACAAACTATCTGGAACCACATTCAATGAGCCCGTTCTATATTCGATCTTAAAGTCAAATGCTTGTAGTTTCATTGACCATCTCGCCAATCTCCCAGATAAATCTCGCTGTTCCATGAGCCATCGTAAACTTCAGTGGTCCGTGATCACGGTGAATGAATAGCCCTCAATATATGGCCTAAATCTTTTGATGCTCATCACTGCTGCAAGACATTCTAGCTCCGTGATGCTGTAGTTTCTTTGCGCTTTGTTGAGCTTATGGGACATGAACGCTATAGGATGTTCATCCCCATTATCGTATCGTTGAAATAACACGCTACCTACTCCCGATGTGGATGCGTCGCACTGGATATAAAAATGTCTGGAAAAGTCTGGGTTGACTAAAACAGGTGCAGTAACGAGAACCTTTTTCAACTGTTCAAATGCGTCCTGGGCTTCAGTATTCCAATGTTTATGCTCCCCCTTCTTAAGAAGATCAGTAATAGGGGCGGCTAGACTGGAGTAGTTTGGAACGAAGCGTCTGTACCACCCGGTCATACCAAGGAATCGTCGTATTTGTTTCGTGGTTTTTGGAACGGGAAAGTCGTCTATGGCTCGAATTTTGTCAGGGTCCACTCTAAGGCATCCCTCACCAATCACACAACCGAGATACTTTGTCTCTCTTAGAACGAACCTACTTTTATCTACATTTATAGTCAGATTTGCCAATTTTAGCAATCTGGCCACTTCAGTCAGTAGTGAAATATGCTCCTCGAAAGTAGCAGAAACAACTAATAGGTCGTCTAGGTAAACAAAGACTCGATCATGCATGTGATGAGGAATTACCTTGTCCATTAACTGACACATCGTTTGGGCTGCGTTACACAGACCAAACGGCATGACGGTAAAATGGTAAAGTGGACGACTCGGTACGGTAAAGGCTGTCTTATCCCTCGACGAAGGATCAAGGGGTATTTGCCAGAAGGCGTCCTTTAGATCGATGGAGCTTATATATCGTGTTTTATCCAATCGACCTAGTAACCCCTCGATCAACGGCAAGGGATAAGCATCCTTCACCGTAACCGAGTTTACCTTCCTTGCATCGAGGCATAGACGAACTTTCCCGTTTGCCTTTTTCACGAGAGTTACCGGCGATGACCAAGAGCTGTTACTTTCCTCGATGACTCCCAAACTCAGCATACGGTCTAGCTCCTTATACATCTCTTCTTGTACTTCCCAAGCCAAATTTCTCACTCGACGGAAATTTTTGAACAGTTTCATTTAATATTTCCTGTTCCTTTTCATCTAAAATATGTTTGTTGTCCAACTTAGCAGATGGAATATGACCATTGTCCAACTCATTTACCATCATTGGGATAAGAACAACAAATCCCAGAAGTCTATCCCCAGATACAATTCCTGTGTAAGATTTGGGACGATGTGCAGCCTCATTGTTTTTGATTTACCACCATAAGACACCTTCGCGATTACATGACCCAGAACTCGTTGTCGGTCACCACTAGCAGTTAAGACTGAGGACTTCATGTTATGCAGCTTAATACCATTTTCTTCAATAAATTCTACTGGCCCTAGACCAAGAACCGAGATACTGGCTCTGCTATCCAAAAGACCTCGGCACGGTGTTCCATTAATTAAAACATCCGCGTACGGCCTGTTGTCTTCGTTGGTTAACAGTTTGGATTCTGCGATGATCTTCTTAATCTCCCTCCTTGTTTTAAAATATTTTAATGTTCGTTTTAAATCATTGGTTCCCTTAATTGATTGGATTTCATCAGTTGAGGTTTGAGTTGCGACAGATACTTTCGAGATGGTTATTCCTGTTCTCGCTGAAGGATTCTGTAAAATTCCGGATCTGTGTTCGTAACCGAATCTATCATTTCTGGTTTGGGACTTAATTGGTTTTGATTTTGGGATCTCAGAGTCCCAGAATTCCTGACACCCCTCTGGTAGTTTCCCGAAGCCTTATAATTGTGGCACGTTTGGCAATGTATTTTGATAACATTACGGGCTCCACAGCCAAAACAAAATCTTTGATTTATTGGAACAGGACAGTCTTTAAATAAATGCTCGTGGCTTCCGCAATTCCAACATATATTTTGTAGGTTGTTATTTTGATTGTTTCGCAGATTCGCTACAGCACACACGGAATCGTAGTTTGTAGACAGCTCAGAAAAATTACCTAGCTGAGTTATTCCTTCACCATAATCATAGGACACATCAATAAGCTTGTTAACCTGACGTTTAGTTTGAAAAGCTAATTGTGGAATCCAGCCAAGTCGATTCCACGTATCCTCAACAGCTATAGATCGGTTGACTAAACTTGAGATGTCATTGAATGTTTGTCCAGCAAAATTTGATTGGAGACCAGGCCTCATATTCCTTACCTATATGTTAATTGTTTCCCGCTCAGTCATCGGATATTTTAGAGGCAGTGACATAGCAAGGATTTCGTTGTAGAAGTCCACAAAAGGTACCCTCATTCGGTGTTTTCGACGTTCTAATACTATAGTCTTATATCAGCGTCTGTTCGTCGATCTTGGAAACGATGTATCATGGCGCTTTTTAAGTCATTCCAGTTAACGTTCCTCTCTTTCCATAAACATCCAGTACCATTCCCGGGCTTTGCCATTCAACAACACATTGATATTTTTGACCAAAACATCAGTGCTAATGCAATTAGACATAGCTAAACTCTCTACCCTATAGATAAATCGCTCTACCGGAATCTCGCCACATTCACCACTGAAAGAAATTGACCACTGTGAATTTCAATGCGCTCGTGTTTTTTCAGGTATGCATCCGGAGGCTGGTGTTTCTCATGAGCGGTATTATGATTCGGAGGAGGCACTGTAAAATCATATTTATGTGACGCTTGTCCAGCTGTTGGAGATAGAACAGTAGATGAATGTAGGCCATGATTTGCAAGTGCATTTACGTCATTAGAAAAATTTATATTTTGTTTAGCATCAATTATCGCAGGTAAATTTAGTTGTGTAATAAGAGCATCAACGATGGAATTTATCTGCTGTTGATTTAGGCAGTTGCTACCAGTGGCACTATTCTGGTAATTACCTGGGAATAGGGAATTAGGGAAAGATTTTATATGAAATTTCAGTTCAAATATTATTTTTCCGGCCTACTAAGAAGAAAAGTTTGATGCAAATATTTATAAATTGGGAATAATTTTTCCATATCTAAATTGGCAGGGAAAATTATTCCCAATTTTATTTTGTTTTCAAAAAAAATACCATTAGATTTTTACCTCAGTATGCCAGAAAAAAAATTTTAAAATAGAAATTACATATAAAATCTTTCCCCAATTCCCTATTCCCAGGGAATTACCGGAATAGTGCCACAGGTGCATTCACTCCTACTTGTGGCAGAGGTTTGTTTATTTCATTCGTATGGTTTAACGTTTGGGCACTAGTGCCAGGTTTATCAGCATTTTTATGATGTTGTTGACCTGTCTCAATGAGCTGAAGGTTGCTCTCGCCAAGATTCGCATCTTCTTCGCAGTCCTCGATGGTTATTATCATTAAATCTTTTAATGATTTTTCAGCATCAGGCATGGAGATTCGTTTGCTCCGCAAGTCATTCAAACAGCCTAATAGTTTAGTACAATTATCCAGTAATTTTTTGCGCTATCGTATGCCGAACCAGTTTTCGTTGTTACGAGCCTATCCAGTCGACCTGACACATGTTCAACTTCCGTCGCTAATTCTTCTAGTTTCTCAAGCTCCGTAGTATCACCGGCTTGCATATAAGTTTCCATTGCAGTGTGAATTTTTCGTAGTTTATCAGCGCAAGTGGTAACTTCACGCTTTGGATAGCGTGTAGCAAGGAAATGTGGTTCAGACGGTTTTTCAGCTTTATTTGCATTTTCGTTTTTAAGTGCTTCCGTAAGCAACGTTAGTCTACTTGCGATTGTACCACTGATATTTCGGATCTGACACTCCAGCCCGTCACAGTCAAGGTATTTTACTTTCATATTCTCAATGTTGTAATGATGGTTGCCTCAATTTTAGAACACAATATTCGGACTATTAATTGGGTTAGTTGAAGCTATGATAAATTAAACTTCAACCACACAGGGGACCTCAATGTGCTAATTGAGGTCACACATAAATGGAGGTGTAGGTAAAGACGATCATGACCGTACGATCCAAGGTCATAGTGCTTAGTTGTTTTGTAAAGTGATATGAACATCTGTGATAACACCGCGTTGTCTAAAAGACACCGGAAAATAGTAATCGAACTGTGATATTTTAGTTAATATTTGTTTTTGTGAATGGTCATACCTCATATAAATTGTTTATTACGTGTGTGTATGTTCATTATAATGAGTAAAAAAGCAGCATATTTATCAAGCTCTTAATGATTGGTGGAAAGATCCCACCCAAACGACTGCCACCTAGCCGGCGATCTGCTGCTCCACCACAAAATCATTGAGAGGTCTGTTAACGGTTCACGGTATTTCAAAACAGTTTACAATTTCAAAACAAACCGTAAACGAACCGTTACAAAAGTGTCATTCTAAAAAAGAATGACGAGTACAAGGCGGCTGAGCTTGAAACTATGCTGGTTTATGTCACCATTTTACTAATTGTCAAGTTGGTTTTTGCATGAGCTCTTGTATAAAATTTCATTGCCGTTTAACATTTTCGTGCTGGTTTTAGTATCGTGCTGTCATAGTGTTTAGTATGACGATGGCTTAATTACAGAATTTTTTAAACTCCTAAACTCCATCACAATATGTGATCGTGCAACGCCATGCGAGAAACGAACAAGGAAAAAATATGTGGAGGAAATGACAACCGTCCTGAATTCCGCTGGCTGCTTCCATTATAACAGGGTGGTTAGAATAACCCCTTTCTGCTTCAGACTGCTGCTCACTTCGAACACTTACTTGTGTACTACACGCTTCAACGAATGGTCCGATTCACAGTTCATCACTTTGTCACTTCCCACTTACACACTCTAATGTTACTGGCACTGTTTATTAACTAAGATCGTTTCAATCAACAACAAAAAAAAACCCACTCTAATTCGCGATCATCTTCTCTCGGATTTTACAGTTACTTACTGAATCACCTGATTGTATACGAACACTGAGTTTATCATTTTAAACCAAAAAAAAAATACGAATGAAAAGCAACAAAATAACATTCAAATTCGGCTTGACTCAGTCTTGACTAACTCACTGTCGAAGTTGTAGATAACGCAAAAACGTGATTCACACTACAAAATTTATCATGTGCTGTGTCCGAACCAGCGATGTTCTGTTTCATGAGCTAGACACTTAACCACTCTTGGTTAATATAACTGCTCAAATGAGTTGCGGCGAAAGGAGTGTTAATAATTCTCTTTCCAAAATAAAGAATCTCAGTTTTAATAATTCAAGAGATTAATTTAGATCACAAGTATATGCAAGACCTACGCTTCTTCTATCAATAACCTGACAACAACACTTGATGCCGACAGGCAAAATCAAAACACCAAGGAAGTAAGTCATACGAAGATGATGCATCACCTGCGTGAAATTATGCAAGTTCAATTCCATTCATTTGGTAAAGTGCCGCCGCCAAAAACCTATAAAGCCTATATCTGTCTCTGTATCAAGCTGCGCATTTTTAAGAGCTTAAAAAAGATTAACAGCGAGATGCGAAATTTTTTTTTAATTGTTGAGCGACAATTGAACTAATTTCGATGGATTCGATATAGCAAGCAATACAAACAGAATTTAGCAAACTAATCAAAGGGTCAAATTAAATTGTATTTCTAATTATCATTCCAAGGTGGTCATTCTATGGTGCTATATCACTTTTTTATATCACATTTGTAGACTTTTTTGTGATATAATTAAAAAAAAAATTAGTTATTATGTTTGTAAACTGTGCTAAATGAATTTTGAGGGGAAATAATGAACACAAAGTGATATATTGACGTTTCTATTTAAACAAAAAATGCATTACCGGGTGTTTCTTTTAAACTGAGACGATCAAATATCTCGAAAAATAGCCACTCTACGGAAAAAATGTCCATAATCAAAATTTAATGATACCGCGGGGGAAATAGATTAGTGCAAAAAAATAGTCCCCCACCTCCCGCTTTGTAGGTGGGGCGGGGGTAACTTCTAAACTAAGATAGGAAGCCATATCTTTTATTGCAGATACGGATTCTACGACTAAAAGTACGTATGATTTGAATGAAATATTTTGTTCGGTTCATGATAGATGGCGTTGTAATCGACGAAATTCAATTTTTTCAATTTCTTCTTCTTAGAACACACGCATTCGATTCTGCAATACGTTTGAAATAAAAAACATCACGTTTTCATTGGAAATACTCGAAATTCGTCATCAAAACAATTTATTAATGTAAATGGCAGGTGAATAAAATAATTTTAGCTTAAAATAAATGTTCAAAATGATGGCCTGCGACTTCAATGCACTTGCCGCTACAGTTAGTTTAATTGTGGTGCTCTTGCCGAATGGATGTGAAATTTTCACGGTAAGTTCGTTATATTTTTTATATTACTTATATTGATTTTAAATAATAGGAATTAAATTCTAGGTAAACGAAAGCAATGTCTGATTCAGAAATTTTAGTATACGTACCAGAAAAGTAGAATAATAATAACGATGCTAATTGTTTATGGGAAAATGAGTTCTGTGTATTAGAGAACGTTGTAATAGAGGAAGTCAATATCCAAGATAATTCGGGTTTTTCTGAACTAACGCAACCATTATCACCTAGAAATATTACACAATTTAACAGTGAAATTGAATTGGAACAAAGTGTTGTAGATTCAGAACAGCTCCCACCAAAAAAAAATTCGTAAAAGAAAACGAAATTCGGAACTGTGGAAAAGTTCAATAAGAAAGAAAAAATGTCAATCTGGGGAAGCATATATCAGCGTTCGTGGAAAGTTAAACCCGTCGAGGAAAATAATAAATAAAAAGGATTGTCTACGGAGTTGGAAATATTCATGTTCGCAAAAAAATATCGAATCTTGAGAGGCAGGACCAATTTAATGCGTTTTACAGACTAGACATGCAACGCAAACGTGATTTTATTTCGAAAACAACAGCTCGCAATTTGACGGCGAGGAAAACCACAAAAAAAGATCAGTCGCGCCGAACCTATAGCTTTTGCTATAGATGTAGCCGGTATTCGTCATGTCGTATGCAAACTATTTTACACCGGGACATTTAACATTTCTCAAACACCAGTGTATACGGCTCATCAAAATAAGTGCTCCCAATCAGGGACAGCACAGATTGACATGCGAGGACGAAAAAAAATCAAAAAAATACCACAGGAAAAAATCGACGAAATTATTGCTCATATCAACTCTTTCCCAAGAATCGAGTCACATTATTGTCGGGCAAAGACGAGTCGCCAATATTTAGAGCCAAATCTTAATATAACAAAGATGTATGAATTATACAGCGACTGTACTAGCGATCCTGTGAAAGAAAGCTTCTACAGAAATATATTTTGTACAAGATTTGACATCGATTTTCAACATCCAAAATCAGATAGATATGGTGCTTGTGAAAAATATAAGATCGCAGACAGAGACAATTTGATGACTGATTTGACGATTGCAGAAAAAGAAAATCACTATACGTTAAAATTAGAAATGAGGGAATCGAAGGAATGTGATAAACAGAGATTGGTATTCCGATTCTCAGCTTCGATCTTCAAAACGTGCTAAACTGTTCTAGAACTGAAATTGGACCAATGTTTTACTTATCAAAGCTGAATATTTACAATTTGACGGCCCACCTGTCGAGTACAAGAAAAACTTATTGTTGTATATGGACAGAATATACATCAGGGCGAAGCGGTAATGATCTGGCATCGGCGCTGGTGAAAATTTTAAATAGAGTTTGTGAGGACAATAGCGATATCATTGATTTAATTACATGGAGTGACTCGTGTGTGCCGCAAAATAAAAACTCCATCATGTCAACAGCCATTTTAAGTGTAATGAACCATCATCCGCAAATTAATTCAATCTGCATGAAATATTCTGTTGCTGGACATGGTGCAATACAGGAAGTGGACAATATTCACAGCAGTATTGAAAAAGTTTTAGCCGTTAATGAGTATTTCTCGCCAATGGGGCTCATATGACTATTGAAAATGGTAAACCGTAGAAACCCTCTCATAATCATGCAAATGAATGCAACCGATTTTATGGACTTCGGTTCTTTCGGTAAAATGGTTCTTGATTTTTCCAAAGTTCCATTTACGAAATTAAAATTGCTGAAATTTACCAGACAACAGTATCAAATCCAATATTCTCTGGGCTACAAACAGTCCGAGTAGTCTCATTTTAGCTAGTATCGTGGCCTGTCTGACCATATATGCCGCTTGGTGGCTTTATCTAGAGGTATTGTGGTGTAGAATTTAATGTTGACCCATAACAACTACACAAATCGCTATTCGGGTTAAATAATTTAAAATAAATGTTTACCAGAATTTTTTTACAATAATATTGTTTTTCTATATTCTTTGTTTTTCTCAAGTATAAATTGTTTTTCGGGATGGTGCTAGATTTTTTAAAGTATTTACACTTTTTCGGGATGATTACACTTATCCAAGAAATCCACCAAAAAATTCGGGTTCGGGCTAACTTCATCGACTTGATTGTTTTTCTATAAAAATACTATAAAAATATTTGAGGCAAATTTTTAAAATATTTTTTTAAGTAGCTAATTAACACAAATAAATTATTGTTCACAGAACCTGAAAGCAACAGAAAACCAAAGTGTTAGATTTTGTAACAAAATGTCATACACGAAAATTATATTTGTTATGAATGACAGCAGTAAAACTTGCAATGTATGTGTAATGTAAAACCAAAACATGTTAGCTCAATTTATTTTGTGAGTCCGTTCTATGTTCGCTCAATTTATATTGTTTTGTTGGTAACATTGTAACGAACATTGTAATGAACATTGTAACGAATTATTGATGTATTATTTGTTGTGTCAAAAATTATTTCTTTTGTTTTTGTTCTTCTTGTATCACCAGAAGATAAGTGAACATCAAATAACAAATTACAATAAAGATCGGTATTTAAAATTAAAACAATAGTTTTTTTGGTGCTGGAGCAAGACTTTCCTGTAGTCGATTTTTTGTGCGTGCATATCTTACGGCAGCAGAATACTTTCCTGTCGTCTAATTTGGTAATTGCGTATTTTACGGCAGCAGAAATAAGTTAAACCAATTCTTGTGAACGAGAATAATTAAACGAATTGTGGTGTACTGTGGCGACGTCGTACATTCTGGTCCTTCGAGCCGGATGTGCCAGTGACATTCGGTTATAGTTTGTAGAATATATTATACAAATATTAGTTTCGCAACACGAATATATTGCGATTAAATTATAATTAAAACTATTTACGATACAAAACGTCGAGAAATTTACGGATCAATCAAGGTGAATAACCACGTGCAAGTGGACGATATATCGGCCATCTTAACAATTTTGGGTACGGTCGTCAATTTTATCGTATCAAAATACATAAATGTTTTGTGAACGAAAGTGAATTGTGTGCTAAAGTGACATTAAATCAAATCATCAAGATGGCGCTAGTTCCGGAACTTAATAGAAAACGTGGTCAAGCAAAAGGTTTTATTACACGGGCAGAAACGTTTGCATCCAGTATCAAAAAGGATACTCAATTGGATATTTGCGAATGGATCTTTTAGACAAAGCATTCATTAATTTTGCCGACGCAGATTCGGCATTAGCATTACTGGACCAAGACTCAGAGATGTTGGAAATAGAAAATAGATTCGTAACCGTGAGGGCAAAATTATATGAACAAATAAAGGCTAGGATGCCAAAGGAGACTTTACCGAATAAAGAATTTAACGAGTCATTTTCAAAATTTACGGAACAACAACGGGAGTTAATGGAAGGCCTTCATGATCGAAGTTTTATACACAAAGAGGATGTTCGATTACCGCCTATTTCGATACCTAAATTTTCGGGAAAAATATCAGATTTTCCATCATTCAAAAACTTATTTGAAGTGACAATTCACAATACATCGCTGTCAAAAATACATAAATTCAAATACCTCAAGGGATATCTCACAGATGATGCTGCATCACTGTTGAAACATGTATTAGTAACAGAGGAGAATTACGAAGGTGCCTGGAAGAAGTTAGTTAGCCGATACGACAATAAACAACAGATTGTTACAACTCTAATTAAACAATTCATGAATCAACCAACCAATAGTGGAGCTACTTCAAAACTACGGGATTTAGCGGATGTAACGGATGAAGTGCTTAGAGGATTAGAGGCATTGGGCGATGAAGCACAAAACAGAGATTGTTGGCTGATTTATTTATTGCTGGAGAAATGTGATACTGAAACCAAACGAGCATGGGCACTGGCAAACGACAAAGACTATCCAAGCATAAAGGAATTTCTGGAATTTATAACTAAGCGGGTCAATTCATTGGAAACAGTTGAGTTATCTGACCATAAAAAACCATCACACAAGAAGGCTGTTGTTCTTTCATCTGTCATCGCTAAAATTCAATGTCCGTATTGTTCAAAGGAGCATGTTCTTTATAACTGTGAGGACTTCTCAAAATTAAGTAGTACTGACAAAAGAAGTTTAATAGCTGAAAAACAGTTATGTTTTAGTTGTTTGAAGAAAGGTCATCAAGCAACAAGTTGTAGGATCCGTTCAAATTGTAAGAAGTGTGACAGAAGGCACAATACGTTACTTTGTGCTAGTGAAAGTATACAGTCGAATACAAAGGAAATCGAAAAACCTGAAATCGAACCTGCATCTAATCAAATAACTGCGCAGTTGAATACTTCGGTGATTCAATCAATTTTACCAACTGCGGTAGTAAAAATTCAAGGTAGTGGCGGGTGTTCAGTGTTTTGTCGTGCTCTATTGGACAGTGGGTCACAAGTCACTATCATCGATGAGGAGTTAGCAAATAAACTGCAATTAACAAGAACCAATTGCAACGTTAAAATATCAGGTGTCAGTACTAGCAATGTGTATAGCAGAGGCAGGGCTACTGTTCAAATTAGCTCCAGATTTTCAAACAATGAATCAATAAGCACTGATGTGCTCATACTACCAAAACTACCAGTACAGTTACCAGATATCAAGGTACCGATCCAACAGCTGGAGAAAATTAAGCACCTTGAACTGGCGGATCCTAGCTTCAATCGAACTTCAAAACTAAATTTATTGATTGGTGCTAGTGCATTTATAAGTTCAGTCAGAGATGGGCACAAGGACTTAGGCAACAACATGTTTGCAGTAAAAACAAGTTTCGGCTACATTATATCCGGAAGTACCAATGTGACAAATCACGCAAGCAGTCTGAACGTATCGGCCGATGTAGACGAAACTCTCAGAAAATTCTGGGAATTAGAAGAGGTGGATCTCAGCCTAGAAACAAGCGAGGAAAACGAGCTGGCAGAAGTTTTCTTCAAAGAAACTACGACGAGAAGTTCCAGTGGCAGATTTATTGTACAGCTTCCATTTAAACCTAATAGAGGAAAATTAGGCTATTCATGTGGGATTGCAAAGAAACGATTTATGTCTGTTGAGCGCAGACTAACGCATAATCCAGAATTAAAAACGGAGTACGTGAGATTCATGAAAGAGTACAAAGATCTAAACCATATGTCAAGACTGTTGCCTGGTGAAACGGTAAACGATCATTCCTATTTTTTGCCACATCATGCGGTGGTCAAACTGAGCAGCTTGACAACCAAAGTTCGCGTAGTTTTCGATGGATCATCCAAAACGAGTTCGGGACTGTCACTCAACGATATTTTAATATGTGGTCCAGTCGTGCAATCCAGTCTTTGGGACATACTGTTACGATTCAAAAAATTTAAGTACGTGATGGCGGCAGACATTGAAAAAATGTATCGCCAGATACGGATAGCAGAGCCAGATAGACAATACCAACAGATTATATGGCGAGAACATCCTGATCAAGAAATCACCCATTACTGTTTAAATACAGTAACTTACGGAACTACGTCCGCTCCTTTTCTAGCTACTAGATGCTTGAAGGAGTTAGGGTTGGAGAATTTAAAGCAATATCCTGAGGCAGCAAGGGCCATTATAAGCGACTTTTACGTGGATGATTTCCTGTCAGGTGCGGATACAATCGAAAATTTGAAATTACTGAAGTTCCAAGTTAGTAAAATTTTGACTTCAGCTGGGTTTGAACTGCGAAAATGGGTGTACAATTGTGATATGCCGAATCAACCAAATCCAGAAAACTTTAAAGAATTCGATCGGGATAGCCCTTTGAAGTTATTGGGTGTCAAATGGATTCCAAGCTTAGACGCGTTTACATTCGAGGTAGAGGAATTTGACGATGGTGAGCTAACAAAACGAAGATTTTTATCAGAAGCATCAAAGGTATTTGACCCACTTGGATGGCTCACTCCGAGTCTGATCATCTCAAAGGTAATTTTCCAAGAATTATGGATAAAAAAACTTGGATTGGGATGACGTATTACCAGTTGAAATTCGGAACAAATGGAGAAAACTACAATCTGAATTTCAAGAGTTTCGCAAATTGAAAATACCAAGGTGGATGGGTAATGGTGAAATCGAGATTCACGGATTCTGTGAAGACCGCGTACGGAGCAGTAGTTTATACCAGGTGTATAGAGAAAGATGGAACGATTGTTACAAATATTGTCACATCAAAGACGAGAGTCGCTCCACTTAAAACTATAACAATACCTAGGCTGGAGTTATGTGGCGCACTTTTATTGGCGAAATTATTAAAATCCGTTTCTTCTTCAATAAACATTCCTATAAAAACGATGAAGGCGTGGACTGATTCATCAGTTGTCCTGGCATATCTCAGCGCACATCCGTCTAAATGGAAGCCTTTTATCGCTAATAGGGTAAGGGAAATCATCAATATATGCCCAAGGAATATTTGGGGACACGTCAAGTCAAAGGAAAATCCTGCTGATTTATGTTCCAGGGGAGAGTATCCAGCAAAATTAATAACAAATGATCTATGGTGGCATGGACCAGTATGGCTCAAATCTACCAATATAGTCAACAACAACACGGATGCTCCTAAAGTCAACATAGTCGAGCACATAAATCAAGAGTTACGAGTATCAGTAAATCTGGTAGTGAACAACGACGATAATAGTGTCCTGCAAAAATTATTAGACTCAAAATCATCATTCAGTCAGTTGATTCGTGTGGTAGCTACAATTTTTCGATTTATTTCTAGATGCAGAGGTGGTAAAGGCAGTAAAAACAATATGCCATATTTAACTACAAGCAAGCTCAACCATGCTGAGATGACAATCATAAAACACGTACAAATCGTGTGTTTCGGAGATGAAATCAAGGCAATACAAACAAATCAGGAGATATCTACGAGGTCATCAATAAAACGATTGTCACCTTTTCTAGACATTGAAGGCATTCTGAGGGTAGGCGGACGCTTAAAACATGCAGCTCTGGAATACGACTCAAAACACCAAATATTGTTGCCAAAATCAAGCAATTTTAGCAGATTATTGATGAGATATCTTCATGTAAAGAATTTACATACAGGCACAGCATTAACGTTCCATATGTCGCGTCAAAAATATTGGGTTGTTCATGGGCGCAGCATAGCTAACCAGGTTACACGACATTGTGTCATTTGTCGTCGGTATAAGGCATCAACCCCGTATCAAATCATGGGCCAATTGCCAAAATCGAGAGTAGTAGGGTTTCGAGCATTTGTAAATACCGTAGTTGATTATGCCGGAAATATTTCCATCGCAAGCAAAAGAGGCAGGGGTGCCAAATTTTCAAAGGGGTATATTGCAGTATTTGTTCGCACCGCAACGAAGGCTATTCATCTCGAGATGGTGACAGAATTAACAACGAATGCATTTATATCATGCTTAAAACGATTTGTGAGTAGAAGGGGTGTTCCTGACAATATATATAGTGACAACGCAAAGAATTTTAAGGGGGTACAGGAGAAACTAAAGAGACTGGCATCAATACATGACGGGGGAATGCGTGAGATATTACTGGCCACTACCTCAGATGAATTCCATACGGAAATTGGTAAATATGCAGCAACTAATTCAATTACATGGCATTTCATTCATCCTCTAGCTCCACATTTTGGGGGTCTAAAGATGGCCACTTTGTTGTGTCAAATAGAAGCGGTGCTCAATTCACGTCCGTTAGTACCTCAGTTCGATAACGACACATCATACGAGGCCATTACACCTGGCCATTTCCTGATTGGCAGCCCAATGACAAGTATACCAGAACCATTTACATTAGAAGGCATGAGGGTAAACAGTATATGGGATGAGATACAACTTCGAGCATTACGGTTTTGGAAAAAATTCAATCGAGAATATCTACATACACTTCAACAATGCCAAAAATGGATGAACCCAGCTGAAAACATAAAAATCGGTGATATGGTAATTTTGAAAGACGAAAATTACCCCCCATGTAATTGGCCGCTAGGAAGAATCATCAACATACATCCTGGTACGGATGGTCACATCAGAGTTGTGACTGTTAAAACGCCCATGTCAGTATTCAAACGTCCACTATCAAAAATCATAAAACTATTGGATGATTAAGATTACAATTCTATTTTTAATGTTCACAGAACCTGAAAGCAACAGAAAACCAAATTGTTAGATTTTGTAACAAAATGTCATACACGAAAATTATATTTGTTATGAATGACAGCAGTAAAACTTGCAATGTATGTGTAATGTAAAACCAAAACATGTTAGCTCAATTTATTTTGTGAGTCCGTTCTATGTTCGCTCAATTTATATTGT
Organism: Nephrotoma flavescens; assembly: GCA_932526605.1. Taxonomy (NCBI): domain Eukaryota; kingdom Metazoa; phylum Arthropoda; class Insecta; order Diptera; family Tipulidae; genus Nephrotoma; species Nephrotoma flavescens. The sequence continues at coordinate 73,971,288 of OW052221.1, forward strand.
TTTGTTGGTAGCATTGTAACGAACATTGTAACGAATTATTGATGTATTATTTGTTGTGTCAAAAATTATTTCTTTTGTTTTTGTTCTTATTGTACCACCAGCCGATAAGTGAACATCAAATAACAAATTACAATAAAGATCGGTATTTAAAATTAAAACAATAGTTTTTTTGGTGCTGGAGCAAGACTTTCCTGTCGTCGATTTTTTGTGCGTGCATATCTTACGGCAGCAGAATACTTTCCTGTCGTCTAATTTGGTAATTGCGTATTTTACGGCAGCAGAAATAAGTTAAACCAATTCTTGTGAACGAGAATAATTAAACGAATTGTGGTGTATTGTGGCGACGTCGTACAATTATGTTTACAACTACTTATTTATTTAATACAACTATTCATAAAAAACACAAAATAAAATTACGTTAATTGCAATAAAAAAATTTATACTTGCGGAAACAAAACAGAAGATGTTGTGGTTTCTTTCATTCACATCAATATACGACATAAAGAAATTCATCCAAATTTATCCGTAATTAACCCGCAGTAAGCCACAACACGATTTATTATCACACTTTTATATCACAAATAGGATGACCACTAACGAATCTAATAACTTGGAATTTCATACTATACCTAGTTCTCCTCATTTTGGTGGTCTGTTGGAGGCGGCTACAAACTCAACCAAGTTCTATTTCAAATGAGTCATTGGAAAGAACATCCTGGAACAATTTGGACCCGCTCACACACACGCACTTCAACATTGGCCATCCATTAAAATAGATGGCAGCTTGTTCAACAACTCAGCCAATATTTCTGGATCTGAAGGCACAACGAAGACCTTACTCCCCTTCAGCATCGAATTAAATGGCGAACAAAAAAAACCCTCATCCAGATGAATAATATTGTCTTGAATAAAGACGTGATTTCTCCACCAAAACAATGGCTCCTTATTGCACGAGTCACAGTACTTGATCAAGGTAGTCACCCTCAAAACGAAAAAACTACACGATCAAACATCCCATACACAAACTATGTGTTATTCCAGTTTCCCAGGAATATCCGGAGAAAGAATAAAAGCCATCAACACCAAAATTTACTACCACATTTTACTAATCACTGTCACAACCAACCAAATCACTTGAATGGACTTTTCCTCTACATTGTAGTAGTTGAAAATGCGGCGGTTATGTGAAAAGCAAAATTGCTGTATTTGGGCCTCAGAAAATCGACACGTGACAATTGAGAAGCCGATACACCCAAAAAAGTGACTTTTTGGTGTGGAATATGATCCAAATGCATCATAGGGCCATTTTCCTTCGAAAATGAGTAAGCACTAATTTTCAATGGTGACTGTTTGTAACATTCGTTCCATGGAATTCACCGTGAGGCGAATTGATTTTAGATTCCCTACTATATGTTACAATGCATCGGTACTATTCAGAATATTACCTTAATGTCGGCTATCTATTTGCATAGCTGTATAGTGCGCGATCAAAGTTTATTTTTTTTTTTTTGATGGGTTTGGTAATTTTTTTTTGGGCCGTTTGGCGGGAAAAACTGGTAGGACAGGTATAATTTTTTTTTGGTAGTGGTAGATTTTTTTTTTTGATAAGAACACAACAATTATTTGATTGAAAAAAAAAACGAAAACTTTCTCTTGGGAAAAAAACATTCGTAAAGTGGAGCCAGTCAAGACAACTGGTTAAATATGATTTAGTGCTAACCAAAATCATTTAAATTATAATTAAAAACAATTAAAAATTATAAGTGATAGTTTTAGTGAAACGCAACATTACATGAAAGCAAATTAAAAGTGGATCGATAGTTAAACTACATAGAAGTGAAACATTAAATAAAAACAAAAAAAAGTCGATCTGTGGTGAACAAACAAAAACAAACAAAAGTCGATCTGTAGTGTCTTGTTGAGTACGTCTTGAGCGCGCACAGGGTACACTATGCAGTGCTAAATAGCGCGATTGTACAGTAAAGTGTGGTGTGTAGAATCTTTAGCGTGGCGCTTGTTAGGCAGCAGTTACGAGTTGTTGGTACACAAAAAAAAATATCACTGAATTTACGAGTTCGTGAGCGTGCAGCGGGATATTGTGAAATCTCAATCTGATAATTGTACAGTTGGGCGTGATTTGAATCTTTGGCGTGACGTTAGCGGAGTATTATTATTTGGAAATATAGTATATATAGTATAGAAATATAGTATATATAGTTTCTTCGTTTGCTGAATTTTGGCCGTTAAGCAGTTTTTTTGTCATATGCTAAGGATATTATTGGGCATACCGTTATACTTGGCACATGTGGTCATATGTTAAGTACATTATTGGACATATCATTGTACTTGGTGGATAAGCTTGCAGATTGGTCAACGTTGAAACCTAGATACCCACAATCAAGTGGTCTTGAGCGAGATCTTGCGGACGTAATCGAAAGAACATTTCCATACATTTGGGACAACTTAGGAGCCGTTACAGTAGAAGCCAGAGCACCGTTGAATCCACCGTTTTCGTCATCGCATGTGGTATCGTTGTGTCGTGCGGTACAGTGCTTGAACATCAACGGATATTTCCTTTGTGTTAAGGCTGAGTTTATTTTATTTATAATAAGTTTATAATTTTGCTCAAAAATCTTACCTTACATTTTCTTTCTCAATTTATTCAATTTTCAATTGTGTTTTCATGACTCTAATTAATTATTAAATATCCTTCGATTCTAATGTTTTTACCAATTACATTTAGTTCTAATTTTGCTGTTTTTTTTTGTTAATTAATAGTATATATTTTTGTCCATCTTCTCTTAGAATTGAGTTCTTTAGGAAACCGTTTGCAGTGCCAAGATCGTTGGAAGCGCTTTCTCCGTCTGTTGATACTACAAGGTAACCATTTATAATTTTTTTTTTGTTTCCATTTGCGAAACATTCAAAATACTTTTATATTAATTAATTTAAAATTTGGCGGATTGTTATAACATTTTTTTTTCTTGCAAACTAGATTTAATAGTTTATATTATTGGTAACTGTTTTTGTTTTCTTTTTTGGTTCAAGATAAATAATTTTTTTTATACATTGTTTCATTTGCTAATTTATTAATGAAGTGTTAAATAAATTTATATTTTGCCAATATGTGGGGATATAAATATGATTTTTTTTTATTATTAATCATGTGTAGTTGAGAGGATTGGCCCTAAGAAGTGATGTGAATCGGGTAAGTGATGTGAGTGAGCATAAATTTGATTTCGTTGCCATACGGTGTGATCTATTATCAGAGTACAAAACCCTCGACCAATTTTACCTCAACCACTGAGCTAGCGGCAAAGTATGGCATATTCTTGTACTCTGGTGTCACGCGTGTCTCTTAAATTTTTTATTATTATTTCTTTTTGCTAACGCTAGCCGGCATTAGAGGCTGGCGTTACATGTTATCGTGCCATATTAAGTGGTTTCTTATTCCCTCCGATTACTCGAGCATAATGCCGCACCCTGTAGTATACTAGATGAGAAACTACAATTAGTTTTCTACCTGGTTTTAGATTTACCTATTTGAACATGATCGACGCAGGCCTAAGCCTTACACACAACAAATAAATATTGATTGTGAGCAGGAATCGAGAGGCCCGAGTAAGTATTGGAGGTTGGTTCTTGCTTGAATGTGGATCAAGGCTGAAGGCGATCCCGTTTTAAGGATCCGTTTTAATTGAAGACTACCTTGCTGCTGAATTTGTAGCATATAGAATTTCGTTATTTAGATCTGTTGTTGATTTTGGGTAGGCCATCCGTAGTATATTTGTTGATGGTGGCACTTTATATGGTTATTACTTTAACCGTGGATCGGATCAATCCAGCATAATCTCCTAAGGCCCCTAACCGTGTACCCCTTCATTCAAAGTATATTGCAAAACTTCGCTAGTTTACGCTAGTTCATTGGTTTATTGTACCTCGATACCAATTGGGCCCGCAAGTCGAATTAAGGTCGTCACATCACTTTTTAATAACCCGTTCAAAATTTTTAAATTTCAACGCGACGCTAATGTTTTAATCCTCATGAACTTTACATCACCGGTAATTGCATTTTGCGTTAGCCTTGCATAAAACTTAACTGTTGATTGGTAATCTGACCATTAACTTCGGTTTTATTCTCCTGCGTTCTTGAATTTATCGCGGCTTTTATCATCGCCTTTACAGTAAAAAAATGTTAAATTCAAACATAGTCTTCAATTGCGAGTAACTTCGTAGCAAGTGTATGAGCTCACACTGCATCTGAACAAGCATTAAAGCGGTTATAAAGCGGTCGACCTTCCTCTAAATTACGATCAAAATGTTTAGAGCTTCCGATTACGATTATTGCTGCTACATTAAACACAGTGCTTTACGTAAAAACATATCATTAGCACAAGGTCGTTCCTATACCTATACATAGGAGATTACGATCGATTAACACAAAATATGTAATCGACGTATTAATTACAAGCTGCGTGTGTGCACTATACAGCGTTTCAGTTGACCGATTTTATTTCATAATATTTCATTTATTGAGTTGATGTAAAATTTTTGCCGTTTAGTTACGGTCTAGCTGATCCAAAAATGTGTTTTCCAACCTCAGTCAATTATGCCATTGTGTAATTAATAATTGAATTGTCTTTGACGATGAATACAAAAATTGTTAAATCATTATGTGCCCATCTGGATACGAGGAAGTACAGTTTAGCAATCGTTATGCATATGATATAGGACATGAATTGCCATATTATAATATTTGATTTGTGTGTATCATTTGGGGTTTAGATTGTTTTAGATGATAAAAGCAATGACATTTTCTAAATTGAATTCAGTTAGATGCTGTGCTTGGTGCGAACAATATAGACAAAATATGAAACTTGTAATTTCGGTGGTGTACGCGATTTTAGTGATTAGTTGTGCTTGTAGTGATATAGTGAGTGAATATGCCCGTCTTGGCACGTACGTTTATTATCCGGGTGCGTATATACCGCAAGTGAATCCGATGCGGATTGCTAGTACGCTGGTCGCCACAAATCCAGAACAATCGATCGCCGGTAAAATGGAATTTCGACAAAGTTATATAAATCGACAAATTATAGTGACAATAAATGCGACGGGATTACCTCCCGGTAAGCATGGTGTACATGTGCATGAATACGGTGATTTGGCGGATGGATGTAATTCGACCGGTGGCCACTATCGATCTATTTTACTCGGTAATATCGAAACAAAAGAGGATGGAGTTACAGAATCGGCGTTACACACACCATATATCGTGTTATTTGGTGCCAGTGGAGTAGTCGGCAGATCAATCGCGATACACGATAAACCTATTTCATATCGCGATTCATATTCACCACCACAATTTATGGATTTTACTCCGGTCGACGAAGAAAAAGCATTGGGTGATATAATCGCGTGCGGCATTATAACGATACAAAAATAAATATTTTTTAACACAAATTTTATACACACTACACGATGAGTTTTATTGAAGATATTTCTAGTCGAGCGGTGGCAACTCAATATTACCATTAATAATATTAAGTAAATCCAGTACGGTTATGCCTTCGAGAGCACCCTCTGCCACCTCGATCACCAGATCAATGAACGTTTGTCTAAATTCTGGAAAGATTTCGTTTAATATATCGGCCCCTAGTTTCGTCATTGCCAAATTAATAAAATCCTCGTACTCATTTTTCCCACCGTACAATCCATTGAACTTCGTATCTAATTTGTCAAGCGACAAGATTAAATCTAATTCTGGCACTGTCCATATTTCACTGCCAAAACGTAACCGACCCTTGGCAAACACTTGTAAATTTGTAATGTTTATACTGTTCGTGTGAAATTAAATTAAATGTTCAAAGTTGTACCACAGAAAATTGATTTGCATACTTAACATCACCTTCTCCGATAACCGGCAACATATTTCCAAGTAAAGAATCGATCGTGAACAACCCACTGATTGATAACTGTGGCACCGTTAAGTTAAATAGAAAAGGAAAAGCAGCTAATCGAAAATCAACCTCGTTCGGTACAAGGCCCTGAAGCCCAACAATTGTTAATTTTTCGAAAGATCCTTTTAATCTGTGCAGACAAAAAAAATTGTTTAACATTTTTATCACCACATATACACATAATACTACTTACAATCCAATTGTGCCTGATTCCAAATTTAATTCTATGCGATCATCAAGTTTGGCAGGGTCTAAAATAGGTAGCCCCAGTGATGGTATCTCCATATGCATTCGGTCCCTGATTTTGAGTAGCAACTCCAAAAGATCGTCTGCTACGGCGGCAGCTTCATTATAAAAACAAAAATGTGACTCAATTATATTTGATTAGCGAATGAGAGGTATTGTATATTGACTTACGTTGCGGGATTGGTGGATTCTCTTCATCGTCCTCATCGATTGAAAGTGCCAGGATACTTGTAACCCAGATACAATAAAACATAACCACAAAGGCTATTTTCAATTTCATTTTAATAATTGGATATGATAAACGAACGTACTGTTAATCTCGACTAATTGTTGCTTGTGTACGGTTTGGAATACAAAGCTAATTTGAATTGGTAACTGATAAGATTTAGCAGTAAAGAGGTTATACTTTGATCTACTTGACTTTGTGTATTATCTATTGTATAATAATATTGTAAGTGTATGATAATTTTTTTTTATTATCTTGGGATTAATTTAATATTACATTATTAGTAGCTAAGACACCAATATTCTAAATATGTAAAGAAGTACGTACTTTTATGTAGTAAAAATCCAAAAAAAAAGTCGTCTTTCGTGTTTCATTTAACGTTTTCAGTGCTCCAATGGCCGTTCTTTTGTTTATTAACAAAGCCAGCCAAGTCGAAATGTGCTTCGTCGCTCATTATGATTTTTTTCCTAAAATGCTGGTCGGTCTGTACCTAGCTTTAAAACTGAAGCAGTATAAAAAATTTAAAAAAACACGATGCGGAGACAGCAATGTTCTGCGTCACTGAATCAATCTGGTGTGTTGGCTTAATTGTCACCCAGTCTTTAATTCATCTCTCAGTGTATGAACATTTTCAAAATTATTATTCAATACATGTTGAATGGTTGACTTGCTCCGCACGTGATTAACACCAAAAAAGTATTTTTTCCGTAAATTCACAATTGAACAATTATTTAAATAAATTGTTTTTTGCGGCGTTAGATGGTCCATAATAAATTGTTATTGACTACACTCTATCCAAAACAAAATGGTGACCAAACAAAATGAACAAATAAGTACCAGCAGATCCACTCAAATTTGTCAACGGTTACAGTATGTGGCATTATATCTCGAGGAAAGACGTGTTTGCGTTATTTATATTAGAGAACACCAGAGTTTGTTGGTTTGGGCTGAACGAGAAACATCAAAAGAAGAACTTATAAAAATTACAAGTAATATTTTGCGCTATGCCCACCAATGTTCCCATCTCTCCAACCCGTCCAAACAGTACTCGACGTGTTTCCCTGCAAAATGGTTGTTTACAAAAGTGGTGGCCTCCTGATTCGACAAAATCTATCCTTTGAGCGCAAGTTACAGCTTAGGGAACAAAAAAGGCATATGGGGCTAGATCTGGTGAGTAAGAAGGATGGATGTGTTAGTGGAGCAATTTCTGCGTTCAGCTTGTCAATTAATGATGCGTAGTATTCTCCTGTAATGGTGTTACCTTTTTGAAGCTAATACATTGACATAACTCCATAAGCGCCTCAGAAAATAGTCGCCATTACTTTCCAATCCGAAAGAAAGGCCTTTGTCTTTTTTGGAGTCGGGGGAACCGAGTCCATTGTTTTGACTGTATTGTTCATTCTGGAGTGTATTGGTGTATCAAAGTTGCATCAACAGTAATTAGCGTTGTAAATGTTCATTGAAACACGTTTCTGAATCAAAGTTTTTCGCATCACTCAACGCGCGTAAAAAACACGTTCTTTCACATATTCATGTTCGTGTTCACGATTTAGTAATTGTTCCGAACGGTCATCGTCACAAAACTTTACGATGGTAAATGGTGGTAAAGAATCCCTTACACAGTGTTCAACTTGTCTTTGAATTTCGTTGGCGTATTCCCTTTCAAAATTAAATATTAAATGGCAGCTCGATACTCGATTTTTTCCATTTTCACAAAAACACTTACATCATTAAAATACATATATTAATATTTTATATTATTTTAAGGTTAGTGTGAAGTTTCTGACAAATTGCCAATAAACCTTATAACAGTCAATAAGTGTAAAATAAAATGTAACCCTTCAATTTAAGAATGTTACACTTTAAAAACATAATTTGTAATTATTTTGATAAGAAGCTAAATTTTTGATGAAGTTTTGTAACGCAGAAGTAATATCTGATGAGTTCTGATATAAGATCATGAAAAAGTTCAATCATCTCATAAGGACTGAATATTACAACTAAATTTTATTCTTAAAAACGTTCATCTTATTCACGCTGGGCTCGACTCCTGTGCTAGTGATGGCTCCCTGAATTAACAAATGTTGAAATAAAATTGGTGTTTCAACTCAAAACCAACGTTTTTATTTCATTTTAAAATTATGCGCGTGAAATATTTCCTAACTTGATCCTAAGTTAAAAAAAATTTAGGAAAGGTTTAGGAAATATTTCACACCCCTGTATACCGGAATGAAATAATTCCTAAATAAAACAAAAACATTTAGGCGCAATTACTTAAATATGCAATTTTGAATAGTTGGTTCTACCTACTGATAAATTTAAAATTTCAAAAACTGCTACAATTATAGGGTTTGCACTTCGAATTCACAATTTTGCAAATGCTGTTCAATTTTTTTTAGTTCAAACACAATTTTCTACAATTCTACCACAATTTTTTACACTTCATTGTCAATTTTTTCTAAATCAATCCAAAGCAAATTCGTGTTTCTTTAAAGTAACTTAAATCAAATATTTTTAAATTCAAATATTTTTAAAACAAATTCAAGATTTAATATTTCAATTCTTAACCGATTGTAATAAGATTGGGTATGTTTGATGGAAATGGGATTCTTAAATGATTTTTGGAAGAAGTTCTAAAATATGGCCACCTTAGACGGAACTCAGGCATTTCTTAGCCGATTATGGTGGGATTGGGTGTGTTGTATGAAAATGGGGTTCTAACATTATTTTTGAAAGAATTTTTTTAATACCTGACTACCTGTGACCCTGTTCTGGTAATCCCCTGGGATTAGGAAACTGGGGAATGATTTTACATAGTTTTTATCTATAAATCAGTTTTTTCTGGCCTACTGAGAAAAAAAGTTGGATGTAAATATTTATAAATTGGGACTAATTTTTCCATAGCGAAATTATAGGGAAAGTTATTCCCAATTTTATTTTGTTTTAAAAAAAAATACCGTTCACTTTTAGCCTTAGTATGCCAGAAAAAAATTATTTAAAGAGAATTTATATGTAAACTCTTTCCCCAATTCCCTACTCCCGTGGAATTACTAGAATAGGGCCACACGGACTCGATCAATTCTTAACTGATTATGATGGGATTGGGCATGTTGGATGAAAATGGATTCTTAAATGATTGTTGGAAGAAATTTTGAAATTAGGCCACCTAGGACGGAACTCGGCCATTAGTTAAAAACCAATATTGATGAGATTTTGTATGTTTGATGAAAATGGGATTCTTAAATGATTTATTGAAAACTTCCGGAATATGGCCACTTTGGACGGTATTTGATAATTTCTCAACCGATTATGCTGAAATTAGATATGGTGGATGGAAATGAAATTTAAATGATTTTTGGAAAAATTTCTGCAATATCACCACCTGTGACGGAACTTGATAATTTAAACTAAGACGTAATTCGGTAATATCCATACATCTTTCTTGATGCAAGCGACTCGTGGTGTTAACATGTTTTGGTAACGCTGGATGCCTTTACATCTATCGCCCCCGTAAGTGGCCCACTCATGTAATTAGTAGGGTAGAGGGCAGCCCAACTACCTACTCCCACAAAAAATCACATTGTGAACCCTACACAAAGGGCCCGGATAAATTTATAGCAGTCTTATCAACGAGAAGACATCATATTCCATGTTCCTGGGAATAGTTTTCGAGGTTGTTGCCTCGAAAACTGTTCCCAGGAACATGGAATATCATGTCTTCTAAGACATTGAGATCCCCAGAACCTTTCATACCAAGCGGAAATTTACACTTTTGAGGTACTTGCTATAAAAGAGCATAAATGGTCTGGGAGCTAATTCCATAAAACAACCAATAATTACGCTCTCCACTACTGCAATAATCAGAAAAGCGTAATATTAGGATTTGGTGTCTCGTCCTCTGGCGAGTACAACACTTTATCTTTTTATAATCCCATATTTATGCAACGTGTCAACTTCCATCATTATCATTAATAATAACCGTGCCCCTGTAACGAATCTCCAGTCTGATTGTGTTTTTGTAGGCATATCTGGTTGAACAAGAAGAACTTTGAAAAAAAAAATATACTTACCACTCAGAATTTTTTTTGCTCATCACTTTTATACCATACAACCTGTCTCATACCTACCCACCTTGTTTGTTGATATTTACTGTGCCAACCCGTGAGTTGATCAGCTGGTGATATACTTGTCGTCCACAAGAAGAGGACAGATATAAAAAAGGGAAAACATGAGTTGCAATCGAATTGACGAGAAGAGGAACATGATAAGTGTTTTTCAGTTTGTTTTTGAATGAGTGACAAGCCGGATCGATCAGTGATGAAAATAAAAAAGTAAAAGAAAAATTGAAAAATTGTACTTAAATTAAGAAAGAACATTGTTCATTAAAATCTATAAATTTTTTATTCGACTAATTTATTCAAAACCAAAAATAAAGACTATATGGTTAAAGTTTGTGAATAATTTAGGCTTGTATTTATTTTGGTGATAAAACTTCAAAAAAAAAAATAAAGAAAATAAAAAAAGGGAGAAAATAATTTCTTAAAGAAAAATTTCTTAATTTTCCTTTCGAGCTGGGGAACTGTATATTGGTGCAATCATATAATATTTGTAAACCCCAAATCCAACCAATAATAAATATATGAGAGACGATAGTGGGGAATTAATTCTTTTGCTGTTGGTGTTGAACGCCAAGCTGTGTTGGTTATTAGATTTTTTTCTGGTGTTATCGAAGTGCCAGCCAAGTGAGAAGGGGTGAATCCACGTCAAATAACCACCCGCCAGACTCAAACGGTGTTCATTAACAAATTCGGTGGTCGTTTAATACGTACATAAATCCGCTACGTCATCACTACATACTGGTGAACCGCGTACTTAGTGACAAGGTCATAATAAACTAAACGTAGCGTTTAGTTACAAACGAAGTTATACTACCTCAACATCTGCTCCATCAATATTTAACCAAACGGTGTGCATCGGCAAGCCGTTGTGTGTACAGGCTATTCACAGTAGACTCGAATAAAGAGGAAACACTATCATCATTCTGCTACAACAAACGGTGTGCATCGGCAAGCCGTTGTGTTAGCGACGCAATGGGACGCAATAACACAGAAGTCGCAGTTATCATTATCATCTCATGTAAGGTATCGCATGTTACTACATTTTCTATTTTTGTTAATTTTGGCTTTTCCTTTTCTTAATTTAATTTCTTTTTATAATTTTTGCGTTTCCTCCTATTTCGAGCATTAACTTCTAGTCAAACATATTTTTTTTTGTTAAGATCGATTCCGCTACTGATACTCGAATTATTTTTGGTCAGTCAATTTTTTTTAATCTGGCGCCGGTTCCATCGATCAGCGTGGGAACCTCTTCTCTCTTTGCGGTTGCAAGCTGCGGTGAAATGTTGTAAAGGACATAAGTGAATTTAAAATGGGTAGGAGGAGGATGATATAGAATGTAATAGCCTAACGGTCATTTTTACCTTACAGTCAGGTCTTGTGTTTGTTTTTTTTAAAAGTTGGTTTTTGCACACCTCACGTTAACATTTTGGAACCATGGCCGCTGTGAAGGTGGTGAACAGAACCTCCCATTTCCGGCTGCGAGCTGTACCGCAGTACGAGTGTGCCACCACCATAGCAGCCGAGATCAAGCCATTTGAGGTTACAAATGGCGCCGAAACAGGGACCCAAAATACGGTCAAGTTCTTTTTTTTTGATTTTTGATTAATTTTTTTAAGGTCATATAGGCAGGTGGCCCTAATAAGGCATCCAGGTAGCTTCACTACCTAACGGCAACCGGTAGATCAAAATAAAACCGCTTAGTGTACCACGCGGTTGATCTATCTTTTTAGTACTTTTCCCTTCAGGTTTTCAAAAAGCACCGTTTATTATTAATTTATATTTTTTTTTATTTAATTTTTTTTTGGGTACTATTTTGATTTCAAAGATGACCCAATATATTTTGAATATCATGGTTGATGGATTGCACATTGCACATTGAATGATGATTCATGACTTGGATTCCTCGATGAGCAGTGTGACAGCTCCTAGTGGAACTTTAATATAGAATCAATTATTTTTTTTTTTGTAACTTTTCAGAATTTTACTAGATTCCAGTTAGTTTTTTTCACGATTTAATACGTATCATCAGTAGATTAATAACTCGTTGCTGATTGATAAAGCAAATTAGTGATGAGTCGATCGATAGTTCGGTGACTCTGAATTCCTCGCCTCACCTAAACGGTCTTCCTCAGTGATGTCTTATTCAATAGCCAAACTTATGTTATTTGAAATCAAGATGGTCCCACGTTCAACAGTAAATCTTTATTATAATTATTATTAAACATTTTATGCAGGTAAAAAGGGCAGTATATCACACCATTAGTAGCATACAATGCCAGAAAACTTTTGTTTCATGAACAACTAATGGTACAAACTATAACATTCGTTGTTCACTATTCCTCCACCATTAATGAATTGAGTTAAACTAGATTTGATTGAATTATCGTAAACTAAATTTATTGAATATATGTTGTTATTTTTTAATTATATTATAAAAGTTCTAATGTCATTATCATAGCGGCGGCTGATCGATTCTGGGTCATGGTTATATTTGGGTGAGATTTTTTATTCTTATTTTCAGTACTTTAATTTGGAACAAGGGTCCATAAACATACATATTCATAATACCTTTAACATAACTATTTACATATTTATTTAATTACTAACTTTTGTAATATTTAAATTTGATAATTTATATTATCCTAATTTATTTCTGTACGTTCGAAATTTCTTATTATTGGTTTACTTTTATTAATTCTTTCGGGCATATGTATATTGGGGTAATTTCCTTTTCTATACATACGACTAAAAATTTGCATAAACGAGATTTAAATATCGTTACGGTAAATAACACGAAGTTTATATATTAAATTTTGGTTTTGATATTATCCGTACCTAAAACAACAATGGACGTGAAACTGGTGTTCGAGAGCCTTAATACCGAAGAGCTCGAAGTAGAATATCTGATACGTGATTTGACCAGCACCTCAATCGGGGTTGAGAAGAAATTTCTCGAAATGTTACAAAAAGAATACCAAAATCCTAATCTAAAACCAAAAAAAATCGCATATCAAAAAAGGCCCTGGCAAGGAGTTACAGATGATCAGCCAGCGTAATTCAACTTTGGACAACGCATTGGACGAAGTATGAAACTAGTTCATTGGATGAAAAAAAGAAACTTCTGGTTCGTATTACCCACTGGAGGGACAGAACGCAACGCTTACATAATAGCTTTCCCGAATTAACAGGTAGTGTGGTCATGATTAATTCACTAGATAGACTTTCCAGGTTTATCAGTCGAGATATAAAGAAAAATGAAAAACCGCAGGCAATATTCAAGAAAGGCGGTCAGAACAAAGCATCCAGTTCTAACACGAATAACCGAGGTGGATCAGATGGGGAAACAGGCGGTGCTCAAACGGAAGCTTCAAAATCTGGGATGGAGGAAACTTTGGAAAAACGATTTTCGAAACAACTGGATGATCTGTCGAGACGTCTTACCGAGAAACTAGAAACGTTCGCTCAACAAAACAAGAAAAAGCGTTCACGGAGGAAAAATCGATCGAAAATGAAACCTAATTACGAATCCAGTTCAGAATCAGGTAGTGAGTTGGAAAGGAGTTGCCCTTTATCAATCGAGAAATACGTCTATGTCTTTTAATTTGGGTTATCGACGACGATCCAACTAAATGGAAATTATCGTTTTCCGGGCGTGAAGGTAAACGAGGAGAAGAAAACTTGCTGGATTTTGTGATGAGGTTGGAGGAGCTTGCCTTCCAAGATAACATACCGAAACCTGAGCTAGTGAATTTAATACGTAACTTTCTTACGGAAAATGCCGACAAATGGTATTTTAATTATATCAGAAAAAACAACAACATGCCTCATGGAAACAGCTTAATCGTTAATAGATCGCTTTGGAAGTATCGAAGGGGATCGCGAAACAAGGAGATATATTAGATGTAGGACTCAAGGCGTGAAGGAATCGTTTAACGATTTTTTATTAGAAATCGAATGTGCTAATTATCGTCTCATAAGTCCATTGTCAGATGAGGAGATATTCGATTTACTCTTGGAGAACATGAACCCAGCGTTGAAAAGTGCAACTCAACAAATGAAAATCGAAACTATACCATCATTAAGAAAAATCTTAATGATGGTATAGTTGGAATGTTTGCGTCCGATGTGCAAACAAACGATGGCAGGGAAACATGAAACCGAACGCGACAGGCCCTGGGGAGTCACGTTTGGAAAACCATCCAGTCCCAGAATGAAAACGAATGCCAATCAAAACAGTTAAATTCTTCGCCGGATGGAAGTGACGATCAAAACAACCGGCGGCGCACACGAACAGAACGAGGGAGAAACTATCTGAAAAATATCAAAGTTACACCCCGTTCTAGGAGGCCATATAAAAAAATTTCTATTACAAATCATTAATGGATATCATTTCCATTAAAAAATTCCAATCCCATCGTAATCGGTTGAAAACTGCCTGAGTTCCGTCCAAGGTGGCCAGATTCCAAAACTTTTTCCATAAATCATTTAAGAATTCCATTTTCATCCAGCAATCATAATTACATTATAATCGGATAAAGAATAACCGAGTTCGAGGTGGCCCTTTCCAAATCTTCCTCCAATAACATTTTAGAATCGTATTTCAATCCAACATACAGAAGCCCATCATAATCGGTTAAAACGGTTCGAGTGCCGCCCCAGGTGGCCATATTCCAGAACTTCTTTCAATCACATTTCCATCCAACATACCCAATCTCATCATAATGTGTTAAGAATTATTAGCACTGAATATGTTGTGCAAAAAGTTGATTTCGAATTGTAAAAATTTACGAACCTGAAATATTAAAACTTGAAATTTTTCTAAAAATATTTGAAGTTATTCTACATTTAATTGAAGTTACTTTAAAAAAACACGAATTTGCTTTGTAAAAAATTGTGGCTGATTTGTGAAAAGTTGTTAATGAACTAAAAAAAATTGAATAACATTTACAAAATTGTGAATTTGAAGTAGAGGTAAGGATAAACATAAAATATAAATATTATTACAACTTGTTTGAAATTTAAAAAAATACAAGTTGAGATTTTGAAAGGTCATCGATCTCTAAATGTTTTAATGTTAGATCTATCAGATAACTATCCATAGCGATTTTCAGAACTCTATCATAGTTCTGGAAAAACCAAACATGGCCCAGAAGCTTATCATTACAGTTTAACTTATTTTTTGGATTTCCACGGAATAGAAGTCGAGATTTTGGGAGGTGGTTATCGATCTCTATAACATATGTCTTTATGTTTTCGAGGTTTTGACTTCAATGTTTACCTCTACAACTTTCGAATATTAGATCCAGTGTTCCCCTACTTTTTCCTGAAAACTCGTGTTTTCTAGTTCAATTGGGTCTAGTTTAAAGTGAAAACACCTACTCTGAAAGTTGTAACCTCTTAGAAATATCTTAGGACAAAGGGTTTTTACTGCGATGTTTACCACTACAACTTTCCAATATTAGGCCCAGTGTTCCCCTACTTTTTTCCGGAAAACTCGTGTTTTCTAGTTGGATTGGGTCTAGTTCAAAGTGAAAATTCTTACATTGAAAGTTGTAGTCTCTTAGAAATATCTTAGGACAAATGGTATTCACTACAATTTTTACTATTACAACTTTCGAATATTAGACCCAGTATTCCCCTACTTTTCCCGGAGAACTCGTGTTTTCTAGTTGGATTGGGTCTAGTTTAAAGTTAAAACACCTACCCTGAAAGTTGTAGCCTCTTAGAAATTTCTTAGGACAAAGGGTTTTTACTGCGATTTTTACCATTACAACTTTCGAATATTAGACCCAGTGTTCCCCTACTTTTTTCCGGAAAGCTCATGTTTTCTAGTTGGATTGGGTCTAGTTCAAAGTGAAAACACCTACTTTGAAAGTTGTAGTCTCTTAAAAATATCTTAGGACAAAGGGCTTTTATTGCGATTTTTACGATTACAACTTTCGAATATTAGACCTAGTGTTCCCCTACTTTTTCCGGAAAACTCGTGTTTTCTAGTTGGATTGGGTCTAGTTCAAAGTTAAAACACCTACTCTGAAAGTTGTAGCCTCTTAGAAATATTATAGGACAAAGGGTTTTTATTGCGATTTTTACCATTACAACTTTCGAATATTAGTCCCAGTGTTCCCGTACTCGCCTGAATGTTGATTTTTGGTGTATATTTACTAATACATAAACAGATTATTTTTATTTAGGATGTATTTAGGAATTATTTCACTCCGGTTTAAAATTGACTTAAAATCTGTAATGAAAATGAAATAAAAATGAAGGACTTTATTAATGCATTTCATAAGTCTTTTTGAAAATGATTTAAGAAGTGTTTATAAATGACATAAAATGTGTATTTTGAGTCATTTTGAAAATGAAGTAAAATGAGTATTTAAAATAGAAATAAAACGTAAAAATGTACTACAGTAAAAGCCCGATTATCCGACATCCAGTTAACCGCAACACGCAGTTAACCGGAATTTTAATTTTGAGGATTTTTTTTTCGTTTTTTCTATTTCATTTCTCTTTCATGTTCATTTTTTTTTAATTCATTTCGAAATTTACAATTCATGCAATTAAGAAAATTCACCTAAAACGTTTGTACGAAATTAGAAAACCCATCTTCATCCCTCCAATCAAATATTGACGCAGCAGTTAAGCACTTAAATCGTTTATGTATGCTCTCGTATCGAACTTATTAGTCAATCATCTCTGACTACAGTCATGACATTCGAGGAATTCATCACGATTTTTCAGCATTGTTGTAAAATTTTGAATGCAAAGCAATCCGCTTCATTAAACAGCAAATTAATAAGCGATCAATATAGAAATAAATCATCACTTGTCAATAGGAAATGGTCGAAAGTAATGATTGCTCAGAACCTAACCAGCCTCTACTGCACGTTTAATCGTAAACCATCGTACGATAGAATGTTGAAAACCACCGTGTTCATACTGTTCGTTAAAACATCATTCATTACTTCATTTTGGTCGATTTTCCTTCGTTAGGGAATACAACACAAAATTCATCAAAAACGATGTCTGAAATCCGACAACAGAACCTAAATAATCAACCGCTTTCAACGACTCAAGTCTTAAATGTTCCCTTTCCAAATGAAAAAGATTAGTCTTCTTTAACAGTTCCACAAAAATCTTTCGTTCAATTCCTAAATATTTCTGGCTACTGCTAACATTTGGGTCCGAAATTCTGTTGGAGAACCTATTGAATGCCGCGCAATTGTTGATCACAAGTAAATTTTATTACACAAGGTGTTACGACTCCATGGTCATAACAATTATTTCCCTTTCCTATGTGTGTTCTTTTTATTCGTTCTATGGTAGTAGCAATGCCTCCTAAACTACAGGCCTCTTACTACTCTCATTTTTCGCACATGACATCAATTTATGTCTAAACCGAGACTGCGCAATAATAATGTTAAGATATTTACACTAACAAAACAACTAGAGAAAACAACAAAAACGTCGACATAGCGTGTCGCCATCATTTGGTGTAAGCGGCCTGTAGTTTAGGAGGCATTGGTAGTAGAGAGTATGTTGTATGACTACAGTGCCACCTGTTCTCAAGCATTTGGTACTTTTAGTACTAATATTTTCGTTGTTTTTGCTGTCACATTGTGAATATATCTTTACATGTTGGTTTCCGTTTTTCTCAATACGATGGTGTCGGACCGAGACCGATGTGCACCGGGTATGTGTGTGCAATAGCAGATGATACAGAGTGTTTTTCTTTGAGGTGTTCTCTTTTTTTATATCCGTGCAATTTGAAAACAACAACAAAAAAGAACATTCTAGAAGTTTTTTGGTGCGAAAATTTTAGTTAGTCTTGTTTTGGAAGGTGTTATTAAACAAGAAAAAAAATACGAGATAATAAAAATTGCGATTAAATATTTTGCGTATATGTTTTTTCAAGTGCAATATTAATTCGAATTGCTCAATATTTGAAGGAATATATGTACATTTTAAAATAAATTTGGTTTGTGTATCAATAAAAGTGACTCGACGTCATAAGGCTTTGCATTGTGGTGCTTTGGTTTTGAACTTGATTAAGCAGGTGCCGCAAATTTCAGCGGTTGCCGCAATTTATTTTCGTGTACCACATTTTCAAGGGTATCGCATTTTTAGCGGTACGTCAATTTAACAACGAGAGCCAAAAATTGTTAATGGTACCATATTTTCAACGGGTGCTGCTAATAATTAGCGTGTACCACGATTAATCAACCGGGTGGGGTGGTCAACCACCCAGGCTAGTTATATTTAAGGGTGGCCAACAACGTGGCCCAACAATATACGGTTTGGCGAGACAATGCCCCACATTTTGGGAAACGGCGAACCAACGCCCAACATCTTAAGCGGTCCAGCAAGGCCGAATTTGCGGATTTTTGGCAAGTCCAACGGTTTAAGGCGAGCCTATGCCCAACGGTCCGGGTAACTGGAGTTGCCTGTGGCATGATGGCACCAAGGCCGCAACCCATTCAGTTGTTTGGTTTACGGCAGAAGACGCCCAACACTTGTGGCATGACGGCTATCCAAGGCCGCAACGACAATTTTTGTATATACAAGGTACGATTTTTTAGTTTAATTTTTTTTATTATATATTTTTTTTCTTCAATTCTTAAATATTTTAAAGTTACTTTTTTGTTAAAATTTTTCAAATTTGTTTTTTATAAAAATCTACATATATATTGTAATCAAGCGCCACGGCTGTATTTGTGCGCGCGACTCTGATGTACGTTGGTCTCGCTTTCATCTATTTTTGGCGACTATACTTTTGGTGTTTTGTTTTAAATTTATATTTTGGCATTGATATCCACCGGTTTGTTTCATTCCGTTTTGTTTTCGTTAGTTGAAAAAAAAAAGAATTGTACGGCGCTTTGTATCATTAGGCCTTATTGTCTTTTCGTCCTTTGGGTTGGATTTCATCTTTTGGTTTTTGATTTCTGTTTTTTCCTTCCTTTTGGTAGTAATTAAGAATAAAAGGAATTGCTAAATTTTGACGGGTTCTGTATGATGGGAGAGGAGACTTAATTCGTTGTCGGTTACAGCTGGTTATAATTATTTTACAATGTTCCTCAAGTTTCGTCCGACAAATTTCGGCGGAACCTTCGATTTTTTTCATTTATTTTTAATTTGCGTATTATTTTTAGAATTTCTGTAAACACGGTGTAGGCCAGGAGCATCGCAAGCCTCAAAATTCCACGACCCAAGCATTTCTCCCTGTAATCTAGCCGGCAAAATCACTGTGTGAGGCCTCTGCGAGCTTAGTTGAAATCTGCGGGTCGGCTGCTGAACCGTCAACAAACGTATGGAGGAGGATTTTGATGTAAATGAAGTTCGAGAAACGCCATCTTATTGTTTGGTGTTTTGGCTTGCACCGGGCGAAGACGCCGAAAATATTACGTGCGGCTTACACGCGGCCTACTTATTTGATTTTTTTGTTTGCAACAGATAAAGTGTTTAACCGTAACTCAGTTTATTCAACTTTGTCAGTCGGAACGTTATTCCAATTGTGGTGGTAATTTACGGATGGCCAGGTGAGGTCACCGGCGAAAAGCGTTGTAACAAGTATACCGGGTTTTAACGAGTGGCCCTGGCCAGGTGAGACCATCCTATTTTGCGGTATATTTGGAGACACAATGCCCAACAATTTTGGATTTTTAGTTTCCCAACCAGGCACAAGTGTTTAGCCGCATCGGGGGATCTTTGTTATCGGCTACTACAAGGCCTCAACTGTTCGGACGTGGCATCACCTGTGGCAAGACGGCGACAAGGCCGCTACGTTTTTTCAACTTACGGGTGGCCAGTTGAGGCTACTTAAAGTTGTACGAGATCGGCGAGACGAAGCCCTACTTATTTTGGAGGCCAGTTGAGGCCAAATATATTTTTACAGGCATGTGGGCCACAACGCAACACTGGGGCACGGGTAATGGCATAACCACACCTCTGGCGTGACGACAACATGGCCGCAACCGTAAAGGTACGATTTTTTTTGTGTTAATTTAAATTTTTCTATTATTCATGATCCATCCACTCACTCCTTTTATTTAAATTCATATTTTTTAACTTTCAGATTACCATTTTGTTTAATTTTTTTAAATCTTTAAATGTTTATATAAAATTTGTAATCAAACTGCGGTGTTCGTGCTCGCGACAGGGGTCGTACGTTGGTCTCGCGTCATAATTTTGGACGCGCCTATTTTCTATTTCTGATTTTTTTTTTGTTTTATTTAATAAGTTTCTACTTTTATTGACTTTAATTTTTTTTTGGTTCCCTATAATTAAAAAAAAACTAAAAGAAAAAAAAGGTTTTTATTTTTTTCTATATTTTTATTTTTTCCTGTCTTGGTCGAACTGTTTCTTTCCTTCTATTTTTTCGTTTTTTTGTAGTTTTATAAACAAAATAAATTACTAATTTTTTATACGGGTTTTTATGGTGGAAGGGCAGTTCTTAGTCCGTGTCGGTTCTATATGTATAGGCTGGGCTTGTCACTCCCCTTCATCCTCTGGGCAGTACATCCATAGGGTTGGAGTGGTGAGTGCAGCAGATGTGTCATCCACGTGGTCTCCCCGTGGCACTTCAGCGGTCTCATGCTGTCGAACGGTGAATGGTGGGAGTTATAGAGGTCTCTCCTGGTGAAGAGAGGCCTGGTCTATTGAGGAGACGTCCCTAGCCTCTAATGCTGCTTCGTTGTGGCTGGGTCGCCGTAATTTTAATTTCAGTTTTTATATTATTTACTTTGATTTTGATTTTTCTGTTCCACGGTGCAGGCCAGGAGCACGCAAGCCTCTAATTGCCCCACGATCCATTCCATTACCCGGTGCTATTTTTAATGCTTCGTCGATAAGTTTCTCAGGCCGGTCACTCAACGAGGAAGACTTCTATATCGATGACGTCCTGACCGGAGCAGATAATGTGGAAGACGCCCTTAGCATAAAACGTGATTAGGTGAAACTATTATCCCGCGGGTGCATCGGTTTACGTAAAATTCCATCTAATAATTCCAAAATTTCTTTGGCCCGAGATTCTTCGCAGTTTGAATCTGTTATCGTCCTTGGAATGAATTGGGATTTAATCCAGGATGTTTTTAATTTTCTATTTCGACAATATACGATTACCGATTCTATACACCTGGAGCCTATAACTATTGAATTCGACGTTCATTTTCGCCGACTATCGTTTTCCTATAGCAAACAAAGAAACAAAAGAGAAAAGAATAGTCAAAATTACATACATTTTTCTTTTTTCTTCTTTAGACTACTATAGGAAAACGATAGCTTTCGCAAATCAACGTCGAATTTAATAGTTAGGTCCCTGTTGTTTTCATTGTCAAGTCGTTTATGCAAACTTTATGGTCGTCAAATTATCAATGGGATGATCCACTTTTAGTTACTTTTCATGATTATTGGAAGGAATTTAAAAAACAACAGCTGACCACTCTGCCACCGGGGCAGCTGTATTATGTACCATTGCTCGTAAACACGTCGGATAAGGCTTCTCGAGGTTTAATGCCCTCTGAATTCATTAAATGTCAGAACTGGTGGACAGGTCCAACATATATCAATTCTCCAAATATGATTATCCCTGAACAACCAAACTTAAAAAGATGGCCTGATCAAACTGCATTGCGAAAAATAAAAATTCATTGGTACAGCCATCGTCAGCAATTCTGGATAATCAAGGGTAGCTATCTATGTAAACAAATTGTTACTCAATGCATTGTATGTACTCGGACAAAGCCTCGAAATATAACACAAATCATGGGTCAATTACCCGAACATAGAGTCAATCCGTCTAGGCCATTTCAAAATATAGGAGTGGATTTCTGTGGCCCATTTTTGACATCCACCATAATTGGCTCTAAAACACAGATCAAAACCTACATAGCAATTTTTATATGTTTTGCTTTAAAACCAATCCAAGATTTGTTGCTCGCCGTGAATTCTGTTTCAATATCTCTGATAATGCAACGAATTTTGTTACAGCAAACGCCGAATTCAAGAACTCAGAAAATGATTTCTTTCCGAGTTTCATAAGAATGAAGTTTCAAAATGTTGTATCGATCAATGTATACAGTGAAATACAATTCGGCCTCGATCACTTCATTTCGGAGGTTTTTGGGAAGCTGCAGTAAAAAGCGCGAAACATCATTTAAAACGAATTTTACGCAACTCTTCATATACTTCGGATATACTATCCACACTCGTTTTCCAGGTGGAAGTATGCTTAAATTCTCGTCCGATTGGATTTATGTCGGACAACCCAAATGACTTCGAGTGCTTGGCACTAGGTCATTTTCTAACCGAAAATTATGGTTGCTTCTACATAAGGTGCGTTAGTTTCAGTAATACACTGATAGCATACTTCGATTTACTTAAATATATCTACGATGCCGTGTCAATGGCCTTTGAGTAGCCGAAATTTTGATTTTTTGATTTAAATTATTAATTACAAATTTCAGATTCTATCCCCACCCGGCAATCATTGTTCC
This sequence comes from Nephrotoma flavescens, assembly GCA_932526605.1. Lineage (NCBI taxonomy): Eukaryota > Metazoa > Arthropoda > Insecta > Diptera > Tipulidae > Nephrotoma > Nephrotoma flavescens. The sequence continues at coordinate 73,994,329 of OW052221.1, forward strand.
GATGATTTTTTGGATTAATAAAAGAATTAAGTCAATTTGCATTGTCATTTTTTTTCACCAATTTCAGACACGATCCCAAGTCGAGAACATTAAATTCCACAATTTTGAGAGAATAAAGTGAATTTTGCCAAAGACAATTCCACGTGTATGGCCATTTCGCAAATCTCAACATGCAAATTGTCTTAACAAATTTCATACGCCAAACCTAGTTGAACACACTAAATTTCACACTCGTCACTCATTGTTCGTATGATTGTTTGAATTATTAAGAATTAAGTTAATTTGGCCCCCAATGACGCTTAAACGTGTAGGGCCATACGGCCAATCAAAACAGGTAAATTGTCTTAGACTTGTTTACTAATTCTAGATATCATTCTCAGTATGAGAACAGGAATTTAGTCAACACTCAGCACTCAAGATTCCATAGATTTTTTGAATTAATAAAAGAATTAAAAGCGAATTTGGTCAAAGACGCTTCCACGTCAGTTGATTTCATTTTAACCAACGGTTGTTGGTATATTTGTTTCGATGTTGTAATAGAATGTGCAATAGGCTTTTATAAAATTCCATCAATTTTAGAAATGATTAAAGACGGTTCAAAAAATATACCGTTGAACCTACTAGCGATGCCCCATGCTAATTTTTTTAAAAAATATTCCATTCCAAACAGTTTTCAGTTAAAATTAAATTGAACTATGCCGAATTTACCAAATAGGTGTGCTGATGATTGATTAGCAGTTTGGCTATGGTATAGATATTATACCGTTCACGAACTTTCTAAGACAAGGAATATACATATACCCTTTCCCAATCGCAGCCAATGCGCAGTACAAAGCACTAAGTTTGTGAAAAATATTCAAATTTAATAAATCATAATATCATGTACAACGCTCCATCACACTTTACACCATTCCATTTAAAATATTATCTTTAATTTTATTTATATTTTTCTATTTTTTTTTTTGTGTGTCGTTTATAAACAGTATTTCATCATAAAAGATTTAATCGCAAAATGTTATCATATCGAAATAAATTTGGAATAATTCCAAAAAGCTATTCATTCAGTATACGAATATTATACACAGACGCAGCTTCAGCAGCTCTCTCTCTTTCCCCATAATCATATATCAACTCGATTTAAATTTTACGAATTTTAATTTTAAATTTATTTTTTATTTTTGCCACAACGCAAAATGATTTCCAAATTTCGATTAATAAATTTTGTATCAGTGCTCACATTACTGCTGCCATTGTTCCTACACGAATCGATAGCGGCGTTCGATAAGATATCACCAAAAATGAAGCGCGCATCACGACATACTTATCACATCAGTGTCGATTATAAGCAAAATTGGTATCGTGCGAATCACTACTGTAAGTATTATAATATGGATTTGGTTACAGTGGAAGATGCGATGGAGCTGGGAAAAATAAAAACGGCCATCGATTCGTTTAACTATGGTAATAAAACATTTTGGACGGCGGCTACGGATTTAGGTTCACTAAACGGCGAATTGTATTGGGCCACAACCGGTACCACAGTAGATAAGACACAAATACGAAAAGTTTTATATACAAATGTGACAGGTGTTGGATCACCACCTGGATTATCATTTGGTGCAGCAGCCGTGCCACAAACAACCGTTAAAAATTGTTTGGCATTGAAACGTATGGAGTATGTGCGGGAAAATTGTATGAGTGAAAATTATTTTATTTGTCAGAGCTACGAAATTGTGAATGAGATTGGAAGACGTTTAATATTTTCTTAAAATAAAATTTTGAAGTGGAAGTAAAAAAAAAACACCAGTTTTTATTTTTTTATTTTTTTGTGAATGAAAATATGTATATGTAAACAACGTTATCATAACGTGGAAAAGTGGGTCAGTTTTATATTATGTTGTTTGCACTGATCATTTTGTGTACTAAAATAAAATAGAATAACAAATTGGCTAGACATGACACTACAACAGATTTTTCATAGCCAAAAGTGCTGATTTTGAATAAATTTTTCATTTTTCTTTTTGTTGTCGCGTACATTTTTCACTTTAATGGCCCTCATTTGTGATTACACTCTTGTCTTCTTGTAGCTCGTTTTGTAAATGTCTTATGCAGACAAACTATATACGATAGACGAGACAATTTTGAGATTATCTTTATACGAAAATTATTTAAAAATTTTGTCAGCGAAATTCAACAGCTCAAGATTCTGTCTCAAATAGTTTTTATAATGAAAACAACATGTGGAGTGGGTTGTTTCACAATAAAATAGGGTGGGCAAAAGTGAAATTATTGAATTTGATGATACTTCGTAAAATATTAACGGTTGAGGAGCCTAAAATTCTTCTCTATACGAGTATATCTAATCGACTATTTACTTTAGTTTTATTTAGTGCTTTATACTTAGAACATTGTATCGAAAATGATAAAACTCAGTCCGTTCTTAATATAAAAAAACCCGGTGATTTTAACCGGCATCGTTTCTTAAGCTGTACTCATTCGAGTCGTTATTTCTTTCCGAAGTTGCAGTTTGCCGGATCTAATCAAACGAGAAAGTTCTAATTTTTTTTATCAAAATATATATATTTCCGGATAAGTTTTTGGATGGGAAACTGTCATTTACTGTGGACCAGTTTCCACCAAATTCATGGAAAAAATTAAGTATGAAGTTTCATCTAAATCAGTCAATCCGTCTTGGCTTTAAAGAGGACAGAGACGGTTTGATTTGATTTGGTATGTGTTGTGCCGTACTGTCTACACCACGTATAGATAATTAATATTCTACACGTCTACACGTAATTTATATAGAAAATTAAAAAATGGCGTCGACAATGTAGAGAGTGTAGAAAACGTCAAAAATTATTATTGCTGTTAGCAACCATCAACTTTCTATGATTTCTTTGTTAATGGAACCATTTCTAAATGGAATTTATTTTTTCTCCACATTTAAAAATTTGACCCCAAGTTTTTATATGGTAATGAGGCACAATTAGGTATTGAATGGAATGACATGATATTCAAGGTGCCCACCAACTGGTAATATCACAATCCAAACAGATCAAGAAATCTTCCAATCTCCAAAATATTGAAGAAGAAGCCACCAGTGTTGAGCAACAGTGGAAACAAATCGAAGAAGCCTATATTGAAACAGATACCAACACACTTCAGGAGGGTACCAAGAATTCAGACGCAAACCATGGATCAGTGATAACATTAATAAGAAAATTGAACCTCAAGTTGCAAGCTGAAACGTCAATACTAAGATATGCTCCGAAAAATCAAAAAAAATAGCAAGGAGTGGTCGTGGGCAGTACACTGAAAACATTCTCAAGGCAGAAGAAATGCCTGCAGCAAGCCAAAACACACGGGTACGTAAAAAAAGAAAGTGTGCGGCGGGCAATGACACACAAATTTGAATCAAAAACTGGCGTTAATAACGAACCTGCTAACACCCATCCATCAACGGAACGGGAAGTTAACAGTGTCATTGCACAAAATGAAGAACAACACGGCCTTAAACATATCGGGAACTGCAAAAGCTCTAACAACAGTAATATCAAAAATGTAGAATTCTGGTATTTGACCTAAGTAGAGAGTACTAAAATTGCAAAGATATACACTACCGCTCAAAAGTGTTTAGGCACTGTGAAAAACACCTCCCCTTGATTGAACAATGGCAGCGCGCAGTCGAGGCATTCCCACAATAAGTTTTGCCAGAGTTTCGTGCGTTATTGAGTTCCAAATTGATTAAAGTTGTTTCCACATAACAGTAGCTGATGTTGTAGCTGATTGTTTTACTTCCCAGTCCAGTTCTACCCATAGTAATTCAACAGGGTTCAAGTAGGAGCTCTGCGGAGGGCGTTCCATAATTTTAATCGTTCCTTCTTCCTCTAAATGGCGAAGAGCCTACGGATTCTTCGCAATCCTTTCTTGTCATTGTAAAATCGTTTTCACCACCATCATTTCCATCCCGCGCCTCACCCGAAGAACCTCCTAACCGAATTTTCCCCAAATTAAAATCCATCTTACCCGATTCAACGTACTTCACCTGCCGACCGTCTTAATAGATTTTGCTCGAAATAAGCACCCATCGCATCGGTTGATGAAACTCGAAAAACCTTTCGCAACAATTTATTAAAATTCGTGCGAGCCGAAGAAAAATTTAAAAGCAACCGGTTGGCTGGCACGACTTTGACAAATACTGGTTAGGAGGGTTTTGGTGTGCCGGCAATCAATTCCGATTTCCGAATTCCCCTTTTTTTAACATTTTATTTTGCTTTAATGATTTTGAAATTTTTGATAATTCATTGTGGAGTCCCTCGGATGAGTTATCATGTTCCACAGTGCTGCGTGATTCTGATGCATGTTGTGTTATGTTGTCGTTCATCTTGTTGCATCTTATTGCACCATGTTGCGTGATTTTGCTTGATATTGCAACTTGTTAAGAGTAGAATTTTGTGATGTTCCACTATGTTGCATCATGTTTGCTTGGGCCAGAAAGGATTACAAGGAGTTCTGATTTCTCGTTAATTTATTTAGGAGTCCTCCAGATGAGTTGTCATATTGCATCAAGTAACATGATGTTGCACGATGTTATGCTGCATTAATTTGTGATGATGCACATTATGTTGCGTCATACTGCACCATGTTGCTTGATGTTGCATATTAAAAAGAGATGTTGGGTGTTTTTCACTATTTAATACAATGTTTCAGAATGCTGCATCACGTAATGGGATGTTAATCGATGTTGCACCTTGTCCCGTCATTTGTACCATATGTTGTGTGATATTGCATAATGTAGCGCGATTTTGTATCATGTTGCGTTATGTTATGTTGATTGCGTTTCGAGATGGTATTGTTACAAATTTTGGGCGTTTTGAGTTACAATTCGCAAGCATTCCAGGTCAGTTCCCCTGTCTTGATGATTAATGCTATTGTTAATTCCATCATTTTCTATGATAATTATTGCCGCCATTTACTATTGCTTTACTGGACAAGTGGTATAGTGGTTAAAGCTTCGGCACTTGGACCGGGAGGTACTGGGTTCGAATCCCATCAGAAGCTAGATCCAAATTTTCATCATCGATTACAATCGGTGATGTTAATAAAACAACTAAGACCCTCTGGTGGAGTGCAGAATTCAGCGCCGACCTGCCGTCAACGTCAATATACATACAGGTTAACATGGAGCTTGCAATGTTACCTGCACAAGGTTCCGGCTAAAAAAAACAAATAGTGCACAAGAAGCACAATGGGTTGTGCATGATTTACAACTCATTGTGCTTCTTGTTTCATTGCAAGTTTGGCTATATAGAGGGTATGGTTCCGGCTGGCTTTATTAGGTTCTGGCTGGCATTATAATATTCGGTTTGAAAAAAAAAAACAATTAGCGCACAATGATGAATATTCCATTGTGCTTCCTATGCCATAGTTGGTTTGGTTCACTTTATTAGGTTTCGGCTGAATAATGATACACAATCCATTGTGCTTCTTGTGTCATAGTTAGTTTGGCCGCACCCTCGGTTGCGGTTGGAATTATAAGGTTCCTATCGAAAAATCATACAGTGCTAGATGTATAAGGTTCCGGCTGACAAATTATGTAGTGGACAATGATTCACAATGCATCGTGCTACTTGTGCCCAAGATGGTTTGGTTCCGGTTGGCATGATGGACACAACTTTCCATATAATTTTGTATGATGCTGCTAGACGGTCTGCTAATCTGTTGGACGTTTAATTCAAATAAAATTGAAAACTTTTGTATAAGAGCTAAAAGGAATTCTTCCTTTCACATTCATTATCAAACCCATTACTAACCGCACAGTTATCAAATATCTATTAAATAAATTAAACCAAACTTGTAACATTTATTTAATCGTGTCAATCAAATGTATATTGAAAATAACATGAACCCTTTTTTTTTAAAAAAAAATGTTCATGACTTGATTAAATCACAGAATTTATAAAACCACATTGCGCTATTCAATCTCTGCTTAGATCATCACAATGTTGTTAAAGGTACTCATGTGTATTGGAGCACTAGAAATTTTTGTAATTTGGTCATCAAATTCGGTAATTATTTATCCATTTACGTAAACTTTTTCACTCGTTAAACGAAATGTGTTTTCAGCAACAAATGGACGTAACGATGGAACATTTCACAGTACATGAGGCAAACCCTCGCTATTTTGGTTATTTTATAGGTCGAATATCTCGGTACAATCGCACAACGTATGTACTTAATAGCAACATAACACTTTTATTACCATTGGATGATTCGTGCTCGGTAATATCTGATATGTATTGCTGGCAAGGTAATGAGTACCGAGCTATATATACGTTCCGCAAGCCAAATTTTTGCGAAATGTTAAAAGGAAATGTTTATTGGTATCAATCATTTGTAGCTGCTTCAAATTTGCCACCCTTAGACCAATGTCCAATAAAGTCGGGCTTTTATTGGATCAAAAATTGGCAGGTTGATGGCAATTCGCTGCCATCAATTTTGTTGACAAATAAACGTTGGAAAATGGAAATTGTTTTGTTAAATGCCGAATACGAGTTAATTTTAAATATGAGTATAGCATTTAGTGTAGCTCCAGCTAAGCCTAGTTTAATAAAATGTTGTTGAAATAATAATTTTCATGTCTAAAACAATTATATTTTCAATAAAGTTGAATTTTGCCGAAAAATCAGAGTTTTGGGTTGCGTATCTAATAGATAATTGAACTTAATATCTAACATTGACATAAAATATAAACAATTGTTGTTGGTTTATTGGTATAGACGAGAGACTTCACCTATCCCCATGATCTAAGCGGCCAATTCAGCGGAGATAAATTGCCCACCGAACGCATTTCTCAATAAGTCGTTGGTATCTCGTGCTATGTCGAATGTCGGGCCGCCTTGTTGAAACCACATGTCGACCAGATTCAGTTCATGCATTTGGAGTAAAGACTTTGAATAAAGTGCACGAAACAGTTTATTTTTCTGGGTACATTGGCTGTTTTTGCGTTGCCTGTGGCTGCTCACCACATAAAATGCGGCAATTTTGCTTATTAATGTTAATCAAAAATTAGTTTCGTTGCTGAACAAAATTTTTCGATAAAAAATAGATTTTCCTCAAGATATTCTAACTTCGATGACCCTTATGTTGTTCGAATATGTAAGTCTTTCCATAATGGAACGACATTGATAACTGAAAACAATTGACGTTAACAGTGTCAAAAACATAAACTCGAAAATTCAAAAAGCAAAAAAAATCACCCGATGTTTAAAAATTTGCTTGTAACAAATTAATATTATTTGTATTAATCGATGTTCACTCGACAGAGGCGAATGCAGCATTAGAATGCTTTTTCTCGATGGTACAGCTAAATACGTATAAGGCATGTTGCGATATTATTTGATTTGTCGTCTGTGGAAGATGCTGTCTGTAGTGTTACCGTATTCGAACAGACTTCATCAAATACGGTGAGTTTATGTTTATTCTTCCTTTCCTCCTTAGAAAATCATTTTGAGCTCAATTGGAATGTTTTTTAACGGTTTTCAAACCGAACCACGAGTGAGACCTTGTCCAATAAATTATGAAGCGTATCACCCATCATTACGGCCTCAGTATCAACGAGCTGCGTGAATTGGCGTATCAATTCACTAAGAAACTTGGAGTTGAATAACCGCCAATTTGGAGTGGCCACGAGAAAGCGGGCAAACATTGGTATTACAATTTTATGTGCCGCCACCCTGACCTCATTTTACGCAACCCGGAAATAACATCCATGCAGCGCGTGAAAGGCTTTTGTAAATCAAATATCGAGAATTTGATGGATGAATATCACTTCGAAGCATCGAATATTTATAACATAGATGAAAGTGGTTTTTCAACGGTCTCGGCAAATATTGGCAAGATGATTGCCTTGAAGGATATATGCGGGATGTCGGAAAACTTGAAAATGTTGCAAGAGGAACGATGGTGACAATTACCTTAACCGTAAGCGCTGCTGGCAATAGTCTACCATCATTCCTTTTTTTCTCGAAAAAAATGCAAACCATCTTCTTCGATAACGTTTCTGATGGCACTGCCAGTTATGCTAATGATATACTGGCTAGATGTAACAGCAATAGTTTGTGCGCTATATGCACCATTTTGTAAATTTCGCAAAACCTTCGTTAGCTTCCTCATCAACTTCGTCATCATTCAACTTTGCTCTCTCGATTTGAAATTTTTAATTCTAATCTCTTTTTAATTCTCTCCCATTTCTCACTCTCTTTTTCTTTCTGTTTTAGGTAATGGAGATTTGTCATATTGCTGGCCTTGTCTGCAAGACTCTTGATCTGGCATTGACAACCAAAATCATTAAATCCGGCTTCAGAGCATCCGAAATTCATCCGCATACGACCCAGATATCTACTCTGATGTTGATTTTATCCATAGCGCTCGAGAGTAATATGAAAGAAGCTGGCTCCGAGGATCGCATTAGTGAGGAGGAGCAGCATCGAATCGTCTTTCTTGGGACAGATGTTGTACATGAAATGAAAGTGGTTACCACACCCAAACCTTCCACATCTACAGCGACTAAATCGCTGTCGTAAACCGGTTCTGAGTAGAGCCGCAAGGCAACTGCACCTAGCAAACCGTCGGTCAAACGCTCTAAAGAAAAGAACTCTTCACCATCTGATAATGATATCGGCTTCTACATCACCTGTTTGAAGCTCCTGTCGATTTCCATCAAGTGCAACACGTGGGATTGGACCATGCATGTGAAGTGCGCTGACATGCATTCGAGCTATTTCACATACAAACATTGTGTTTCTGACTTGGCAGATTATTAAGACGATAAATAATTTTTAAAAAAAGTATTTTTTTTTGTTATTATTGCCACAGAAGGCCTTTAAAATTAATAAACCTCGTAATTCTTTAGAATTATTTGCGTTTTCCTTCAACTATTCTCATTTTCAACGAATTTTGGAAGGGTAAGCCTACGGAAACCCCCTTCTTGACGGAACCGAAGTAGTTATTTCAGTGAACAGTTAACTAAAGCCTTTAGCTTTTCATAGATATCCAAATCTCGTATGGGTCAAAAACAAAATGGTGCCCGCAACCGGAGACAGTCCCCTACTTTTTGCATGTCAAATTAAAATGTTAGTTTTGGTCAAAAATGAACTACATGGAAATATTTTGTTTGGAGCCTTATTTCGCTAAGTTGAAGCTATATGAGTCTAGCTGTATGTTTGTTGAATTGTAGGAAGAAAAATCAGTTACTATTTATTTCGTACGTTGGGAATAGTGTCTATAGCTCGATTCTACCGCCGCCACAAACTTGAAACGACACAATTTCCTCATTCCACCAGCAGGTCAGCAGATACCCGTCAGGTTGATGGTTTGCAGCATGAAGCAGTTGAACTATTGAGTGTGACTTTAATCAGTAGATGACACGCATTGGAATCATCGGAAATTACTTTGGTATTATGCTTCTCGCATTAGAAAGTAAATAACCCAGAAATGGATGAACTGCCAAAGTGCTCGTTTGGATTGGCATAAAAATTGGATAGGTATGGATTCTATCGACACTCAGTGAGCTTTCACTTTCTTTAACGAGATAAAATAAAGTGTAGTAATATATCGCCGAAGTCGAAAAATGTAGTTTTATAATTAAGCCCTCTAATTTTATTTTAAGGAAAGCATTAGACAAAATGAGGAAAACCGTTAAAATTTAAAAAAAAAAATACTGGAAAAATTGAAAAGTTTTAAAGGTTCTGCAGCACCGCGAGACACGTTGGAACACTCTGGTAACATCCGTCAACTGTTTTTTGAAGCTACATCCACGTAAAAATTACGCGCTAATAAAATCGAAATTTTAACCAAAGTTTCAAGTGCGCTTGAACCTTAGATTGATGTAGAAGAACTAAGTAAGCAGGATGCAAACTTCATTTCAGTAGAAGGATCATTGTTTTACGTGCACAAACTGCTAAAAAAAATTAATACTTTATTATCAGGTTCTGTTTCATGCCCTTGAACCAGAAATAAAACAATGCCGGAATAAAGAAATCGTCTCGCTATGACGTGACGACAAACGACTGCCTTTCCTAATCTTCAGAAACTATTATCAAATAAAAGACCAAATAATTATGTTCTCGTTTGTTTCCACTACATTCTCATCGGATGAAGTGGGGTAAAACTGTACGCCCTTGATAAATTACAAATATCCCTCCCCCAACCCTCTCTATATGATCATGAAGTTATTGAAATACGAACATCGAAAAAAATCTGGGGTATAAGATGGGGAAATACCATATACAGATTTTTTTAAATACATATTTCAGTACGTCATCGATCATTCGTTGGAAGCTCGTGACAGCGTTCTTCAGTTGAAACGGTTTTCTTACGGATTCATATTTTTCATACATTGTATAAAACGACACTATCCCATTCTTCGTTGCGTGGAACTGAGAACTTCATGTTTAACTCTTTGATAAGACGGCTAAGGCTTCGTTCAATATTCACAAAGTTTGGCAAAAATTTGCCCTTAGAAGGAGCATAATCCTAAGAAACCTATACTTATACTTGACGGATTCCCTTCCACGCTGGCTAATCCATTACGACTACTAACTTTTTTGGACTAGTTCAGTCCTTAGAATTTGCCCCATTAATCTCTCAAAAAATTCGGTCATCTCTCTATCTAAGACATACTCTGCTCTGACTGCCGCAGCTTCTGTTACCAACTTCTGTCCATTACAACTGGTGTTACTTAGTTTTCCTGATCCATGCTCATTAAACGAGACAAATTTTTGGTCTGTTCACGTTCCTCAATGTCTAACTATTGCAATACCGTTCCTTCTGCACATTGCCCTCAGAATAAAGCATGCGCAGCTTGCGCTGGCTACCTCATATTCCAAAGTCTACATTTCTTAGTTCTCAAATTAAATTACAGATGGCGTGAATGAACTGATGTACGTACCCACTGATAGCCCATTTCACATGCCTTTAATAGTATTACTGTGAGATTGACGAGCTAGTCAAGATTTTTTAGACCTTTGCATTCTCATGAATTTGTTGCATTTTTGAAGTTGGTTTTTGCATAACTCTCTGACGTGTAACTGTCGTATTTATTTACTGAGGCGGGTACATTTGCAATACGTCTGCTAAATATCCTCGCATAACCAAAATAAATGCTTTCAGTTTTTTTATGGAACCCGATCAGTATGCTGTTGCTTGAAAGTGATCTTAAAAATTATTAAATAACGAAGTTCTACCAAACTGAGCGTTTTGTCGATTTAATTTGACGCCTTGCTCTTAATGAAGTAAATCAAATTTAATGCATTGCAGTTCGTTTATTTGAAGTAAGAGTACCATCATCTTTTTGTCCCACGTCTTAGGTCGGCTTCTGTTGTTCGGGAATAGGGGTTGAATTAACGTTTTTATTTGATTCCCTGTTATGTTTGACGCGATCAACGTCTCTGAAGGAGCATGTTTGAGTCACAAGTCCTGTCAGCCTTCTCTTCACCTCGAATTTTATTGTATTTAACGCATACATGTGATTTCTATATGAAATTTTAGGTTATTCTGGATAATAGCCAGAAAGTCTTGGTAACCTCACCTTGATTAAAAACACTATCTGGCTATTATCCAGAATAATCTAAAATTTGTTAATGTTCGTTAGACTCGGCTGGATTTATATCAGGAGCCACAGTTTATTTCAAATTTATTTTAGTTTCGAAGCTTACCGAGCTTATCGTTGATCGAGTGCCTGGAAGCGTTGTTTGATTGTTTTCCACCATTCAAACGAAAAAATCAGTGATAGGGATTTTTGGAGTCCTCCGTTGAACTTGGGATTTATTGGCTTGAATAATTTTGTAAAAATTCCTAAGAAGGGACCGTCAGGTTGCTTCATGTCGGGGATCTTGTGTAAATGAGTATTACTTATGTGGAGCCAAGGTTCATTTTCTTCTCTGATTAAATTATTTTAAGTACTTAATAAACACATTTTATTAATCACTTGTTTTATATTTCGCAGAATTAGATTTTTGACTATTTTAATTAAAAAATTCGTTCAAAAAGTTTAAAAAATCACTCGATCGATTTCGACTTGTTAGGTGATCATCAGGAGTATCTACTGATTTGTAAAAGTAAGAATTAGTTATATATAGCAGAAAAAAACAAAAATTAAACAAAAGAAAGGGACAAAAATAAGCAATAAAAGCAATAAAAATTAATCTACTGATAGCGTAGGTGTGCGATTAGTCATCGGCTGAGTAACAAAATTCAAGGTATATTGAAGTACATTTAATTACCCGAGGTATTAGTCAAATTATAGAAAAGGGCGGGGTCTGTAATTGGTGAGAAACGAATTCCTCTCGATTCGTTAAGGATATTTTGGTTAAGAAATATTGATTTTCGAATTTCGTAAGACTCTAAGGCCCGTAAGTTTGAACGAAGATTAATCCACAACCGAGGATTTACCCTCGGTTTGGTAAGTTTAAACGAGGATTATTTGATCCATGGTAATTTTAAAAATCCACCGATTTCGATGTATTATTTTTATTTTTCTATTATTTTTTCGTTCGAATTTTTTTTCCAATTTTCGAACTGTCATTGTCAAATTGAGTTGATACTTTTTGTAATTTTTTTTTATTTTATTTTACAAAATGTTATTGTTTTTCTCGAGGAAGCACCTAAATTTTACGATGTGCGATTCTTTATGTCAAATTTACTACTTTATTTACATAATTTTAGGAAGGCCACGTTTATTGCCGTTCGATTGAAAATGTATGTCCCAATAATATAAATTGGAGGTACGGGAATCGTAGTTTCCGTGAATTGGATTATGATAAATTTGTTCGAAGAGCAAAAATGTTCCCCGACACTTTCTTTTACATTACAATATAATCATTTCTTTGATATGTTCCAATAAAAAAAATCGAAAGGGATATTAAACGTGTGCCCCGGAATTTCAAGTACACTCAATAATACAATAAAAGTGTGTTCAAACAAGAACAATTATTCTGCGAAACTCCCTCGCAAATAAAACGCGATGTCCAGAATGCAATACAAATTGGTATTACATATGTAGCGAAAGTAGAAGTTGTGGTAAGTCCAAATTCCAAAGATTCAAGAATTCAGTGCCCATATTCTGCAGAAAAGGGCCATTTCGATCTGTTGGATGCTGAAATCAAAGTGTACGGTGGAGATTTCATCTACAACGGAATTCTTGATAATCGACTAAAAGAATCTTTGGGAAGCGATCCCAGTGCTACAGTATATCCAAACATCGCTTCTATACATATTTGGAATATTCCACCGAGCTCGCATATCAATAACAGTAGATGTCCTAAATGTAAGACGAACAAATGTTACATAATGTCAGGTAATTAGTTTTAATGCCGATTTTATTATTAGGATTACATAGTCATAAATACATCTACTTTTGGCTTATATAGGCCGCACATGAACCAGGATCCTCACATGGAAATCAACGTGATAACACAGAATTTACAGTGACCGGTTAGTAAAACTACGATATGCGAAAAATGTTGCAACTTAAATATTACATTGGGTGGTTTTGTCTCGCTACAAAATTGCAACCCTACTTTTTGTAACGAATGCAACCTGAACAGACGGGAGTAGCACTAGAAAAATGGTTATCTTTTGAGTTGTGGGATAAAATTAATACAATGCTTTGTTGGTTTTGGCCAATTATATGTCTACCTAGATTTCCGTTGTGCGATACCTGTTTGTATAATGATATTTGCTCATCCAGAGAGCACAAAATAGAATAACCAAAGAAAAAATAAGTTCTTGTTCTTTCAGTGTAGTTCTATTAATAATTGTCTGACTTTATAAAAAATAAAGTTTTAAAATATTTTACTTTTACTATTTGATTCGTAAAAATATCGTATTCGATCGTATTTGTTAGTTTGATAATGGTGGCCCATCTTCAATTACATCGCGAGTAAAATCTTGAATAGGTTGAAATAGTCGTGGAGATCATCCCTCTTTTTATAAATGTAAATCTGTTGGCTTATCTAGTGGTAAATTTAATCCGTCGAATAATTTTCGGGACAAAAACCGCGCCGCAAATCACGTGTATCAATCAGAATTAATTCGTCAACAGTGAGTGGCATTATTTTACTGGTTGCTCCTGGCTGGACGTCTTCTTGGAAAAATTCACCATCGTGTAGCGTTGATATGAGTCGGTATATGGCATAGAATGTTACCATGATTGGTATATCTTGATTGAAATTTACTGGCGGCACAAAATAATTTTATTAATAAATTGTTTCGATAATTATCCAATTTTACTTACAAATTGCAAATCCTTTGGCCAGCATCGAGATTGGAGACGAAAATAAATTTTGATCAAAATGTTTTGATGAAGGCATCAACATAAATAGTATTCTAAATATAAATAGTAATCTAAAACGAAATTGTTTAGTTAAAAACTTTACCATTTGTTTATTGAAAGACTTACTTGTATTCATAAACCACCACTCGATCATGTCATCAAATTATGACAAATCCTACACAGGCAATGCATGGGATCCGGTTCCACCTTATAACCAGTCGAAATTCTGATCCGCATCGTCTACCTGAATCAGGTATTCCCATTCTGTCGAACAACAGAGCCCCGCCTCTGTACAAACATTTATTAAAGCGGCATCGTTAAAATTATCCAACAATTTAACAATGGCTTCATAATTAATTTCACCATGTGTGACGATAGGTTGTACATGAATTTTTGAAATTTACAAACATGCCTGTTCATTAGGAAGCAGAATTTTCATTTTACGTTCTAAGCGTCCGGGATGTAATAATGCCGCATCTAGCGTATCCGGACAGTTTGTAGCCATAATCATTTTAAACTAATCCAACGAATTCGCTGAATTTCATGATCAGCTGATGTGCCTTCGGAAAAACGACGACTTCCAATTACATCAATTTCATCCATAAATAAACCGTGCATTAGGTTGATGATCACGAGCGTAGTTAAACATTTGACGTATTAAACGAGCACTTCATATCAGGAGCTACCCTAGTTTGTGCCTTTAATTTTGTCTTTTCTAATTGACGTCGACATCCAATAACATATTCTGGCAGGTGTGTTGCTTTCACAATAATTGTAAAAATATAGATAAACATAAATTATCGGTTCACTGAATCACTGACATATTTGAGATACTACCTCCCCCATAATTTACCCAACACTTTTAAATCATTTTCTGATTTATCGAATTGTTCTCGCAGTGAAAGTAAACATATAAAATACCAATTTGGTACATTGGCTTACAGTCGGAATGATTCTGCTATTTTCCATTTCACTTCCATCCATTTCCATATCACTGCTGTTATTATCCGGTTTTAATGATCGATACATATTTTACAAATATTTTGACCACTGATTTTTTATTTATTTATTATTCATAAAATAGACGTTATCCGCTTCTCGTAAGTTTTTCTTTTTTCGAGCATTTGTTGGTAACCATGTGTGCGATGTTCGAAAAAACATCGCCGATTAATCGTCGTTTAAACTTACCAATTTAAACCATGGAAAAATCCATGGATTTTTTTACACACGGTTTTTCGTAAAATTTTCCTTGTTCAAACTTACGGGCCTAAAGTATCTAAACGTCTGCCATTAGGTTGTATATGTAATATGTCTAAATTATTCAAGCTAGCTGTATGTTTTTCTAAAGTTAAGTGGGGCACACCTGCGCTATCAATAGATTAATTTTTATTGCTTTTTATTGCTTATTTTTATCCCTTTCTTTTGTTTAATTTTTGCCTTTTTATGCTATATATAACTAATTTTTACTTTTACAAATCAGTAGATACTCCTGATGATGACCTAATAAGTCGAAATCGATCGAGTGATTTTTTAAACTTTTTGAACGAATTTTTTAATTAAAATAGTCAAAAATCTAATTCTGCGAAATATAAAACAAGTGATTAATAAAATGTGTTTATTAAGTATTAGTGTGTTTCGCCAGAATTTCGCTAGAATTTTCTGGAGTATTCCTACTTGGTCATAGCGGACATCATTTGTTGGTAGATAAGACCTCTTTACTGGCTTTGGCGGTTCTCCACTACACATACTGATTCTACTGCTCCCGACCGAAATAACGGAAGCTGAATTTTATTTTCTGTTGTGTGAATTCGATGATATAGTATATAAGCATTCGCACCATAGCTACATCAATTAGATGGAAAAAAATACACGTTTCTGTGTTTTCATCGTAATGTGGTAGCGTCCGAGCTGTCTATCCATTAAATCGACTCCACCCATATGCCAATTGTATTCTTTAATAATGTACGGACACTTGGTTTCATAGTGTTGTCTTTTCATTTTATCCCATCGAGTGACTTTTCGTGGGGGTGAAACACTGCTGCTGCTAACAAACGGCTTAGTAACAAAACCGAGGAAATGTCGACTCCATATGTATTCCCAACATACTCCTCAGAGTAGCCACGTTCTACTTTTTTAGCACTAAATGCAGCATCAGTGGATAGTTTGCAGTTTGGTATACGATTGGTGCGTACGGTACCTAAACTGTATATAAATCTGCTTTGAAGATAGGTTAGCAGACCCAGAGACGAATAGAAGTTATCAAAGTAGATTACGCGTGGCTAACAAAATTAGGAATAGTTTTTGATAGGCGGACGACAACGTTTGATGCGGCTCCAAGGTGGGGAGCTCCTTCGGGGATTTTATTGTCGCCGGCACCAGTATAAATCTCAAATGCATACGAGAAGCTAGTGGAATCGCAAAATAGTTTAAAAACCCATTTATGGGGCTTATTTGGCATATGTTGGCGTAGCATGGTACCCGTCATTTTAGTAGCGCACATCTGTTCGCCCACGCAAAGCCTTGGTAGCATCGGTACTGAATAGAATGTTATAATTTCGTACCTTGAATAGCCTGTCATAATTTGGTTCGCCTTTATCGACTGCTTCCGAATTTTGATTAAAATGTAAATATCTTAGAATTTCCTCAAATCTAGCAACTATGTCATTGCTTGACGAATTGCCTCAAATGAGTGTTTTCTCCAGTATGATGGGACGTTTGGATATTTATAAACCAACATGAAGATCAATATGCCCAGAAATTTCCGCATTTCCATTGGATCAACTTTGAATTTTGTTCCAATGATTCTTTGCAGTGCAAAATTAGATTGTTCAGAAAGATATACACCAGGTCCCGCTATGCGTCTATTCGTTGTGCGTCTATTCGCTTTTGCGTCGGTTTAAAAAAAACCCAAACACCCGCTCTGCGTCGGTTTTTCGTTAAGCGTTTTCCTTTTTTTCTTATATTTTCGAGTTTTGGCATACAATTAATGAGAATTCTCGTTGCCATGAGAAAATTTAGTAAGAATAATAATGCATACATAAGTATTTATGTATTATTTTAACATTATATATAATTATTATATTAATAAAGTGATATTATTTGGAACTTTATCTAGATAAATGTTTCGTAAATCGTAATTCTTTCTGAAAACACATATATTTTAAATTATTCGCTGTGCGTCGAAATTCAGTTTGCGTCTCTACGTGTGGAACCGAACTGCGACGCAAAGCGGGACCTGGGTGTATAATTAGTTGGTCGTTGAAAAAGTATTTAAAACAGGCGTATGGAACATTTAATTCCTTCAGATCTGCTGACAGTTGTTTATCTCGGCGGAAAACAATTTGATTTTCATGCAATTATAAATTTTGTTTGAACAAACTCATTGTTTTAAATTCCTTATTGTCGTTTTTAATTTTTTTAATTTTTTTGGTGACATCATAAAATTAAAGGTTTGTGTCTGTGTTGTATTCAGTCCATACACTTCTATTTTCAATTCTGGTGAACGAACACGTTTATTACAATAAGAAGCTCGACTAAATATTGGAAGTTTCTCGCTGACAGCAATATTTTCTTTATTTTGGTTCGAAATAGAAGGCTGCAAATTTTGTGCAGGGGTTTCGAAAAACTGCTCTAATGCACTACCCTGCATGAAACAGCTCTAATGCACTACCCAAGAATGCTATAATATCGCCCTCCGTAGTTTTTTGTGGATAATCATGACAAGACAAAAATTCATTTTATTGATTACACCCCCACCTTTGGTAATTTTTTTGTGTTTTTATTCGGTTGGTTTGCGTCCGGGGGTAGATTTGACGTCTATACGCGGTTAATGGTGGGTGGATTCCTGTTTGTTTTTTTTTTGTTTTGTTGGTGCAACTGAACGAACGTATTCAGCGTAAGAATTTTTTTCATTCGAGTCTTGTGTGGTAATTGAAAAACATATAGTCGAGTTTTAATTTTGTTAGAATATTTTTTTTATAAAAGAAAAGGATTCGAGTTGGGTGTGAAATTTTGATGAGTTTTTTGATTGTAAGTTTTTTTTTAAAAAAATAAAAAATAAAAACAAAGAAAAAAGATAAATTTGTTTGAGTTTTGGGGGGGCCATGCCAGTGAGTGAGGAGGATAAAATTTTGCAGTTTTTTTTGGGTTTTGCTAACTGGATATTATATTTTGCCAAACTGAAGCAAATTTTTTTTTTGAATGTAAAAGACAGAAAAGTGCAAGTGATTTGTGTTATTTTTTTTTGTGCGCGGGCGGTCGTTGGAAATTTAAAGGCAAAACGACGCTACAACGTCATCCACATTATTTACGTCCCGCAATTGATAACCAACGGGTTGCAGAGTGAAGTTATTTCATGGGGGTACAGTTAAGACGAGGCAACGCCTAATATTATTTTGCGATTTCGGCTAGCCAACGCTCAAACCACTATTTGCTCGTGGCCAGGTGAAGCCAATGCATCATGAGTTTACTGTTTAGTTGATGACCGGTGTTTATCGATCTTTGAGGATTTTACGTGACAACGCACTAATCAAATAATTTTACGGGTGGCCAGGTGAGGCTACTACGGTTCAAGGAGGGTGGACGCCCAACTACCGTTGGGCCTAACTACCCAATTGTTATAATAAAGGCGAGCCAACGCCCAACGGATCCGGCGGCCCGTTGAGGCCAGCCGTATTAACGGATGCCAACCGGCTATTCGTTTTGTGGCATGACGGCACCAAGGCCGCAACCCAAACATTTGTTTTTGGTTAACGGTGAGAGGCACCGCAACGGTCCGGGGCGGCGACCCTGAGGCGGGACGGCACCAAGGCCGCAACAATAATTTTTTTTTATATTAAGGTACGATTTTTTTTGTTATTTTTAAATTTTTGTTTTTTTTTAAATTTTTTATTACATACAAAATTGTAATCGGGCGCCGCATAACGGTCACGCGCTCGGTGTACATAGCTCTCTCTCTCTCTCTCTCTCGCTCTTTCTCCTTTTCTTTTTCTCGTGGGAAGTTGTGTTTCTGTATTTTTTGTGTTTAAATAAATAAAAAAAATAACGAATTATTAAAATTTTCGGGTTGGGTGTGATGAGGGGGGAATTCCCATCCTGTGTCGGTGTAGGGTTGGCGGTCCCTTGGTGCCTGCATCCGGGTTAGGAACCGATGTTTACCACCGTTTGAATTTGGACGGATGCGCGCACCAAGGCACCTCTCTACCTTTATAATTTTTTTATTTAATTTTTCTGCTGTTCGTTCCTCAGGTTCCGGCCGACGAATTTCGGCGGAACATCGGGTTTTTATTATTTGCGTTTTTTTTATTTTTTTAAACTTTCTGTTAATCACGGTGTAAGCCAGGAGCCATGCATGCCTCAAACCCCACGACCCTTCGCACTTCTTTATGAGAACGTAGCCGGCAAAATATCACCGTGGAGGCCTCTGCATGCACTTAGTGAAATCTGCAATTTGACAGTAGCCAGCCTGTAACACATTATCTCTAACACCTACTGCATTATTTATAGGTGAAGTAAGATCATCTTCGATAACAATAACCTCATCATCGCTAGTATTTCATCGTCAGATAGAATTGAATTTAAAAGTTGACTAATTTCATCATCATAAACTCCTCAAAATTAGTCTCAAAAATACACGTAAAAACAGACACCACAATAAATTCAAAAAAAAAATCTTCCTTTTAAATCTAATAAAAACTACAAACATAAATTTTAAATTGTTACTTCCAGAATTATCGTTTCACACCCAATACATGGGCCCGCCAGAGTGCACCAAAGTATAATGTATCCTCCTACCAGCAAAAAACTTTGCTAGTTCACTCTGGTATTTAGAAATATATTTATTTATTGTTTAAAATGACACACAACTACGAAATAATTTATAATCTCTTTTGGTTGAAATATTGATTTCAACTGCAGTGTTTTCTCAAATGTGCAATGAAACGTAGCATGCAAGATATACCGTTGCAAAGAGAAGAGAGTACCAAACCATCTTTAATAAATAATACGACAAAAAAATGTCATTTTTATTACACCAAAAACCAAGAGTTCTTCACCTTCCACCCATGAAAATTTGATATCTCATTGTTGTCGTACTGCTGCCCACTCATATCCGAAAATTTAATCTTAGATTTCCAAAAATTCTTTCTTACCGACAACTCATTCCCCCTCATGATGATCGTACAATGTTTTAGCGGTTTTAATTTTTTTCGCCTGGATGAATGCTATTTGGACACAACGTCTCGTATCATTTATGATGGGTGCGTATCACATTTATTGATCATATATAAGAAGAAAGGATAAAAATTAACAATTTTATTGCTTTATGATCTTCCTATTGTTGAACAATAAGCAAAAATTGCATCCCCAGCAACAACGATCAATTGATATGATAGCGATTTTATTTTATTTGTTAACAGACGAGTTTTTCAGATGGGAGCGGAATTCAAAGATCGAGGCCGGATAGGAGAACGAGGAAGGGAGAGCTATATGGCGAATCCAAAGCCTGATGCCCAACGCCTAGTGCATAAACAACCCACGCTCTCTCTATCAACGTTACTCATTCCAAGCAACCGTTACATGTTTTGAAGGCTAATGATTTTGGTGTTGGTGATGATTGCCCGGATCTACAGCTGTACAGGAATACGTCTACATCTATAGTCCTTTCAACCTCTTTGAACCTGTAATGCCTGAGCTTATTCTTCAATTTGTGATATTTATTATGTGTGAAGGATTTACGAGTACTAGGAAGCGTTGTTTGATTGCTTTCCCCCATTTGAATTCTCGAGTTAACAAATAGTGAGAGGAGGGAACGTTTCGGCTTGAAAGATTTTGTAAATATTCCTAAGAAGGGGCATCATGTTGCATCATTTCGCACATAGTTACACCATTTTGTATTATATTCCTGTTGTTGGATTTAATTTATTTTTTTAGATTTTACCGGAAATGATTAGTGATAATTTGATTAAAAACACTGTTTCCTCCAAAATACGGAATTCAGGCTGATTGACTACCAGTATTCGGAATGAAACTTGACGCACTTAAACTTATTAGCTTGGGGATAATTCCGTAATTTGGTGGCCATTCGTATAACGGAAGTGGCAGAATTTTTGATTATATAAGACAGTTTTACCAAAAGTACAACCAAAAGTGTGTTGTATTCGTGATCGATGTATACATTCGAGCTAAAAAAAAATCGCGTGTTGGCCACAACACATTCATCCCTCCTTTTATTTCTTTTTCATACACCAGAATCATATGATGCTTAAGGTACTTTAAATACCGCAGCAACCCTATTTGTTCCCAAATGGGTATCCAATTTGTAAACAAACCCAACAATGGTTGACGTATTTTGGTCTACGGCCGTCCCTCATGGTTAATGCCTTAGTTATTCTTATACTAAATACCTACCATGACTTTCTGCCAATCTCGTTCCAAAAATTTTGCTAAACCTGGACCTTTTTACTAAAATCCAAGTATATAGTTTATTTATTTGTATAAATATATAAAATAGCTTAAACCTAAAATCCATATAATTTATGAGCGCGGTAAAAAAAAAAATTGGTAATCAAAATTTACTTAGTACTTGTTGTATTTGGCTTGACCGTTTCTATGCTACTTTGTGTATCATTGGACGACGATGAGTTTGATGGTGATCGATTAGCGGGTACCTTTGTTAATTCTGGCCGCGGTGCTATACTCGCATAATCATCTTTAATTTGAACTCTTGGAATCTTTGGATTGTGTATCTGGCCACCACCACCACCACCACCACTTTGTTTACTCATCGTCGGTTTAATTATGATTTTTGGTTCGATCTTATCGGGTTCCTTCAGTTTTGATAGAAATGCAGTCTTACGATCGTTAAAAGGATTTTCATCTGAATCTCGTGACGAACCTGTAGAATCGGTTAGGGAATTTTTATTTCTAACATTCGAATAGATTCCTTCATGTTTTGGAATAATGGGTCCAACGTGTAAAGTATTAAGAGTAATCTCTGGTTCTTGAACGTCGGGCGGTTCTTCGGCAAGCATTAGTGGTGATGTTGTTATATTATTGCTACGCCGACGATTAGATAATTTGCGACCGAGTGTTGATGTGGTACGAGGTGGGGGGGCTGGTGGCATTCTATATAAATTTGTGTTGTGCATAGTACACGCATTGGGTAAGAATGTGTGAGCAGGAAGTGAACGCCTTTTCATAGTCGTGCCAACGTCGTCGTCATCAGGAAAATCAGGTAACACTTTCGGATAATTTCGTCTCTGTACTCTAATCAGCGCTTCCTCTGGAGTCATCAGTTGGGAAGCACTATCCTCACTGTCGCGAGACGTCACATTAATGTTACTCCCATCAATAAAACTTGTAACATTTTCGAACAACGATTTTTTCGTGTATAACATTTCAACTGGATCCGAATGCGAATGTTTATGATTAATCCGCACCTGTGCAATTTCATTTTGGTTTCCTTCGCTGGAACCACTTGACCCACTTTCTGAAGAGCACGATTGATTTTCTGATGATTCATCTTCATTACTCTCAATTAGATGCGTATTCGACACCATTCCATTACTAAACGACTTAGCTTTTGTGATCTCAATTGGTTCCTGTCGCAGCACACTATCACTTCGCTCGTATGGTGTTGCATTAATCGCAACACTTACTTTTTTTGGTTTGCCCAGCAGTTTGCGCGACGTT
Source organism: Nephrotoma flavescens (assembly GCA_932526605.1). Lineage (NCBI taxonomy): Eukaryota > Metazoa > Arthropoda > Insecta > Diptera > Tipulidae > Nephrotoma > Nephrotoma flavescens. Next base: position 74,017,355 of record OW052221.1, read on the forward strand.
TCCGCAAAACTGAATTTTTTCGTAATTTTCGGACTGTACTTAATTATTTCGTGTGCAATCCAGTCAACTACTTTTGTATGCGGATCCACTGTACTCGTACTACACTGGCGTGTCATTTTATAGCCGGCAATCGGACTGTAACTCGTTTTTACCGGTTCGTACGTATTATTTCCGTTGCTCTTTCGCACAATATCCATTATAAAACTATCATCGGTTTCGGTAAGTTTTGGGCGCTTTATATCATCATCGGTGGTGCCATCTATATTGGTATTTTCATCATAACTTCGAACTAGTTTACGTAACAGGTCCGTTTTCTTCCAAAGGTACACGAACAAAATGATTATGTTGATGGAGAAGAAAATCACAACGACTCCGATCAGAATGTAGAATGATGAGTCGGTTGAAGATGTGACAACTGGCTCATCAGGTTTTTGAAAATCATCTACATTATGGAAATTTTGGTTTTCGAAACCGCCTCGAGTAGACAATGGTTTCCGTTCGTTTATGATGCGTATACGATCGAACGGATTCTCAGTGTTATGGTAATTAGTATTCTTGGGCATTAAGTGCATTGATCCGTACACCGATGATTGAAATGGTGATGATGAAGTTTCGGTTGAACTTAGTACGCCGACTAATGATGGTGATATTGGGAAATCATCTTTTCTTAGTAATTTAGGCAGCTCGTTATTCCAAAAATCTATATAAGTGTCACGATATTTCATACCAACAGCTGGAGGAATTCCTAAATTTAGGTACTGCTTTGTCACATGGCTAAACTCATGCCAGTCGATTTCATAGGGCATCCATTGATTTCGATGTTCGAGACTTGCATATTTTTCTATCCACGGGGCTTTCGGATTCCTGTAAAATAAATACAAGTTTTAATATTAAGGCGATTGGCGAACATTTCTCATTTTACTTACCCAGTTTTTGCAAAATTCGACCAATATTTCATCACGGCCAGTGAGAAGAATTTTTCCTGATCCGTGTAACTACCTGGAAATAGTCTATTAGCCCCAAACGGTGCACCAAATATATAAGGAAGCTCCTCACCTACAACACTTTGCTGTAACTGCAATAAAACCATCAAACTGCTTGACATAAAGTACAAAGTACGGTTGAAATACTTACATGAGGAAAATCACCAAACTTGCTGTTGTGGCCAAATACGTACATGTACGTCCTTGGATTCACCTTCGAATGGTATATTCCAGTTTGAATAAGAGGTGCCACCACTCGTGCATCAGATAGTATATCGAGCAAAATATCACGATTATCGCCAAGATAATCGGCTCGATGTACCGGATCGTATTTTCGTAAAGTGTGTTCAACGGCCAATGCCGATCTATCAAATCGATTTCGCATATAAAATTGTAGAGTGCTGTTTCGTTCACTCTCGAGCAGACCGTTTACTAGTCCGATATTATTCAGACTGTGATACGATTCAATTTCTGTAACACCAAATAGCAGATCATATTCACCAAAGTATCCTTCGTGATAAGTCATAGTTTCCTCGGGTTCATTTGGAATTACCACATCACCGATTACCGGTCCGAATGGTATAGAATATTCAGGAAACATTGGAATAGCCTGGAAAAGATCTTGTTTACTAGCTGAACGTAGGCATTCTGCTCTGTCATCATCGTTTAGCGGACAATTTAATTTATTACCAATCGTAACTGTAACTGCTGCCGATTGCGTAGCAACTGCCGAATCGGCCAATGCTGAACCCGACATTAAAATCGCTCGATGAAATAATGTTTGGGCAATTGGTGATATCATCAGAAAGTTAACACAAGTTGCCCCAGTACCATGTCCCATAAGTGTAACAGAATTTCGGTCCCCGTGAAACATTTCAATGTTATCCTTAATCCATTGCAGTGCCGCAATTTGGTCCAGCAGACCAAAATTACTAACGGTTTGCTCGCGAGTATCGGGTTTCATGAAACCAAAAGCACCTAAACGATAATTTATCGTAACCACAATTACGCCACCATAACTTGCTAATACTGATCCATCGTAAGGATTTCCGCTATTCCATTCATACGATTCGCCATGGATGTATACGATTATTGGGAATTTCGGGCTATTCTTCAAATGGCCTAGACTAGGAACATATAAATTTAAGTAGAGACAGTCTTCCGATTCTGTTTTCAGGAACGGCATTAATCGTTTCAGCTGCTTGATGCGCCCTTCCGAATAACGATTTTTTGAGCTGTCTATATTTGGAAGTAGTTGTGGGCACACGGGTTTTAATTCGGTTGCCTTATATGACCCTTGGATAGGAAGTGGTTCACCTGAAAATAGAAAATAGAATCATATTATGTTAGTTTAGTGTATTTGATAAGTCTTAAGTTCAAATAGTCACTTAGTTTAGTGTCATCAAAGAGAAATGAAATGTCAATTATCAATCAACAAAAACTATAACATATATTTATCGTTGTAATTGGAACGAATCCAATTAGTTTCGGGCGAAATATTTAAATTAAGAAAAGATTTAAGGTGTAGGTGTGTAATGGCGCCATATATAATCCCAAGAACAATATGCCCGCACGCATTGTACACCGGTCTTTTCCATTTATTTAATTAGTTGATTTACGATACATTTTGTGATTATAACTGTAACAATCACTGTACTCATATAGAGATTTATTCTTTAATAAACACGCGCATAAACTATAATCCATCATTTTGAAATTTTTTTAAGTCTATTTGTGATTATTTTTCATTTACTTTGGGATTGGACCAGTTCCAAATAAGATAAGGTACCGCACGAGATAAATAAATCGGTGCGTAACATTGAAAAATGTTTGTATACAAGTGTTGATGTCAAGGCGCCGATTAAGTTAATGAACATGTCCCGCAATAAGCTCGTTTTGGACAAAGTTCTAAAGAGAGAATATAACACTAAATTTTTAAGACTTTAAACAAATTTTTCAACTACTTAATTT